>CM069859.1:227948668-228693668 GCA_036172795.1 Pelodytes ibericus
TATCTATCTATCTACCTGTCTCTAGCTATCTATCTACCATTCTATAGCTATCTTTCTACTTGTCTCTAGCTAGCTATCTACCTGTCTCTAGCTATCTATCTATCTATCTATCTATCTATCTATCTATCTATCTACTTGCCTCTAGCTATCTATCTACCTTTATCTATCTATCTATCTATCTATCTATTTACCTGTCTCTAGTTATCTATCTACCTTCCTCTAGCTATCTATCTACCTGTCTCTAGCTATCTATCTACCTGTCTCTAGTTATCTATCTACCTTCCTCTAGCTATCTATCTACCGGTCTTTAGCTATCTACTTGCCTCGAGATATCTATCTACCTGTCTCAATCTAACTAACAACCTGTCTCTAACTATCAATCTACTTATCTCTAGCTATCTATCTACCTGTCTCTAGCTATCTATCTACCTGTCTCTAGCTATCTATCTACCTGTCACTAGCTATCTATCTACCTGTCTCTAGTTATCTATCTACCTTCCTCTAGCTATCTATCTACCGGTCTTTAGCTATCTACTTGCCTCGAGATATCTATCTACCTGTCTCAATCTAACTAACAACCTGTCTCTAACTATCAATCTACTTGTCTCTAGCTATCTATCTACCTGTCTCTAGCTATCTATCTACTTGTCTCTAGCTATCTATCTACTTGTCTCTAGCTATCTATCTACCTGTCTCTAGCTATCTATCTAGTTGTCTCTAGCTATCTATATACTTGTCTCTAGCTATCTATCTACCTGTCTCTAGCTATCTATCTAGTTGTCTATAGCTATCTATCTACATGTCTCTAGCTTTCTATTTACCTGTCTTAAGCTATTTATCTTCCTGTCACTAGCTATATATCTACTTGTCGCTAGCTATCTACCTGTCTCTAGCTATCTATCTAGTTGTCTCTAGCTATCTATCCACTTGTCTCTAGCTTTCTATTTACCTGTCTTGAGCTATTTATCTTCCTGTCACTAGCTATATATCTACTTGTCGCTAGCTATCTATCTACTCGTCTCTAGCTTTCTATCTACCTGTCTCTAGCTATCTATCTACCATTCTATAGCTATCTATCTACTTGTCTCTAGCTAGCTATCTACCTGTCTCTATCTATCTATCTATCTATCTATCTATCTATCTACCTGTCTCTAGCTATCTATCTACCATTCAATAGCTATCTATCTACTTGTCTCTAGCTAGCTATCTACCTGTATCTATCTATCTATCTATCTATCTATCTACCTGTCTCTAGCTATCTATCTATCATTCTATAGCTATCTTTCTACTTGTCTCCAGCTAGCTATCTACCTGTCTCTAGCTATCTATCTATCTACTTGCCTCTAGCTATCTATCTACCTTTCTCTATCTATCTATCTATCTATCTATCTATCTATCTATCTATCTATCTACCTGTCTCTAGTTATCTATCTACCTTCCTCTAGCTATCTATCTACCTGTCTCTAGCTATCTATCTACCTGTCACTAGCTATCTATCTACCTGTCTCTAGCTATCTATCTACCTGTCTCTAGTTATCTATCTACCTTCCTCTAGCTATCTATCTACCGGTCTTTAGCTATCTACTTGCCTCGAGATATCTATCTACCTGTCTCAATCTAACTAACAACCTGTCTCTAACTATCAATCTACTTATCTCTAGCTATCTATCTACCTGTCTCTAGCTATCTATCTACCTGTCTCTAGCTATCTATCTACCTTCCTCTAGCTATCTATCTACCTGTCACTAGCTATCTATCTACCTGTCTCTAGTTATCTATCTACCTTCCTCTAGCTATCTATCTACCTGTCTTTAGCTATCTACTTGCCTCGAGATATCTATCTACCTGTCTCAATCTAACTAACAACCTGTCTCTAACTATCAATCTACTTATCTCTAGCTATCTATCTACCTGTCTCTAGCTATCTATCTAGTTGTCTGTAGCTATCTATCTACATGTCTCTAGCTTTCTATTTACCTGTCTTGAGCTATTTATCTTCCTGTCACTAGCTATATATCTACTTGTCTCTAGCTATCTATCTACCTGTCTCTAGCTTTCTATTTACCTGTCTCTAGCTATCTATCTACCTGTCTCTAGCTATCTATCTACTTGTCTCTAGCTATATATCTACTTGTCTCTAGCTATCTATCTACAATTCTATAGCTATCTATCTACATGTCTCTAGCTATCTATCTACCTGTCTTTTGCTATCTATCTACCTGTCTTTAGCTATCTATCTACCTGTCTTTTGCTATCTATCTACCTGTCTCTAGCTCTCTACTTGTCTCTAGCTATCTATCGAAATGTCTCTAGCTATGGCGTCCTGAATAAACTTTTCCATAGCAAAAATATGAAATGTGTTTTTGTTCAGTTATAAATACTAAATTTGGTTTATAAAATTACATTTGTAACATATCATGGCGCAGACTTCCTCCGCTGCCCCGCTAGCCACCAGGAGAAGCGGGCAGCTGGGGGATGTCTGCACGATACGTGCAGACATCCTCCATGCTGCCCGACACTTCCGTCGATTATGATGGACCAGCTGGGGGAGACACACATAGACAAGCGGAGGGAGGGGGGAGACACACACAGACAAGGGGAGGGAGGGGGGAGACACAGACAAGGGGAGGGAGGGGGAAGAGAGAAAGGGGGGGGGGGAAAGAGAGAGACAAGTGGGGGATAGAGAGAGACAAGGGGGGGAAAGAGAGAGACAATGGGACGTGGGAAGACAGACAAGGGGAGGGGGGAAGAGACGAGGGAGGTGGAGAGAGAGAGAGAAGTTTGGGGGGGAGGGAGAGAGAGACAACACTGGGGGGGGGGGAGAGAGACAGCTGGGGGGGGGAGAGACAGCTGGGGGAGGGGGAGAGAGGCCGCATTTCACATAAAAGGAAATAAAAACAAGAAATGCATTTGTATAATATCAACTTTTTATTAAATATTAAAAAGCAATTTACATATATACAAGTTAAACTTTTTTTCCCTATAGGGTAGTCTTATATTCAGGCTTTTAGTTTTTTTCCTAAAGGAATATACAAAGTTTGTGGTGTCGTCTTATAATCAGGGTCGTCTTATAATCAGGGTCGTCTTATAATCAGGGTCGTCTTATAATCAGGGTCGTCTTATAATCAGGGTCGTCTTATAATCAGGGTCGTCTTATAATCAGGGTCGTCTTATAATCGAGCAAATACGGTATAAGCTGGAGTCACGTACACGCACATCACATGAGCTCTTCTTAGTGTAGGGAGAGGATGCTGCAGCTGTGAGGGACAGATTAAACAAAATCCTGGTGTTGAATCTGAAAACTACAGTGATTATTTTAGTGGGTGCTATACTACATATTTGTACCCTGCCCTGAGCCCAGTGCCACAGAGAGTGCAGTGCACTTCCAACTGCATGTGTGCCAGGCACATGACTTTAATCCTGTTCTTTTAGCTCAGTGGGCAACATCTAGGCATTTTTAAATACTGCAATTTGTTGGTGTTAAATATTACATTTGCGTCCTGCACTTCATATCTGAGAGTCAAATAGAACCGTCAAATACTGTGCTTACAGCGCACTTTGAAGCAGGGACTTTTATGACGAAGCCAGAAGGACCCGGGTTCATCATAGAAGTCCCGGCGGTCGTGCCGGGCGGCAGCAGGGGAGTCTGCGCTCATCGCTCAGACATTCCGCTGCTATTAGAGAGGGGGATCCGGGTCCCCTGCAGCTCTGCGGGGGATCTGGATCCCAGTCTTATAGTCTGACCTCGATTTGAGATGAGATTATAGGACGACCTCGAATGTAAGACAAGGGGTCTTCTTCAGAGCATTTGCTGAAACCTTGTCTTATGCTGCACTGGCCAATCACAGCCATGCCATTAGTAGGCATGGCTGTGATGGCTTCTAAGGGCAAACGAGTCAAACGCTTGTTGATTGGCTGCCCTGCAGACTTTCAAAATGCACCATTAAAATCGCCGAACCCCAAACGCCAACCCGAACATACAGTTAAATGTCCGTGTTCAGGTCCGGAGTCCAAAAACCATAATGTTCGGTACGAACCCGAACAGTGCGGTTCGGGTTCGCTCAGCACTAGTCTCTAGCTATCTATCTACTGTCTCATGCTATCTATCTACCTGTCTCTAGCTATCTTCTTGTCTCTAGCTATCTATCTACTGTCTCTTGCTATCTATCTACCTGTCTCTAGCTATCTTCTTGTCTCTAGCTATCTATCTACTGTCTCTTGCTATCTACCTGTCTCTAGCTATCTATCTGCTTGTCTCTAACTATCTATGTACATGTTTCTAGCTGTCTGTCTACCTGTTTCTAGTTTTCTATCTACTTGTCTCTAGCTTTGTATCTACCTGTCTCTAGCTATCTATCTATCTACTTGTCTCTAGCTATCTAGCTACCTGTCTCTAGCTATCTATCTATCGGTCTCTAGCTATCTATCTACCTGTCACTAGCTAACTCTCTACCTGTCTCTTGCTATCTGTCTACCTGTCTCAAGCTATATATCTTATTTTCTCTAGCTATCTATCTACCTGTATCTATCTATCTATCTATCTATATTTCTCTAGCTATCTATCTAATTATCTCTAGCAATCTATCTACTTGTATCTATCTATCTATCTATCTATCTATCTATCTATTTACCTGTCTCTAGCTATCTATCTACCTGTCTATCTATCTACCTGTCTCTAGCTATCTATCTACTTGTCTCTAGCTATCTATCTACCTGTCTCTTGCTCTTTATCTACCTGTCTCTTGCTATCTATCTACCTGTCTCTAGCTATCTATCAATTTGTCTCTAGCTATCTGTCTACCTGTCTATATCTATCTATCGATCTGTATCTATCTATCTATCTATCTATCTATATTCCTGTCTCTATCTATCGATCTATCTACCTGTCTCTAGATATCTATCTGTCTCTAGCTATCTACTTTTCTCTAGATATCTATCTACCTGTCTCAAGCTATCTATCTACATGTTTCTTGCTATCTAGCTACCTGTCTCTTGCTATCTATCTACCTGTCTCTAGGTATCTTCTTGTCTCTAGCTATCTATCTACTGTCTCTTGCTAGCTATCTACCTGTTTCTAGTTTTCTATCTACTTTTCTAGCTATGTATCTACTTGTCTCTAGCTATCTATCTACTTGTTTCTAGCTATCTATCTACCTGTCTCTAGCTATCTTCTTGTCTCTAGCTATATAGCTACCTGTCTCTAGCTTTCTTTCTACCTGTCTCTAGCTATCTATTTACTTGTTTCTAGCTATCTATCTACCTGGCTCTAGCTATCTTCTTGTCTCTAGCTATCTAGCTATCTGTCTCTAGCTATCTTTCTACCTGTCTCTAGCTATCTATTTACTTGTTTCTAGCTATCTATCTACCTGGCTCTAGCTATCTTCTTGTCTCTAGCTATCTAGCTATCTGTCTCTAGCTATCTACCTGTCTCTAGCTATCTATGTACATGTTTCTAGCTGTCTGTCTGCTTGTCTCTACCTATCTATGTACATGTTTCTAGCTGTCTGTCTACTTGTCTCTAGCTATCTACTTGTCTCTAGCTATCTATCTTCCTTCCTCTATCTATCTATCTATCTAACTGTCTCTAGCTATCTATCTTCCTTCCTCTATCTATCTATCTATCTAACTGTCTCTAGCTATCTATATACCGGTCTCTAGCTATCTGTCTACCTGTCTCTATCTATCGATCTATCTATCTACCTGTCTCTAGCTATCTTTCTATCTACCTGTCTCTATCTATCTATCTATCTATCTACCTGTCTCTAGCTATCTACTTGTCTCTAGCTATCTATCTACTTCTATCTATCTATCTATCTATCATCTATCTATCTGTCTCCAGCTATCTATCTACCTGTCTCTAGCTATCTGTCTACCTGTCGCTAGCTATCTGTCTAACTGTCGCTAGCTATCTATCTACCTGTCTCTAGCTATCTATCTGCCTGTCTCTAACTATATATCTACATGTCTCTAGCTGTCTATCTACCTGTCTCTATCTATCTACCTGTCTCTAGCTATCTATCTACCTGTCTCTAGCTGTCTATCTACCTGTCTCTATCTATCTACCTGTCTCTAGCTATCTATCTACCTGTCTCTAGCTTTCTTTCTATCTGACTCTATACATCGATCTATCTATCTATCTATCTGTCTCCAGCTATCTATCTACCTGTCTCTAGCTATCTGTCTACCTGTCGCTAGCTATCTGTCTAACTGTCGCTAGCTATCTGTCTACCTGTATCTAGCTATCTATCTACCTGTCTCTAGCTATCTATCTATCTATCTATCTATCTATCTACCTGTCTCTAGCTATCTATCTGCCTGTCTCTAACTATATATCTACCTGTCTCTAGCTGTCTATCTACCTGTCTCTATCTATCTACCTGTCTCTAGCTTTCTTTCTATCTGACTCTATACATCGATCTATCTATCTATCTATCTGTCTCCAGCTATCTATCTACCTGTCTCTAGCTATCTGTCTACCTGTCGCTAGCTATCTGTCTAACTGTCGCTAGCTATCTGTCTACCTGTATCTAGCTATCTATCTACCTGTCTCTATCTATCTATCTATCTATCTATCTATCTATCTACCTGTCTCTAGCTATCTATCTGCCTGTCTCTAACTATATATCTACATGTCTCTAGCTGTCTATCTACCTGTCTCTATCTATCTACCTGTCTCTAGCTATCTATCTACCTGTCTCTAGCTATCTATCTACCTGTCTCTAGCTGTCTATCTACCTGTCTCTATCTATCTACCTGTCTCTAGCTATCTATCTACCTGTCTCTAGCTTTCTTTCTATCTGACTCTATACATCTATCTATCTATCTATCTATCTATCTATCTATCTATCTATCTATCGGTCTCCAGCTATCTATCTACCTGTCTCTAGCTATCTGTCTACCTGTCGCTAGCTATCTATCTACCTGTCGCTAGCTATCTATCTACCTGTCTCTAGCTTTCTTTCTATCTGACTCTATACATCTATCTATCTATCTATCTCCAGCTATCTATCTACCTGTCTCTAGCTATCTGTCTACCTGTTGCTAGCTATCTGTCTAACTGTCGCTAGCTATCTGTCTACCTGTATCTAGCTATCTATCTACCTGTCTCTATCTATCTATCTATCTATCTCTCTCTCTCTCTCTCTCTCTCTCTCTCTCTCTCTCTCTCTCTCTCTCTCTCTATCTATCTATATCTGTCTCTAGCTATCTGTTCTACCTTCAGCCATGCAGAGTGTACGGTGGGCACCTGAATTTTATTGTCAGGATCATCATCCACATACGGTGTTTAAGGGATCAGAGACTGTTTTGACCATTATGTAAATACTTCTGGAAAGTAGTGTCCAGGGTTCCCACATGTCAAGCTATAAACTCCCATCATGATCAGGCAGGAGAGAGCTCAGTAAGGAGTGTCTGAGGAATGCACCCTGGCTCTAACAGTTACCATCATTAAGTTGTTTCATTTTATTATATATTATTGGAATTGGCGAGTTATACAGTTACTAAGTCCAACTGAGCGCAGGGAGAAGAGACACTGAGTGCAGACCGTGGCACCTGATCTGGGGGGCAAATAACGGCACATGAATGACATCACAAACTTCATATAACTCCACGTGTGTCATGTCAGGATATCTGGGCCTCCAGAGAGAATAAAGAGTCCCATAGTAAACCGAGTGCAGTCCCCTCAACACTGACACCTCCCTCCCCAGCCTTGAACCTTTACCCTCAGAGTCCTGGACAGTGCCAAGGTTGACTGCAGGTGACAGTATGTTGTTGTGACATTTCATTCTATGACACCAAACAGCCTGTAATATAGATAAATTGCTCTCTGTGTTATCAGCACACGTAAAATATTAATAGAATTAAAGCCATATAAACAGGTCTGTTTACTCTCCCTCCCTGTCTATCTGTCTCAACACAATGGGACCCATTCAAGGCACCGGGGAGGGGAATTTGATTTAAAATTTCCCAAATTGATTAACCATCTCTGACATCCCCCTGGTGGATGATACTAATTTGCGTACAAATGTATGATCAGCTACCTGAATAGATCTGACATTAACTCCTCCTACTTCTCATTCCACGCATACAGCTGTATGATCAGCTACCTGAATAGATCTGACATTAACTCCTCCTACTTCTCATTCCACGCATACAGCTGTATGATCGGCTACCTGAATAGATCTGACATTAACTCCTCCTACTTCTCATTCCACGCGTACAGCTGTATGATCAGCTACCTGAATAGATCTGACATTAACTCCTCCTACTTCTCATTCCACGCATACAGCTGTATGATCGGATACCTGAATAGATCTGACATTAACTCCTCCTACTTCTCATTCCACGCATACAGCTGTATGATCGGCTACCTGAATAGATCTGACATTAACTCCTCCTACTTCTCATTCCACGCGTACAGCTGTATGATCAGCTACCTGAATAGATCTGACATTAACTCCTCCTACTTCTCATTCCACACATACAGCTGTATGATCAGCTACCTGAATAGATCTGACATTAACTCCTCCTACTTCTCATTCCACGCATACAGCTGTATGATCAGCTACCAGAATAGATCTGACATTAACTCCTCCCACTTCTCATTCCATGCATACAGCTGTATGATCAGCTACCTGAATAGATCTGACATTAACTCCTCCTACTTCTCATTCCACGCGTACAGCTGTATGATCGGCTACCTGAATAGATCTGACATTAACTCCTCCTACTTCTCATTCCATACATACAGCTGTATGATCGGCTACCTGAATAGATATGACATTAACTCCTCCTACATCTCATTCCACGCATACAGCTGTATGATCGGCTACCTGAATAGATCTGACATTAACTCCTCCTACTTCTCATTCCACACATACAGCTGTATGATCGGCTACCTGAATAGATCTGACAGTAACTCCTCCTACTTCTCATTCCACACATACAGCTGTATGATCAGCTACCTGAATAGATCTGACATTAACTCCTCCTACTTCTCATTCCACACATACAGCTGTATGATCGGCTACCTGAATAGATCTGACATTAACTCCTCCTACTTCTCATTCCACGCGTACAGCTGTATGATCAGCTACCTGAATAGATCTGACATTAACTCCTCCTACTTCTCATTCCACGCATACAGCTGTATGATCGGCTACCTGAATAGATCTGACATTAACTCCTCCTACTTCTCATTCCACCCATACAGCTGTATGATCGGCTACCTGAATAGATCTGACCTTAACTCCTCCTACTTCTCATTCCACGCATACAGCTGTATGATCAGCTACCTGAATAGATCTGACATTAACTCCTCCTACTTCTCATTCCACGCATACAGCTGTATGATCGGCTACCTGAATAGATCTGACATTACCTCCTCCTACTTCTCATTCCACGCATACAGCTGTATGATCGGCTACCTGAATAGATCTGACATTAACTCCTCCTACTTCTCATTCCACGCATACAGCTGTATGATCGGCTACCTGAATAGATCTGACATTAACTCCTCCCACTTCTCATTCCACGCATACAGCTGTATGATCGGCCACCTGAATAGATCTGACATTAACTCCTCCTACTTCTCATTCCACGCATACAGCTGTATGATCAGCTACCTGAATAGATCTGACATTAACTCCTCCTACTACTCATTCCACGCATACAGCTGTATGATCGGCTACCTGAATAGATCTGACATTAACTCCTCCTACTTCTCATTCCAAGCATACAGCTGTATGATCAGCTACCTGAATAGATCTGACATTAACTCCTCCTACTTCACATTCCACATGTACAGCTGTATGATCGGCTACCTGAATAGATCTGACATTAACTCTTCCTACTTCTCATTCCACGCGTACAGCTGTATGATCAGCTACCTGAATAGATCTGACATTAACTCCTCCTACTTCTCATTCCACGCATACAGCTATATGATCAGCTACCTGAATAGATCTGACATTAACTCCTCCTACTTCTCATTCCACGCGTACAGCTGTATGATCAGCTACCTGAATAGATCTGACATTAACTCCTCCTACTTCTCATTCCACACATACAGCTGTATGATCAGCTACCTGAATAGATCTGACATTAACTCCTCCTACTTCTCATTCCACGCGTACAGCTGTATGATCAGCTACCGGAATAGATCTGACAGTAACTCCTCCTACTTCTCATTCTATGCATACAGCTGTATGACCAGCTACCTGAATAGATCTGACATTAACTCCTCCTACTTCTCATTCCACGCATACAGCTGTATGATCGGCTACCTGAATAGATCTGACATTAACTCCTCCTACTTCTCATTCCACGCATACAGCTGTATGATCGGCTACCTGAATAGATCTGACATTAACTCCTCCTGCTTCTCATTCCACACATACAGCTGTATGACCAGCTACCTGAATAGATCTGACATTAACTCCTCCTACTTCTCATTCCACGCATACAGCTGTATGATCGGCTACCTGAATAGATCTGACATTAACTCCTCCTACTTCTCATTCCAAGCATACAGCTGTATGATCGGCTCCCTGAATAGATCTGACATTAACTCCTCCTACTTCTCATTCCACGCATACAGCTGTATGATCGGCTACCTGAATAGATCTGACATTAACTCCTCCTACTTCTCATTCCACGCATACAGCTGTATGATCGGCTACCTGAATAGATCTGACAGTAACTCCTCCTACTTCTCATTCTATGCATACAGCTGTATGATCAGCTACCTGAATAGATCTGACTAACTAGTCCTACATCTCATTCCACCCATACAGCTGTATGATCGGCTACCTGAATAGATCTGACATTAACTCCTCCTACTTCTCATTCCACGCATACAGCTGTATGATCGGCTACCTGAATAGATCTGACACTAACTCCTCCTACTTCTCATTCCACGCGTACAGCTGTATGATCGGCTACCTGAATAGATCTGACACTAACTCCTCCTACTTCTCATTCCACGCGTACAGCTGTATGATCGGCTACCTGAATAGATCTGACATTAACTCCTCCTACTTCTCATTCCACGCGTACAGCTGTATGATCGGCTACCTGAATAGATCTGACATTAACTCCTCCTACTTCTCATTCCACGCGTACAGCTGTATGATCGGCTACCTGAATAGATCTGACACTAACTCCTCCTACTTCTCATTCCATGCATACAGCTGTATGATCGGCTTCCAGAATAGATCTGACACTAACTCCTCCTACTTCTCATTCCACGCATACAGCTGTATGATCGGCTACCTGAATAGATCTGACATTAACTCCTCCTACTGCTCATTCCACGCATACAGCTGTATGATCGGCTACCTGAATAGATCTGACACTAAATCCTCCTACTTCTCATTCCACGCATACAGCTGTACGATCGGCTACCTGAATAGATCTGACATTAACTCCTCTTACTTCTCATCTTAAAAATAACTTTTTAAAATAACCCCAAAATGTATTTTAACTGTGAGTTTTATTGTTTTGGAGTCTGATAAACTCACACACTGCACATTACTGTGAGTTTTATTGCTGTGGAGTCTGTGATACACTCACACACCGCACATTACTGTGAGTTTTATTGCTGTGGAGTCTGTGATACACTCACACACCGCACATTACTGTGAGTTTTATTGCTGTGGAGTCTGTGATACACTCACACACCGCACATTACTGTGAGTTTTATTGCTGTGGAGTCTGTGATACACTCACACACCGCACATTACTGTGAGTTTTATTGCTGTGGGGTCTGTGTTACATTCACACATTGCACAATACTGTCAGTTTTATTGCTGTGGGGTCTGTGATACACTCAGACACTGCACATTACTATGAGTTTTATTGCTGTGGAGTCTGTGATACACTCACACACACTGCACATTACTGTGAGCTTTATTGCTGTGGAGTCTGTGATACACTCACACGCTGCACATTACTGTGATACACTCACACGCTGCACATTACTGTGATACACTCACACGCTGCACATTACTGTGATACACTCACACACTGCACATTACTGTGAGTTTTATTGCTGTGGAGTCTGTGATACACTCACACACTGCACATTACTGTGAGTTTTATTGCTGTGGAGTCTGTGATACACTCACACACTGCACATTACTGTGAGTTTTATTGCTGTGGGGTCTGTGATACATTCACACATTGCACATTACTGTGAGTTTTTTTGATGTGGGGTCTGTGATACACTCAGACACTGCACATTACTGTGAGTTTTATTGCTGTGGAGTCTGTGATACACTCGCACACTGCACATTACTGTGAGGTTTATTCCTGTGGAGTTTGTGATACACTCACACACTGCA
The DNA here is from genome assembly GCA_036172795.1 of Pelodytes ibericus. Classification (NCBI taxonomy): domain Eukaryota; kingdom Metazoa; phylum Chordata; class Amphibia; order Anura; family Pelodytidae; genus Pelodytes; species Pelodytes ibericus. Next base: position 227,961,010 of record CM069859.1, read on the forward strand.
CGTTACTGTGAGTTTTATTGGTGTGGAATCTGTGATACACTCACACACCGCACATTACTGTGATACACTCACACACCGCACATTACTGCAAGTTTAGCAATTCTCTGTATAACTTATAGATGCCATTTTATTTTCATCTTAGTTATTTATTTTTTCAGGTTTTGTCATTTCGTGATCTCCTTTTCTTTAATAAATGATAAAGTGTTACAGTTTCACAATTCGCAAAGTTTAAATTCCACATTACACGATGATTACACAAGTGCACAGTGTGTGGAGCATGTGAGCAAATCACACAGGAATAACAAATACTGATCATCAAATACATGAAACACCTGCTGGGTTAGAAACTTTACAGACTTATAAACAGAATACCTGCGACCTGAATATGTAATAATAAATGAACTGATTAGCATAACCTTATTAAACAAACACAAGTTTACTGGGATGGGGACCGTGAGAATCAATGATACTCACATATCACAGTTCAGAAAGATTTTTGGGGTACATTGAGGGTCTTATCGGAAGCCAAGTTTCAAGCTACACAATATGCCGCAATGTGACCCCACATAGCCTCGTAATTTGGCCATAATAGCTGATCAAAATATACTGACCTGAAATTATCCTGTATCATCCCCATAGACCTCTACAGCTCATTTCAGTACAGTCCTTGCCCTGGCCGCCATGTTTATTTTAGCTCATTGTGACAGATCCAGGCTATCTGGGGATATGTGATACGAATGGGAAATGTTCGACCATTATAAAGTTATGTGTTTTATGTGTTTTTTTTGTGTTGAAATTAAAATGGCAATTCGCCTCTGTCCTGGAGATAATTGAATTACTTCCCAATTATCTCCAGGGCAGGGGGGGAGGAAATCATAATGCCTGCTGGGAATAATCTGTGTCTGTGAGTCCTAAATTGGCTTATGTCTGTCTATTGTTACAGTCTCCCATTGGGTCCCCTAGGGGAGTGTCCACCAAGTGGGAGACGTGGATAAATACGGGCGTGTAGCCCACAGTAAAAGCAGTTCATGTTTTACCCTCAACACAGAGCGTGGTCTCGTTATTGGGGGGGAAGATCTACTAAACGGCGGTTTGTGCATCTGATGCTGAGGGTACCGTAACAATTGGTGGCAAGCGACGGGATGACCCTCATCGCCCAGAGAGACCACTGCAGCCAGGATTAATGGAAATACCGTACGAAAGGCTGAAAAGAGATACCCTAAAGGATTTATTGGAACAGAGAGGCAGACATGCCAGTAATCTCAGGAAAAGGGAGATTATTACAATATTAAACGAAATGGATGGAGTACCAGGGGCTGAAGGAACCAATGGGTCCAGCACAGCTGACAGAACCCCTGAGGAAGCAAGCTTTGACCGGGTGGTAAGAATCAGGCTGGCCCATTATGGTCCCAACCCGACTATAGAGACCATTGACCAGGTCATAGCCGCTGTGGAGGCCAACCTGCTTCGCCAAAGTGGTGCTGCAGCAGCCCCAGCAAATCCGGTGGAGAAAAAGAAAGTACCATTTACTGCATTTAAAACGTTTGTGGAGACAGAAGGAGAGATTGATGGGTACCTTGCTGATTTTGAGCGGCAATGTGGTCTACACAAGGTAACCCCAGAGGACTGGGTCACTATATTATCAGGCAAGTTATCCGGCCGGGCCAGTGAAGCTTTTCGGGCCATTCCAGATGAGGAGATTGGGGATTATGTAGCAGTGAAGGAAGCTTTGCTCTCCAGGTATGCCGTTACACCGGAGGCATACAGGAGGCGGTTCAGAGACACTGCCAAGTTAGCTGGGGATTCGTATGTTGAATGGGCATGTAAAGTGCACCGCATAGCTGCCCACTGGATGGCAGGGTGCCAAGCCGTATCCGGGGAAGAAGTGCTGCAGATGTTCTTACTGGAGAACTGTTTTGAGAAGTTATCCCCAGGCGTCAGAGAGTGGGTAAAGGATCGTAAACCCTACACTCTACATGAAGCAGCTCGCCTGGCAGACAAGTACACGGATGCCCGTAAACTGGACAGTACCATGGGTAAACCTCCTGCCAGAGGAGAGTATAGCCAAGCAGCACCCCCTCCAGCTACCATCTACCAACCACCGACGTACCGCCCATCTGCACCCCCTCCAGCTAATAACTATTACCAGCCACCGCGGTTCAACTCCCGGGACTACTCCCAACCTATCCGTTGTTTTGGGTGCAAACAGCTTGGGCACAAACGACCAGAGTGCCCGCTGAATAATGCTAACCAGAACCAGTCCTGGAGGAGACCGACCAGCGGGAACCAACGGCCTACTCCGCCTGCTGCCCACTGCGTAGAGGAGGAGTAATGTTGGGGCGTCCTACATGAGGCAGACCCTGTTCAAGCTGCCCACCGCGATAACCGCCAACAACACCGACAACTGGTTAAAGTAAACGGGAAGGAAGTCAGTGGTCTACGGGATACCGGGGCGACCATGACATTGCTCCAAAAACACTTGGTGCCAGAGAATCAGCACACTGGGGACACCGTGGCTGTGAGAGTAGCCGGAGGTGCGGTGTTTCGCCTACCCGTTGCACGGGTACATTTGGATTGGGGAGTGGGCGCCCGACATGTGAATGTGGGGATCATGAGGGACTTACCGGCGGATGTCCTCCTTGGAAATGACTTGGCTCCCCTTGTTTCTGCCTACGCTCCCATGGATCCCTCTGAAGCGAACGCTGTCACGACCCGTGCCCAGACCCGTGCCGCCGAGACCGGCCCACCGGCTGCCGAGACCCAGGTCAGACTCTCTACCCCGACTTGTACCTTAGATCAAGCGCCTTTAGGCTGGGACACCCCAGAGGTGTATGGGAGGGAAACCCGGGAAGACCCGACTTTAGAGAAGTATAGGGCCAGGGCAGATACTGGTGGAAGAGGGGGTCGATGGGGAGCGTTACGAGTGGGTGGGGGATAGGCTGTACAGGATCCCTAAACCGTCCCAGACACCGAACACCCCTCCGCAGAATCGGCAGCTGGTGGTGCCTGCGAAATACCGGCAGGAGATTCTGCGGATTGGGCATGATGTGCCATTAGCGGGCCATCTAGGCTTCCGCCGCACAGCTCATAGGATCACCCAAAATTTCTTCTGGCCTAATTTCAACCGAGATGTGCGGGTCTATTGTAGTACGTGTGACACCTGTCAACGGGTAGGTAAACGGGGGGATCACCCAAAGGCTAGGCTCATATCGATGCCTATCATTGGAGAACCCTTTTCCCGCATAACCGTTGACATTGTGGGTCCACTGGCCAGGGCTAGCCCATCCGGTAAGAAGTATATTCTCACCGTGGTGGACTATGCCACCCGTTATCCAGAGGCAGTAGCGCTGTCTAATATAGAGGCAGAGACGGTTGCTGATGCCCTGGTTAAAATGTTCACTAGGGTCGGGTTCCCTCAGGAGATCCTCTCCGACCAGGGAACTCAGTTTACCGCTGTGCTCACCCAGCAGCTGTGGAAGGTGTGCGGCATTAAACCGCTGCTTAGCTCACCTTACCACCCACAGACTAACGGTCTCTGCGAGCGATTTAATGGCACCCTCAAACAGATGTTGAGGACCTTTACTGACACTTGCAGAGACTGCGAGCGATTCCTGCCTCATCTGCTATTTGCATACAGAGAGGTGCCCCAGGAATCTACTGGGTTCTCTCCCTTTGAGCTACTCTATGGGAGAAGGGTCCGCGGACCCCTAGATCTCATTAGAGGACACTGGGAGGGAGAGACTGAGCAAGAGGGAACCCCCATCGTGCCATACGTTATGGAACTCCGGAACCGCATGGAGAAACTATCCCTGATGGTAAGAGAGAATCTCCAGGTGGCCCAGGGGAGACAGAAGAGGTGGTACGATCGGGGTGCCCGACAGCGGGTCTTTCAGGTTGGGCAAAAGGTTCTAGTGCTTAAACCTGTGAAGACGAACAAGATGCAAGCATCTTGGCAGGGCCCGTATCAAGTGTTAGCTCAAGTGTGTGATACTACCTACCTTATAGCCAGCTGTGCAGATGAAAGGATTCAGCGATCCTTTCATGTGAATATGCTGAAGGAGTATCAGGAGAGACCAGAAGATATAGCTGCAGTATGTGCCCCGGCTGCCGACGACCCCGAGAATTTACCCTTGCCCGACCTATTAGAGAAGAACCCCCAGACTGATCTCACTAGTCTTGTACAGCCAGGGGACCGGTTAAGCCCCACAGAGAAGGTACAGGCAAGACAGCTTCTGTGGGAGAAGCAGGCGACATTCTCCCAAGAACCCGGCTACACTACCCTAGCTGTACACAAGGTAGAGACCCCCGGACAGAGTCCCCTACGACAGCCCCCCTATCGTATCCCTGAAGCAGTCCGGGAAGGAATGCGGAAGGAGATACAGGAGATGACTAGGCTTGGAGTCATCGAACACTCAGACAGCCCTTGGGCCTCGCCTGTAGTCCTGGTGCCTAAGAAAGATGGGACCACCCGGTTCTGTGTGGACTACAGGCGGCTCAACGAACGGACCACCACTGACGCCTACCCGATGCCCCGGGTAGACGAGTTGTTAGACCGCATTGCCAGGGGGCGTTATCTGACCACCATAGACCTGTGTAAGGGTTATTGGCAGATCCCCCTAGCCGAGGATGCTATCCCTAAGTCGGCATTCGTCACCCCATTTGGTCTATACCAGTTTAAGGTCATGTCATTTGGGATGAAGAATGCTCCGGCTACCTTCCAGCGTATGGTGGATAGGCTTCTCGATGGCTTCCAGGAATTTGCATGTGCATACCTGGATGACATTGCGGTCTACAGTGAGTCCTGGGAAGAACACCTGATACACGTAGGGGTGGTTCTGGACAAGATTCGGGCCGCTGGCCTGACCTTGAAGCCAGACAAGTGCCATCTAGGCATGGCAGAAGTGCAGTACTTGGGTCACAGGGTAGGGTGTGGGAGCCAGAGACCAGAGCCAGCCAAGGTAGAAGCTGTAGCTAACTGGCCCACACCTATCACCAAGACCCAAGTGCTGGCCTTCCTGGGAACAGCAGGGTATTACCGACGCTTTGTCCCCGACTACAGCACTATTGCAAAGCCCCTGACTGACCTGACTAAAAAGAATTTACCGAAGCAGGTCCTGTGGTCTTCAGCTTGTGACGCCGTGTTTCAGGCATTGAAGCAAGCTCTGGTGAATGCCCCTGTCCTGGCTGCCCCAGTCCCTAACAAACGTTTTCTCATCCATACAGATGCTTCCATGTATGGACTGGGGGCTGTGCTGAGCCAGGTCGGGGAAGATGGAGGAGAGCACCCTGTCGCATACCTCAGCAGAAAGCTACTACCCCGGGAAGTGAGTTATGCGGCAGTGGAGAAGGAGTGTTTGGCCCTGGTCTAGGCATTAAAGAAATTGAGCGCCTATTTGTACGGGCAGGAGTTCATCACGGACCACAACCCCCTTGTCTGGCTTAACCGGGTCTCAGGAGACAATGGTAGACTGCTGCGGTGGAGCTTAGCATTACAACCTTACAACTTCACCATCAGCTACCGACCCGGTAAGCAGAACGGGAATGCGGATGGATTGTCCCGGCAAACCGAAGTCCCTATTACCTCCTAGTCCGGTCATCCCCAAGTTGACCCGCCACAGGGTCAAGCCGGGTCTGCCGGAGTGTTCCACAAGAGGGGAGCCGTGTGACAGATCCAGGCTATCTGGGGATATGTGATACGAATGGGAAATGTTCGACCATTATAAAGTTATGTGTTTTATGTGTTTTTTTGTGTTGAAATTAAAATGGCAATTCCCCTCTGTCCTGGATATAATTGAATTACTTCCCAATTATCTCCAGGGCAGGGGGGAAGAAATCATAATGCCTGCTGGGAATAATCTGTGTCTGTGAGTCCTAAATTGGCTTATGTCTGTCTATTGTTACAGTCTCCCATTGGTTCCCCTAGGGGAGTGTCCACCAAGTGGGACACCTGGATAAATAGGGGCGTGTAGCCCACAGTAAAAGCAGTTCATGTTTTACCGTCAACACAGAGCGTGGTCTCGTTATTGGGGGGGAAGATCTACTAAACGGCGGTTTGTGCATCTGATGCTGAGGGTACCGTAACACTCATTTTATAATCCCCGTTTATAATTAGGTTTGGCAAGGGCTGTCCGTAATGCGGCAATCACCCCCCAACCTGAATTGTATTATTGTGTAGCCGAAAACCTGTAGTTTTCATGGTAAAATCGGGCCCCGAAGGTTTGGTTTCCAAGTGGTCCAAGCGGCAGATTTGGATGGCGGCAGGTTGTGTATCCGTTCCATTCGGTTATCATGCCTGATCCCAAGCCATTTCAGGGCACATTGTGTGGACCATTAGGTGTCATATGTGGTGATGAAGTTCTTACTTGCATAATACACTTCAGGCCAGAACGTTATGTCAGGAATAGCAAATATTGATCACCAAATAAATAACACACATGACATGGCGCAACCTCATAAATGAAATAAAAGCAAAACTAAAAAAAAACCAGGAATTACAAGGTAATACATGTCAATAACACATATATAATAAATACAAACCATTTGTTACATTGTAACAATACTTTCAATAAACAAAGCAATACTAGTGAGGGTGAGTGGATTCACTGGAATGTGCGTGTGTGAGGCGACATCGGCTGTACTGCTTACAGCACGATGGGTCAGGGAGCCTCAAACGCTTACAGATTGCCACAGAGTGACGATTGCCACAGAGTGACGATTGCCACAGAGTGACGATTGCCACAGACACTGATAGACACATTCAAACACAGCAGCGAAGAACACAGGAACCACACATCGGAAGTCATTAAATTTCACACTGTCAGTGGCCAGGTATTACATATTAGTCTAGGTTGAAAAAAGACTTGCATCCATCAAGTTCAACCCTTTTCCTATCTCATGTTTACCGCTGTTGATCCAAAAGAAGCCAAATAAAAACATCTTCAGCAATTTCGAATTCTGCTTTCAGTGGGGAAAAAAAATCCTTCTTGACTCCAAGTGACAATCAGATTTCTCCTGGATCAACAAGCACTAAATACATATTACTGCCTATACTAACATGCATAGCCCCGGGGGTGGCCCCAGGGGTGCCACCTTAAAAACAAAAAGTTTGCAGGTAGATGCACTGGCTGGGGAGATCAGAAATGCAGAGGAGAACAGAGATGGGGAGGAGGGGAGAGAGAACATAGATGGGGAGGAGGGGAGAGAGAACATATATGGAGAGGAGGGTAAGAGAGAACAGATATGGGGGAGGAGGAGAAGAGAGAACATATATTAGAGAGGAGGGTGAGATAGAACAGATATGGGGGAGGATGGGGAGAGAGGACATAGATGGGGAAGAGGAGGGGGAGAGAGGACAGAGATAGGGAGGAGGGGGAGAGAGGACATAGATGGGGAAGAGGAGGGGGAGAGAGGACAGAGATAGGGAGGAGGGGGAGAGAGGACATAGATGGGGGAAGAGGAGGGGGAGAGAGGACAGAGATAGGGAGGAGGGGGAGAGAGGACAGAGATGGGGGAAGAGGAGGGGGAGAGAGGACAGAGATAGGGAGGAGGGGGAGAGAGGACATAGATGGGGAAGAGGAGGGGGAGAGAGGACAGAGATAGGGAGGAGGGGGAGAGAGGACATAGATGGGGAAGAGGAGGGGGAGAGAGGACAGAGATAGGGAGGAGGGGGAGAGAGGACATAGATGGGGGAAGAGGAGGGGGAGAGAGGACAGAGATAGGGAGGAGGGGGAGAGAAGACATAGGTGGGGGAAGAGGAGGGGGAGAGAGGACAGAGATAGGGAGGAGGGGGAGAGAGGACAGAGATGTGAGAGAAGGAAGTGAGAGAAAAGATATGGGGAGGAGAGGGAGAGAGAACAGATATGGGGAGAGGGAAAGAGATATGCGGGGGAGGAGATAATAGATATGGGTGAGAAAACATATGGGAAGGGGAAAGAGATAACAACAGGTTTGGGGAGGAGGAGAGAGAGAACAGATATGGGAGGTGGGGAGAGGAGAGACATATACGTGGGAAGGGAGAGAGACATAAAATTGGGGGTTGGAGAGAGACAGACATGGCAAGGAAGAGGAAAGTAACAAACATGGGAAGAGAGAAAGGCATACATGGAGTAAGAGTTAAGAGACAGGCATGTGGCGGGAGAAGAGACAGATAAACATGAGGGTAGAGAGGAGGGGAGTGCCACGGGGGTGGTCTGCGCAGGCCGCCTGAACACGTAAGGCCGGCCCTGCATAGCCTTTATGCTCCGGCTCATTAAAGAGTACCCAGGCCGCTTTTAAAGGCATCTAACGTATCTGCTAGTACCACCTCTTCAGGCAGTGAATTCCATATCTTAATTGTCCTTACTGTAAATAAAAATCCCTTCCGGTGGCGCAGACTAAATCTCCTTTCTTCATAGCCGGTGACCTCTTGTCCTTTGTACTGTTAACGATCAGGTCTTTAGAAAGCTCTCTGTATGGGCCCTGTATATATTTATATAACATTATCATATCCCCTCTAAGCTGCCGTTTCTCTAGCGTGTATATATTTATATAACATTATCATATCCCCTCTAAGCCGCCGTTTCTCTGGCGTGTACATATTTATATAACATTATCATATCCCCTCTAAGCCGCCGTTTCTCTGGCGTGTACATATTTATATAACATTATCATATCCCCTCTAAGCCGCCGTTTCTCTGGCGTGTACATATTTATATAACAGTATCATATCCCCTCTATGCCGCCGTTTCTCTAGCGCGTACATATTTATATAACATTATAATATCCCCTCTAAGCCGCCGTTTCTCTAGTGTACATATTTATATAACATTATAATATCCCCTCTAAGCCGCCGTTTCTCTAGTGTACATATTTATATAACATTATCATATCCCCTCTAAGCCGCCGTTTCTCTGGTGTGTACATATTTATATAACATTATCATATCCCCTCTAAGCCGCCGTTTCTCTGGCGCGTACATATTTATATAACATTATCATATCCCCTCTAAGCTGCCGTTTCTCTGGCATGTACATATTAATATAACATTATCATATCCCCTCTAAGCCGCCGTTTCTCTGGCGTGTACATATTTATATAACATTATCATATCCCATCTAAGCCGCCGTTTCTCTGGTGTGTACATATTTATATAACATTATCATATCCCCTCTAAGCTGCCGTTTCTCTGGCGTATACATATTTATATAACATTATCATATCCCCTCTAAGCCGCCGTTTCTCTGGCGTGTACATATTTATATAACATTATCATATCCCCTCTAAGCCGCCGTTTCTCTGGCGCGTACATATTTATATAACATTATCATATCCCCTCTAAGCCGCCGTTTCTCTAGCGTTTACATATTTATATAACATTATCATATCCCCTCTAAGCCGCCGTTTCTCTGGTGTGTACATATTTATATAACATTATCATATCCCCTCTAAGCTGCCGTTTCTCTGGCGCGTACATATTTATATAGCATTATCATATCCCCTCTAAGCCGCCGTTTCTCTGGCGCGTACATATTTATATAGCATTATCATATCCCCTCTAAGCCGCCGTTTCTCTGGCGCGTACATATTTATATAACATTATCATATCCCCTCTAAGCCGCCGTTTCTCTGGCGTGTACATATTTATATAACATTATCATATCCCCTCTAAGCCGGCGTTTCTCTGGCGTGTACATATTTATATAACATTATCATATCCCATCTAAGCCGCCGTTTCTCTAGCGTGTACATATTTATATAACATTATCATATCCCCTCTAAGCCGCCGTTTCTCTAGCGTGTACATATTTATATAACATTATCATATCCCCTCTAAGCCGCCGTTTCTCTAGTGTACATATTTATATAACATTATCATATCCCCTCTAAGCCGCCGTTTCTCTGGCGTGTACATATTTATATAACATTATCATATCCCCTCTAAGCCGCCGTTTCTCTGGCGCGTACATATTTATATAACATTATCATATCCCCTGTAAGCCGCCGTTTCTCTAGTGTACATATTTATATAACATTATCATATCCCATCTAAGCCGCCGTTTCTCTGGCGTGTACATATTTATATAACATTATCATATCTCCTCTAAGCCGCCGTTTCTCTGGCGTGTACATATTTATATAACATTATCATATCCCATCTAAGCCGCCGTTTCTCTGGCGTGTACATATTTATATAACATTATCATATCCCATCTAAGCCGCCGTTTCTCTGGCGTGTACATATTAATATAACATTATCATATCCCCTCTAAGCCGCCGTTTCTCTGGCGTGTACATATTTATATAACATTATCATATCCCCTCTAAGCCGCCGTTTCTCTGGCGCGTACATATTTATATAACATTATCATATCCCCTCTAAGCCGCCGTTTCTCTAGCGTTTACATATTTATATAACATTATCATATCCCCTCTAAGCCGCCGTTTCTCTGGTGTGTACATATTTATATAACATTATCATATCCCCTCTAAGCTGCCGTTTCTCTGGCGCGTACATATTTATATAGCATTATCATATCCCCTCTAAGCCGCCGTTTCTCTGGCGCGTACATATTTATATAGCATTATCATATCCCCTCTAAGCCGCCGTTTCTCTGGCGCGTACATATTTATATAACATTATCATATCCCCTCTAAGCCGCCGTTTCTCTGGCGTGTACATATTTATATAACATTATCATATCCCCTCTAAGCCGGCGTTTCTCTGGCGTGTACATATTTATATAACATTATCATATCCCATCTAAGCCGCCGTTTCTCTAGCGTGTACATATTTATATAACATTATCATATCCCCTCTAAGCCGCCGTTTCTCTAGCGTGTACATATTTATATAACATTATCATATCCCCTCTAAGCCGCCGTTTCTCTAGTGTACATATTTATATAACATTATCATATCCCCTCTAAGCCGCCGTTTCTCTGGCGTGTACATATTTATATAACATTATCATATCCCCTCTAAGCCGCCGTTTCTCTGGCGCGTACATATTTATATAACATTATCATATCCCCTGTAAGCCGCCGTTTCTCTAGTGTACATATTTATATAACATTATCATATCCCATCTAAGCCGCCGTTTCTCTGGCGTGTACATATTTATATAACATTATCATATCTCCTCTAAGCCGCCGTTTCTCTGGCGTGTACATATTTATATAACATTATCATATCCCATCTAAGCCGCCGTTTCTCTGGCGTGTACATATTTATATAACATTATCATATCCCATCTAAGCCGCCGTTTCTCTGGCGTGTACATATTAATATAACATTATCATATCCCCTCTAAGCCGCCGTTTCTCTGGCGTGTACATATCTATATAACATTATCATATCCCCTCTAAGCCGCCGTTTCTCTGGTGTGTACATATTTATATAACATTATCATATCCCCTCTAAGCTGCCGTTTCTCTAGCGTGTACATATTTATATAACATTATCATATCCCCTCTGAGCCGCCGTTTCTCTAGCGTGTACATATTTATATAACATTATCATATCCCCTCTAAGCCGCCGTTTCTCTAGCGCGTACATATTTATATAACATTATCATATCCCCTCTAAGCCGCCGTTTCTCTAGCGTGTACATATTTATATAACATTATCATATCCCCTCTAAGCCGCCGTTTCTCTAGCGTGTACATATTTATATAACATTATCATATCCCCTCTAAGCCGCCGTTTCTCTAGCGCGTACATAATTATATAACATTATTATATCCCTCTAAGCCGCCGTTTCTCTGGTGTGTACATATTTATATAACATTATCATATCCCCTCTAAGCTGCCGTTTCTCTAGCGTGTACATATTTATATAACATTATCATATCCCCTCTAAGCCGCTGTTTCTCTAGCGTGTACATATTTATATAACATTATCATATCCCCTCTAAGCCGCCGTTTCTCTAGCGCGTACATATTTATATAACATTATCATATCCCCTCTAAGCCGCCGTTTCTCTAGCGTGTACATATTTATATAACATTATCATATCCCCTCTAAGCCGCCGTTTCTCTAGCGTGTACATATTTATATAACATTATCATATCCCCTCTAAGCCGCCGTTTCTCTAGCGTGTACATATATATATAACATTATCATATCCCCTCTAAGCCACCGTTTCTCTAGCGTGTACATATTTATATAACATTATCATATCCCCTCTAAGCCGCCGTTTCTCTGGCGCGTACATATTTATATAACATTATCATATCCCCTCTAAGCCGCCATGTCTCTGGTCTGTACATATTTATATAACATTATCATATCCCCTCTAAGCCGCCGTTTCTCTATCGTGTACATATTTATATAACATTATCATATCCCCTCTAAGCCGCCGTTTCTCTGGCGTGTACATATTTATATAACATTATCATATCCCCTCTAAGCCGCCGTTTCTCTAGCGCGTACATATTTATATAACATTATCATATCCCCTCTAAGCCGCCGTTTCTCTGGCGTGTATATATTTATATAACGTTATCATATCCCCTCTAAGCCGCCGTTTCTCTAGCGTGTACATATTTATATAACATTATCATATACCCTCTAAGCCGCCTTTTCTCTAGCGTGTACATATTTATATAACATTATCATATCCCCTCTAAGCCGCCGTTTCTCTGGCGTGTACATATTTATATAACATTATCATATCCCCTCTAAGCCGCCGTTTCTCTGGCGTGTACATATTTATATAACATTATCATATCCCCTCTAAGCCGCCGTTTCTCTGGCGTGTACATATTTATATAACATTATCATATCCCCTCTAAGCCGCCGTTTCTCTGGCGTGTACATATTTATATAACATTATCATATCCCCTCTAAGCCGCCGTTTCTCTGGCGTGTACATATTTATATAACATTATCATATCCCATCTAAGCCGCCGTTTCTCTGGCGTGTACATATTTATATAACATTATCATATCCCCTCTAAGGCGCCGTTTCTCTGGCGTGTACATATTTATATAACATTATCATATCCCCTCTAAGCCGCCGTTTCTCTGGCGTGTACATATTTATATAACATTATCATATCCCCTCTAAGCCGCCGTTTCTCTGGCGCGTACATATTTATATAACATTATCATATCCCCTCTAAGCCGCCGTTTCTCTGGCGCGTACATATTTATATAACATTATCATATCCCCTCTAAGCCGCCGTTTCTCTAGCGCGTACATATTTATATAACATTATCATATTCCCTCTAAGCTGCCCTTTCTCTAGCGCGTACATATTTATATAACATTATCATATCCCCTCTAAGCCGCCGTTTCTCTAGCGCGTACATATTTATATAACATTATCATATCCCCTCTAAGCCGCCGTTTCTCTAGCGCGTACATATTTATATAACATTATCATATCCCCTCTAAGCCGCCGTTTCTCTGGCGCGTACATATTTATATAACATTATCATATCCCCTCTAAGCCGCCGTTTCTCTGGCGCGTACATATTTATATAACATTATCATATCCCCTCTAAGCCGCCGTTTCTCTGGCGTGTACATATTTATATAACATTATCATATCCCCTCTAAGCCGCCGTTTCTCTGGCGTGTACATATTTATATAACATTATCATATCCCCTCTAAGCCGCCGTTTCTCTAGCGTGTACATATTTATATAACATTATCATATCCCCTCTAAGCCGCCGTTTCTCTGGCGCGTACATATTTATATAACATTATCATATCCCCTCTAAGCCGCCGTTTCTCTGGTGTGTACATATTTATATAACATTATCATATCCCTCTAAGCCGCCGTTTCTCTATCGTGTACATATTTATATAACATTATCATATCCCCTCTAAGCCGCCGTTTTTCTAGCGTGTACATATTTATATAACATTATCATATCCCCTCTAAGCCGCCGTTTCTCTGGCGTGTACATATTGATATAACATTATCATATCCCATCTAAGCCGCCGTTTCTCTGGCGTGTACATATTTATATAACATTATCATATCCCCTCTAAGGCGCCGTTTCTCTGGCGTGTACATATTTATATAACATTATCATATCCCCTCTAAGCCGCCGTTTCTCTGGCGTGTATATATTTATATAACATTATCATATCCCCTCTAAGCCGCCGTTTCTCTGGCGCGTACATATTTATATAACATTATCATATCCCCTCTAAGCCGCCGTTTCTCTGGCGCGTACATATTTATATAACATTATCATATCCCCTCTAAGCCGCCGTTTCTCTAGCGCGTACATATTTATATAACATTATCATATTCCTTCTAAGCTGCCCTTTCTCTAGCGCGTACATATTTATATAACATTATCATATCCCCTCTAAGCCGCCGTTTCTCTAGCGCGTACATATTTATATAACATTATCATATCCCCTCTAAGCCGCCGTTTCTCTGGCGCGTACATATTTATATAACATTATCATATCCCCTCTAAGCCGCCGTTTCTCTGGCGCGTACATATTTATATAACATTATCATATCCCCTCTAAGCCGCCGTTTCTCTGGCGCGTACATATTTATATAACATTATCATATCCCCTCTAAGCCGCCGTTTCTCTGGCGTGTACATATTTATATAACATTATCATATCCCCTCTAAGCCGCCGTTTCTCTGGCGTGTACATATTTATATAACATTATCATATCCCCTCTAAACCGCCGTTTCTCTGGCGTGTACATATTTATATAACATTATCATATCCCCTCTAAGCCGCCGTTTCTCTGGCGTGTACATATTTATATAACATTATCATATCCCCTCTAAGCCGCCGTTTCTCTGGCGTGTACATATTTATATAACATTATCATATCCCCTCTAAGCCGCCGTTTCTCTGGCGCGTACATATTTATATAACATTATCATATCCCCTCTAAGCCGCCGTTTCTCTGGCGCGTACATATTTATATAACATTATCATATCCCCTCTAAGCCGCCGTTTCTCTAGCGCGTACATATTTATATAACATTATCATATTCCCTCTAAGCTGCCGTTTCTCTAGCGCGTACATATTTATATAACATTATCATATCCCCTCTAAGCCGCCGTTTCTCTAGCGCGTACATATTTATATAACATTATCATATCCCCTCTAAGCCGCCGTTTCTCTGGCGCGTACATATTTATATAACATTATCATATCCCCTCTAAGCCGCCGTTTCTCTGGCGCTTACATATTTATATAACATTATCATATCCCCTCTAAGCCGCCGTTTCTCTGGCGCGTACATATTTATATAACATTATCATATCCCCTCTAAGCCGCCGTTTCTCTGGCGCGTACATATTTATATAACATTATCATATCCCCTCTAAGCCGCCGTTTCTCTGGCGTGTACATATTTATATAACATTATCATATCCCCTCTAAGCCGCCGTTTCTCTAGCGTGTACATATTTATATAACATTATCATATCCCCTCTAAGCCGCCGTTTCTCTGGCGCGTACATATTTATATAACATTATCATATCCCCTCTAAGCCGCCGTTTCTCTGGTGTGTACATATTTATATAACATTATCATATCCCTCTAAGCCGCCGTTTCTCTATCGTGTACATATTTATATAACATTATCATGTCCCCTCTAAGCCGCCGTTTTTCTAGCGTGTACATATTTATATAACATTATCATATCCCCTCTAAGCCGCCGTTTCTCTGGCGTGTACATATTGATATAACATTATCATATCCCATCTAAGCCGCCGTTTCTCTGGCGTGTACATATTTATATAACATTATCATATCCCCTCTAAGGCGCCGTTTCTCTGGCGTGTACATATTTATATAACATTATCATATCCCCTCTAAGCCGCCGTTTCTCTGGCGTGTACATATTTATATAACATTATCATATCCCCTCTAAGCCGCCGTTTCTCTGGCGCGTACATATTTATATAACATTATCATATCCCCTCTAAGCCGCCGTTTCTCTGGCGCGTACATATTTATATAACATTATCATATCCCCTCTAAGCCGCCGTTTCTCTAGCGCGTACATATTTATATAACATTATCATATTCCTTCTAAGCTGCCCTTTCTCTAGCGCGTACATATTTATATAACATTATCATATCCCCTCTAAGCCGCCGTTTCTCTGGCGCGTACATATTTAAATAACATTATCATATCCCCTCTAAGCCGCCGTTTCTCTGGCGCGTACATATTTATATAACATTATCATATCCCCTCTAAGCCGTCGTTTCTCTAGCGTGTACATATCTATATAACATTATCATATCCCCTCTAAGCCGCCGTTTCTCTAGCGTGTACATATTTATATAACATTATCATATCCCCTCTAAGCCGCCGTTTCTCTGGCGTGTACATATTTATATAACATTATCATATCCCCTCTAAGCCGCCGTTTCTCTAGCGTGTACATATTTATATAACATTATCATATCCCCTCTAAGCCGCCGTTTCT
Source organism: Pelodytes ibericus (assembly GCA_036172795.1). Lineage (NCBI taxonomy): Eukaryota > Metazoa > Chordata > Amphibia > Anura > Pelodytidae > Pelodytes > Pelodytes ibericus. The sequence goes on from CM069859.1 coordinate 227,977,422, forward strand.
CTGGCGCGTACATATTTATATAACATTATCATATCCCCTCTAAGCCGCCGTTTCTCTGGTGTGTACATATTTATATAACATTATCATATCCCTCTAAGCCGCCGTTTCTCTATCGTGTACATATTTATATAACATTATCATATCCCCTCTATGCCGCCGTTTTTCTAGCGTGTACATATTTATATAACATTATCATATCCCCTCTAAGCCGCCGTTTCTCTGGCGTGTACATATTGATATAACATTATCATATCCCATCTAAGCCGCCGTTTCTCTGGCGTGTACATATTTATATAACATTATCATATCCCCTCTAAGGCGCCGTTTCTCTAGCATGTACATATTTATATAGCATTATCATATCCCCTCTAAGCCGCCGTTTCTCTAGCATGTACAAATTTAGCTTTTCCAGACTTTCTTCATAACTAAAACTTTCTATTACCCTTATTAGTTTTGTAGCCCTCCTCTGTAGTTTCTCTAGATCATAATGTATTTTTTTGCAAAAAGGTGTCCAGAAATGAACCGCATATTCAAGGTGAGGTCTTACCATGGACCTATAAAGAGACATAATAATATCTTCCTCCAGCGAGTCAATACCCTTTTTAATTCACCCCAATATCTTATGGGCCTTTGCAGCTGCCATATCTGTTGTCTACAACTATTCCCAAATCTTTTTCATTAGTAGATTTCCCCAAGGAAACACCATTGAATCTATATGTTGCATTTTTATTATTATGTCCAAAATGCATAATTTTACACTTATCTACATTGAATCTCATTTGCCATTTATCTGCCCAATTACCCATTGTTTCCAAATCCTTTTGTAGCGAAGATACATCTAGTTCAGACTGTATTACCCTACTTAATTGTGTGTCATCGGCAAACACTGAGACATGACACCCTATGCCCTCTGGAAGGTAGTTAATTAGAAAGAAGAGGACCCAGGACAGATCCCTGAGGTACTCCACTTATCACGTGTCCAATTTGGGAACTTCCTATTTACCACCACTCTTTGCATTCTATCTTTCAACCAACTGCCAATCCACAAACAAACCTTCGGCCCTAAGTCTATTTCAGTCAGTTTGTACAGTAACCTTTTATGTGGAACTGTATCAAATTCCTTAGCAAAGTCTAAATATATCACATCCCCTGCAGCCCCCATATCTAAATTACTCACCTCTTCACAGAATGTAATTAAGTTTGTATGAAAAGATCTGTCTTTCACAAAGCCATGTTGGCTCCTGCTAATGAGATTCCTGTTCAATATGAAATCCTGAATATATTCCCTTAGCCACCCTTCAAACAGTTTCATGACATATTGCCTATTCTAGTTCTAAGTCTCCTCACCCCCCCCCCCCCCCCTTTGAATTTGCTTTTTTTATCCATATGTAGCCAGTTTACAAGCGGGGAGACACCTACTGACAAAGCCTGATGGTGAAACGCATCAGATCTCCCATCCTGTATTGTTAACATCATATTTCTCAATATATTTTCTATGTATTTGATTTTATGCTTTGTATTTTATTGTTTACCTCACTGTGCATTTTTTATGCTACCTAACTAACATTGTACATTTGTACCCCTAATACTATCTTTTCCTCAAGTGCTAGCACCGTCACTTCCCTCCTTGATTCTGCCCCCTTTGGTTTTATCATGTCTGATGTCTTGGGGTCACTTTTGACTCTGCTCTCTCCTTCATTCCTCAAATCCAGTCCTTGGCCAAATCCTGTCGGCTGCACCTAAGGAACATTGCACACATTCGCCCGTTCCTCAGTGAAGAGACCGCCAAAATACTAGTGCACTCGCTTGTGATCTCTCGCCTGGACTACTGTAATGGTCTTCTGACTGGACTACCTCTGACTCGCCTGTCTCTCCTACAGTCTATCCAAAATGCGGCTGCCAGACTCATCTTTCTTGCACGTGGGTCTGATTCGGCGGCTCCTCTCTGCAACGCCCTCCACTGGCTTCCTGTCTGCTCCTCTCTGCAACGCCCTCCACTGGCTTCCCGTCTGCTAGAGGATACAATTTTAAATTCTGTCTTTAACCTACAAAGCTCTCCACTTCTCTGCTCCTACGTACATTGCCTCCCTTGTTAACCGTTACCTCCCTGCACAACCTTTGCGCTCCTCACAGGGGTTAACACTCTCTTCTAATCTCATCACCACTTCTCACTCGCGTCTCCAAGATTTTGCCCGAGCTGCCCCCTCTCTCTGGAACTCCCTTCCGCAGAGCATCCAGCTCTCTCCCTCCTTTTCAAACTTTAAAAAGTCCCTCAAAACTCATCTTTTTAGAGAGGCTTACTACCCAACCCACTAGTTACCAGTCACTTTGCCTCTAGCCGATCCCACCTAGCTGGAACACACACTCCCTCTTTGACTTATCCCACCTAGGGGTCTAGGACACTTCCGCGCTGCATCTTCATCGCTGACAGTTCAGTTAGAACGTTGAACTGTCAGCAATGAAGAATAACGCGGCCGTTACATCGTGGACGCGGCTATGTAAGAGCTGACAGTTCAGCGCTGAACTGTCAGCTCTTACAAATCTAAAAGTAAAACGAAAATAACCCCCCTAATAAATGATTCCCCCCCCAATAGTAACACTAAACACTAAACCCCAATACTAACACTAAAATTAACCCCAATACTAAAATTAACCCCCTAAACCCTAATACTAACCCCTGACCCCTAATACTAACCCTAATACTAACCCCCTAAACTCTAATACTAACCCGACCCCTAATACTAACCCCCTAAACCCTAACACCAAAATTAACCCCTTAAACCCGAATACTAAAATTAACCCCGAACCCTAATACTAAAATTAACCCCCTAAACCCTAATTTTAAGCACCCTTAAACTAAAATAGGTAAAATACTTACCTTTAGCGAAGAAATGTCCCGCGATGAAATCTCCAGAGACGATCAGTCACCCGGGAAACAAGCAAGGCTAGGTGGGAGGGGGCCCTGTATGAGGGAGGGGAGTGACTGGAATGGCTGACGTGGTGAGGGAGGGGAGGGGCTGTGACCAGGGTATAAAGGCAGCCCTCCCCCCCCTCTGTGTCGGCCATTTTAGAAAACGGACACAGCAGGATTATTTTCTGCTCGTGTCTGAGTCTCCCAAAACGGCCTGGGGCAATGGATGTTGAAAACATCCTGGCTGCCCTCAAAGCAGAAGCGCTGCTGGATGGTGGGGCTCACCTCCAGCAGCAGATGGCGCGACTGATGGCGGCTCCGGCCGGAGCCCCCACTCCAGCGGTGGGTCGGTTAGGCGTGCCTCGCGCCCCCCCTGCCCGCCTGAGCCCTGAAGACATGCGGAGGACCGCACACCGGAGCAGGAGTCCTGGGGACCGCAGCAGTCGTCGGCGCTCGTCGCACGCTAGCCCGGTGAGTACCTCTGTTGCTGTGCCCCCTGCCCCCCTTCCCCGCAGCGCGCGCTCGCGTCCCGCGAGGCCTGCGGTCTTGCCATGCGGAGCACTGTCTGCTCCGGTTCCCCTGCTGCCACGTGGTGGGCCGTCGCTGGCTGCGAGGCCTACACGTGGTCCGTTAGGCCGCATGGCGCCTCCCTCTCGTGATAGGCCGTCGCGGGCCGCGTGGCCTACACGGAGGGCACAGGGTGGCCTGCTGACGCTGTCCCCAGCTCCACTCACCTCCACTCCGGCCAGGGCACTGAGATCTGGCGCGGCTGGCAGCATCCCCCCTTACTCCCCCCCTTTCTGGGTCTGGTCTAGTGGCATCTGGTGTGGTTAGTGGGTCCCGGGCGCCCAGGCTGGCGCGTGGCGGGCGGGTTGCAAATCGGAGGGCTGTACGCTTGCCTCCAGTCCCTGTCGGCCTTGAGCCCCTCTCTGAGGGCTCCATATCGGGCCTTTCTGATGAGGGTGAGGCGCTGGATCGCCTTTCCCCAGCCCCCCGCTCCACGGTTGCTGTTTCTGCCCCTGTCTGTCCTGGTGCTGAGCCTGCTGGTTCCCGGCGGGGAGGGAGGACTAATAATGACGCTGTCTCTTCCCTGCAGGCTGTTCTTCCCTGCAATGCCCCAGGTGTTGCGCAGCAGTTGCTGTTTGCAGGCTCACAAGGTAGTGCTGCTTTTTCCTCGTCTGCCCCGACTGCAGGGTCTTTGCCGGTGGACTCCTCGGCATCTGGGTTGCCGCATCAGCATGGTGAGTGCGGGGACACGGGGGGTCTGGGTGGAGGGTCTGTTGTAGTGGGTAATAACTTGGCGCCAGCGTTGGAGGGGTTAATGCGGGGTTTACAGGGGGTCCTGCTTCAGTTGGGGTCCCCGGGGGGTTCAATGCCTTCGGTGGCACAGCAGATGGATACCCATTTGCGGGGGGTGTGGGAAGCGGCGGGCCTGCCAAGCGGGGGCTTGGGCGGCTCGCCAGTTGCGGGGTGTTCGTCCACCCCTCAAGTGCCAGCTCCAGCTCCAATTACCCCGGCTCCGCCCGGGGGATTGGTTTCGGAAGGGCTGGACTCAGCTGAGCTTACAGTAGAGGCCCCTGCGAGGACGGTTGCGCCCATGGCTCATGGGGCGTCTTACATGTGCTGGTCGGGTCCTCTGGGGTTGCACCTTACCCGGGAGGTTCGGGAAAAAATCTGGAAGGGGGAGTATTTGGAGATCCTCTCCCTTATTCCCCTGGAAGATGTCCCACCTCCTGAGAAGGATTTGAAGGACTCTGAGAAGGAGAAAGAGAAGTATCGGTTCCGGAAGATCCCTAAGACCTTCGGGAATTGGATACGGGCGTTCTCGGTCTTTGCAAGTGTGATGGGGGAAAAATTCCCGGAGCGGTGTTCGGCTTTGTTCTGCTATCAGGACCAAATCTGGACCGCGTGCCGGGTATACGGGGGGCTCAGCTGGTGGCGTTACGACGAACAGTTTCGCCAGCGGTTGGCAGTCCGCCCTTCACTGACATGGGACCAGATGGATATTGGTTTGTGGTTGTCAATCATGACCCGACCTGCATCTGCCCAAGGGGGGATGTCTTCCTTTCTTGGGGGGGCTGGCGGGATGGGAACTGCTTCCCCCCCGTCAGCCTCCTCGTCTACACCGAAACGCCCCGGTTCGTGCTGGCAGTTTAACGACGGCCAGTGCAAATGGGGGGCTACCTGCCGCTTCAAGCACGAGTGTTCGGGGTGTGGTGGAAATCACCCCTCCACCCGTTGCTTTAAGCGTGGCAAATCAGGGGACAAGGCAGACGTGGGCGCAAAGGGGGAGGACGCCGGTGGACGTCGCCGCGATGCGCCCGTGGCTAAGCCGTTATAGAAACCGTCGGGCGGCGGATATTCTGGAATCGGGTTTTGAAGAGGGTTTTTGGATTCCCTTTCGGGAACGGCCCGCGGTTTTATCCTTGCGGAACTTGCGGTCGGTGGCGGGTAATCCGGAGGTTGTGAGGGAGAAGTTGGGGAAGGAGATCGCATTAGGGAGGATGGCGGGCCCATTTCGGGAACCCCCCCTCGCGAATCTGCGGGTTTCTCCCCTGGGAGTGGTTCCTAAAAAGGAACCCGGGAAGTTCCGTCTCATTCATCATCTGTCTTACCCCTTTGGGGGTTCGGTGAATGATGACATTGAGGCGGAATTATGCCTCGTGCTATACGTGTCGTTTGACGCGGCGGTCCGTATGGTTAGGGACGCAGGGGTAGGGCCCCTTATGGCTAAAACGGATATTGAAGCTGCATTCCGGTTGTTGCCGGTTCATCCGGAGTGTCATCACCTGTTGGGGTGTTTCTTTGAAGGGGAATACTACGTGGATCTGAGCCTCCCTATGGGTTGCTCGATTTCATGCTTCTATTTCGAATGCTTCAGTTCTTTCCTGGAATGGGTGGTGAGAACGGAATCAGGTTATGATTCCGTACTGCATTACCTGGATGATTTTCTTTGTGTTGGTCCTCGTCAGTCGGACGTTTGTGCGCACGTGTTGCGATCAGTGCAGAGTGTGGCCGCCTCTTTCGGGGTGCCGTTAGCACCTGGGAAGACGGAGGGCCCGGCGACGTGCCTGAGCTTCCTCGGCATCGAGATAGACTCTGTCGCCGGTGAGTGCCAGCTGCCCATGGATAAGGTTGTGGGGCTCAAGGATGCCGTGGCGGGGGCCATCAGGGCACGTAAATTGCAGCTCCGCCCCTTACAGTCTTTGTTGGGGAAGCTTAATTTTGCATGCCGCATTATTCCCATGGGAAGGGTTTTTAACAGGCGGCTTGCGGCAGCCACTGCGGGGGTGACAAGGGCGCATCATTTTATTCGGCTCACACGGCCGCTGCGGGATGACCTGGTGGTCTGGGATTGTTTTTTGGCTAACTTTAATGGTAGGGCGTTGTGGCAGTCCCCGGAAGTTTCCAATCAGGATCTCCACCTGTACACAGACGCAGCAGGGTCAGTGGGTTTCGGGGCCATCTTGGGTTCTCAATGGAGTTCGGGTGTGTGGCCATCCGATTGGCGGGTCGCAGGGTTGACCAAAAATCTGGCATTTTTGGAACTGTTTTTTCCCATTCTAGTGTCTCTGGAGCTGTGGGGCCCGGCTCTGAGGGACCGAAGAGTGGTCTTTCATTGCGACAATTTGGGGGTCGTGCAGGCCATTAACAATCTGACTGCGTCTTCCCCTCACGTCATACGGCTGTTGCGGCGTTTGGTTTTGCGCTGCCTCTGCTTGAATATTACTTGTAGAGCCGTGCATATCCCTGGGGTTCTTAATGTTACCGCTGATGCCCTTTCTCGTTCGCAGTGGCCGGAGTTCAGGGCGGCTGCGCCATGGGCGGACGAGGAAGGGTACCCCTGCCCTCAGGACCTCTGGGACCTTGGGCGGGTCGAGTAACTCAGTGGGTTCAGGGGTCGGTTTGTCAGGCGACGTGGGATAGATACGGTAAGGCCTGGGCTGAGTGGGAGGAGTTGGAGCAGGCTCGTGGGGGTTTCCATGGGGTCGAGGATCGATTACAGGGTTTGCTCTGGCTATTGTGGCACTGGGAAGCTTCGGGTCTGTCCCCAGGTGTGGTGTCCGGTAAGCTGTCTGGCCTGGCTTTTGGTTTCAAGCTACTCAGGATCCCGGACATCACTAAGGAATTTGTGGTTCGCCAGGCGATGAAAGGCTGGCGCAGGACTCGGGTGTCTAGGGACTCGCGTAGGCCGGTTTCAGGGGCTCTCCTCCTGGGGCTGTTCCACACTCTTCCGTCGGTTTGTTCGTCGGCAGGGGAGGTGTTGTTGTTTCAGGCGGCGTTTGCGCTCGCATTTTTTGGGGCGTTGAGGGTGGGTGAGCTGGTTAGCCCCTCGAAGGTGAGACAAGGGGGGCTCCAGTCGCAGGACGTGTTGCGGGAGCCTGGGTCCGTTCGCTTTAAGATCAGGCGGTCTAAGACCGATATGGAGGGTAGGGGGGCTTGGGTCACTTTACGGGAGGTTGTGGGGTCTAGTGTTTGTCCCGTGGCCTGTCTGGATCGTTATTTGGACGTCCGGCCTTCTGCTCCGGGGTCACTGCTGTTGCACTCGGATGGCACCCCCCTTTCCCGTTTCCAATTTATCCGGGTGTTTAAGCGGGCCTTGGAGGTTATGGGGATTCCGGGGGGTGAATTTGGGGGTCATTCCTTCCGGATCGGGGCGGCTACTGAGGCATCCCGGGTTGGTTTTTCTGACCGAGAGGTTCGGCGGATCGGGCGGTGGGAATCGCGCCGGTTTCAGTCTTACGTGCGCCCAGGCGGGCTAATCTCGTCTGTTCCTTTTGTATCCTCATAGGTCGTCCTACATGTAGGATTTGGCTGATCGGCCATTCTTACATTTATTGGGCTCGGCAGCATGCGGCAGTTCGCCCGGGTGGGGAGCGTATGGGTCTTTCCCCTCTGCAGGCCGAGGTGCGGTGGTTTGGGACGAGGGGCATGAAATGGGTTCGGTTCCTCCCGGAGGTAGTGCAGCTCTCGCGGCTCCTGGGTCCCCCGGATATCTTGGTCATACATCTGGGGGGTAATGATTTGGGCACGTTCCCAGTGTTGGGCCTGGGTGACGCGATCAAGCAGGATTTGGCGAGGCTGCGGGTTCTTTTTCCTGAGGTGGTCAATATATGGTCTGCGGTTATTCCCAGGAATTTTTGGCGCTGTGCTCAAAATCAGAGGGCACTTGAGAGGTCTCGGATTAAATTAAACAAACGGGTTTCTAAATTTGTTTTGGGTATTGGGGGTTTTACAATTCGGCACCGGGTTTTTGAGAGAAATGCGGCGAATTTCTTTCGGAGTGACGGGGTCCATTTGAACGAGGTGGGTCTGGACCTGTTTAATTTAGCACTACAGGAGACAATTGAGCAGGCCATGGCTGGGGGTGGTGGGGATCACCGTTGATTTAAGGTGGTTAAACAACGGTGCTTATGGCGGGGTGTCCTTGCCAATTTAATAGTTAAGGACGGAAGGGATGAAGTCCTAAGGATGGTAAAGTGTCCCCTCCCCTAACCTCGGATAAAATGTAGGTGATACTAACGGCCGTGCCCACCGAGCTAATAGTCGGCTGGTGGTTAGCATTAGGTTGGCAAAGAAGAAATGAGGTGATGTGGACGAGGGGGAGGGGGGGCTACCTTTGTGTAGGGACCTTAGTTTTAAAAGGTCGGGATTGTTATGTGTTAGGGACTATTTGGCAAGGACTAGTTATAACTGTATGATGTCTTTAATATTTTAATGTTATATATGTGTGATCTATTTATATATTTCAGAAGGTTATAAGTGAAATAATAAATGGAGGATAGTTGGTGGCTCATGCAGTTATTTGTTATGTTAATAAAGCTGTGGCCTAATTTAAATCCATTTAAGTCTGGCATCTTTTATTTGGGGGGGGGGGGTTGTGGGTAAAGGTTGGGTTTTATACATGTAAGGAACATCTTCCCCTGTACTACATACATGTCTTGTGCTGCAGAGTCGGCGGTGAAGCGGCTGTGCGGAAGCAGCCGCGATGAAGAGTAGCATCCCCCCCACCTAGTGCCTCCCATCTACTCTACTGTTACTACCAGGGCCGATCCTGGGCGGGTGCACGGGGTGCACCGCGCCCAGGCGCACGGGAGGAGAGGCGCTGAAGCAGGGAGCTCTCTCCCTGCCGTCCTCCTCCTTGTTAAAGCAAGCACAGCGCGACGGGTGCAAGCTCCGCCCCCGTCGCGTTCTGTGATTGGCTGCTGCCGGGAGGAGGACGTTCTCTAGAGTAGCTGCCAAGACACCATAGAGAACATCCTCCTCCCTGCAGCCAATCACAGAACGCGACGGGGGCGGAGCTTTCCCCTTTGCTCTGTGCTTGGACTAACAAGAAGGAGGAGGTAATAACAGTTGGGGGGGGGGGGGGGTTTGGGGGGTGTTAAAATATAAAATAAAAAAACAAAGAAAGTGTGGAAGTGTCTGTGAATGTGTATAAGTGTGTCAATGTGTATAACTATGTGTGTGTTACTGTCTGTAAGTGTGTGTGTATGTGTATAAGTGTGTATGTGTGTGTTACTGTCTGTGTGTGTGTACATGAGTGTCTGTGCAAGTGTATCCTATGTCTAAGTGTGTAAAGGTGGCTGTGTTTGTATTTATGTATGTGTGACAGTGTGTATTAGGGTGTCTGTGTAAATGTATGTCTGTCAGGGTGACTAAGTGTGTAATTGTGTTTGTGTGACTGTGTGTATTTATGTATGACTGTGTGTATTTATGTATGTGTGTATAAGGGTGTCTGTAAATGTATGTCTGTGAGGGTGACTAAGTGTGTAATTGTGTTTGTGTGACTGTGTGTATTTATGTATGACTGTGTGTATTTATGTATGTGTATGACAGTGTGTATAATGGTGTCTGTGTAAATGTATGTCTGTGAGGGTGACTAAATGTGTAACTGTGTTTGTGTGACTGTGTGTATTTATGTATGACTGTGTGTATTTATGTATGTGTGTATAAGGGTGTCTGTAAATGTATGTCTGTTAGGGTGACTAAGTGTTTTAATTGTGTTTGTGTGACTGTGTGTATTTATGTATGACTGTGTGTATTTATGTATGTGTGTAACAGTGTGTATAAGGGTGTTTGTGTAAATGTATGTCTGTGAGGGTGACTAAGTGTGTAACTGTGTTTGTGTGACTGTGTGTGTTTATGTATGACTGTGTGTACAAGAGGCCAGCATGGAGAACAGAAAGATAGAGATGGAAAAAGATATAAGGGATGAGGGGAGAGACAGACATGGGGTATGAGTGGAGAGAGAGAGAGACAGACATGGGGTATGAGTGGCGAGAGAGAGACAGACACGGGGTATGAGTGGCGAGAGAGAGACATGGGGTATGAGTAGAGAGAGACAGACCGACATGGAGCATGAATGGAGAGAGAGACAGAGACATGGAGCATGAGTGGAGAGAGAGACAGACATGAGGGAATAGGGAGAGAGAGACAGACATGAGGGAATAGGGAGAGAGAGACAGACATGAGGGAATAGGGAGAGAGAGACAGACATGAGGGTACGGGGAGAGAGAGACAGACATGAGGGAATGGGGAGAAAGAGACAGACATGAGGGTATGGGGAAGAGATAGACAGACACAAGGGTATGGGGAGAGATAGACATGAGGGTACGGGGAGAGACAGACAGACATGAGGGTATGGGGAGAGACAGACAGACATGAGGCTATGGGGAGAGAGAGAGACACGTGAGTGACTAACTTGGTGGAATATTATTTATCACTCCTTATGTACTTCTTTTCCAATGATGCTCAGCCAGACTAATGAGAGACTTTGGCTGGTTGGGAATCATGGGAACGGTAGTTAAAACTAATTTTGCTAGCCAGCAAAAAGTCTCCCATGTTGCTGGCTGAGCATTATAGAAATAAATAAAACCACTACACAGTATTATGGCAAAATATATATCTTTATTTAAAATAAACGTTGGTCCTTTACATTAAAATACAGTTTTCTCCCTCCCCCTCTCCCCAATATTGAAATGGGCATGTCTGGAACAGAAATGTCTAAAGGGGAGGAGTTCATAATATAGCCACGCCCACCCTTGGGCGCCAAAGGAAAACCTGCACCCAGGCGCCCGTGACCCTAGGATCGGCCCTGGTTACTACAACTTCAATCCCTCTGACCTCTTCAACCCCTTAATTATCTCATGTCCCCCATTCCCTCCAGACTGTAAGCTTGCGAGCAGGGCTCTGTACCTCATGTACCAGTCTGTACTAGTTTGTCTAACTTAGTATGTAGTTCCCTTCTATGCTCTGTACCAAGCGCTACGAGAATTGTTGGCACTGTACAAATCAATGTTACTGTTAATTTTATCAGATTGGAGATAAGAAGATACAAGTCTGAGAAATACCCTGGGGAAATAGTTATAGTTCTAGGAATGATTATTTCTTGTCAAATCTTTTTTTTTATTGAAAGGTTTTCATTTTTAACAATAATAATCATTGCAAAACAACGAAATACATAGAGTAAAGAAAAATAATTAACAAACAAAAAGAAACAGAGGGGAAATATCCATCCATTATAAAAGTGATAGCATGTGCTTTATAAAAAATACTACATAGTGTAAAATAAGGACATCACATGGCATCAGCAATTAATTGTGTACAAACATAAAGGGAGCAAAAGGAGAGGAACACAAACTACAGTCCGGCAAAGATGTCATCATAAAGAGACATTATCCTGCCTTCTGTACCACTGGTAAGGTAATGATTGTGTTTGCTGACAATCTGAGCTGCATCTCATAGCACTTATTATCTAAGGCCAATGTTACTGTCTCTTTAATAGCAGGAATTATATCAGACCTCCAGTAACGTGGTATTACCGCAGTGGTTGCTATCAAGACGTGGCCTATCATGATCTTATCCACTTTTGTAACGTTTTAAGGAAATTACTTGAATGAAGTCACAACAGAAGGAGTAATCTCCCTGATTATTGTATGTCCATTCTATGGGAATATGTGCCTGTCTGCCCACAGCCACGCCAGCAGAGATTTGCTTAATTAGAGTATATTTTCTGGAGCCTGGATGGAGTCAGATACCACTGATTATAGTGATTCTCCAAATGAGCCCAACATTGGGTGATACCTTTCAAATTTAAAGAAATAGCTAACCAGTCATCTAGAGACATTTCTCTCTGGAGATCCCTTTCCCATGCACTATGTAATTATTATTTCTAAAGTGAGTTTTCTGACTCATTGCAATATCACACTGTGATTGTTCCAGATAAGTCATTCAGTAAATATTGGCATTTCCTAAGGGAGTATAATCCAGTAGTGTATCTTCCACAAGGCAAACAAGGCAATCGCCTAGGGCGGCACTTTGCCAGAGGGTGTTAAAGCAGGAGGAGAGGTAGAGGAAGAGGAAGAGGGGAAGGGAAAAAAGAGAAGAAAGGAGAGGTAAATAAATGAATAATAATAGTGATATTTAAATGAAATAGATTAGCCATTCCCAGAGATCATATGTATAACTAGATAATATGTCAAGGCCAATAATATAGTCTTTTTTCGCTTGTCTGGGTACCGATAATACATAAAACAAGTGAAAACACAGAATAAATCACAAGCAAAATGGATGGAAATCACAACACTTGTGAAACGTTTCGTCATATTGGCAGTAAGTAGACACAAAATGACTTGGACGTGAAATGTTTAGATATATCTGACGCTAGGGCACCAAAGACACAAAAGGGAAATAAGGTTTAAATTGGAAACAAATAAGAGAAGCGATATTGATAAGAGATAGGAACATATTATAAAGACAGTAGAGAGAGAAAGTTATGGGAAGGAGAATTTAATATCATTTTTTTCTCTCTCTTCCCTCTTTTGGTTCATGATAATACATAAGGATGAATAATTGTATAAACACAGGATATATCATTGGTTAAATGTAGAAGCATGTGGAGTACCACGCAGAAGCATGCCCTGCTAAATATAAAGGAAAAGCATGTTTATGTTATGTGTAATGTGTATAATGTATGTGTAATATGTATAACGTATGTGAAATAGGTATAATGTATGTGTAATGCATATAATGTATGTGTAATATGTACAATGTATGTGTAATGTATATAATGCATGTATAATGTATGTGTAATATGTACAATGTATGTGTAATGTATATAATGCATGTATAATGTATGTGTAATATGTACAATGTATGTGTAATGTATATAATGCATGTATAATGTATGTGTAATATGTACAATGTATGTGTAATGTGTATAATGTATGTGTAATATGTATAACGTATGTGAAATAGGTACAATGTATGTGTAATGCATATAATGTATGTGTAATATGTACAATGTATGTGTAATGTATATAATGCATGTATAATGTATGTGTAATATGTACAATGTATGTGTAATGTATAGAATGCATGTATAATGTATGTGTAATATGTATAACGTATGTGAAATAGGTACAATGTATGTGTAATGTATATAATGCATGTATAATGTATGTGTAATATGTACAATGTATGTGTAATGTATATAATGTATGTGTAATATGTACAATGTATGTGTAATGTATATAATGCATGTATAATGTATGTGTAATATGTACAATGTATGTGTAATGTATATAATGCATGTATAATGTATGTGTAATATGTACAATGTATGTGTAATGTATATAATGCATGTATAATGTATGTGTAATATGTACAATGTATGTGTAATGTATATAATGCATGTATAATGTATGTGTAATATGTACAATGTATGTGTAATGTATATAATGCATGTATAATGTATGTGTAATATGTACAATGTATGTGTAATGTATATAATGCATGTATAATGTATGTGTAATATGTACAATGTATGTGTAATGTATATAATGCATGTATAATGTATGTGTAATATGTACAATGTATGTGTAATGTATATAATGCATGTATAATGTATGTGTAATATGTACAATGTATGTGTAATGTATATAATGCATGTATAATGTATGTGTCAGGGTCACCACCAGGAATTTCAGGGCCCCTTACTGAACAAATTTTCTGGGCCCTCTAAACACCCACCCACCCCCACCCCCCGACAATATCTCCCACTCTCCCCAACTACCCTCACAAGCATGTTATCCCGGTCTAGTGCAATATGGAGGGTGGTTGGGAGCATTTGGTCAATATGCCAGTAATATTTTGCCACTCAATATGCCAGTAATATTTTGCCACTTAATAAGTCAGTATTTAGCCATTCAACATGCCATTCTTTTGCCATTTAATATGCCAGTATTTTGCCCCTCAATATGCCATTCTTTAGCCATTCAGTATGCCATTCTTTTGCCATTTAATATGCCATTCTTCTGCCCCTCAATATGCCATTATTTTGCCTTTTAATATGCCAGTATTTTGTCCCTCAATATGCCAGTATTTTGTCCCTCAATATGCCAGTATTTTGCCCCTCAATATGCCATTCTTTTGCCCCTCAAAATGACATTTTTTTGCCCCTCAATATGCCATTCTTTCCCCCATTTAATATGCTAGGATTTTGCCCCTCAATATGCCAGGATATTGCCTCTCAATATGCCAGGATATTGCCCCTCAATATGCCAGGATATTGCCCCTCAATATGCCAGGATATTGCCCCTCAATATGCCAGGATTTTGCCAATTAATATGCCATTCTTTTTGCCCTCAATATGCCAGGATTTTGCCCCTCAATATGCCAGGCTTCTGCCCTCAATATGCCAGGCTTCTGCCCCTCAATATGCCAGGATTTTTCCCCTCAATATGCCAATATTTTGCCCCTCAATATGATATTCTTCTGCCCTCAATATGCCATTTAATTTGCCCCTCAGTATTCCAGCGTTATGCTCGTTTGCCCCTCCGCCCCCCTTCCCCAGTACTTACCTCCTTCCTGCTCTGTCTCCTGGTGCAGGTCCGTGGCTGTGAGGGAAGCGTTGTGTGCTCCCCTCCAGCCGCTAGAATTCAATAAAGTTTGATTTTAAAAAATGCGACCGTAGTTACTCTGGTCGCATTTTTTTTTAAAACAAACTTTATTGAAGCCGCGCGGCTGGAGGGGAGCGCACAACGATTCCCCCACACTCGCGGACCGGCGTAAATGGGAGAATTTTTTTTTTATCCTGGCGTGACCCGGCGCCAGTATCGCCCGTCACCCCTTGATGGCGGGCATGGTATGTGTAATTGATGTGTAATATGTATAATGTATGTGTAATATGTATAATGTATGTGTAATGTATATAATGTATGTGTAATATGTATAATGTATGTGTAATGTACATAATGTATGTGTAATGTACATAATGTATGTGTAATATGTATAATGTATGTATAATGTATGTGTAATGTACATAATGTATGTGTAATGTACATAATGTATGTGTAATATGTATAATGTATGTAATGTATGTGTAATATGTATAATCTATGTGTAATGTATATAATGTGTGTGTAATATGGATAATGTATGTGTAATGTGTATAATGTATGTGTCATATGTATAATGTATGTGTAATGTATTTAATGTATGTGTAATATGTATAATGTATGTGTATCGTGTATAATGTATGTGTAATGTATATAATGTGTGTGTAATATGGATAATGTATGTGTCATATGTATAATGTATGTGTCATATGTATAATGTATGTGTAATGTATTTAATGTATGTGTAATATGTATAATGTATGTGTAATGTATATAATGTATGTGTAATATGTATAATGTATGTGTATCGTGTATAATGTATGTGTAATGTATATAATGTGTGTGTAATATGGATAATGTATGTGTAATGTGGATAATGTATGTGTAACATGTATAATGTATGTGTAATGTGTAAAATGTATTTGTAATGTATATAATGTATGTGTAATGTGTATAATGTATGTGTAATATGTATAGTGGATGTGTAATATGTATAATGTATGTGTAATGTGTACAATGTAAGTGTAATATGTATAATGTATAATGTGTGCGTAATGTATAATGTATGTGTAATATGTATAATGCATAATGTATGTGTAATATGTTTAGTGGATGTGTAATATGTATAATGTATGTGTAATGTGTACAATGTAAGTGTAATATGTATAATGTGTGCGTAATGTATAATGTATGTGTAATGTATAATGTATGTGTAATATGTATAATGTATGTGTAATGTGTACAATGTAAGTGTAATATGTATAATGTATAATGTGTGCGTAATGTATGTGTAATGTATAATGTATGTGTAATATGTATAATGTATGTGTAATGTATAATGTATGTGTAATATGTATAATGTATGCGTAATGTATAATGTATGTGTAATATGTATAATGTAGGTGTAATGTGTATAATGGGCAGGGGGGTTGACGAGAGGGGGTTATAACATAGGATGACCTTCTGAAGAAGGTAGAGAAAATAAAACACGGATCTCATGTTGATGAGAAATTTCAGTTGTACCTTTGTAGCGGAGCAGCAATATTAAATCCCAATATCTCCGCTGGTAAAATAAGGTAATCCAAGTAAAGAACTGGAAAGTAAGGCAATATCCCAAATCCCCCAGTAACCGGACGACACACAGTTCTGGGAGTCAACTGAGAAGTTTATTCACAGCTCCAGCATTTATGCAATTCCCCATGCAAGGGGTTTCCTTAATCCCCTTCCAGGGGCTATACAGTAGTGGACTACATGGGAAACTGAAAATACAGGACATTTCTCCCACCATGCACTGCTGTACGGGAGGGGCACTCCCACTAGATAATCCTGTTAAGTGGATTATCCCTCCGTACAGCAGAACCGTGTTTTAACATAAGAATATATAACTTTGACATTAACACGAATACATTTTTACACCAGGTTATCACAGCTATTTCAGACAACCTTTAAATGTTCTGCAATATGACCTAAAGTGGCTAGGTTTGCCACAACCTTATCATCAATAAAAAAAACGCTATATCAGACAAAAACATACTCTGAATCTAATAGATTCCAAAGGCTAATGGATAACTATTGCTTACTAGACATCTGGCATATCTTCCATACGACAGAACTAAATCAACCTAACTCAGCCTATTCCTGCTTTGACCTAATAATGGGAGAAATATCTATTACCAACTTAGATCTCCTGATCAGATCAGATCCCAGTAATTCTAGACCTTACGGAAAAGTTTAGAAAAATAGGAGTGGACTGGCACCTAAATCCCAACCTAATCAAACATCAAAATGATGCAGACCACGTAAACTTATCGAATGATTACTTCAAAGAAAACAAACTGACTGAGATTCCTCCAGTGATCACGTGGTGTGCTTATAAATCTGTAAGGTGCGCATGTTGATCAAAATGGGTCGTACAAGCTAAAAGAAGAGGAATGGGTCTGATGGACCCACATATTAATCTTTAGCAAATATAAAAATCTAATATAAAATAGCAGAACTAAAAACAAAAATAAACAGTAAATTCATTGAAAAGTCAGATAAGAACTTGGCAATTATCAAATCTAGGGGGTACTACAAAGGAAATAGGGCAGACAAACCTCTCAAACATGATTTAAAAACAAAGGAAAAAGAAAAGAAAATCACAAAGTTATTGCATGAGGGAGAGGTCTGCCTCGCTGCATAGAAAATCAGACAAATCTTTTGGCATTATTACTAATCTCTGTATAACCTTCCTAGAGCATCATCAAAATATAAAATAGAACTTCCCTGTGCCATCAGTTGAACCTTCTGGAATATAAACAAACCTGTGTCAAGAATCATATCACAGTATAGTAATATAGTCTTAACAAACATCATAGACATTTGGCAAAAATGTAAAAACTCAATAGGAATAAAAAAAAAAATCCCAACTCTCCCAATAAAGATACTAAATGAGATCATGGGGAATATTGTTCTGTCAACTGGGAACGAAAAAGGTTTACATAATATACAAGATGTATGCGAAAACAATCTGATCAAATCATTTACAGATTTACACGATCAAAATGATTTATAAATATCTGAAATATTCAAATACCTAAGAATAAAGGGATTTCTCTTCAGAAGGTACATTTAAACCAAGAGCTAAAACCATTAGAACTAGTAATTAGACTAAAACAAAAACAATATGAAAAAATGGTATCCAAGTCCCTGCAGCTAATCAAAGAAGCAGCAAAACAAAAGTTCCAATTATAGCAATAAAAAAATGGGGAAAGGATCTCCAAGCGGAGATAGAAGAGAGCCACAGCTTAAACTGGCAAATAGATGGTACTTGGGCCCTGCAAGAATTGTACCCTAACATGCCTGATCCATGCTGGAGATGTGGATAGTGCGGAGGGGACTTGGTGCGTATTTGATGGGGATGCACCATGATTAACAGCCTTTGGTTGAAGGTTTCACAAAGGCTAAGTGAGATATTTGGTGGAGAATTGATCCTAACTGCAGAGAAAGTCCTTGTACATCTAAAAAGAAATCTAAGATTGTTTTTCATATTTTATCAGCAATCAAGCTTGAATTATCTAGAAATTGGAAAACTGACAACTTATTAATAATGCCCAAAATAAAATCCCAAATCATCCAACAGTGTCAAATGGAAAGAAGCATTAAATGGCTTAAACCAGCAGAATAAAAAAGAAATAGGACTTAGGAAAATACCAAAAAAATCAAGTCCTTGGAGCAGAGCTCGTCGGTGGCATTGCCGGGGAATCCCTGAAGGGGCGACGGCGAAAGTTTCAATCTGCAACCTCAGAAACGTGATTTTTATTACTCCAAGCATTTCTTGTTTAATTAAAGAGTGCTACATTTAAATATATCAACAGCATAAGATAGAATATCTATACCGGTCTCTTACTCACAACTGAGTGGTCCATACACCATTAAAATCACTCAAAGCAGAAAAAATGATATAGAAGAAAGACAGATACAAACAATATCGTTGGCGATGCAAATTGAAGATTATGACATGCGGATCGGTAATCACTTTAGGCAAATGCTTAACGTAAGGGCTTTGTCAAAAGCTGTCTTACTCCTGGTTAAAAGGCTTTAGGGTATTTAAGGAAAGGAGGGTGAATTATGGACTGTTAGCCTGTTGAGTTTCACTCCAGCAAGGTTCCAGAGTGGGTCATACCGTCCTCTCTGACCTATAGTTCCTATTTTGATATCTAAACTCTTTAGGATGTCACCAAAGCCCGCTCAGTGTAACAAAACCAGAGAAAATGATAAAAAAATGTCTAAACAGGACAGAGGATTGTCAGATTTCTCCCCCCCCCCCCCCCCCCCGACCTACAAATGAACCCCAAGAGATGGAGCTTCAGTCCTCCCCACTGAGGTTTACATGAAGGGTTCTCCAGAAAGCAGACTGGGCACTCAAACATTTTTAAAAAGCTTGATGGAAGATCTGTGAACCTTATTAAAACCGATTAAAAGCAGCTGTGAAGATAAAAAGGCAGAGAATATGAGTCTGAACAATAGTGTGAAACAAATGAAAGTAGTTCAGCTGGAGGAAAATCAAAGCAAAATAAAGGACGGCGGGTCCGATACTCTTACAGAATGAAATGGAAGAAATGGAAGATCTGTACGACTGTTACCGTAACCTACAGGAATATACCCGAACCCTACACCCAAGAAAACTTCAGAGAACATGACATTAACCACTGAATCCAGTGTCTCCCTAAATCCAGCGGCTTTACCAAGAGATGTCGGATCTTTTCAATGTAAAGAGATGGTCTTAAAATCAGGAAGAGTCAAAGCAATGAAATTCCTAAAAATCCCGATCTCTCCGGACCTTTCTTACCCAAACCTGGAGGAGGAAAACTTTCAGCAGGAACGGAAGAAACTCTGCCCAAAAATATGTTAAATATCGATTCCCAAAAATGATTAGACTGGAAAGAGCAGACAGAACGTGTTCATTACAGCTGATGGAAAGGAAGAAAACAAACAACATGTTACCAGTCGACTGAGGGAGCGAAGGCAGGGGATGAAGGGGAAGGCGTGAGATAGAATGAGTTATATATATATATGTCAGATTCAGGTTATTATCACTTATCAACTAGTATTATTTGACAAGCAGGCTTCATATGATATGATAATACCAGAGTGTAACGGTACCCTCAGCATCTGATGCACAAACCGCCATTTAGTAGATCTTCCCCCCCCCAATAACGAGACCACGCTCTGTGTTGAGGGTAAAACATGAACTGCTTTTACTGTGGGCTACACGCCCGTATTTATCCAGGTCTCCCACTTGGTGGACACTCCCCTAGGGGACCCAATGGGAGACTGTAACAATAGACAGACATAAGCCAATTTAGGACTCACAGACACAGATTATTCCCAGCAGGCATTATGATTTCCTCCCCCCCTGCCCTGGAGATAATTGGGAAGTAATTCAATTATCTCCAGGACAGAAGGCGAATTGCCATTTTAATTTCAACACAAAAAAACACATAACTTTATAATGGTCGAACATTTCCCATTCGTATCACATATCCCCAGATAGCCTGGATCTGTAACACAGAGGATATGAGATATTCACATGTACACTTTTATATTTTCCAGATTGTTTGTTTTCATTTTTCCTTTTCCCCCCTGTGTCTGATTTTCCCTGTAAGGGATTGTTTAGTATAAGGCCTGGATCGACACAACCAGAGAACTATTATAATGTTCGCTATGCTATACCAAATACATCTCATCATTTGAGAAGGTCCAGAGATATGAAAGCATGTGGACAATGTCTTCTACTGTATGTTTTTTTCATGTCTTCCTAATAGGCAATGTATAAGTAGGCGTATGATAAAAGTAATATATATGTCCAGGTTTCTAGCACATGAATTTATGAGACGTTATCACTTATCAGCTAGTCACTTATCAGTGAAGCCCGCTTGGGAAGTACGAGAGGATATGAGATATTCACATGAATATTCATCTCTTCTTTTCCGAGGTTTTTTCTTCACTGGTGTTTCATGGGATAGACATATTTAGTCACGCGTTTGTTTCATCCATATGTTATAGGGTAGAGTGGCAATGCAGCAGCAATCTATGTGATATCATTTGGGTTTCTGCAGCACTGATATGTAAGATAGTATGACATATACACTAATATCTCTCACAAGCCGGTCGCATCGGATACAGCATTTAATACGATCATGGGAGAGAGAATGAAATACTACATGTCTATATATTTTACTATTTTTTATTTCATTTTTATTTAAATTATTCTTTTATTTTTATTTTATTTTTTCTCACTATAGTTAAGACATTAAGGACCACTTAAGGTACAAAGTGGCTCTTGATATCTGGAGAGACATATTAAATGTTTAAGGATAGATTATAAATGAGGGCATTTAAACTGGTACCACCCCATCCTGATAAACCCAGAGTTTATTTTCTCCTTCCCCTTGAGTAATACGTGTAAAATCCCCCCCGGGCTCAGAGCTAGTCTGACACCTTTTTGGACGATCTACGTAGAAGTATAGATCCTGCCTCAGTACAGAGGCTTTCCCCTGTTTTGAGGTTGGCCAGGATGTTTATTAAGTGAATTTTGTATCCTATTTTTTTGCTGTATGTATTGTAATATTTTTTCTGGCCGGAAGCGGGTGTGAGTGAGGGGGGTGAGGAGGGTGATGGTGGTGAGGGGGGTGAGGGGGGGTGTGGGTGAGGGGGGTGAGGAGGGGTGTGGGTGAGGGGGGGTGTGGGTGAGGGGGTGAGGGGGGGTGTGAGGGGTGTGTGGGTGAGGTGGGTGAGGGATGTGTGGGGTGTGTGGGTGAGGGGTGTGTGGGTGAGGGGGGGTGTGGGTGAGGGGGGTGAGGGGGGGTGTGGGTGAGGGGGTGAGGGGGTGAGGGGTGTGTGGGGTGTGTGGGTGAGGGGTGTGTGGGTGAGGGGGGTGAGGGGGGGTGTGTGGGTGAGGGGTGTGTGAGTGAGGGGGGGGTGAGGGGGGGCGGTCTGGTGTTCACAGCATGGCCAGAAGTGAAGAGGGGAGGAAATCTTTAGTTATAGAATCTTATTTGGGTTTCCACCCTTAGACTATGGGTAAGTATGTCTCAGGAAACCCATTGGTGCTCTGAAAAGTGTTGCATGTGAGGGGGGATAGTGGGGGGATACTTCCTGAGTTTTTTCACTCATCAATGCCATCTAAAAATAAACCCCCGGGGATGGGGGGCATTGTTATAGTTTTTGAAAGTCAAAATCAAATGCCAAGAACAAGATAAAGAGTCAAAATGAACGATCAGCCAATAACTCTAGAGAATATTTACCTTCCAAACACCGACCCGCTCTCAGTATTCACCAAAATCCTCGAGAAAGAAGAGGAAGTAAAAGATGGCCTTCTGCTTACAAATCATGGGAAGAAATCCCAGAGTATAGATATCAGAGCTAAATTATTGGATATCTGGAGAAAGGGATTAATCAGTCTTACTCGAGGATAGGTCCGGCCTGCGGGAATGAAAACCTGGTTAGTTTACTGGAAATATCTCCTTGAGAGATAAAGTATGGTCTGACCACTCCCCACCACTGTTTGAATAAAGGACGCTATGGAACTAGGCTCCCTGCAGATCTACAAGATTTGTATGTAATAGACTGGAGGAATGGGGGCATGAAGAGGTAAAGGGGTCTAATTAGCAACCAGGAAATCATCCCATTTGGCAGCAACAATTCAATCTTTGGCCAGATACAGATTAAACATTTCTTAACTTAACACCTAAGCTTTGAACCCGAGCAACTGGGCAAACCCTTACTGCAAAAACATGACAGTCACTGATAACAAAATGTACAAATGTAACAGAATGTAATCCTGCTAACAGACTAAGACAAGCTAGCTTTTGGAGCAGAAGCTGCAAGAATCACAATGTGTTTATTCCCAGATAACAGTAGTGTGTAATTGCAATGAATGCTCTTAACCCTTTCCGGACCCTTCTCTCCTGTATAATCTCTCTATTCCTTGGTTAATATATGTGCAATGTAGGGTAAATCTGTGATTTGTCTCATGTAAAGCACCGAGTATACCCAGTGTGCCAGTCCTGCTACCGCTGCATTCTGGATCAGGACATAATCTGAGCCTGGCTTCTATACAAGGAGAATATAGATATGACATAAACGTGTGGATGGGATAATAACCCCTCCCTCTAGCGATTCCTATACTATCGGGGTTATCCCCCCACATAATCCAGGTTCGGGGGTCACTGTTACTGGGTCAGAACCTCCTCAGCCCACTAGTCTAAATCTTAAATGATCACAATGCAATTAATTACAGCCTCACTGCAGATAGAGACGTCAGCTGGGGTGAACACGGCCCCCCGGACCCCTGATAGAGATACACTGGAATAAGGAGATTTATTTAAATTTAGTTTAAATTGTTATACTTTATACAATCTCTCGGTTACACAGAATGTCATTTTGGAGACAGTTGTGTTTTACTGGTAATTCCTGTGTCATTTGCTGTAATTCTGGTGAATAGATTGTTCACTGTACAAACTCGCTCTTCTTTACACATCGGGGGTTGTAGTTTTGGAAAGATCTCTGATCTCCACTGTTTCCCGGCCGCAGCTCAGATCATTACACCTGATTCATTAATCCCTCTCCTGGGGTTTATTCATTTGTTTCCCATCAGGTTTTACCAGTTATTTAATTCCAGTGATGAGCATTCGTCTCCAGCTGTGACGCTCGACATGCCGGGGGGATTAATATGTGAATATAACTCACCGGCTCAGAGTGAGTAATATAGATACCAGCAGATATAAGCATTCAGATAATCGCTGCTCCAAAATAACTCTGAATCCTTTCATCAGTCCCTGGCCTTATCTTATATCTAGGATAGCCTTATACCTATCCCACGCATGCTTAAACTCCTTCACTGTATTAACCTCTACCACTTCTACTGGAAGACTATTCCATGCATCCACTACCCTCTCAGTAATGTAATACTTTCATTAGTCCCTGGCCTTATCTTATATCTAGGATAGCCTTATACCTATCCCATGCATGCTTAAACTCCTTCACTGTATTAACCTCTACCACTTCTACTGGAAGACTATTCCATACATCCACTACCCTCTCAGTAATGTAATACTTTCATTAGTCCCTGGCCTTATCTTATATCTAGGATAGCCTTATACCTATCCCATGCATGCTTAAACTCCTTCACTGTATTAACCTCTACCACTTCTACTGGAAGACTATTCCATGCATCCACTACCCTCTCAGAAATGTAATACTTTCATTAGTCCCTGACCTTATCTTATATCTAGGATAGCCTTATACCTATCCCATGCATGCTTAAACTCCTTCACTGTATTAACCTCTACCACTTCTACTGGAAGACTATTCCATGCATCCACTACCCTCTCAGTAATGTAATACTTTCATTAGTCCCTGACCTTATCTTATATCTAGGATAGCCTTATACCTATCCCATGCATGCTTAAACTACCTGACTGTATTAACCTCTACCACTTCTACTGGAAGACTATTCCATGCATCCACTACCCTCTCAGTAATGTAATACTTTCATTAGTCACTGGCCTTATCTTATATCTAGGATAGCCTTATACCTATCCCATGCATGCTTAAACTCCTTCACTGTATTACCCTCTACCACTTCTACTGGAAGACTATTCCATGCATCCACTACCCTCTCAGTAATGTAATACTTTCATTAGTCCCTGGCCTTATCTTATATCTAGGATAGCCTTATACCTATCCCACGCATGCTTAAACTCCTTCACTGTATTAACCTCTACCACTTCTACTGGAAGACTATTCCATGCACCCACTACCCTCTCAGTAATGTAATACTTTCATTAGTCCCTGGCCTTATCTTATATCTAGGATAGCCTTATACCTATCCCACGCATGCTTAAACTCCTTCACTGTATTAACCTCTACCACTTCTACTGGAAGACTATTCCATACATCCACTACCCTCTCAGTAAAGTAATACTTTCATTAGTCCCTGACCTTATCTTATATCTAGGATAGCCTTATACCTATCCCACGCATGCTTAAACTCCTTCACTGTATTAACCTCTACCACTTCTACTGGAAGACTATTCCATACATCCACTACCCTCTCAGTAATGTAATACTTTCATTAGTCCCTGACCTTATCTTATATCTAGGATAGCCTTATACCTATCCCATGCATGCTTAAACTCCTTCACTGTATTAACCTCTACCACTTCTACTGGAAGACTATTCCATACACCCACTACCCTCTCAGTAATGTAATACTTTCATTAGTCCCTGGCCTTATCTTATATCTAGGATAGCCTTATACCTATCCCACGCATGCTTAAACTCCTTCACTGTATTAACCTCTACCACTTCTACTGGAAGACTATTCCATACATCCACTACCCTATCAGTACAGTAATACTTTCATTAGTCCCTGGCCTTATCTTATATCTAGGATAGCGTTATACCTATCCCATGCATGCTTAAACTCCTTCATTGTATTAACCTCTACCACTTCTACTGGAAGACTATTCCATACATCCACTACCCTCTCAGTAATGTAATACTTTCATTAGTCCCTGACCTTATCTTATATCTAGGATAGCCTTATACCTATCCCATGCATGCTTAAACTCCTTCACTGTATTAACCTCTACCACTTCTACTGGAAGACTATTCCATGCATCCACTACCCTCTCAGTAATGTAATACTTTCATTAGTCCCTGACCTTATCTTATATCTAGGATAGCCTTATACCTATCCCATGCATGCTTAACCCCTTAACGACAGATGACGTGCCAGGCACGTCACGGCAAATCGAGGACTTGCCGACAGCTGACGTGCCTGGCACGTCATGCACTAAACTGAGTAAAGAAAGCGACCAGCGGTCGCTTTCTTTACTCTAACGGTGTTGCTACAATGCCTCTAGGTAGAGGCATTGTGCAACACCCCCCAAATGTGCAGGGGCGCGCTACGATCACTCCACGGAGTGATCGTAGCAGCCATTTAAAAATGGCTGCGCCCACTGCACACATGTGCTTAGAAAGCGAACGATCGTTCGCTTTCTAAGCATCTGCGGTGTTTCTAAAGTGCCTCGCTAGCGAGGCACTTAGTAACACCTTGATGCTCCCCAGAGCCGATGGTGGTCGCTCTCCTGAGCGACCCCATCGGCTCAGTAGAAGGGAACGCTGCCTATACAGGCAGCGCTTCCCTTCTAATGGCAAGAGCATCGGAAGTGAAAGTATTTCACTTCCGATGCTCTAGGGGGAGCCAATCGATGCCGGCACAACAGATCTATGTGATCTGTGTGCAGGCATGTATGATAAGTGCTCTGATGAGCACTTATCATACTGTCAAAGGCAATATTAGCAAATATTGCCTTTGACAAGTATTGATCTGCCTCCCTCACCTTACTAGTTATAGTAAGGGAGAGAGACAGATCAGATAAAGTAAAAAAATAAAATAAAATAATAAAACAAATATTTAATAAAATTTTAAACACCAAGGGCTTTTATAAAAGCCATTTAACCCCTTCCCTGCCATTGATCGCTGTGTACGCAGTGATCATACACAGCAGCACATTTTTTGCTGTCTGTGCATTTTTTAGGGGTTAATTTTTTTTACTGTAATTCATTACAGTATAAAAAAAAGCTCTTTTAAGAGAGATTAACCCCTTTCTTGCTGTAGATCACTGCCTAAGCAGAGATCTGACGCAAATGCAGCAATCTTGCTGCAGAAGCATTTTTAATTTTTTTAAAACTTTTTTATTACACCCGTCACGTGTTAATTATACCCGCTAGGGGACTACGTTTAACGTAATTTTTTTTTTAAATAAGAGCTATTAACCCCTTCCTTGCCGTATATCACTTCCTAAGCAGCACATATGGTCACTGCCTAAGCAGTGCATATGGTCACTGCCTAAGCAGCGCATATGGAGCAATCTAGTCGCAGAAGGATTTTTTTTTTGCTATCAGCATTTTTTTTGTCAGACTCGCTAGGGGTTAATTATACCCACTAGGGGATTACGTGTATTCCTTTTGAAGCTGTCTGAACACGTGTATAGCGATCAGTAACAGCCGATCAGTGGCAAAGGTGGTTTGGTGATTTCTCAGATGAGCATCACCATTCGTCTGGTTCGATCAATATTGGTAAATATTGTTCTGACCCATATGGATCTGCCTCCCTCTCCTCACTTGAGTTTTAGTGAGGGAAAGAGACAGATCTGTATAACATAATTTTTTAATTGTAATAAATTAAATAAAATGTTAAAAAAATTGTGAGTCCCAAGGGCTTTTATAAAAGCCATACCCTTTGTATAGTGTAGTGTATTAACCCCTTCCCTGCCACTGATCACTGCACAGCAGAAATTTTTTTCTTGTCTGTGCATTTTTAGGGGTTAATTTTTTTGTACAGTACTACAAAGGCTCTTATAAGAGCTATTAACCCCTTCCTTGCTCTACATGTTCAAATTCCAAGTTTGAAAATCAAAAAGCGCACCTCTCAAATGTAGCCTTTCAACACCCAACAAAGCTGACAAAGCTATGCATGGGTGGTATCCCTGTGCTCGGGAGATGTTGCTGAACATATATTGTGGTATTGTTTGTCAGTGACACATACCGAAATATGTGAATTTGTGTCTAAAGTACAATGTATGTGGGAAAAAATACACAATAAAATGACTACCACAAACTTTGACAAAGGCTGGTGGTAGAATTGGTGCATGGAAAGTGTTAAAATAACACCATTTAAAATAGCCTAGGGTGTCTACTTTTACAAAATATATACTTTTTGGGGTAAAATACACTGTCCTACTTTAAAAAAAAGTCCCAAATGAAAGATGGGCTCAGGCTGGCTACACGTCAATATTCCAAGTTGAAAATGCGCACCTTCACAATGTGGCCCTTTTAGCCCCCAAACAACCCAACAAACCTATGCATGGGTGGTATCCCTGTACTCAAGAGATGTTGCTGAACACTTATTGGGGTGTTATTTGGCAGTGACACATACCAAAATCTGTAAATTCATGTCTGAAGTACAAGGTTTGTGAAAAAAAAACACAAAAAAATGACTACCACAAACTTTGACAAAGGCTGGTGGTAGAATTAGTGCATGGAAAGTGTAAAAATACCACCATTTGAGATAGCCTAGGGTGTCTACTTTAAAAAAATATATGGGTTGATGTGGTAAAATACACTGGCTGGTTTCAAATATGTCCCAAATGGGACATGGGTGCAGGCTGTCTGCATGTCAAAATTTCAAATTGGAAAACCAAAAACTTCACCTCCCAAATTTGGCCTTTTACCCCCCAAACAATCCAACAAACCTATGCATGGGGGGTATCCCTGTACTCAAGAGATGTTTCTGAACACTTATTGGGGTGTTATTTGGCAGTGACACATACCAAAATCTGTAAATTTATGTCTGAAGTACAAGGTTTGTGAAAAAAAAACACAAAAAAATTACTACCACAAACTTTGACAAAGGCTGGTGGTAGAAATAGTGCATGGAAAGTGTTAAAATACCACCATTTGAGATAGCCTAGGGTGTCTACTTTTAAAAAATATATGGGTTGATGGGGTAAAATACACTGGCTGGTTTCAAATATGTCCCAAATGGGACATGGGTGCAGGCTGTCTGCATGTAAAAATTTCAAGTTGGAAAACAAAAAACTGCACCTCACAAATTTGGCATTTTAGCCCCCAAACAACCCAACAAACCTATGCATGGGTGGTATCCCTGTACTCAGGAGAAATAGTAGAATCTATTTAGCATGTTTTTTCGTTCGCTATTGTCGATGAGGAGAAGTTGTTTCAAATAAAAACAAAGAAATTTGTGTATTTTTTTTTTTTTTACCATATTTTATTATTTTTTTTTAATAATATGATAAGATATGATCAAAAATATGGCATCCATAGAAAGCCCTTTTTGTCCCGATAAAAACAATATATAATATGTGTGGGTACAGCAAATGACGAAGAAGAAAATTACTGCTAAACACAAACAGCACAGAAATGTTAAAATAGCCATTGTCCAGAAAGGACAAAAATGTTTCAAAGGCTCTGTCCTTAAGGGGTTAAACTCCTTCACTGTATTAACCTCTACCACTTCTACTGGAAGACTATTCCATGCATCCACTACCCTCTCAGTAAAGTAATACTTTCATTAGTCCCTGACCTTATCTTATATCTAGGATAGCCTTATACCTATCCCACGCATGCTTAAACTCCTTCACTGTATTAACCTCTACCACTTCTACTGGAAGACTATTCCATGCATCCACTACCCTCTCAGTAAAGTAATACTTTCATTAGTCCCTGACCTTATCTTATATCTAGGATAGCCTTATACCTATCCCACGCATGCTTAAACTCCTTCACTGTATTAACCTCTACCACTTCTACTGGAAGACTATTCCATACATCCACTACCCTCTCAGTAAAGTAATACTTTCATTAGTCCCTGGCCTTATCTTATATCTAGGATAGCCTTATACCTATCCCATGCATGCTTAAACTCCTTCACTGTATTAACCTCTACCACTTCTACTGGAAGACTATTCCATGTATCCACTACCCTCTCAGTAATGTAATACTTTCATTAGTCCCAGGTCTTATCTTATATCTAGGATAGCCTTATACCTATCCCATGCATGCTTAAACTCCTTCACTGTATTAACTTCTACCACTTCTACTGGAAGACTATTCCATACATCCACTACCCTCTCAGTAATGTAATACTATCATTAGTCCCTGGCCTTATCTTATATCTAGGATAGCCTTATACCTATCCCATGCATGCTTAAACTCCTTCACTGTATTAACCTCTACCACTTCTACTGGAAGACTATTCCATGCATCCACTACCCTCTCAGTAATGTAATACTTTCATTAGTCCCTGACCTTATCTTATATCTAGGATAGCCTTATACCTATCCCATGTATGCTTAAACTCCTTCACTGTATTAACCTCTACCACTTCTACTGGAAGACTATTCCATGCATGCACTACCCTCTCAGTAATGTAATACTTTCATTAGTCCCTGGCCTTATCTTATATCTAGGATAGCCTTATACCTATCCCATGCATGCTTAAACTCCTTCACTGTATTAACCTCTACCACTTCTACTGGAAGACTATTCCATACATCCACTACCCTCTCAGTAATGTAATACTTTCATTAGTCCCTGGCCTTATCTTATATCTAGGATAGCCTTATACCTATCCCATGCATGCTTAAACTCCTTCACTGTATTAACCTCTACCACTTCTACTGGAAGACTATTCCATACATCCACTACCCTCTCAGTAAAGTAATACTTTCATTAGTCCCTGACCTTATCTTATATCTAGGATAGCCTTATACCTATCCCATGCATGCTTAAACTCCTTCACTGTATTAACCTCTACCACTTCTACTGGAAGACTATTCCATACATCCACTACCCTCTCAGTAATGTAATACTTTCATTAGTCCATGGCCTTATCTTATATCTAGGATAGCCTTATACCTATCCCATGCATGCTTAAACTCCTTCACTGTATTAACCTCTACCACTTCTACTGGAAGACTATTCCATACATCCACTACCCTCTCAGTAAAGTAATACTTTCATTAGTCCCTGGCCTTATCTTATATCTAGGATAGCCTTATACCTATCCCATGCATGCTTAAACTCCTTCACTGTATTAACCTCTACCACTTCTACTGGAAGACTATTCCATACATCCACTACCCCCTCAGTAACGTAATACTTTCATTAGTCCCTGGCCTTATCTTATATCTAGGATAGCCTTATACCTATCCCATGCATGCTTAAACTCCTTCACTGTATTAACCTCTACCACTTCTACTGGAAAACTATTCCATACATCCACTACCCTCTCAGTAATGTAATACTTTCATTAGTCCCTGACCTTATCTTATATCTAGGATAGCCTTATACCTATCCCATGCATGCTTAAACTCCTTCTCTGTATTAACCTCTACCACTTCTACTGGAAGACTATTCCATACATCCACTACCCTCTCAGTAATGTAATACTTTCATTAGTCCCTGACCTTATCGTATATCTAGGATAGCCTTATACCTATCCCATGCATGCTTAAACTCCTTCACTGTATTAACCTCTACCACTTCTACTGGAAGACTATTCCATACATCCACTACCCTCTCAGTAATGTAATACTTTCATTAGTCCCTGGCCTTATCTTATATCTAGGATAGCCTTATACCTATCCCATGCATACTTAAACTCCTTCACTGTATTAACCTCTACCACTTCTACTGGAAGACTATTCCATGCATCCAGTACCCTCTCAGTAATGTAATATTTTCATTAGTCCCTGACCTTATCTTATATCTAGGATAGCCTTATACCTATCCCATGCATGCTTAAACTCCTTCACTGTATTAACCTCTACCACTTCTACTGGAAGACTATTCCATGCATCCACTACCCTCTCAGTAATGTAATACTTTCATTAGTCCCTGGCCTTATCTTATATCTAGGATAGCCTTATACCTATCCCATGCATGCTTAAACTCCTTCACTGTATTAACCTCTACCACTTCTACTGGAAGACTATTCCATGCATCCACTACCCTCTCAGTAATGTAATACTTTCATTAGTCCCTGACCTTATCTTCATAGGCGTGCGCACGGGGTGTGCCGGGTGTGCCTGGGCACACCCTAATCCAGGGCCGGCGCCACCAGTAAGGCGACCTAGGCAGCTGCCTAGGGCGCATCTTGGCTGGGGGCGCCGGAACCCTGCTTCCAAAAAAAAAAAAAAAAAATCCTCCTCCTTACTTACCTCGTCGGCGTCGCTGCGTCTCCGGTGCTGGGCCGCCTGTGGCTGAGAGGGAAGCGTTGTGCGCTCCCCTCCAGCCAATGCGCATTCAGTAAAGTTTTTTTTTTTTAAACTTTATTGAAAGCGCATTGGCTGGAGGGGAGCGCACAACGCTTCCCTCTCAGTCACAGGCGGCCCAGCACCGGAGACAGAGCAGCAGCAGCAGCAGCGACGAGGTAAGTAAAGGAAAGAAGGCCTGGCTGGCATATTGGGTGGCTAAGTCCAGGCATATTGCTGGGGAAAGTCCTGGCATATTGCTGGGGAAAGTCCTGGCATATTGCTGGGGAAAGTCCTGGCATATTGGGTGTTTAAGTCCTGGCATATTTTGGGGGAAAGTCCTGGCATATTGAGGGGCATAATCCTGGCATATTGAGAGGCATAATCCTGGGATATTGAAGGGAATAATCCTGGCATATTGAGAGGCATAATCCTGGGATATTGAAGGGAATAATCCTGGCATATTGAGGGGAATAATCCTGGCATATTGAGGGGAATAATCCTGGCATATTGAGAGGCATAATCCTGGGATATTGAAGGGAATAATCCTGGCATATTGAGGGGAATAATCCTGGGATATTGAGGGGAATAATCCTGGGATATTGTGGGCATAATCCTGGCATATTGTGGGCATAATCCTGGGATATTGAGGGGCATAATCCTGGTATATTGTGGGCATAATCCTGGCATATTGAGGGGCATAATCCTGGGATATTGAGGGGAATAATCCTGGCATATTGTGGGCATAATCCTGGGATATTGAGGGGAATAATCCTGGCATATTGAGACTTAAGTTATGTTACTTATTCTCCACCATTCTTAATAGGGGGCTTTGTTGCAACATGTAACTCTGTTAACTCTCTTTTAATTTAAATGCTGAGAAAGGGGTGGAACATGTGATGTCATGATATGGGAAAATAATATGATAATGGGGGGGGGGGGGGGGGACGCCGTGTGCGGCGTGTGTGTTTGTGCTTTAGGGTGCACACCCTAATGCAATAGGCTGCGCACGCCTATGCTTATCTTATATCTAGGATAGCCTTATACATATCCCACGCATGCTTAAACTCCTTCACTGTATTAACCTCTACCACTTCTACTGGAAGACTATTCCATACATCCACTACCCTCTCAGTAAAGTAATACTTTCATTAGTCCCTGGCCTTATCTTATATCTAGGATAGCCATATACCTATCCCATGCATGCTTAAACTCCTTCACTGTATTAACCTCTACCACTTCTACTGGAAGACTATTCCATGCATGCACTACCCTCTCAGTAATGTAATACTTTCATTAGTCCCTGGCCTTATCTTATATCTAGGATAGCCCTATACCTATCCCATGCATGCTTAAACTCCTTCACTGTATTAACCTCTACCACTTCTACTGGAAGACTATTCCATACATCCACTACCCTCTCAGTAATGTAATCTTTTCATTAGTCCCTGACCTTATCTTATATCTAGGATAGCCTTATACATATCCCACGCATGCTTAAACTCCTTCACTGTATTAACCTCTACCACTTCTACTGGAAGACTATTCCATGCATCCACTACCCTCTCAGTAATGTAATACTTTCATTAGTCACTGGCCTTATCTTATATCTAGGATAGCCTTATACCTATCCCATGCATGCTTAAACTCCTTCACTGTATTACCCTCTACCACTTCTACTGGAAGACTATTCCATGCATCCACTACCCTCTCAGTAATGTAATACTTTCATTAGTCCCTGGCCTTATCTTATATCTAGGATAGCCTTATACCTATCCCACGCATGCTTAAACTCCTTCACTGTATTAACCTCTACCACTTCTACTGGAAGACTATTCCATGCACCCACTACCCTCTCAGTAATGTAATACTTTCATTAGTCCCTGGCCTTATCTTATATCTAGGATAGCCTTATACCTATCCCACGCATGCTTAAACTCCTTCACTGTATTAACCTCTACCACTTCTACTGGAAGACTATTCCATACATCCACTACCCTCTCAGTAAAGTAATACTTTCATTAGTCCCTGACCTTATCTTATATCTAGGATAGCCTTATACCTATCCCACGCATGCTTAAACTCCTTCACTGTATTAACCTCTACCACTTCTACTGGAAGACTATTCCATACATCCACTACCCTCTCAGTAATGTAATACTTTCATTAGTCCCTGACCTTATCTTATATCTAGGATAGCCTTATACCTATCCCATGCATGCTTAAACTCCTTCACTGTATTAACCTCTACCACTTCTACTGGAAGACTATTCCATACACCCACTACCCTCTCAGTAATGTAATACTTTCATTAGTCCCTGGCCTTATCTTATATCTAGGATAGCCTTATACCTATCCCACGCATGCTTAAACTCCTTCACTGTATTAACCTCTACCACTTCTACTGGAAGACTATTCCATACATCCACTACCCTATCAGTACAGTAATACTTTCATTAGTCCCTGGCCTTATCTTATATCTAGGATAGCGTTATACCTATCCCATGCATGCTTAAACTCCTTCATTGTATTAACCTCTACCACTTCTACTGGAAGACTATTCCATACATCCACTACCCTCTCAGTAATGTAATACTTTCATTAGTCCCTGACCTTATCTTATATCTAGGATAGCCTTATACCTATCCCATGCATGCTTAAACTCCTTCACTGTATTAACCTCTACCACTTCTACTGGAAGACTATTCCATGCATCCACTACCCTCTCAGTAATGTAATACTTTCATTAGTCCCTGACCTTATCTTATATCTAGGATAGCCTTATACCTATCCCATGCATGCTTAAACTCCTTCACTGTATTAACCTCTACCACTTCTACTGGAAGACTATTCCATGCATCCACTACCCTCTCAGTAAAGTAATACTTTCATTAGTCCCTGACCTTATCTTATATCTAGGATAGCCTTATACCTATCCCACGCATGCTTAAACTCCTTCACTGTATTAACCTCTACCACTTCTACTGGAAGACTATTCCATGCATCCACTACCCTCTCAGTAAAGTAATACTTTCATTAGTCCCTGACCTTATCTTATATCTAGGATAGCCTTATACCTATCCCACGCATGCTTAAACTCCTTCACTGTATTAACCTCTACCACTTCTACTGGAAGACTATTCCATACATCCACTACCCTCTCAGTAAAGTAATACTTTCATTAGTCCCTGGCCTTATCTTATATCTAGGATAGCCTTATACCTATCCCATGCATGCTTAAACTCCTTCACTGTATTAACCTCTACCACTTCTACTGGAAGACTATTCCATGTATCCACTACCCTCTCAGTAATGTAATACTTTCATTAGTCCCAGGTCTTATCTTATATCTAGGATAGCCTTATACC
This sequence comes from Pelodytes ibericus, assembly GCA_036172795.1. Taxonomy (NCBI): domain Eukaryota; kingdom Metazoa; phylum Chordata; class Amphibia; order Anura; family Pelodytidae; genus Pelodytes; species Pelodytes ibericus. The sequence goes on from CM069859.1 coordinate 228,012,427, forward strand.
TATCCCATGCATGCTTAAACTCCTTCACTGTATTAACTTCTACCACTTCTACTGGAAGACTATTCCATACATCCACTACCCTCTCAGTAATGTAATACTTTCATTAGTCCCTGGCCTTATCTTATATCTAGGATAGCCTTATACCTATCCCATGCATGCTTAAACTCCTTCACTGTATTAACCTCTACCACTTCTACTGGAAGACTATTCCATACATCCACTACCCTCTCAGTAAAGTAATACTTTCATTAGTCCCTGACCTTATCTTATATCTAGGATAGCCTTATACCTATCCCATGCATGCTTAAACTCCTTCACTGTATTAACCTCTACCACTTCTACTGGAAGACTATTCCATACATCCACTACCCTCTCAGTAATGTAATACTTTCATTAGTCCATGGCCTTATCTTATATCTAGGATAGCCTTATACCTATCCCATGCATGCTTAAACTCCTTCACTGTATTAACCTCTACCACTTCTACTGGAAGACTATTCCATACATCCACTACCCTCTCAGTAAAGTAATACTTTCATTAGTCCCTGACCTTATCTTATATCTAGGATAGCCTTATACCTATCCCATGCATGCTTAAACTCCTTCACTGTATTAACCTCTACCACTTCTACTGGAAGACTATTCCATACATCCACTACCCTCTCAGTAATGTAATACTTTCATTAGTCCCTGGCCTTATCTTATATCTAGGATAGCCTTATACCTATCCCATGCATGCTTAAACTCCTTCACTGTATTAACCTCTACCACTTCTACTGGAAGACTATTCCATACAACCACTACCCTCTCAGTAATGTAATACTTTCATTAGTCCCTGGCCTTATCTTATATCTAGGATAGCCTTATACCTATCCCACGCATGCTTAAACTCCTTCACTGTATTAACCTCTACCACTTCTACTGGAAGACTATTCCATGCATCCACTACCCTCTCAGTAATGTAATACTTTCATTAGTCCCTGACCTTATCTTCATAGGCGTGCGCACGGGGTGTGCCGGGTGTGCCTGGGCACACCCTAATCCAGGGCCGGCGCCACCAGTAAGGCGACCTAGGCAGCTGCCTAGGGCGCATCTTGGCTGGGGGCGCCGGAACCCTGCTTCCAAAAAAAAAAAAAAAAAATCCTCCTCCTTACTTACCTCGTCGGCGTCGCTGCGTCTCCGGTGCTGGGCCGCCTGTGGCTGAGAGGGAAGCGTTGTGCGCTCCCCTCCAGCCAATGCGCATTCAGTAAAGTTTTTTTTTTTTAAACTTTATTGAAAGCGCATTGGCTGGAGGGGAGCGCACAACGCTTCCCTCTCAGTCACAGGCGGCCCAGCACCGGAGACAGAGCAGCAGCAGCAGCAGCGACGAGGTAAGTAAAGGAAAGAAGGCCTGGCTGGCATATTGGGTGGCTAAGTCCAGGCATATTGCTGGGGAAAGTCCTGGCATATTGCTGGGGAAAGTCCTGGCATATTGCTGGGGAAAGTCCTGGCATATTGGGTGTTTAAGTCCTGGCATATTTTGGGGGAAAGTCCTGGCATATTGAGGGGCATAATCCTGGCATATTGAGAGGCATAATCCTGGGATATTGAAGGGAATAATCCTGGCATATTGTGGGGCATAATCCTGGGATATTGAGGGGAATAATCCTGGGATATTGAGGGGAATAATCCTGGCATATTGAGAGGCATAATCCTGGGATATTGAAGGGAATAATCCTGGCATATTGAGAGGCATAATCCTGGCATATTGAGGGGAATAATCCTGGCATATTGAGGGGAATAATCCTGGGATATTGTGGGCATAATCCTGGCATATTGTGGGCATAATCCTGGGATATTGAGGGGCATAATCCTGGTATATTGTGGGCATAATCCTGGCATATTGAGGGGCATAATCCTGGGATATTGAGGGGAATAATCCTGGCATATTGTGGGCATAATCCTGGGATATTGAGGGGAATAATCCTGGCATATTGAGACTTAAGTTATGTTACTTATTCTCCACCATTCTTAATAGGGGGCTTTGTTGCAACATGTAACTCTGTTAACTCTCTTTTAATTTAAATGCTGAGAAAGGGGTGGAACATGTGATGTCATGATATGGGAAAATAATATGATAATGGGGGGGGGGGGGGGGGACGCCGTGTGCGGCGTGTGTGTTTGTGCTTTAGGGTGCACACCCTAATGCAATAGGCTGCGCACGCCTATGCTTATCTTATATCTAGGATAGCCTTATACATATCCCACGCATGCTTAAACTCCTTCACTGTATTAACCTCTACCACTTCTACTGGAAGACTATTCCATACATCCACTACCCTCTCAGTAAAGTAATACTTTCATTAGTCCCTGGCCTTATCTTATATCTAGGATAGCCATATACCTATCCCATGCATGCTTAAACTCCTTCACTGTATTAACCTCTACCACTTCTACTGGAAGACTATTCCATGCATGCACTACCCTCTCAGTAATGTAATACTTTCATTAGTCCCTGGCCTTATCTTATATCTAGGATAGCCCTATACCTATCCCATGCATGCTTAAACTCCTTCACTGTATTAACCTCTACCACTTCTACTGGAAGACTATTCCATACATCCACTACCCTCTCAGTAATGTAATCTTTTCATTAGTCCCTGGCCTTATCTTATATCTAGGATAGCCTTATACCTATCCCCCGCATGCTTAAACTCCTTCACTGTATTAACCTCTACCACTTCTACTGGAAGACTATTCCATACATCCACTACCCTCTCAGTAAAGTAATACTTTCATTAGTCCCTGGCCTTATCTTATATCTAGGATAGCCATATACCTATCCCATGCATGCTTAAACTCCTTCACTGTATTAACCTCTACCACTTCTACTGGAAGACTATTCCATGCATGCACTACCCTCTCAGTAATGTAATACTTTCATTAGTCCCTGGCCTTATCTTATATCTAGGATAGCCCTATACCTATCCCATGCATGCTTAAACTCCTTCACTGTATTAACCTCTACCACTTCTACTGGAAGACTATTCCATACATCCACTACCCTCTCAGTAATGTAATCTTTTCATTAGTCCCTGACCTTATCTTATATCTAGGATAGCCTTATACATATCCCACGCATGCTTAAACTCCTTCACTGTATTAACCTCTACCACTTCTACTGGAAGACTATTCCATACATCCACTACCCTCTCAGTAAAGTAATACTTTCATTAGTCCTTGGCCTTATCTTATATCTAGGATAGCCTTATACCTATCCCATGCATGCTTAAACTCCTTCACTGTATTAACCTCTACCACTTCTACTGGAAGACTATTCCATGCATCCACTACCCTCTCAGTAATGTAATACTTTCATTAGTCCCTGGCCTTATCTTATATCTAGGATAGCCTTATACCTATCACATGCATGCTTAAACTCCTTCACTGTATTAACCTCTACCACTTCTACTGGAAGACTATTCGATACATCCACTACCCTCTCAGTAATGTAATACTTTCATTAGTCCCTGGCCTTATTTTATATCTAGGATAGCCTTATACCTATCCCATGCATGCTTAAACTCCTTCACTGTATTAACCTCTACCACTTCTACTGGAAGACTATTCCATACATCCACTACCCTCTCAGTAATGTAATACTTTCATTAGTCTCTGGCCTTATCTTATATCTAGGATAGCCTTATACCTATCCCACGCATGCTTAAACTCCTTCACTGTATTAACCCCTACCACTTCTACTGGAAGACTATTCCATGCATCCACTACCCTCTCAGTAATGTAATACTTCCATTAGTCCCTGGCCTTATCTTATATCTAGGATAGCCTTATACCTATCCCACGCATGCTTAAACTCCTTCACTGTATTAACCTCTACCACTTCTACTGGAAGACTATTCCATGCATCCACTACCCTCTCAGTAATGTAATACTTCCATTAGTCCCTGGCCTTATCTTATATCTAGGATAGCCTTATACCTATCCCACGCATGCTTAAACTCCTTCACTGTATTAACCTCTACCACTTCTACTGGAAGACTATTCCATGCATCCACTACCCTCTCAGTAATGTAATACTTTCATTAGTCCCTGACCTTATCTTATATCTAGGATAGCCTTATACCTATCCCATGCATGCTTAAACTCCTTCACTGTATTAACCTCTACCACTTCTACTGGAATACTATTCCATACATCCACTACCCTCTCAGTAATGTAATACTTTCATTAGTCCCTGGCCTTATCTTATATCTAGGATAGCCTTATACCTATCCCATGCATGCTTAAACTCCTTCACTGTATTAACCTCTACCACTTCTACTGGAAGACTATTCCATACATCCACTACCCTCTCAGTAAAGTAATACTTTCATTAGTTGTTATAAAGTGACAGTGTGTAAAGATGTAACTCTGCATTATCCATGGCCAGCTGAGCTCTTCTATATATTCTTCTATACATTGTGCAGGGTCTGGTGAGTTTCTCCTGCTAGAAGAACAGAGTTGGTCCTGTATAATGCATTGTTATATAGTGACAGTGTGTAAAGATATAACTCTGCATTATTCATGGCCAGCTGAGCTCTTCTATATATTCCTCTATACATTGTACAGGGCCTGGTGAGTTTCTCCTGCTAGAAGAACAGAGTTGGTCCTGTATAATGCATTGTTATAAAGTGACAGTGTGTAAAGATGTAACTCTGCATTATCCATGGCCAGCTGAGCTCTTCTATATATTCCTCTATACATTGTGCAGGGTCTGGTGAGTTTCTCCTGCTAGAAGAACAGAGTTGGTCCTGTATAATGCATTGTTATAAAGTGACAGTGTGTAATGATGTAACTCTGCATTATCCATGGCCAGCTGAGCTCTTCTATATATTCTTCTATACATTGTGCAGGGTCTGGTGAGTTTCTCCTGCTAGAAGAACAGAGTTGGCCCTGTATAATGCATTGTTATAAAGTGACAGTGTGTAAAGATGTAACTCTGCATTATCCATGGCCAGCTGAGCTCTTCTATATATTCTTCTATACATTGTGCAGGGCATGGTGAGTTTCTCCTGCTAGAAGAACAGAGTTGGTCCTGTATAATGCATTGTTATAAAGTGACAGTGTGTAAAGATGTAACTCTGCATTATCCATGGCCAGCTGAGCTCTTCTACATATTATTCTATACATTGTGCAGGGCCTGGTGAGTTTCTCCTGCTAGAGGAGCAGAGTTGGCCCTGTATAATGCATTGTTATAAAGTGACAGTGTGTAAAGATGTAACTCTGCATTATCCATGGCCAGCTGAGCTCTTCTATATATTCTTCTATACATTGTGCAGGGTCTGGTTAGTTTCCCCTGCTAGAAGAACAGAGTTGGCCCTGTATAATGCATTGTTATAAAGTGACAGTGTGTAAAGATGTAACTCTGTATTATTCATGGCCAGCTGAGCTCTTCTATATATTATTCTATACATTGTGTAGGGTCTGGTGAGTTTCTCCTGCTAGAAGAACAGAGTTGGTCCTGTATAATGCATTGGTATAAAGTGACAGTGTGTAAAGATGTAACTCTGCATTATCCATGGCCAGCTGAGCTATTCTATATATTCTTCTATACATTGTGCAGGGTCTGGTGAGTTTCTCCTGCTAGAAGAACAGAGTTGGCCCTGTATAATGTATTGTTATAAAGTGACAGTGTGAAGATGTAACTCTGCATTATCCATGGCCAGCTGAGCTCTTCTATATATTCTATCCATTGTGCAGGGTCTGGTGAGTTTCTCCTGCTAGAAGAACAGAGTTGGCCCTGTATAATGCATTGTTATAAAGTGACAGTGGGTAAAGATGTAACTCTGCATTATCCATGGCCAGCTGAGCTCTTCTATATATTCTATACATTGTGCAGGGTCTGGTGAGTTTCTCCTGCTAGAAGAACAGAGTTGGTCCTGTATAATGCATTGTTATAAAGTGACAGTGTGTAAAGATGTAACTCTGCATTATCCATGGCCAGCTGAGCTCTTCTATATATTCTTCTATACATTGTGTAGGGCCTGGTGAGTTTCTCCTGCTAGAAGAACAGAGTTGGCCCTGTATAATGCATTGTTATAAAGTGACAGTGGGTAAAGATGTAACTCTGCATTATCCATTGCCAGCTGAGCTCTTCTATATATTCTTCTATACATTGTGTAGGGCCTGGTGAGTTTCTCCTGCAAGAAGAACAGAGTTGGCCCTTTATAATGCATTGTTATAAAGTGACAGTGTGTAAAGATGTAACTCTGCATTATCCATGGCCAGCTGATCTCTTCTATATATTCTTCTATACATTGTGCAGGGTCTGGTGAGTTTCTCCTGCTAGAAGAACAGAGTTGGTCCTGTATAATGCATTGTTATATAGTGACAGTGTGTAAAGATGTAACTCTGCATTATCCATGGCCAGCTGAGCTCTTCTATATATTATCTATACATTGTGCAGGGTCTGGTGAGTTTCTCCTGCTAGAAGAACAGAGTTGGCCCTGTATAATGCATTGTTATAAAGTGACAGTGTGTAAAGATGTAACTCTGCATTATCCATGGCCAGCTGAGCTCTTCTATATATTATCTATACATTGTGCAGGGTCTGGTGAGTTTCTCCTGCTAGAAGAACAGAGTTGGCCCTGTATAATGCATTGTTATAAAGTGACAGTGTGTAAAGATGTAACTCTGCATTATCCATGGCCAGCTGAGCTCTTCTATATATTCTTCTATACATTGTGCAGGGTCTGGTTAGTTTCCCCTGCTAGAAGAACCGAGTTGGCCCTGTATAATGCATTGTTATAAAGTGACAGTGTGTAAAGATGTAACTCTGCATTATCCATGGCCAGCTGATCTCTTCTATATATTCTTCTATACATTGTGCAGGGTCTGGTGAGTTTCTCCTGCTAGAAGAACAGAGTTGGCCCTGTATAATGCATTGTTCTAAAGTGACAGTGTGTAAAGATGTAACTCTGCATTATCCATGGCCAGCTGATCTCTTCTATATATTCTATACATTGTGCAGGGTCTGGTGAGTTTATCTTGCTAGAAGAACAGAGTTGGTCCTGTATAATGCATTGGTATAAAGTGACAGTGTGAAGATGTAACTCTGCATTATCCATGGCCAGCTGAGCTCTTCTATATATTCTATACATTGTGCAGGGTCTGGTGAGTTTCTCCTGCTAGAAGAACAGAGTTGGCCCTTTATAATGCATTGTTATAAAGTGACAGTGTGTAAAGATGTAACTCTGCATTATCCATGGCCAGCTGAGCTCTTCTATATATTCTTCTATACATTGTGTAGGGCCTGGTGAGTTTCTCCTGCTAGAAGAACAGAGTTGGCCCTGTATAATGCATTGTTATAAAGTGACAGTGGGTAAAGATGTAACTCTGCATTATCCATTGCCAGCTGAGCTCTTCTATATATTCTTCTATACATTGTGTAGGGCCTGGTGAGTTTCTCCTGCTAGAAGAACAGAGTTGGCCCTGTATAATGCATTGTTATAAAGTGACAGTGTGTAAAGATGTAACTCTGCATTATCCATGGCCAGCTGATCTCTTCTATATATTCTTCTATACATTGTGCAGGGTCTGGTGAGTTTCTCCTGCTAGAAGAACAGAGTTGGCCCTGTATAATGCATTGTTATAAAGTGACAGTGTGTAAAGATGTAACTCTGCATTATCCATGGCCAGCTGATCTCTTCTATATATTCTATACATTGTGCAGGGTCTGGTGAGTTTCTCTTGCTAGAAGAACAGAGTTGGTCCTGTATAATGCATTGGTATAAAGTGACAGTGTGAAGATGTAACTCTGCATTATCCATGGCCAGCTGAGCTCTTCTATATATTCTATACATTGTGCAGGGTCTGGTGAGTTTCTCCTGCTAGAAGAACAGAGTTGGTCCTGTATAATGCATTGTTATAAAGTGACAGTGTGTAAAGATGTAACTCTGCATTATCCATGGCCAGCTGATCTCTTCTATATATTCTATACATTGTGCAGGGTCTGGTGAGTTTCTCTTGCTAGAAGAACAGAGTTGGTCCTGTATAATGCATTGGTATAAAGTGACAGTGTGAAGATGTAACTCTGCATTATCCATGGCCAGCTGAGCTCTTCTATATATTCTATACATTGTGCAGGGTCTGGTGAGTTTCTCCTGCTAGAAGAACAGAGTTGGTCCTGTATAATGCATTGTTATAAAGTGACAGTGTGTAAAGATGTAACTCTGCATTATCCATGGCCAGCTGATCTCTTCTATATATTCTATACATTGTGCAGGGTCTGGTGAGTTTATCTTGCTAGAAGAACAGAGTTGGTCCTGTATAATGCATTGGTATAAAGTGACAGTGTGAAGATGTAACTCTGCATTATCCATGGCCAGCTGAGCTCTTCTATATATTCTATACATTGTGCAGGGTCTGGTGAGTTTCTCCTGCTAGAAGAACAGAGTTGGTCCTGTATAATGCATTGTTATAAAGTGACAGTGTGTAAAGATGTAACTCTGCATTATCCATGGCCAGCTGAGCTCTTCTATATATTCTATACATTGTGCAGGTTCTGGTGAGTTTATCTTGCTAGAAGAACAGAGTTGGTCCTGTATAATGCATTGGTATAAAGTGACAGTGTGAATATGTAACTCTGCATTATCCATGGCCAGCTGAGCTCTTCTATATATTCTATACATTGTGCAGGGTCTGGTGAGTTTCTCCTGCTAGAAGAACAGAGTTGGTCCTGTATAATGCATTGTTATAAAGTGACAGTGTGTAAAGATGTAACTCTGCATTATCCATGGCCAGCTGAGCTCTTCTATATATTCTTCTATACATTGTGTAGGGCCTGGTGAGTTTCTCCTGCAAGAAGAACAGAGTTGGCCCTGTATAATGCATTGTTATAAAGTGACAGTGGGTAAAGATGTAACTCTGCATTATCCATTGCCAGCTGAGCTCTTCTATATATTCTTCTATACATTGTGTAGGGCCTGGTGAGTTTTTCCTGCTAGAAGAACAGAGTTGGCCCTGTATAATGCATTGTTATAAAGTGACAGTGTGTAAAGATGTAACTCTGCATTATCCATGGCCAGCTGATCTCTTCTATATATTCTATACATTGTGCAGGGTCTGGTGAGTTTCTCCTGCTAGAAGAACAGAGTTGGTCCTGTATAATGCATTGTTATAAAGTGACAGTGTGTAAAGATGTAACTCTGCATTATCCATGGCCAGCTGAGCTCTTCTATATATTCTATACATTGTGCAGGGTCTGGTGAGTTTCTCCTGCTAGAAGAACAGAGGTGGTCCTGTATAATGCATTGTTATAAAGTGACAGTGTGTAAAGATGTAACTCTGCATTATCCATGGCCAGCTGATCTCTTCTATATATTCTTCTATACATTGTGCAGGGTCTGGTGAGTTTCTCTTGCTAGTAGAACAGAGTTGGCCCTGTATAATGCATTGTTATAAAGTGACAGTGTGTAAAGATGTAACTCTGCATTATCCATGGCCAGCTGATCTCTTCTATATATTCTTCTATACATTGTGCAGGGTCTGGTGAGTTTCTCTTGCTAGAAGAACAGAGTTGGCCCTGTATAATGCATTGTTATAAAGTGACAGTGTGTAAAGATGTAACTCTGCATTATCCATGGCCAGCTGAGCTCTTCTATATATTCTTCTATACATTGTGCAGGGTCTGGTGAGTTTCTCTTGCTTAGCATGTCACAGATTGATTAATATACATGTGTAAAATGAATCCATCTGATAGGTGAGAGCTATAAGTACAGTGTATACACCATCTGTCTGTGTGAATTGGGGTGTTACTTGCACCTCCTCCAACACATTGTCAAGGTTTAGGTAGCAGTACAGAATGCTACATGTGCCCAGTAGAAGAGGTTAGGGTCTCACCCTATTGAGAGTGCTCCTTGATGTGGCGGGTGAGTTCATAGCACCCAGACCTCACCCGGTACCCGTGTTACATGCTATTAGTGTCGTGTTCTCTGATTCGCAGTTCTTTTAGCGTCAGGGTGATGGACTTTGCAGTCGGCACAGATCTCATATATAATATATGATAATAGCTTTATTTACAAAGTGTTATCATCCCGATTATCTACACATCAGAAATTATACAGCAGGTAAGGTACGCTGTGTGATGTTTGTATGGAGCTTTGGGTAAGGAGCTCTGTGTATGGAGCTCTTGGGGTCCTGTTTTTCCATCATTTGTTCCATCTGGTTATTGTCCATGTGGGGGGGCACAGAGCACTCTGGGGGGCAGGGAAAGCTGCCCTATCACCACCATACATTTGCCCCGTGCTGGGCCCAATGAATCTCTTTAGCGTCAGACCAGGTAAGAAGTGCGCCTCCTTGTGGGCACTGCATGATATTAACACGCTCTGATGTCTGCGGATGTCGGTTGGAGAGAGTCGGCTAATTATCGCTGATGAAGGCCAGGTTGTGGTGACCGTGGGCGGAGTCAGACACGACAGATGGTGCCGGCTCACCAAAGGTTTTAAGCTGAATCCCGGGGGGCTCGTCCTAGAGGGAGACGGAAAATACCAGAAATTTACTATCAGAGACATAATAAAGCAACAAGGGTGAGAGGGACACTCTCCAAAGCCAAAACTAATCATGGTGCAAAATGAAAAGAGGTGAGAGGAGCTCGTGGGGTATCAGTTAATAGATATAATCTATACATGCCAATCCCGGCATTGTCCCACGGTTAGCACCTTTATATAATGGAAGTATATTGGATGCGGTGGAAAGTCAGATAAAATAAAGATATTAATCTCGTATGAGAGCCGTGTGCCTGGAAACTTGATTAGTCTTTCTTGGTAGACAAGGGAGATGGATTCAGGTTGAAGCAGAGCAGACATATTAGCAGCTATTATACAGAATGGACAGGATTTCAGCTGTATTTTACCATGAGCATTACCATCGGGCAGGGCTACAGATTGTCCGGCTCTCTACTGCCACACGGAGCACGGAGTAAAACATAGCACCTGGAGCTTTGAGAATCTCAGGATTTGGCCCAGGAGGAGTTTGGTATTTTAGATTTGCTAACCGCCCCTAATCAGGCTAAGACAGCATTATTGGAGTTTCTGCTAAGCAGTAATCATAATGAATTAAATGTCCGACACGTTTCACTACTGCATCATCGGAGTGAAGCAAACTAGCACTATATAGCGAGGTTTTAAAGGACTCCACCAATCAGACAGGAGGCATAGGATGAGGGTAGGTAATACACGTAAGCTAAGGCTCCAATAGGAGAAGAGAGGGGTGGGATAGCGCCCAACAGAAAAAGGACACTAGAAACAAACTCCAGGGAACATGAATAAATAATACATTGAGTGGAAACCTCACTGAGCAGCCTTATTCCTACAGAAGAAAATAAAGATAAATACAAATCATAGGGAGACTGGAGAGTGGGGGGATCGAGTGTAAAGATAAAAAGGGGGAAACATAGTGCTAAATAATGGGAAGGGGCTAAAAGAGAAAGAAATAAGATATACAATTGGATAAAATCAATTATATGATTACAGAATTAGTGGAGACCCCTTACAAGATAAGATAATTGGTAGATAATAAATAATACAATAAATAGTAATAATATTAATCATGATAAAGGGAATATAAAGACAGCAGGAAAATGGCCATGTTATGGTTTAAAGGGGATTATAGTTATATCCTTCATTTAGGCGATTCGGAGATCAATACCCATAATACTGAGGCAGCTTGAATAGTACCCCCTGGTAGGAGACGTTCGTCTGCACAGCTGTCTAATAGTCTTCCTGACATTTCGCAGGCGCACAAGGTAAGATACACCACATGGTTCTGCAGTTCATATCTGGAAGTGAAGGTTTTGGATGGTCTTATAAAGGTTCAGGCTTTGCAAGACTTGTAGATATTCTTTAAGGGGTGAGCCAGGTTGGGCTGCTGATCTTGTCCATAGCTAGCGTTCCTGCTGCATCCATAGACTTAACATTGGTCTCAAGTAATATGTTTACTGTCCTGTGTCAAAGGTGCCAGTAGAACATCTTCAGGTGTGCCAGTAGGACATCTTCAGGTGTGCCAGTAGGACATCTTCAGGTGTGCCAGTAGGACATCATCAGGTGTGCCAGTAGGACATCTTCAGGTGGGCCAGTAGGACATCTTCAGGTGGGCCAGTAGGACATCTTCAGGTGTGCCAGTAGGACATCTTCAGATGTGCATGTAGGACATCTTCAGGTGTGCCAGTAGGACATCTTCAGGTGGGCCAGTAGGACATCATCGGGTGTGCCAGTAGGAATCTTCAGGTGGGCAAGTAGGACATCTTCAGGTGTGCCAGTAGGACATCTTCAGATGTGCCAGTAGGACATCTTCAGGTGGGCCAGTAGGACATCTTCAGGTGTGCCAGTAGGACATCTTCAGGTGTGCCAGTAAGGTACTATTAGATTATGAGACGTGCCTGTCTGTATGTATTTTTAAGGTAGCGGGAAGGATAGCCTTTTTCTTTGAACATGGCCCGTGGATGGTCAGACACTTTTATGAAATCTTCCAAGTTCTTGAAAAACCCAATATTTTAGGAACTTATAAATGATGTCACAAGGGATAAAAGTATTATGCGATTGGCAGCCAAAAAATGGTACTAAAACCACATTAAAGATTAAAGACGAGAGGGAGATTATAATATGAGAAAGGCTATCTATGCGGTAAGCCATGGATAGACAGGATAGGAGATGGAAAACTAACGATGGAAAATTATGGCAAAAAATGAAAAGAGGTGAGAGTAGTTGCCTTTTGGGATAGGCAGATAGGGCTACGTTTAAGTATATAATGTAAGTATAAAAGATGCTTTAGCAAGTTAGACCGGTGGATAAAGAGATTCACCCCTGGACAGAAGGGAATCTGCATCGGATCTTCGTCTCCGCATCTCGTTCATACTGTTTAATTTCTTTGACAAGAGCGACACCTAGTGGCAAAAAAAATATTTGACATGTTTCACAAGTTTAAATTCTACTTTTGCTTGTGTTTCTGCTGGCGAGGGGCTGGTGGAGAAAGAAGACCCATCCTCCATCCTTGCCTGGGGGGAGGAGCCACATGCATACCCTCCCTGGGACGCAGGCCTTTTTGAGGGAGAAATCTCTCTTTTCCTCCCCTAGATATTCATACATCCGCTGGAGAGTGTTGTGATCTGCTCCGTGCAGTATAATCTCTCGCTGGGAGGGAAGCTAGCTGCATCCCTTCTCGGATCAACATCCTCCACAGATAAGTCAATCCTCCATCTCAGGGACAAGGTGTAGCAGCTCCGGTATCAGATCCAGGCCAGCAGTCGAACATCCATTTCACTCAGGTGTGGAGACCACAGTCTTGTCCACCACTCCTGGGTTAACATCATACATGGTGAAATCAGTGAGATCTTTGCAATCCTCTGATATGAGAGGGCGGAGACTAGCAGTACCCTGCCTGATGCCAGCTCTTCTGCTGGTTCTGTGTCAATAGAGACCATGGTCCCATCCACTGCCACCTTCTGTGGCTCAGGCTGTTGACCAAAGTCTAACAGCTCTGGTGCTGGATCTGTGACAGATGCCTAGGCATACCGCTGACCCTGGTGTGGAGATCGCAGTCTTGTTCACCCCTCCCGGGTTAACAACCTTCACGGCCCACTTGATTAAATCTGGAATCTCCGGGGCATGTTGTTGAACACAGTCAAACTGCCTCTGTGCCCATCATTCGAGTGTCACCCTCTTGAGCTGATGCACCTCTGTTAACACTGCAGAAATCACATCCAGTGGAGGTTGCTCCTGTACTGGGCCAAGCGTCATAGCACCTCCTGCTTGAAATTCGATGGCTCCAGCATAGCCATGTAGCTCTGTTCCCTCATATCTGTATAACATGGAATGTCCATTCTTAGGCTACAATTACCCCCTCCTGGAGATCCCACTGCTACCACCAATGTGACGGAACCTGGGTCTGTACCACCACCAGTCTCTGCTTCCTAGGGTCCCTTAGTTCGCACAAAGGTTGAGAACAGTGTACGCATCTCCTCAAAAACAGAACCCCTTTTCAATGCCAGGCCCCATAATCTACAGGGAGGGGCCCGACCATTAGTTCTCTCCAAGATCTCCAGTGATGGAGGGTTCTGTCATAATTACAACAAAGTAAGGGTGTGACTGAGAGTTATTATCAGTGAGATACCACCAGGGGTCACTGTAACATCACTGCACAGTATTGGGGGGATTGGGGGTTACTATCAGTGAGATACCACCAGGGGGCACTGTAACATCACTGCACAGTATTGGGGGATTGGGAGTTACTATCAGTGAGATACCACCAGGGGGTGCTGTAACATCACTGCACAGTATTGGGGGTTACTATCAGTGAGATACCACCAGGGGGCGCTGTAACATCACTACACAGTATTGGGGGATTGGGCGTTACTATCAGTGAGATACCACCAGGGGCACTGTAACATCACTGCACAGTATTGGGGGATTGGGCGTTACTATCAGTGAGATACCACCAGGGTCACTGTAACATCACTGCACAGCATTGGGGGATTGGGCGTTACTATCAGTGAGATACTACCAGGGGGCGCTGTAACATCACTACACAGTATTGGGGGATTGGGAGTTACTATCAGTGAGATACCACCAGGGGGCGCTGTAACATCACTACACAGTATTGGGGGATTGGGGGTTACTATCAGTGAGATACCACCAGGGGGCGCTGTAACGTCACTGCACAGTATTGGGGGATTGGGCGTTACTATTAGTGAGATACCACCAGGGGGCGCTGTAACATCACTGCACAGTATTGGGGGATTGGGCGTTACTATCAGTGAGATACCACCAGGGGGCGCTGTAACATCACTGCACAGTATTGGGGGATTGGGCGTTACTATCAGTGAGATACCACCAGGGGGCACTGTAACATCACTGCACAGTATTGGGGGATTGGGGGTTACTATCAGTGAGATACCACCAGGGGGCGCTGTAACAACACTACACAATATTGGGGGATTGGGAGTTACTATCAGTGAGATACCACCGGGGGGCACTGTAACATCACTACACAGTATTGGGGGATTGGGGATTACTATCAGTGAGATACCACCAGGGGGCGCTGTAACATCACTGCACAGTATTGGGCGTTACTATCAGTGAGATACCACCAGGGGGTGCTGTAACATCACTACACAGGATTGGGGGATTGGGGGTTACTATCAGTGAGATACCACTAGGGGGCGCTGTAACATCACTACACAGTATTGGGGGTTACTATCAGTGAGATACCACCAGGGGGTGCTGTAACATCACTGCACAGTATTGGGGGTTACTATCAGTGAGATACCACCAGGGGGTGCTGTAACATCACTGCACAGTATTGGGGGATTGGGGGTTACTATCAGTGAGATACCACCAGGGGGCACTGTAACATCACTGCACAGTATTGGGGGATTGGGGGTTACTATCAGTGAGATACCACCAGGGGGCGCTGTAACATCACTGCACAGTATTGGGGGAATAAGAGTCACTATCAGTGATACCCAATTACATGAAAGCAGCACACTGGCCGGGTACACGGACTGTGCCTCCCTGGTGGGATTTGAGCCCCTTTCTCACCTGCCTCTCTTTATTGGGGGCAGTAATTGGACTGTTCTGAGTCTCTTTCCACATCCTCTCTGATTATAAAACCGATGCTCCCCTCATCCCACGCAATCTTAAAGGGTCACTCGCACCAAAAAATGGAAAGGGTTTATTTTTTTACGTTGTATTGTTGATTTCAGGTTTGTCTTTTGTTATGTGACTGTATTTAATGAAACCTGTAACTAAACAAGTGCGACTGGGCGCCGCCATTTTGTGAAATATAGTGTTTTTGGGTGCCACCCCCAGGTGACGTTACAGCACTAGTATGTCACTTTGGGGCTGGGGACACAGGATGCAGTCTATAAGTCATTGCATTGAATGCGAGGGTAATGTAAACTATGACATCACAAGGGGCGGAGGAATGATCCTGTTTGATCACGTCAATCTCTTCTCTTTGTGTTGTACACAGTCACCTAGTCCTGCCCACTAGGGTACACGGGAGCCAATATCTTATGACATCATAATGCAGGCTTTGGCAACAGTTGTAAAATGAGACTGGCAGGAAGATTTTAGACAATGTTGCATCATGGGAAATATTCACAAAATGGAGCCAGGAGATAAACGCCTAATTTTTTTTCCCTTTAATATGCAATTAATTCAATCATATAAAAAAAAAAAAAAAAATTGTGGCATATGATTTATATTTGTGCTTGTTTTAAATTACCAGGTTATCTAGTTACATCATATGTAAGTGGTAGTGTGCCTTGATCTTCCAGTCAAGCCCCTAACAACCTCCCCCTTCCATTTCCAATCCTTAGCAGTTTATTTGTCTCACTCACTCTAATAACCTGCATTCATCCTATGTGGCAGTAGTCTGCTGCTTCACAATTCACCCATTTATTAACCGCTGGTGGGACTCACACCCCAGTGTGCCGACCTCTCCCACCTGCTTCTTCATTCACCCTCTGTTTCTCATGTCCTCCATCCCCTCTAAGCTTGTGAGCAGGACCCCCGATCTCATGTTTTAGTCTGATTCTGATTGTAACACCTTTTTATGCTTTTACGATATAAATACATTGTCACCTTTTCAGGGAATACTGGAGGCGGGTTCAGACATGGCCCCTCCCACTCCCAGCTGTTTCTCCAGGAGAATTGTGCTCTTGGGAGCCTGATGATGTTATGGTCGCCCGGGGCCCCCACCAGGTCCATGAGGGAGGGCTTGGCTGGCTTCTTCTTCCTGGGGATAAACCAAGTGTTATCAGGGGTGCCGTGCACAGCAGGCTGTATTACAAGGTCCTGGGACCCCCGCTTTGTGTGGATATTATATCTGGGGTTATCGGGTCTGATCTAACTCTCCAGCAGTTACAGAGTTAACTCACCGGCTATAGAAATAAATCAGGAAAGCCACTGCCACCAGCAGAAGAATAATAATACAGGATTCCACTACCACGGTGACCAAGAAAGCTGGAGAAGAAAAGAGAGACTCACAGCCACAGCACCCTGTATACAATGCACAGCCACAGCACCCTCTATACAATGCACAGCCACAGCACCCTCTATACAATGCACAGCCACAGCGCCCCTTATACAATGCACAGCCACAGCGCCTTCTATACAATGCACAGCCACAGCGCCCCTTATACAATGCACAGCCACAGCGCCCTGTATACAGCCACAGCACCCTCAATACAATGCACAGCCACAGCACCCTGTATACAATGCACAGCCACAGCACCCTCTATACAATGCACAGCCACAGCACCCTGTATACAATGCACAGCCACAGCACCCCGTATACAATGCACAGCCACAGCACCCTCTATACAATGCACAGCCACAGCGCCCTGTATACAGCCACAGCACCCTCTATACAATGCACAGCCACAGCACCCTCTATACAATGCACAGCCACGGCACCCCGTATACAGCCACAGCACCCCGTATACAATGCACAGCCATAGCACCCTCTATACAATGCACAGCCACAGCGCCCTGTATACAGCAACAGCACCCCGTATACAATGCACAGCCACAGCACCCTCTATACAATGCACAGCCACAGCGCCCCTTATACAATGCACAGCCACAGCACCCTCTATACAATGCACAGCCACAGCGCCCTGTATACAGCCACAGCACCCCGTATACAATGCACAGCCACAGCACCCTCTATACAATGCACAGCCACAGCGCCCCTTATACAATGCACAGCCACAGCACCCTCTATACAATGCACAGCCACAGCGCCCTGTATACAGCCACAGCACCCTCTATCCAATGCACAGCCACAGCACACAGTATACAGCCACAGCACCCCGTATACAATGCACAGCCACAGCACACAGTATACAGCCACAGCACCCAGTATACAATGCACAGCCACAGCACCCTGTATACAATGCACAGCCACAGCACCCCGTATACAATGCACAGCCACAGCACCCTCTATACAATGCACAGCCACAACGCCCTGTATACAGCCACAGCACCCTCTATACAATGCACAGCCACAGCACCCTCTATACAATGCACAGCCACAGCACCCCGTATACAGCCACAGCACCCCGTATACAATGCACAGCCATAGCACCCTCTATACAATGCACAGCCACAGCGCCATGTATACAGCAACAGCACCCCGTATACAATGCACAGCCACAGCACCCTCTATACAATGCACAGCCACAGCGCCCCTTATACAATGCACAGCCACAGCACCCTCTATACAATGCACAGCCACAGCGCCCTGTATACAGCCACAGCACCCCGTATACAATGCACAGCCACAGCACCCTCTATACAATGCACAGCCACAGCGCCCCTTATACAATGCACAGCCACAGCACCCTCTATACAATGCACAGCCACAGCGCCCTGTATACAGCCACAGCACCCTCTATACAATGCACAGCCACAGCACACAGTATACAGCCACAGCACCCCGTATACAATGCACAGCCACAGCACACAGTATACAGCACCCAGTATACAATGCACAGCCACATCACCCTGTATACAATGCACAGCCACAGCGCCCTGTATACAATGCACAGCCACAGCACCCTCTATACAATGCACAGCCACAGCACCCTGTATACAATGCACAGCCACAGCAACCTGTATACAGCCACAGCACCCCGTATACAATGCACAGCCACAGCACCCTGTGGCTGTGCATTGTATACGGGGTGCTGTGGTATACAATGCACAGCCACTGCACCCTGTATACAATGCACAGCCACAGCACCCTGTATACAATGCACAGCCACAGCACTCCGTATACAATGCGCAGACATAGCACCCTCTATACAATGCACAGCCACAGCACCCTGTATACAATGCACAGCCACAGCACCCTGTATACAATGCACAGCCACAGCATCCTGTATACAATGCGCAGCCACAGCATCCTGTATACAATGCGCAGACACAGCACCCTGTATACAATGCACAGCCACAGCGCCCTGTATACAGCCACAGCACCCCGTATACAATGCACAGCCACAGCATCCTGTATACAGTGCACAGCCACAGGGCGAGGAATAAAATACACAGCGACATAAAAACAAGAACAGTTCATAGACAAAAACCCACATGTACAATCTACCACCTAATGTCACATACACAATCCACAGCCATACTGTCACATATACACTCCACAGCCATACTGTCACATATACAATCCACAGCCTCAGTGGCACATATACAGTCCACAGCCATACTGTCACATATACAATCCACAGCTATACTGCCACATATACAGTCCACAGCCTCAGTGGCACATATACACTCCACAGCCATACTGTCACATATACAATCCACAGCTATACTGCCACATATACAGTCCACAGCCTCAGTGGCACATATACACTCCACAGCCATACTGTCACATATACACTCCACAGCTATACTGCCACATACACAGTCCACAGCCATACTGTCACATATACACTCCACAGCTATACTGCCACATATACAGTCCACAGCCATACTGTCACATATACACTCCACAGCTATACTGCCACATATACAGTCCACAGCCATACTGTCACATATACACTCCACAGCCATACTGTCACATATACACTCCACAGCTATACTGTCACATATACACTCCACAGCTATACTGCCACATATACAGTCCACAGCCATACTGTCACATATACACTCCACAGCTATACTGCCACATATACAGTCCACAGCCATACTGTCACATATACACTCCACAGCCATACTGTCACATATACAGTCCACAGCCATACTGTCACATATACACTCCACAGCTATACTGCCACATATACAGTCCACAGCCATACTGCCACAAATACAGTCCATAGCACTATATATTCCAGGTTACAGTGCATGTGTTATATACAGTACATGGTTTGTAGCTGCTATTTACGTACATTATGCAGCTTTTACTCACGTTCTTTACAGTTGAATCCGGAAAATCCAAATGCACATCTGGAAAGAGCAGAGCAGAGAGTGACGTCACTATATTATTATTATTATTCCTAATATGAAACAAGATCAGACCAAAATAAACGATCCAGAAAGAGCAGAGGAGAGAGTGACGTCACTATATTATTATTATTATTGCTAATATGAAACAAGATCAGACCAAAATAAACGATCCGGAAAGAGCAGAGGAGAGAGTGACGTCACTATATTATTATTATTATTCCTAATATGAAACAAGATCAGACCAAAATAAACGATCCGGAAAGAGCAGAGGAGAGAGTGACGTCACTATATTATTATTATTATTCCTAATATGAAACAAGATCAGACCAAAATAAACGATCCGGAAAGAGCAGAGGAGAGAGTGACGTCACTATATTAATATTATTATTGCTAATATGAAACAAGATCAGACCAAAATAAACGATCCGGAAAGAGCAGAGGAGAGAGTGACATCACTATATTATTATTATTATTCCTAATGAGAAACAAGATCAGACCAAAATAAACGATCCGGAAAGAGCAGAGGAGAGAGTGACATCACTATATTATTATTATTATTATTATTCCTAATATGAAACAAGATCAGACCAAAATAAACGAATCGGAAAGAGCAGAGCAGAGAGTGACGTCACTATATTATTATTATTATTCCTAATATGAAACAAGATCAGACCAAAATAAACGAATCGGAAAGAGCAGAGGAGAGAGTGACGTCACTATATTATTATTATTATTCCTAATATGAAACAAGATCAGACCAAAATAAACGAATCGGAAAGAGCAGAGGAGAGAGTGACGTCACTATATTAATATTATTATTGCTAATATAAAACAAGATCAGACCAAAATAAACGATCCGGAAAGAGCAGAGGAGAGAGTGACGTCACTATATTAATATTATTATTGCTAATATAAAACAAGATCAGACCAAAATAAACGATCCGGAAAGAGCAGAGGAGAGAGTGACGTCACTATATTAATATTATTATTGCTAATATGAAACAAGATCAGACCAAAATAAACGATCCGGAAAGAGCAGAGGAGAGAGTGACGTCACTATATTAATATTATTATTGCTAATATGAAACAAGATCAGACCAAAATAAACGATCCGGAAAGAGCAGAGGAGAGAGTGACGTCACTATATTAATATTATTATTGCTAATATAAAACAAGATCAGATGAAAATAAACGATCCGGAAAGAGCAGAGGAGAGAGTGACGTCACTATATTAATATTATTATTGCTAATATGAAACAAGATCAGACCAAAATAAACGATGTGGAGGGATTCTTGGCCCTTGGGGTATAAAGTCCCTCCTGGATGAGGATGATGTGGTTGGGTTATTAGAGTATTATACTGGGGAGGTATTGGAGATCAGTACAGACAGAGCCCCTAGTGCCTCATCTGGGAATTGCAGGCTCTATACATAACTAATACTTACCGCTCACATCTGCCAGCGACCAACCTGAAGCCACTCCCACATGCTGCAGGGAACCAATAAGATGATGTCACACACTATACTGGATACAGACAGTATATACAGGAGAGGTGACACTATACAGGGTACAGTATATACAGGAGAGGTGACACTATACAGGGTACAGTATATACAGGAGAGGTGACACTATACAGGGTACAGTATATACAGGAGAGGTGACACTATACAGGGTACAGTATATACAGGAGAGGTGACACTATACAGGGTACCGTATATATACAGGAGAGGTGACACTATACAGGGTACAGTATATAGAGGAGAGGTGAAACTATACAGGGTACAGTATATAGAGGAGAGGTGACACTATACAGGGTACAGTATATACAGGAGAGGTGACACTATACAGGGTACAGTATATACAGGAGAGGTGACACTATACAGGGTACCGTATATATACAGGAGAGGTGACACTATACAGGGTACAGTATATAGAGGAGAGGTGAAACTATACAGGGTACAGTAAATACAGGAGAGGTGAAACTATACAGGGTACAGTATATAGAGGAGAGGTGACACTATACACGGTACAGTATATACAGGAGAGGTGACACTATAAAGGGTACCATATATACAGGAGAAGTGACACTATACAGGGTACAGTATATAGAGGAGAGGTGAAACTATACAGGGTACAGTAAATACAGGAGAGGTGACACTATACAGGGTACAGAATATAGAGGAGAGGTGACACTATACAGGGTACAGTATATAGAGGAGAGGTGAAACTATACAGGGTACAGTATATAGAGGAGAGGTGACACTATACAGGGTACAGTATATAGAGGAGAGGTGAAACTATACAGGGTACAGTATATACAGGAGAGGTGACACTATACAGGGTACAGTATATACAGGAGAGGTGACACTATACAGGGTACAGTATATACAGGAGAGGTGACACTATACAGGGTACAGTATATACAGGAGAGGTGACACTATACAGGGTACAGTATATACAGGAGAGTTGACACTATACAGGGTACAGTATATACAGGAGAGGTGACACTATAAAGGGTACCGTATATACAGGAGAGGTGACACTATACAGGGTACAGTAAATACAGGAGAGGTGAAACTATACAGGGTACAGTATATAGAGGAGAGGTGACACTATACACGGTACAGTATATACAGGAGAGGTGACACTATAAAGGGTACCATATATACAGGAGAAGTGACACTATACAGGGTACAGTAAATACAGGAGAGGTGATACTATACAGGGTACAGTATATACAGGAGAGGTGACACTATACAGGGTACAGTAAATACAGGAGAGGTGACACTATACAGGGTACAGTATATAGAGGAGAGGTGACACTATACAGGGTACAGTATATAGAGGAGAGGTGAAACTATACAGGGTACAGTAAATACAGGAGAGGTGACACTATACAGGGTACAGTATATAGAGGAGAGGTGACACTATACAGGGTACAGTATATAGAGGAGAAGTGACACTATACAGGGTACAGTATATAGAGGAGAGGTGACACTATACAGGGTACCGTATATATACAGGAGAGGTGACACTATACAGGGTACAGTATATAGAGGAGAGGTGAAACTATACAGGGTACAGTATATACAGGAGAGTTGACACTATACAGGGTACAGTATATACAGGAGAGTTGACACTATACAGGGTACAGTATATACAGGAGAGGTGACACTATACAGGGTACAGTATATAGAGGAGAGGTGACACTATACAGGGTACAGTAAATACAGGAGAGGTGAAACTATACAGGGTACAGTATATAGAGGAGAGGTGACACTATACACGGTACAGTATATACAGGAGAGGTGACACTATAAAGGGTACCGTATATACAGGAGAAGTGACACTATACAGGGTACAGTAAATACAGGAGAGGTGACACTATACAGGGTACAGTATATACAGGAGAGGCGACACTATACAGGGTACAGTAAATACAGGAGAGGTGACACTATACAGGGTACAGTATATAGAGGAGAGGTGAAACTATACAGGGTACAGTAAATACAGGAGAGGTGACACTATACAGGGTACAGTATATAGAGGAGAGGTGAAACTATACAGGGTACAGTATATAGAGGAGAGGTGACACTATACAGGGTACAGTATATAGAGGAGAGGTGAAATTATACAGGGTACAGTAAATACAGGAGAGGTGACACTATACAGGGTACAGTAAATACAGGAGAGGTGACACTATACAGGGTACAGTATATAGAGGAGAGGTGACACTATACAGGGTAATATCGTGTTTAACCCACCAATACAGGAGAGATCCCACTGGTGGAACTTGTAATATCCATCATTGCATTGGCAGGAAATCAAGCCGTCCTGATCCAGACATGTACTGACAGACACATCACACATGTCAAAATCACAAAGGCTCAAACCTGGAGCAGATAGAGAGGGGTGTGAGGCATGGGGCAAAAAAGAGAAGAATAGGGAGCGGACATTATATTGGATAGTGTCAGGACGGGCTGGGCTGCTGGTCTCTGGCTAACTGTATACTGATAGGAACTATAGCGTACTGCCTGTGTCTGGCTAACTGTATACTGATAGGAACTATAGCGTACTGCCTGTGTCCGGCTAACTGTATACTGATAGGAACTATAGCGTACTGCCTGTGTCTGGCTAACTGTATACTGATAGGAACTATAGCGTACTGCCTGTGTCTGGCTAACTGTATACTGATAGGAACTATAGCGTACTGCCTGTGTCTGGCTAACTGTATACTGATAGGAACTATAGCGTACTGCCTGTCTCTTGCTAACTGTATACTGATAGGATCTATAGTGTACAGCCTGTCTCTGGCTAACTGTATACTGATAGGAACAATAGCGTACTGCCTGTCTCTTGCTAACTGTATACTGATAGGAACTATAGCGTACTGCCTGTGTCTGGCTAACTGTATACTGATAGGAACTACAGCGTACTGCCTGTGTCTGGCTAACTGTATACTGATAGGAACTATAGCGTACTGCCTGTGTCTGGCTAACTGTATACTGATAGGAACTATAGCGTACTGCCTGTCTCTTGCTAACTGTATACTGATAGGAACTATAGTGTACAGCCTGTCTCTGGCTAACTGTATACTGATAGGAACTATAGCGTACTGCCTGTGTCTGGCTAACTGTATACTGATAGGAACTATAGCGTACTGCCTGTCTCTGGCTAACTGTATAATGATGGGTACTACAGTGTGCTGCCCGTCTCTGGCTAACTGTATACTGATGGGTACTACAGTGTACTGCCTGTCTCTGGCTAACTGTATACTAATGGGTACTACAGTGTACTGCCTGTCTCTGGCTAACTGTATACTGATGGGTAGTACAGTGTACTGCCCGTCTCTGGCTAACTGTATACTGATAGGAACTATAGTGTACTGCCTTTCTCTGGCTAACTGTATACTGATAGGAACTATAGCGTACTGCCTGTCTCTGGCTAACTGTATACTGATGGGTACTACAGTGTACTGCCTGTCTCTGGCTAACTGTATACTGATAGGAACTATAGCGTACTGCCTGTCTCTGGCTAACTGTATACTGATAGGAACTATAGTGTACTGCCTGTGTGTAATCCATGTCCTCCCACATCTGTCTCTCTATCAGGCATTACAGAGATCTTGGCAGCGCTCCTCTCTCTATCAGGCATTACAGAGATCTTGGCCTCTCCCCTCTCTCTATCAGGCATTACAGAGATCTTGGCCTCTCCCCTCTCTCTATCAGGCATTACAGAGATCTTGGCTGCTCCCCTCTCTCTATCAGGCATTACAGAGATCTTGGCTGCTCCCCTCTCTCTATCAGGCATTACAGAGATCTTGGCAGCGCTCCTCTCTCTATCAGGCATTACAGAGATCTTGGCCTCTCCCCTCTCTCTATCAGGCATTACAGAGATCTTGGCCTCTCCCCTCTCTCTATCAGGCATTACAGAGATCTTGGCTGCTCCCCTCTCTCTATCAGGCGTTATAGAGATCTTGGCCTCTCCCCTCTCTCTATCAGGCATTACAGAGATCTTGGCCTCTCCCCTCTCTCTATCCGGCATTACAGAGATCTTGGCTGCTCCCCTCTCTCTATCAGGCGTTACAGAGATCTTGGCAGGTCCCCTCTCTCTATCAGGCATTACAGAGATCTTGGCAGCGCTCCTCTCTCTCTATCAGGTGTTACAGAGATCTTGGCCTCTCCCCTCTCTCTATCAGGCATTACAGAGATCTTGGCTGCTGCCTTCTCTCTATCCGGCATTACAGAGATCTTGGCTGCTCCCCTCTCTCTATCAGGCATTACAGAGATCTTGGCCTCTCCCCTCTCTCTATCAGGCGTTACAGAGATCTTGGCAGCGCTCCTCTCTCTCTATCAGGTGTTACAGAGATCTTGGCCTCTCCCCTCTCTCTATCAGGCATTACAGAGATCTTGGCCTCTCCCCTCTCTCTATCAGGCGTTACAGAGATCTTGGTAGGTCCCCTCTCTCTATCAGGCATTACAGAGATCTTGGCCTCTCCCCTCTCTCTATCAGGCGTTACAGAGATCTTGGCCTCTCCCCTCTCTCTATCAGGCATTACAGAGATCTTGGCCTCTCCCCTCTCTCTATCAGGCATTACAGTGATCTTGGCCTCTCCCCTCTCTCTATCAGGCATTACAGAGATCTTGGCCTCTCCCCGCTCTCTATCAGGCATTACAGAGATCTTGGTTGCGCTCCTCTCTCTATCAGGCATTACAGAGATCTTGGCTGCTCCCCTCTCTCTATCAGGCGTTACAGAGATCTTGGCCTCTCCTCTCTCTCTATCAGGCATTACAGATATCTTGGCCTCTCCCCTCTCTCTATCAGGCATTACAGAGATCTTGGCCTCTCCCCTCTCTCTATCAGGCATTACAGAGATCTTGGCAGGTCCCCTCTCTCTATCAGGCATTACAGAGATCTTGGCTGCTCCCCTCTCTCTATCAGGCATTACAGAGATCTTGGCTGCTCCCCTCTCTCTATCAGGCATTACAGAGATCTTGGCCTCTCCCCTCTCTCTATCAGGTGTTACAGAGATCTTGGCCTCTCCCCTCTCTCTATCAGGCATTACAGAGATCTTGGCCTCTCCCCTCTCTCTATCAGGCATTACAGAGATCTTGGCTGCTCCCCTCTCTCTATCAGGCATTACAGAGATCTTGGCCTCTCCCCTCTCTCTATCAGGTGTTACAGAGATCTTGGCAGGTCCCCTCTCTCTATCAGGCATTACAGAGATCTTGGCATCTCCCCTCTCTCTATCAGGCGTTACAGAGATCTTGGTCTCTCCCCTCTCTCTATCAGGCGTTACAGAGGTCTTGGCCTCTCCCCTCTCTCTATCAGGCGTTACAGAGATCTTGGCAGGTCCCCTCTCTCTATCAGGCATTACAGAGATCTTGGCCTCTCCCCTCTCTCTATCAGGCATTACAGAGATCTTGGCCTCTCCCCTCTCTCTATCAGGTGTTACAGAGATCTTGGCAGCTCCCCTCTCTCTATCAGGCGTTACAGAGATCTTGGCCTCTCCCCTCTCTATATCAGGCGTTACAGAGATCTTGGCCTCTCCCCTCTCTCTATCAGGCATTACAGAGATCTTGGCCTCTCCCCTCTCTCTATCAGGCATTACAGAGATCTTGGCCGCTCCCCTCTCTCTATCAGGTGTTACAGAGATCTTGGCCGCTCCCCTCTCTCTATCAGGCATTACAGAGATCTTGGCCTCTCCCCTCTCTCTATCAGGCATTACAGAGATCTTGGCCTCTCCCCTCTCTCTATCAGGCATTACAGAGATCTTGGCAGGTCCCCTCTCTCTATCAGGCATTACAGAGATCTTGGCCTCTCCCCTCTCTCTATCAGGCATTACAGAGATCTTGGCCTCTCCCCTCTCTCTATCAGACGTTACAGAGATCTTGGCCTCTCCCCTCTCTCTATCAGGCATTACAGAGATCTTGGCTGCGCTCCTCTCTCTATCAGGCATTACAGAGATCTTGGCTGCTCCCCTCTCTCTATCAGGCATTACAGAGATCTTGGCAGCGCTCCTCTCTCTATCAGGCATTACAGAGATCTTGGCCTCTCCCCTCTCTCTATCAGGCATTACAGAGATCTTGGCTGCTCCCCTCTCTCTATCAGGCATTACAGAGATCTTGGCCTCTCCCCTCTCTCTATCAGGCATTACAGAGATCTTGGCTGCTCCCCTCTCTCTATCAGGCATTACAGAGATCTTGGCCTCTCTCTATCAGGCATTACAGAGATCTTGGCCTCTCCCCTCTCTCTATCAGGCATTACAGAGATCTTGGCCTCTCCCCTCTCTCTATCAGGCATTACAGAGATCTTGGCTGCTCCCCTCTCTCTATCAGGCATTACAGAGATCTTGGCCTCTCCCCTCTCTCTATCAGGCATTACAGAGATCTTGGCTGCTCCCCTCTCTCTATCAGGCATTACAGAGATCTTGGCCTCTCCCCTCTCTCTATCAGGTGTTACAGAGATCTTGGCCTCTCCCCTCTCTCTATCAGGCATTACAGAGATCTTGGCCTCTCCCCTCTCTCTATCAGGCATTACAGAGATCTTGGCCTCTCCCCTCTCTCTATCAGGCATTACAGAGATCTTGGCTGCTCCCCTCTCTCTATCAGGCATTACAGAGATCTTGGCAGCGCTCCTCTCTCTATCAGGCATTACAGAGATCTTGGCCTCTCCCCTCTCTCTATCAGGCATTACAGAGATCTTGGCCTCTCCCCTCTCTCTATCAGGCATTACAGAGATCTTGGCTGCTCCCCTCTCTCTATCAGGCATTACAGAGATCTTGGCCTCTCCCCTCTCTCTATCAGGCATTACAGAGATCTTGGCCTCTCCCCTCTCTCTATCAGGCATTACAGAGATCTTGGCTGCGCTCCTCTCTCTATCAGGCATTACAGAGATCTTGGCTGCGCTCCTCTCTCTATCAGGCATTACAGAGATCTTGGCTGCTCCCCTCTCTCTATCAGGCGTTATAGAGATCTTGGCCTCTCCCCTCTCTCTATCAGGCATTACAGAGATCTTGGCCTCTCCCCTCTCTCTATCAGGCATTACAGAGATCTTGGCAGGTCCCCTCTCTCTATCAGGCATTACAGAGATCTTGGCTGCTCCCCTCTCTCTATCAGGCATTACAGAGATCTTGGCCTCTCCCCTCTCTCTATCAGGCATTACAGAGATCTTGGTTGCTCCCCTCTCTCTATCAGGCATTACAGAGATCTTGGCCTCTCCCCTCTCTCTATCAGGCATTACAGAGATCTTGGCAGGTCCCCTCTCTCTATCAGGCGTTACAGAGATCTTGGCCTCTCCCCTCTCTCTATCAGGCGTTATAGAGATCTTGGCCTCTCCCCTCTCTCTATCAGGCATTACAGAGATCTTGGCAGCGCTCCTCTCTCTATCAGGCGTTACAGAGATCTTGGCAGCGCTCCTCTCTCTATCAGGCATTACAGAGATCTTGGCCTCTCCCCTCTCTCTATCAGGCATTACAGAGATCTTGGCAGGTCCCCTCTCTCTATCAGGCGTTACAGAGATCTTGGCCTCTCCCCTCTCTCTATCAGGCATTACAGAGATCTTGGCCTCTCCCCTCTCTCTATCAGGCATTACAGTGATCTTGGCTGCTCCCCTCTCTCTATCAGGCATTACAGAGATCTTGGCCTCTCCCCTCTCTCTATCAGGCATTACAGAGATCTTGGCCTCTCCCCTCTCTCTATCAGGCATTACAGAGATCTTGGCCTCTCCCCTCTCTCTATCAGGCATTACAGAGATCTTGGCCTCTCCCCTCTCTCTATCAGGCATTACAGAGATCTTGGCTGCTCCCCTCTCTCTATCAGGCATTACAGAGATCTTGGCCTCTCCCCTCTCTCTATCAGGCATTACAGAGATCTTGGCAGGTCCCCTCTCTCTATCAGGCATTACAGAGATCTTGGCCTCTCCCCTCTCTCTATCAGGTGTTACAGAGATCTTGGCAGGTCCCCTCTCTCTATCAGGCATTACAGAGATCTTGGCCGCTCCCCTCTCTCTATCAGGCATTACAGAGATCTTGGCCTCTCCCCTCTCTCTATCAGGCATTACAGAGATCTTGGCTGCTCCCCTCTCTCTATCAGGCATTACAGAGATCTTGGCCTCTCCCCTCTCTCTATCAGGCATTACAGAGATCTTGGCCGCTCCTCTCTCTCTATCAGGCATTACAGAGATCTTGGCTGCTCCCCTCTCTCTATCAGGCATTACAGAGATCTTGGCCTCTCCCCTCTCTCTATCAGGCATTACAGAGATCTTGGCTGCTCCCCTCTCTCTATCAGGCATTACAGATATCTTGGCCTCTCCCCTCTCTCTATCAGGCATTACAGAGATCTTGGCCTCTCCCCTCTCTCTATCAGGCATTACAGAGATCTTGGCCGCTCCTCTCTCTCTATCAGGCATTACAGAGATCTTGGCTGCTCCCCTCTCTCTATCAGGCATTACAGAGATCTTGGCCTCTCCCCTCTCTCTATCAGGCATTACAGAGATCTTGGCCTCTCCCCTCTCTATATCAGGCGTTACAGAGATCTTGGCTGCTCCCCTCTCTCTATCAGGCATTACAGAGATCTTGGCCTCTCCTCTCTCTCTATCAGGCATTACAGAGATCTTGGCCTCTCCCCTCTCTCTATCAGGCATTACAGAGATCGTGGCTGCTCCCCTCTCTCTATCAGGCATTACAGAGATCTTGGCCTCTCCCCTCTCTCTATCAGGCATTACAGAGATCTTGGCCTCTCCCCTCTCTCTATCAGGCATTACAGAGATCTTGGCCTCTCCCCTCTCTCTATCAGGCATTACAGAGATCTTGGCCTCTCCCCTCTCTCTATCAGGCATTACAGAGATCTTGGCCTCTCCCCTCTCTCTATCAGGCATTACAGAGATCTTGGCATCTCCCCTCTCTCTATCAGGCGTTACAGAGATCTTGGCCTCTCCTCTCTCTATCAGGCGTTACAGAGATCTTGGCCTCTCCTCTCTCTCTATCAGGCATTACAGAGATCTTGGCCTCTCCCCTCTCTCTATCAGGCATTACAGAGATCTTGGCCTCTCCACTCTCTCTATCAGGCATTACAGAGATCTTGGCCTCTCCCCTCTCTCTATCAGGCATTACAGAGATCTTGGCCTCTCCTCTCTCTCTATCAGGCATTACAGAGATCTTGGCCTCTCCCCTCTCTCTATCAGGCATTACAGAGATCTTGGCCTCTCCCCTCTCTCTATCAGGCATTACAGAGATCTTGGCAGGTCCCCTCTCTCTATCAGGCATTACAGAGATCTTGGCCTCTCCCCTCTCTCTATCAGGCATTACAGAGATCTTGGCAGGTCCCCTCTCTCTATCAGGCATTACAGAGATCTTGGCTGCTCCCCTCTCTCTATCAGGCATTACAGAGATCTTGGCAGGTCCCCTCTCTCTATCAGGCGTTACAGAGATCTTGGCAGGTCCCCTCTCTCTATCAGGCATTACAGAGATCTTGGCAGCGCTCCTCTCTCTATCAGGCATTACAGAGATCTTGGCAGGTCCCCTCTCTCTATCAGGCATTACAGAGATCTTGGCCTCTCCCCTCTCTCTATCAGGCATTACAGAGATCTTGGCTGCTCCCCTCTCTCTATCAGGCATTACAGAGATCTTGGCCTCTCCCCTCTCTCTATCAGGCATTACAGAGATCTTGGCCTCTCCCCTCTCTCTATCAGGCATTACAGAGATCTTGGCAGCGCTCCTCTCTCTATCAGGCATTACAGAGATCTTGGCAGGTCCCCTCTCTCTATCAGGCATTACAGAGATCTTGGCCTCTCCCCTCTCTCTATCAGGCATTACAGAGATCTTGGCCTCTCCCCTCTCTCTATCAGGCATTACAGAGATCTTGGTTGCGCTCCTCTCTCTATCAGGCATTACAGAGATCTTGGCTGCTCCCCTCTCTCTATCAGGCATTACAGAGATCTTGGCCTCTCCCCTCTCTCTATCAGGCATTACAGAGATCTTGGCCTCTCCCCTCTCTATATCAGGCATTACAGAGATCTTGGCCTCTCCCCTCTCTCTATCAGGCATTACAGAGATCTTGGCAGCGCTCCTCTCTCTATCAGGCATTACAGAGATCTTGGCCTCTCCCCTCTCTCTATCAGGCATTACAGAGATCTTGGCCTCTCCCCTCTCTCTATCAGGCATTACAGAGATCTTGGCCTCTCCCCTCTCTCTATCAGGCATTACAGAGATCTTGGCCTCTCCCCTCTCTCTATCAGGCATTACAGAGATCGTGGCTGCTCCCCTCTCTCTATCAGGCATTACAGAGATCTTGGCCTCTCCCCTCTCTCTATCAGGCATTACAGAGATCTTGGCAGCGCTCCTCTCTCTATCAGGCATTACAGAGATCTTGGCCTCTCCCCTCTCTCTATCAGGCATTACAGAGATCTTGGCCTCTCCCCTCTCTCTATCAGGCATTACAGAGATCTTGGCTGCTCCCCTCTCTCTATCAGGCATTACAGAGATCTTGGCCTCTCCCCTCTCTCTATCAGGCATTACAGAGATCTTGGCTGCTCCCCTCTCTCTATCAGGCATTACAGAGATCTTGGCCTCTCCCCTCTCTCTATCAGGCATTACAGAGATCTTGGCTGCTCCCCTCTCTCTATCAGGCATTACAGAGATCTTGGCTGCTCCCCTCTCTCTATCAGGCATTACAGAGATCTTGGCCTCTCCCCTCTCTCTATCAGGCGTTACAGAGATCTTGGCCTCTCCCCTCTCTCTATCAGGCATTACAGAGATCTTGGCTGCTCCCCTCTCTCTATCAGGCATTACAGAGATCTTGGCTGCTCCCCTCTCTCTATCAGGCATTACAGAGATCTTGGCCTCTCCCCTCTCTCTATCAGGCGTTACAGAGATCTTGGCCTCTCCCCTCTCTCTATCAGGCATTACAGAGATCTTGGCTGCTCCCCTCTCTCTATCAGGCATTACAGAGATCTTGGCAGCGCTCCTCTCTCTATCAGGCATTACAGAGATCTTGGCCTCTCCCCTCTCTCTATCAGGCATTACAGAGATCTTGGCCTCTCCCCTCTCTCTATCAGGCATTACAGAGATCTTGGCAGGTCCCCTCTCTCTATCAGGCATTACAGAGATCTTGGCCTCTCCCCTCTCTCTATCAGGCATTACAGAGATCTTGGCTGCTCCCCTCTCTCTATCAGGCATTACAGAGATCTTGGCTGCTCCCCTCTCTCTATCAGGCATTACAGATATCTTGGCCTCTCCCCTCTCTCTATCAGGCATTACAGAGATCTTGGCCTCTCCCCTCTCTCTATCAGGCATTACAGAGATCTTGGCCTCTCCCCTCTCTCTATCAGGCATTACAGAGATCTTGGCTGCTCCCCTCTCTCTATCAGGCATTACAGAGATCTTGGCTGCTCCCCTCTCTCTATCAGGCATTACAGAGATCTTGGCCTCTCCCCTCTCTCTATCAGGCATTACAGAGATCTTGGCCTCTCCCCTCTCTCTATCAGGCATTACAGAGATCTTGGCTGCTCCCCTCTCTCTATCAGGCATTACAGAGATCTTGGCCTCTCCCCTCTCTCTATCAGGCATTACAGAGATCTTGGCTGCTCCCCTCTCTCTATCAGGCATTACAGAGATCTTGGCCTCTCCCCTCTCTCTATCAGGCATTACAGAGATCTTGGCCTCTCTCTATCAGGCATTACAGAGATCTTGGCCTCTCTCTATCAGGCATTACAGAGATCTTGGCTGCTGCCTTCTCTCTATCAGGCATTACAGAGATCTTGGCTGCTCCCCTCTCTCTATCAGGCATTACAGAGATCTTGGCTGCTCCCCTCTCTCTATCAGGCATTACAGAGATCTTGGCCTCTCCCCTCTCTCTATCAGGCATTACAGAGATCTTGGCCTCTCCCCTCTCTCTATCAGGCATTACAGAGATCTTGGCCGCTCCCCTCTCTCTATCAGGCATTACAGAGATCTTGGCCTCTCCCCTCTCTCTATCAGGCATTACAGAGATCTTGGCCTCTCCCCTCTCTCTATCAGGCATTACAGAGATCTTGGCCTCTCCCCTCTCTCTATCAGGCATTACAGAGATCTTGGCCTCTCTCCTCTCTCTATCAGGCATTACAGAGATCTTGGCTGCTCCCCTCTCTCTATCAGGCGTTACAGAGATCTTGGCCTCTCCCCTCTCTCTATCAGGCATTACAGAGATCTTGGCTGCTCCCTTCTCTCTATCAGGCATTACAGAGATCTTGGCCTCTCCCCTCTCTCTATCAGGCATTACAGAGATCTTGGCCTCTCCCCTCTCTCTATCAGGTGTTACAGAGATCTTGGCAGGTCCCCTCTCTCTATCAGGCATTACAGAGATCTTGGCCTCTCCCCTCTCTCTATCAGGCATTACAGAGATCTTGGCTGCTCCCCTCTCTCTATCAGGCATTACAGAGATCTTGGCAGCGCTCCTCTCTCTATCAGGCATTACAGAGATCTTGGCAGCGCTCCTCTCTCTATCAGGCATTACAGAGATCTTGGCCTCTCCCCTCTCTCTATCAGGCATTACAGAGATCTTGGCCTCTCCCCTCTCTCTATCAGGCATTACAGAGATCTTGGCCTCTCCCCTCTCTCTATCAGGCATTACAGAGATCTTGGCCTCTCCCCTCTCTCTATCAGGCATTACAGAGATCTTGGCTGCTCCCCTCTCTCTATCAGGCATTACAGAGATCTTGGCTGCTCCCCTCTCTCTATCAGGCATTACAGAGATCTTGGCCTCTCCCCTCTCTCTATCAGGCATTACAGAGATCTTGGCCTCTCCCCTCTCTCTATCAGGCATTACAGAGATCTTGGCCTCTCCCCTCTCTCTATCAGGCATTACAGAGATCTTGGCCTCTCCCCTCTCTCTATCAGGCATTACAGAGATCTTGGCCTCTCCTCTCTCTCTATCAGGCATTACAGAGATCTTGGCCTCTCCCCTCTCTCTATCAGGCATTACAGAGATCTTGGCCTCTCCCCTCTCTCTATCAGGCATTACAGAGATCTTGGCCTCTCCCCTCTCTCTATCAGGCATTACAGAGATCTTGGCCTCTCCTCTCTCTCTATCAGGCATTACAGAGATCTTGGCAGGTCCCCTCTCTCTATCAGGCATTACAGAGATCTTGGCTGCTCCCCTCTCTCTATCAGGCATTACAGAGATCTTGGCTGCGCTCCTCTCTCTATCAGGCATTACAGAGATCTTGGCCTCTCCCCTCTCTCTATCAGGCATTACAGAGATCTTGGCTGCTCCCCTCTCTCTATCAGGCATTACAGAGATCTTGGCCTCTCCCCTCTCTCTATCAGGCATTACAGAGATCTTGGCCTCTCCCCTCTCTCTATCAGGCATTACAGAGATCTTGGCTGCTCCCCTCTCTCTATCAGGCATTACAGAGATCTTGGCCTCTCCCCTCTCTATATCAGGCGTTACAGAGATCTTGGCCTCTCCCCTCTCTCTATCAGGCATTACAGAGATCTTGGCCTCTCCCCTCTCTCTATCAGGCATTACAGAGATCTTGGCTGCTCCCCTCTCTCTATCAGGCATTACAGAGATCTTGGCCTCTCCCCTCTCTCTATCAGGCATTACAGAGATCTTGGCCTCTCCCCTCTCTCTATCAGGCATTACAGAGATCTTGGCCTCTCCCCTCTCTCTATCAGGCATTACAGAGATCTTGGCCTCTCCCCTCTCTCTATCAGGCATTACAGAGATCTTGGCCTCTCCCCTCTCTCTATCCGGCATTACAGAGATCTTGGCCTCTCCCCTCTCTCTATCAGGCATTACAGAGATCTTGGCTGCTCCCCTCTCTCTATCAGGCATTACAGAGATCTTGGCCTCTCCCCTCTCTCTATCAGGCATTACAGAGATCTTGGCCTCTCCCCTCTCTCTATCAGGCATTACAGAGATCTTGGCCTCTCCCCTCTCTCTATCAGGCATTACAGAGATCTTGGCAGCGCTCCTCTCTCTATCAGGCATTACAGAGATCTTGGCCTCTCCCCTCTCTATATCAGGCATTACAGAGATCTTGGCTGCTCCCCTCTCTCTATCAGGCATTACAGAGATCTTGGCCTCTCCCCTCTCTCTATCAGGCATTACAGAGATCTTGGCTGCTCCCCTCTCTCTATCAGGCATTACAGAGATCTTGGCAGGTCCCCTGTAATGGACGTGCTCGGCTTACTGTGATAGGAGTCTGTACTGAGCTCCGCCCATGTGAGAGCCTCCTGCAGTCTCTGCCCAGTGACAGGAAAAAGTGTGGAAAAGTAATGCAGGACAACCACGTGACCACTGATCGGACTGCAAGAAAGAATGTCAGACTTAATCTCTAACCAGTTATACACATGGACATGCTCACCGGTCATACACAAATGGACACGCCTCACCGGTCATAGACATGTGAACACGCCTCACATGTCATATACACACAGACACGCCACGCATGTCATACACACGTAGACACGCCTCACGTGTTATACACATGGACACGCATCACCGGTCATACATGCATGGACACACCTCCCCGGTCATACACAAGTGAACACCCCTCACCGGTCATACACACGTGGACACACCTCACTGGTCATACACACGTGGACACGCCTCACATGTCATATAAACGCAGACACGCCTCACCTGTTATACACATGGACATGCCTCACCGGTCATACACGCATGGAAACGCCTCACCGGTCATACACGCATGGACAAGCCTCACCGGTCATACACACGTGAACATGCCTCACCGGTCATACACGCATGGACACTATTATACTATTCGTATAATCCTTCTGTACTGAAACCTCCAGCAGCAAAAGTGTTAACAGAGTTGTAAAGATTCAACCAATAGAAACAAACACACAATGTATATATTAACCCCGT
The DNA here is from genome assembly GCA_036172795.1 of Pelodytes ibericus. NCBI lineage: Eukaryota > Metazoa > Chordata > Amphibia > Anura > Pelodytidae > Pelodytes > Pelodytes ibericus. The sequence goes on from CM069859.1 coordinate 228,048,796, forward strand.
ACACCCTTCTTCTTCCACTATCTTTGCTGCTCAACCACCCAGTCTATCAGCTCTGTTATTTGCTGCTATTCTGCTTTATTACTATTAGAATCTGTGATAAGTGACTGTATTACTATTACATTCTATCTGTATCTCATACATTACTTGCTCTCTCTGTATGTATATTTACTCTGTGTACTGTTAGTATTTACCCATATTCTGCTTTATTATTATTAGAATCTGTGATAAGTGACTGTATTATTATTACACTCTATCTGTATCTCATACATTACTTGCTCTCTCTGTATATATATTTACTCTGTGTACTGTTAGTATTTACCCATATTCTGCTTTATTACTATTAGAATCTGTGATAAGTGATTGTATTATTACACTCTATCTGTATCTCATGCATTGCTTGCTCTCTCTGTATGTATATTTACTCTGTGTACTGTTAGTATTTACCCATATTCTGCTTTATTATTATTAGAATCTGTGATAAGTGGCTGCATTATTATTACACTCTATCTGTATCTCATGCATTGCTTGCTCTCTCTGTATGTATATTTACTCTGTGTACTGTTAGTATTTACCCATATTATGCTTTATTATTATTAGAATCTGTGATAAGTGACTGTATTATTATTACACTCTATCTGTATCTCATGCATTACTTGCTTTCTCTGTATGTATATTTACTCTGTGTACTGTTAGTATTTACCCATATTCTGCTTTATTACTATTAGAATCTGTGATAAGTGACTGTATTATTATTACACTCTATCTGTATCTCATGCATTACTTGCTTTCTCTGTATGTATATTTACTCTGTGTACTGTTAGTATTTACCCATATTCTGCTTTATTATTATTAGAATCTGTGATAAGTGACTGTATTATTATTACACTCTATCTGTATCTCATGCATTACTTGCTTTCTCTGTATGTATATTTACTCTGTGTATTGTTAGTAATAAAGCAGAATATGGGTAAATACTATTAGAATCTGTGATAAGTGGCTGCATTATTATTACACTCTATCTGTATCTCATGCATTGCTTGCTCTCTCTGTATGTATATTTACTCTGTGTACTGTTAGTATTTACCCATATTATGCTTTATTATTATTAGAATCTGTGATAAGTGACTGTATTATTATTACACTCTATCTGTATCTCATTCATTGCTTGCTCTCTCTGTATGTATATTTACTGTGTACTGTTAGTATTTACCCATATTCTGCTTTATTACTATTAGAATCTGTGATAAGTGACTGTATTATTATTACACTCTATCTGTATCTCATACATTACTTGCTCTCTCTGTATGTATATTTACTCTGTGTACTGTTAGTATTTACCCATATTCTGCTTTATTACTATTAGAATCTGTGATAAGTGACTGTATTATTATTACACTCTATCTGTATCTCATACATTACTTGCTCTCTCTGTATGTATATTTACTCTGTGTACTGTTAGTATTTACCCATATTATGCTTTATTATTATTAGAATCTGTGATAAGTGACTGTATTATTATTACACTCTATCTGTATCTCATTCATTGCTTGCTCTCTCTGTATGTATATTTACTCTGTGTACTGTTAGTATTTACCCATATTATGCTTTATTATTATTAGAATCTGTGATAAGTGGCTGCATTATTATTACACTCTATCTGTATCTCATGCATTACTTGCTCTCTCTGTATGTATATTTACTCTGAGTACTGTTAGTATTTACCCATATTCTGCTTTATTATTATTAGAATCTGTGATAAGTGGCTGCATTATTATTACACTCTATCTGTATCTCATTCATTGCTTGCTCTCTCTGTATGTATATTTACTCTGTGTACTGTTAGTATTTACCCATATTCTGCTTTATTACTATTAGAATCTGTGATAAGTGACTGTATTATTATTACACTCTATCTGTATCTCATGCATTACTTGCTCTCTCTGTATGTATATTTACTCTGAGTACTGTTAGTATTTACCAATATTCTGCTTTATTATTATTAGAATCTGTGATAAGTGGCTGCATTATTATTACACTCTATCTGTATCTCATTCATTGCTTGCTCTCTCTGTATGTATATTTACTCTGTGTACTGTTAGTATTTACCCATATTCTGCTTTATTACTATTAGAATCTGTGATAAGTGACTGTATTATTATTACACTCTATCTGTATCTCATTCATTGCTTGCTCTCTCTGTATGTATTAGACATGTGCAAAACTAAAATTTTCGTTTCGTTTTCGTCCATTCGGACGAAAATGTTATTTATTTCGTCTAAAACGAATTTCGTTCATTAGTGCATTCGTTTCAGACGAAATTCGTTCATTATTTTCGTTTCGTTAATTTTTTTCGTTCGTTTTATAGAATACAATGTAATACTATTGGCTTTCTATAAACCGAACGAGAGCCCCATTCATAAGAAATTCTTATGAATGGGGCTCTCGTTCGGTTCATAGAAAGGCAATAGTATTACTTGTATTCTATAAGCCGAAAGTCTATAAACCGAACGACTTTCGGTTTATAGACTTTCGGCTTATGGAATACATGTAATCCTATTGCTATTCTATAAACCGAACGACTTTCGGTTTATAGAATAGCCATAGGTTTACATGTATTACATAAGCCGAAAGTCTATAAACCGAAAGTCGTTCGGTTTATAGGCTGTCGGCATTTAACTATACAGAGACAGAGTCTCCATTCATAAAATTATGAATGGAGACTTTGTCTCCGTGTAGTAAAATGCCGACAGCCTATAAACCGAACGTTCGGTTTATAGGCTGTCGGCATTTTACTACACGGAGACAGAGTCTCCATTCATAAAATTATGAATGGAGACTTTGTCTCCGTGTAGTAAAATGCCGACAGCCTATAAACCGAACGTTCGGTTTATAGGCTGTCGGCTTATGGAATACATGTATATAATAAATAATATGTTATAATGTATATAATAAATAATAAAATTATGAATGGAGACTTTGTCTCCGTGTAGTAAAATGCCGAAAGCCTATAAACCGAACGATCCGTTTATAGACTTTCGGCTTATATAATACATGTAATCCTATGGCTATTCTATAAACCGAACGTTCGGTTTATAGAATAGCAATAGGAATACATGTATTCCATAAGCCGACAGCCTATAAACCGAACGTTCGGTTTATAGGCTGTGGGCATTTTACTACACGGAGACAAAGTCTCCATTCATAATTTTATGAATGGAGACTCTGTCTCCGTATAGTTAAATGCCGGCTTTTAACTATACGGAGACAAAGTCTCCATTTATAATTTTATGAATGGAGACTCTGTCTCCGTATAGTTAAATGCCGGTGTTCTGACAAATTTCTGGAGCAAATTCTCCTGCGCAATCGCAGGAGAATTTGCTCACTGCGCATGCGCATAAAGTTACAGCTGATAACTCAGCTGTAACTTTGTGACCACCGCGCATGCGCCAGCTGCGCAACCCACCTCCCGCCCCCTCACACCCCCTGCACACCCCTTCTTACCAGATCATCGACCACAGCGATACACAGCGCATGCGCACGCCTATCCAGCCGTTTGGGAATGTGCGCGTCCGTTGTTGTGTTCTTAAGGTGGTAAGTAACATGGGGCGTCGGGACATAAGGGGGCAAGCATCCTGGTGAGGGCTGCCTCATCTTGATGGGATTTGTGATCCTCCTGCTGCATCAATAATACAGCAGGAGGATCACAAATCCCATCAAGATGAGGCAGCCCTCACCAGGATGCTTGCCCCCTTATGTCCCGACGCCCCGTGTTACTTACCACCTTAAGAACACAACAACGGACGCGCGCATTCCCAAACGGCTGGATAGGCGTGCGCATGCGCTGTGTATCGCTGTGGTCGATGATCTGGTAAGAAGGGGTGTGCGGCGGGTGTGAGGGGGCGGGAGGTGGGTTGCGCAGCTGTCTCATGCACGGTGGTCACAAAGTTACAGCTGAGTTATCAGCTGTAACTTTATGCGCATGCGCAGTGAGCAAATTCTCCTGCGATTGCGCAGGAGAATTTGCTCCAGAAATTTGTCAGAACACCGGCTTTTAACTATACGGAGACAAAGTCTCCATTTATAATTTTATGAATGGAGACTCTGTCTCCGTATAGTTAAATGCCCACAGCCTATAAACCGAACGTTCGGTTTATAGGCTGTCGGCTTTTAACTATACGTTTGTCTCCATTCATAAATTTATGAATGGAGACTCTGTCTCCGTATAGTTAAATGCTATTGTATTCTATAAACCGACTCTATTTCGGCTTATAGAATGCAATAGTACTACGAATGGACGAATGAACGAATGATTTTCCTTTATTAACTATTCGTTCATTCGATTTAGTTAGCTTAGCATTTTCGTTCTTCGTTTTTCGGGCGAATGGACGAAAATGCAATTTTCGGACGAAAATGCATTCGTCCGAAAACGAATGCACATGTCTAGTATATATTCACATGTAAATTGCTTTTTTAATAAAAAATTATGATATAAATAAAATCTTGTTTTTATTTCCTTTTATGTGACAAAGCTGCCTCTCTCTTTCCCTTGCCCCCAGATTTGTCGCTCTCCCCCCCTTAGTGTTGTCTCTCTCTCACCCTCCCTTTGGCTCCCCCCTCGCTCCCCTTGTGTCTGTCTCTTCCCCCCTTCCCTCCCCTTGTTTCTCTCTGCCCCCCCCCCCCTTGTTATTCTGTCCCCCCCTCACCTGTTTCTTGCTCCCTGGTGGCTAGTGGGGGCAGCCGGGGGATGTATGCACTATACATAATAGACGGAAGTGTCGGGCAGCATGGAGGTTGTCTGCACGATTCGTGCAGACATCCCCCAGCTGCCCGATTCTCCCTGGTGGCTAGCGAGGCAGCGGTGGATGTCTGCGCGATGAGCGAGACCTCTCCTGCTGCCGCCCGGAACGACAGCCAGGACTTTTATGAGGAAGCCGGAAGTACCCAGCTTCATCATAGAAGTCCCGGCGGTCATGCCGGGCGGCAGCAGGAGAGGTCTCGCTCATCGCGCAGACATCCTCCGCTCCCTCGCTAGCCACCAGGGAGAATCGGGCAGCTGGGGGATGTCTGCACGAATCGTGCAGACAACCTCCATGCTGCCCGACACTTCCGTCTATTATGTATAGTGCATACATCCCCCGGCTGCCCCCACTAGCCACCAGGGAGCAAGAAACAGGTGAGGGGGGGACAGAATAACAAGGGGGGGGGGGCAGAGAGAAACAAGGGGAGGGAAGGGGGGAAGAGACAGACACAAGGGGAGCGAGGGGGGAGCCAAAGGGAGGGTGAGAGAGAGACAACACTAAGGGGGGGAGAGCGACAAATCTGGGGGCAAGGGAAAGAGAGAGGCAGCATTGTCACATAAAAGGAAATAAAAACAAGATTTTTTTATATCATAATTTTTTATTTAAAAAGCAATTTACATGTGAATATATACTAGACATGTGCATTCGTTTTCGGACGAATGCATTTTCGTCCGAAAATTGCATTTTCGTCCATTCGCCCGAAAAACGAAGAACGAAAATGCTAAGCTAACTAAAGCCAGATGAACGAATGGTTAATAAAGGAAAATCATTCGTTCATTCGTCCATTCGTAGTACTATTGCATTCTATAAGCCGAAATAGAGTCGGTTTATAGAATACAATAGCATTTAACTATACGGAGACAGAGTCTCCATTCATAAAATTATGAATGGAGACTTTGTCTCCGTATAGTTAAATGCCCACAGCCTATAAACCGAACGTTCGGTTTATAGGCTGTGGGCATTTAACTATACGGAGACAGAGTCTCCATTCATAAAATTATAAATGGAGACTTTGTCTCCGTATAGTTAAAAGCCGGCATTTAACTATACAGAGACAGAGTCTCCATTCATAAAATTATGAATGGAGACTTTGTCTCCGTATAGTTAAATGCCCACAGCCTATAAACCGAACGTTCGGTTTATAGGCTGTGGGCATTTAACTATACGGAGACAGAGTCTCCATTCATAAAATTATAAATGGAGACTTTGTCTCCGTATAGTTAAAAGCCGGCATTTAACTATACAGAGACAGAGTCTCCATTCATAAAATTATGAATGGAGACTTTGTCTCCGTGTAGTAAAATGCCCACAGCCTATAAACCGAACGTTCGGTTTATAGGCTGTCGGCTTATGGAATACATGTATTCCTATTGCTATTCTATAAACCGAACTTTCGGTTTATAGAATAGCCATAGGATTACATGTATTACATAAGCCGAAAGTCTATAAACCGATCGTTCGGTTTATAGACTTTCGGCATTTTACTACACGGAGACAAAGTCTCCATTCATAATTTTATGAATGGAGACTCTGTCTCTGTATAGTTAAATGCCGACAGCCTATAAACCGAACGACTTTCGGTTTATAGACTTTCGGCTTATGTACTACATGTAATCCTATGGCTATTCTATAAACCGAAAGTCGTTCGGTTTATAGTTTAGCAATAGCATTACATGTATTCTATAAACCGAACGTCGTTCGTTTTAAAGACTTTCGGCTTATAGAATACTATTGGCTTTCTATAAACCGAACTAGAGTCGAGTCCCCATTCATAAGAAATTCTTATGAATGAGGAGGGACTCTAGTTAGGTTTATAGAATGCCAATAGTATTCTATAAGCCGAAAGTCTTTAAAACGAACGACGTTCGGTTTATAGAATGCATGTAATGCTATTGCTGTTCTATAAGCCGAATGTCTTTCGGCTTATAGAACAGCAATAGCATTACATGTATTCTATAAACCGAACGTCGTTTGTTTTAAAGACTTTCGGCTTATAGAATACATGCTGCTATTGGCTTTCTATAAACCGAAAGAGTCCCCATTCATACGAATAGGTCAATTGACCTATTCGTATGAATGGGAACTCAATTTCGGTTTATAGGAAGCTAATAGCATTACATGCATTCCATAAACCGAAAGTCATTCATGTCGGTTTATGGAATGTAGTACAATGCTATTGGTATTGTAAACCGACTCTATTTCGGTTTAGAATGCCAATAGCACGAATGGACGAATGGACGAATGAACGAATGTTTTTCGTTTATTAACCATTCGTTCATTCGGATTTTGTTAGTTAAAATTTTCGTTATTCGTTTTTCGGACGAATGGACGAAAATGCTATTTTCGTCCGAAAATGCATTCGTCCGAAAACGAATGCACATGTCTAGTATGTATATTTACTCTGTGTACTGTTAGTATTTACCCATATTATGCTTTATTATTATTAGAATCTGTGATAAGTGGCTGCATTATTATTACACTCTATCTGTATCTCATGCATTACTTGCTCTCTCTGTATGTATATTTACTCTGAGTACTGTTAGTATTTACCCATATTCTGCTTTATTATTATTAGAATCTGTGATAAGTGGCTGCATTATTATTACACTCTATCTGTATCTCATTCATTGCTTGCTCTCTCTGTATGTATATTTACTCTGTGTACTGTTAGTATTTACCCATATTCTGCTTTATTACTATTAGAATCTGTGATAAGTGACTGTATTATTATTACACTCTATCTGTATCTCATTCATTGCTTGCTCTCTCTGTATGTATATTTACTCTGTGTACTGTAAGTATTTACCCATATTATGCTTTATTATTATTAGAATCTGTGATAAGTGACTGTATTATTATTACACTCTATCTGTATCTCATACATTACTTGCTCTCTCTGTATATATATTTACTCTGTGTACTGTTAGTATTTACCCATATTCTGCTTTATTATTATTAGAATCTGTGATAAGTGACTGTATTGTTATTACACTCTATCTGTATCTCATGCATTGCTTCCTCTCTCTGTATGTATATTTACTCTGTGTACTGTTAGTATTTACCCATAGTCTGCTTTATTATTATTAGAATCTGTGATAAGTGACTGTATTATTATTACACTCTATCTGTATCTCATGCATTACTTGCTTTCTCTGTATGTATATTTACTCTGTGTACTGTTAGTATTTACCCATATTCTGCTTTATTACTATTAGAATCTGTGATAAGTGGCTGCATTATTATTACACTCTATCTGTATCTCATGCATTGCTTGCTCTCTCTGTATGTATATTTACTCTGTGTACTGTTAGTATTTACCCATATTATGCTTTATTATTATTAGAATCTGTGATAAGTGACTGTATTATTATTACACTCTATATGTATCTCATTCATTGCTTGCTCTCTCTGTATGTATATTTACTCTGTGTACTGTTAGTATTTACCCATATTCTGCTTTATTACTATTAGAATCTGTGATAAGTGACTGTATTATTATTACACTCTATCTGTATCTCATACATTACTTGCTCTCTCTGTATGTATATTTACTCTGTGTACTGTTAGTATTTACCCATATTCTGCTTTATTACTATTAGAATCTGTGATAAGTGACTGTATTATTATTACACTCTATCTGTATCTCATACATTACTTGCTCTCTCTGTATGTATATTTACTCTGTGTACTGTTAGTATTTACCCATATTATGCTTTATTATTATTAGAATCTGTGATAAGTGACTGTATTATTATTACACTCTATCTGTATCTCATTCATTGCTTGCTCTCTCTGTATGTATATTTACTCTGTGTACTGTTAGTATTTACCCATATTATGCTTTATTATTATTAGAATCTGTGATAAGTGGCTGCATTATTATTACACTCTATCTGTATCTCATGCATTACTTGCTCTCTCTGTATGTATATTTACTCTGAGTACTGTTAGTATTTACCCATATTCTGCTTTATTATTATTAGAATCTGTGATAAGTGGCTGCATTATTATTACACTCTATCTGTATCTCATTCATTGCTTGCTCTCTCTGTATGTATATTTACTCTGTGTACTGTTAGTATTTACCCATATTCTGCTTTATTACTATTAGAATCTGTGATAAGTGACTGTATTATTATTACACTCTATCTGTATCTCATTCATTGCTTGCTCTCTCTGTATGTATATTTACTCTGTGTACTGTAAGTATTTACCCATATTATGCTTTATTATTATTAGAATCTGTGATAAGTGACTGTATTATTATTACACTCTATCTGTATCTCATACATTACTTGCTCTCTCTGTATATATATTTACTCTGTGTACTGTTAGTATTTACCCATATTCTGCTTTATTATTATTAGAATCTGTGATAAGTGACTGTATTGTTATTACACTCTATCTGTATCTCATGCATTGCTTCCTCTCTCTGTATGTATATTTACTCTGTGTACTGTTAGTATTTACCCATAGTCTGCTTTATTATTATTAGAATCTGTGATAAGTGATTGTATTATTATTACACTCTATCTGTATCTCATTCATTGCTTGCTCTCTCTGTATGTATATTTACTCTGTGTACTGTTAGTATTTACCCATATTCTGCTTTATTACTATTAGAATCTGTGATAAGTGACTGTATTATTATTACACTCTATCTGTATCTCATGCATTGCTTGCTCTCTCTGTATGTATATTTACTCTGTGTACTGTTAGTATTTGCTGCTATTCTGCTTTATTACTATTAGAATCTGTGATAAGTGACTGTATTATTATTACACTCTATCTGTATCTCATGCATTGCTTGCTCTCTCTGTATGTATATTTACTCTGTGTACTGTTAGTATTTACCCATATTCTGCTTTATTATTATTAGAATCTGTGATAAGTGACTGTATTATTATTACACTCTATCTGTATCTCATTCATTGCTTGCTCTCTCTGTATGTATATTTACTCTGTGTACTGTTAGTATTTACCCATATTCTGCTTTTTTTTATTATTAGAATCTGTGATAAGTGACTGTATTATTATTACACTCTATCGGTATCTCATTCATTACTTGCTCTCTCTGTATGTATATTTACTCTGTGTACTGTTAGTATTTGCTGCTATTCTGCTTTATTACTATTAGAATCTGTGATAACTGGCTGTATTATTATTACATTCTATCTGTATCTCATTCATTGCTTGCTCTCTCTGTATGTATATTTACTCTGTGTACTGTTAGTATTTACCCATATTCTGCTTTATTACTATTAGAATCTGTGATAAGTGGCTGCATTATTATTACACTCTATCTGTATCTCATGCATTGCTTGCTCTCTCTGTATGTATATTTACTCTGTGTACTGTTAGTATTTACCCATATTCTGCTTTATTATTATTAGAATCTGTGATAAGTGATTGTATTATTATTACACTCTATCTGTATCTCATGCATTACTTGCTTTCTCTGTATGTATATTTACTCTGTGTACTGTTAGTATTTACCCATATTCTGCTTTATTATTATTAGAATCTGTGATAAGTGATTGTATTATTATTAAACTCTATCTGTATCTCATGCATTACTTGCTTTCTCTGTATGTATATTTACTCTGTGTACTGTTAGTATTTGCTGCTATTCTGCTTTATTACTATTAGAATCTGTGATAAGTGACTGTATTATTATTACACTCTATCTGTATCTCATACATTACTTGCTCTCTCTGTATGTATATTTACTCTGTGTACTGTTAGTATTTGCTGCTATTCTGCTTTATTACTATTAGAATCTGTGATAAGTGACTGTATTATTATTACACTCTATCTGTATCTCATTCATTGCTTGCTCTCTCTGTATGTATATTTACTCTGTGTACTGTTAGTATTTACCCATATTATGCTTTATTATTATTAGAATCTGTGATAAGTGACTGTATTATTATTACACTCTATCTGTATCTCATGCATTACTTGCTTTCTCTGTATGTATATTTACTCTGTGTACTGTTAGTATTTACCCATATTCTGCTTTATTATTATTAGAATCTGTGATAAGTTACTGTATTATTATTACACTCTATCTGGATCTCATTCATTGCTTGCTCTCTCTGTATGTATATTTACTCTGTGTACTGTTAGTATTTACCCATATTCTGCTTTATTATTATTAGAATCTGTGATAAGTGACTGTATTATTATTACACTCTATCTGTATCTCATTCATTACTTGCTCTCTCTGTATGTATATTTACTCTGTGTACTGTTAGTATTTACCCATATTCTGCTTTATTATTATTAGAATCTTTTACAGTTTATGGAAATAATGTTGCACTCTACCTGTACCTATCTACCTATGCAGATTCTGGATGCTGCTGGTCTCCCTTTATTAGACCCTCTAAGTGTCCTCCTCCCACGTTTATCGTAGTTTTCCTGTGTTACTGGATACGACGAGCCCTGGAGAAGTAGCTATGCCAGAAGCTTAGGCGGGAATACCCATACCCAACTAGGGGTGGACTGACAACTCATGGAGCTCTCTCCCTGACCGTCCTCCTAGAGGTGAGGCTAGTAGTGTTGAGCGAACCCGAACTGTTCGGGTTCGTACCGAACATTACGGTTTTTGGACCCCAAACCCAAACACGGACATTTCACTGTATGTCCGTGTTGGAGTTCGGGGTTACATTGTATGTAATGCTATTGGCTTTCTATAAACCGAAATAGAGTCCCCATTCATACGAATAGGTCAATTGTCCTATTCGAATGAATTGGGACACTCTTACCCACATTTTACTTCATTTTGCAGCCCTCTAGCCCTTTCCAGGCTTTTTTAGAGGCATTTTAGTGGCCAAAAGGTCGTGTCCCCATTGACTTCAATAGGGTTCGGGGTCAAGTTCGAGCACGGACCAGGACTTTTTTCCGAAGTTCAGCCGAACCCGCCAAACCCGTTAATCCAGGTGTCCGCTCAGACTGAGACAGTCACACGGGCAGGGGGGGTCTAGGACACTTCTTCGCCGCATCTTCATCGCTGACAGTTCAGCGCGGCAGTTAGAACGCTGAGCTGTCAGCAATGAAGTATAACGCGGCCGTTTCACCGCGGCTGCAGCTATGTAAGAGCTGACAGTTCAGCGCTGAACTGTCAGCTCTAACAAATGTAAAAGTAAAAGTAAAATAACCCCCGCTAATAAATGATTCCCCCCCCCAATAGTAACACAAAACACTAAACCCCAATACTAACACTAAACACTAAACCCCAATACTAAAATTAACCCCCTAAACCCTAATACTAACCCTAATACTAACCCTAATACTAACCCCCGACCCCTAATACTAAAATTAACCCCTAACACTAAACACTAAACCTAATTCTAAACAAACTAAAATAGGTAAAATACTTACCTTTAGCGATTAAATGTCCCGCAATGAAATCTCCAGCGACGATCTGTCTTGTGCTGTAGAGTCGGTGGTTATGCGGCTGCGCAGAAGCAGCCGCGATGAAGAGTCCCATCCCCCGGGCAGGGGGGGTCCACGGGGCAGCTGCCTTGGGCCCCCAGTAATGAGTGGACCCACCTTGAATCTGAATGTTTGTCATTAACACGTGTATCTCTTTGTGTGCATGGGTATCTGTTTGTATGTGTATCTGAATGTTTGTCATTAGCATGTGTATCTCTTTGTCTGCATGGGTATCTGTTTGTATGTGTATCTGAATGAATAGGGGACTGAATTGGCCCCTAAAGAACTCGACCCCAAGGCCTACGTATTATTGTTTGCTGACAGATTCTTCACTGTCTCCTGTCTCGCCATAAAATGTGGGATTATTCCAGCCTTGGTGAAGAAAGTCCTGTGTCTTGATGTGTTTGTCCTGTGTCTGTCCTACGTCTGTCCTGTGTCTTGATGTGTTTGTCCTGTGTCTGTCCTACGTCTGTCCTGTGTCTTGATGTGTTTGTCCTGTGTCTGTCCTACGTCTGTCCTGTGTCTTGATGTGTTTGTCCTGTGTCTGTCCTACGTATGTCCTGTGTCTTGATGCGTCTGTCCTGCATCTGTCCTGTGTCTGTCCAGTGTCTTGATGTGTCTGTCCTGTGTCTGTCCTGTGTCTTGATGTGTTTGTCCTGCGTCTTGATGTGTTTGTCCTGTGTCTGTCCTACGTCTGTCCTGTGTCTTGATATGTTTGTCCTGCATCTGTCCTGTGTCTGTCCAGTGTCTTGATGTGTCTGTCCTGTGTCTTGATGTGTTTGTCCTGCGTCTTGATGTGTTTGTCCTGTGTCTGTCCTACGTATGTCCTGTGTCTTGATGCGTCTGTCCTGCATCTGTCCTGTGTCTGTCCAGTGTCTTGATGTGTCTGTCCTGTGTCTGTCCTACGTATGTCCTGTGTCTTGATGCGTCTGTCCTGCATCTGTCCTGTGTCTGTCCAGTGTCTTGATGTGTCTGTCCTGTGTCTTGATGTGTCTGTCCTGTGTCTGTCCTGCATCTGTCCTGTGTCTGTCCTGTGTCTGTCCTGAGTCTGTCCTGTGTCTTGATGTGTCTGTCCTGTGTCTTGATGTGTCTGTCCTGTGTCTGTCCTGCATCTGTCCTGTGTCTGTCCTGTGTCTGTCCTGAGTCTGTCCTGTGTCTTGATGTGTCTGTCCTGTGTCTTGATGCGTCTGTCCTGTGTCTGTCCTGTGTCTGTCCTGTGTCTGTCCTGTGTCTGTCCTGTGTCTGTCCTGCATCTGTCCTGTGTCTGTCCTGTGTCTGTCCTGAGTCTGTCCTGTGTCTTGATGTGTCTGTCCTGTGTCTTGATGCGTCTGTCCTGTGTCTGTCCTGTGTCTGTCCTGAGTCTGTCCTGTGTCTTGATGTGTCTGTCCTGTGTCTTGATGCGTCTGTCCTGTGTCTTGATGCGTCTGTCCTGTGTCTTGATGTGTCTGTCCTGTGTCTTGATGCGTCTGTCCTGTGTCTTGATGCGTCTGTCCTGTGTCTGTCCTACGTCTGTCCTACGTCTGTCCTGTGTCTGTCCTGCGTCTTGATGTGTCTGTCCTGTGTCTTGATGCGTCTGTCCTGTGTCTGTCCTACGTCTGTCCTACGTCTGTCCTACGTCTGTCCTGTGTCTTGATGTGTCTGTCCTGCGTCTGTCCTGTGTCTTGATGTGTCTGTCCTGTGTCTGTCCTGCGTCTGTCCTGTGTCTTGATGTGTCTGTCCTGTGTCTTGATGCGTCTGTCCTGCGTCTGTCCTGTGTCTTGATGCGTCTGTCCTGCGTCTGTCCTGCGTCTTGATGCGTCTGTCCTGCGTCTTGATGTGTCTGTCCTGCGTCTTGATGCGTCTGTCCTGCGTCTTGATGTGTCTGTCCTGTGTCTTGATGCGTCTGTCCTGTGTCTTGATGCGTCTGTCCTGTGTCTGTCCTGTGTCTGTCCTGTGTCTTGATGTGTCTGTCCTGTGTCTTGATGTGTCTGTCCTGTGTCTGTCCTGTGTCTGTCCTGTGTCTTGATGCGTCTGTCCTGCGTCTTGATGCGTCTGTCCTGTGTCTTGATGTGTCTGTCCTGCGTCTTGATGTGTCTGTCCTGTGTCTGTCCTGTGTCTGTCCTGTGTCTGTCCTGAGTCTGTCCTGTGTCTTGATGCGTCTGTCCTGTGTCTTGATGTGTCTGTCCTGTGTCTGTCCTGTGTCTGTCCTGTGTCTTGATGCGTCTGTCCTGCGTCTTGATGCGTCTGTCCTGTGTCTTGATGTGTCTGTCCTGCGTCTTGATGTGTCTGTCCTGCGTCTTGATGTTTCTGTCCTGTGTCTGTCCTACGTCTGTCCTGAGTCTGTCCTGTGTCTTGATGTGTCTGTCCTGTGTCTTGATGCGTCTGTCCTGCGTCTTGATGTTTCTGTCCTGTGTCTGTCCTACGTCTGTCCTGTGTCTGTCCTGTGTCTGTCCTGTGTCTTGATGCGTCTGTCCTGTGTCTTGATACGTCTGTTCTGCGTCTTGATGCGTCTGTCCTGTGTCTTGATGCGTCTGTCCTGCGTCTTGATGTGTCTGTCCTGTGTCTTGATGCGTCTGTCCTGTGTCTTGATGTGTCTGTCCTGCGTCTTGATGTGTCTGTCCTGTGTCTTGATGCGTCTGTCCTGTGTCTGTCCTGTGTCTGTCCTGTGTCTTGATGCGTCTGTCCTGTGTCTTGATGTGTCTGTCCTGTGTCTGTCCTACGTCTGTCCTGTGTCTGTCCTGTGTCTGTCCTGTGTCTTGATGTGTCTGTCCTGTGTCTTGATGTGTCTGTCCTGCGTCTTGATGTGTCTGTCCTGTGTCTTGATGCGTCTGTCCTGTGTCTTGATGTGTCTGTCCTGCGTCTTGATGTGTCTGTCCTGTGTCTTGATGCGTCTGTCCTGCATCTGTCCTGTGTCTTGATGCGTCTGTCCTGCGTCTTGATGTTTCTGTCCTGTGTCTGTCCTACGTCTGTCCTGTGTCTGTCCTGTGTCTGTCCTGTGTCTTGATGTGTCTGTCCTGTGTCTTGATGTGTCTGTCCTGCGTCTTGATGCGTCTGTCCTGTGTCTGTCCTACGTCTGTCCTGTGTCTGTCCTGTGTCTGTCCTGTGTCTTGATGTGTCTGTCCTGTGTCTTGATGTGTCTGTCCTGTGTCTGTCCTACGTCTGTCCTGTGTCTTGATGTGTCTGTCCTGTGTCTTGATGTGTCTGTCCTGCGTCTTGATGCGTCTGTCCTGTGTCTTGATGTGTCTGTCCTGCGTCTTGATGTGTCTGTCCTGCGTCTTGATGTGTCTGTCCTGCGTCTGTCCTGTGTCTTGATGTGTCTGTCCTGTGTCTTGATGTGTCTGTCCTGCGTCTTGATGTGTCTGTCCTGTGTCTTGATGCGTCTGTCCTGTGTCTTGATGTGTCTGTCCTGCGTCTTGATGTGTCTGTCCTGCGTCTTGATGTGTCTGTCCTGCGTCTGTTCTGCGTCTTGATGCGTCTGTCCTCTGTCTTGATGCGTCTGTCCTGCGTCTTGATGCGTCTGTCCTGTGTCTGTCCTGCGTCTTGATGTGTCTGTCCTGCGTCTTGATGCGTCTGTCCTGTGTCTTGATGCGTCTGTCCTGCGTCTTGATGTGTCTGTCCTGCGTCTGTCCTGTGTCTTGATGTGTCTGTCCTGCGTCTTGATGTGTCTGTCCTGCGTCTGTCCTGTGTCTTGATGTGTCTGTCCTGTGTCTTGATGTGTCTGTCCTGCGTCTTGATGTGTCTGTCCTGTGTCTTGATGCGTCTGTCCTGTGTCTTGATGTGTCTGTCCTGCGTCTTGATGTGTCTGTCCTGCGTCTTGATGTGTCTGTCCTGCGTCTTGATGCGTCTGTCCTGTGTCTTGATGCGTCTGTCCTGCGTCTTGATGTGTCTGTCCTGCGTCTTGATGTGTCTGTCCTGTGTCTTGATGTGTCTGTCCTGCGTCTTGATGTGTCTGTCCTGCGTCTGTCCTGAGTCTTGATGCGTCTGTCCTGCGTCTTGATGTGTCTGTCCTGCGTCTTGATGTGTCTGTCCTGTGTCTTGATGCGTCTGTCCTGTGTCTTAATGTGTCTGTCCTGAGTCTGTCCTGTGTCTTGATGTGTCTGTCCTGCGTCTTGATGCGTCTGTCCTGCGTCTGTCCTGAGTCTTGATGCGTCTGTCCTGCGTCTTGATGTGTCTGTCCTGCGTCTTGATGTGTCTGTCCTCTGTCTTGATGTGTCTGTCCTGCGTCTTGATGTGTCTGTCCTGCGTCTTGATGTGTCTGTCCTGCGTCTTGATGCGTCTGTCCTGCGTCTGTCCTACGTCTGTCCTGTGTCTTGATGTGTCTGTCCTGCGTCTTGATGTGTCTGTCCTGCGTCTTGATGCGTCTGTCCTGCGTCTGTCCTGTGTCTGTCCTGCGTCTTGATGTGTCTGTCCTGCGTCTTGATGCGTCTGTCCTGTGTCTGTCCTGCGTCTTGATGCGTCTGTCCTGTGTCTTAATGTGTCTGTCCTGAGTCTGTCCTGTGTCTTGATGTGTCTGTCCTGCGTCTTGATGCGTCTGTCCTGTGTCTGTCCTGCGTCTTGATGCGTCTGTCCTGTGTCTGTCCTGCGTCTTGATGCGTCTGTCCTGTGTCTGTCCTGCGTCTTGATGTGTCTGTCCTGTGTCTTGATGTGTCTGTCCTGCGTCTTGATGTTTCTGTCCTGCGTCTTGATGCGTCTGTCCTGTGTCTGTCCTGTGTCTTGATGCGTCTGTCCTGCGTCTTGATGTTTCTGTCCTGCGTCTTGATGCGTCTGTCCTGCGTCAGTCCTGTGTCTGTCCTGCGTCTTGATGTTTCTGTCCTGTGTCTTGATGCGTCTGTCCTGCGTCTTGATGCGTCTGTCCTGCGTCTTGATGCGTCTGTCCTGCGTCTTGATGCGTCTGGCCTGCGTCTTGATGCGTCTGTCCTGCGTCTTGATGCGTCTGGCCTGCGTCTTGATGCGTCTGTCCTGCGTCTTGATGCGTCTGTCCTGCGTCTTGATACGTCTGTCCTGCGTCAGTCCTGTGTCTGTCCTGCGTCTTGATGCGTCTGTCCTGCGTCTGTCCTGCATCTGTCCTGTTCCAATTGTCTTGATTGGTCAATCGTTTTATTTTTCCTAATTACGTTATTTGTGTCCTGTTCGGCTGATCAAAGTAAGGGGCAGTGTCTGAGGGGTAAATATGTGAATTCTGTAAAGAAGCATTATGTAAATATTCACCTCCCCAGGTAGGATAACCCCCAGGTAGTATAATCCCCAGGTAGGATAATCCCAGGTAGGATAACCCCCAGGTAGTATAATCCCCAGGAAGGATAATCCCCAGGTAGGATAATCCCCAGGTAGGATAATCCCAGGTAGGATAACCCCCAGGTAGTATAATCCCCAGGAAGGATAATCCCCAGGCAGGATAATCCCCAGGTAGGATAATCCCCAGGTAGTAATGGAAGGTGAGACCAGCCATACCATTTGTTTATTTGCCGTACTTACTCTAACTGGGTGATAGATGTAGGTAGGATAATCCCCAGGTAGGATAATCCCCAGGTAGGATAACCCCCCGGTAGGATAATCCCCAGGTAGGATAATCCCCAGGTAGGATAATCCCCAGGTAGGATAACCCCCAGGTAGGATAATCCCCAGGTAGGATAATCCCCAGGTAGCATAATCCCCAGGTAGTAATGGAAGGTGAGACCACCCATACTATTTGTTTATTTGCCGTACTTACTCTGACTGGGTGATAGATGTGCTCAGATACCCCTCAATATTCCTGAGGACCCTCTGGAACTGCAAAGACACAGGAATGGACAGTCAGAGACTAATCTGCCATGTTACAGGGCCTCATCTCACAGTGCCCACCATATCCCACCATTATAAAGCTCAGACTGGGGTCCATCACAGGACTGGATCCACCAGTTATACACCAGTTATGTAGAGAGGGTGTGGCGTGTTACACATATGATCTCGTCATACTAATAATCTATTCAGTGAGTATGATTTGGGGAGAGCGAGCTTCTTACCAGACTCTTCACGTAAATCGCGGTTCTGGTCTCATTCTGATCCATCCTTTCTCCAGGGACCAAACTCAGCAGAGACAGGTGAGCGGGGAAAGTCCTAACTTAATAACCAGGAACATTGTATTAATACAGGAATCACCTACCCGCTGGGAGCTATACAATCACCTACCTGCTGGGAGCTATACAGTCACCTACCTGCTGCGAGCTATACAGGAATCACCTACCTGCTGGGAGCTATACAGTCACCTACCTGCTGCGAGCTATACAGTCACCTACCTGCTGGGAGCTATACAATCACCTACCTGCTGGGAGCTATACAGTCACCTACCTGCTGGCACCTATACAGTCAGCTACCTGCTGGGATCTATACAGTCACCTACCTGCTGGAAGCTATACAGGAATCACCTACCTGCTGGGACCTATACAGTCACCTACCTGCTGCGAGCTATACAGTCACCTACCTGCTGGGAGCTATACAGGAATCACCTACCTGCTGGGAGCTATACAGTCACCTACCTGCTGGGAGCTATACAGGAATCACCTACCTGCTGGGAGCTATACAGGAATCACCTACCTGCTGGGAGCTATACAGGAATCACCTACCTGCTGGGAGCTATACAGTCAACTACCTGCTGGGAGCTATACAGCCACCTACCTGCTGGGATCTATACAGTCACCTACCTGCTGGAAGCTATACAGGAATCACCTACCTGCTGGGACCTATACAGTCACCTACATGCTGCGAGCTATACAGTCACCTACCTGCTGGGAGCTATACAGGAATCACCTACCTGCTGGGAGCTATACAGTCACCTACCTGCTGGGAGCTATACAGCCACCTACCTGCTGGGAGCTATACAGCCACCTACCTGCTGGGAGCTATACAGGAATCACCTACCTGCTGGGACATATACAGTCCCCTACCTGCTGGGAACTATACAGGAATCACCTACCTGCTGGGACCTATACAGTCACCTACCTGCTGGGAGCTATACAGGAATCACCTACCTGCTGGGACCTATACAGTCACCTACCTGCTGGGAGCTATACAGTCACCTACCTGCTGGGAGCTATAAAGTCACCTAGCTGCTGGGAGCCATACAGTCACCTACCTGCTGCGAGCTATACAGTCACCTACCTGCTGGGAGCTATACAGTCACCTACCTGCTGCGAGCTATACAGTCACCTACCTGCTGGGAGCTATACAATCACCTACCTGCTGGGAGCTATACAGTCACCTACCTGCTGGCACCTATACAGTCAGCTACCTGCTGGGATCTATACAGTCACCTACCTGCTGGAAGCTATACAGGAATCACCTACCTGCTGGGACCTATACAGTCACCTACCTGCTGCGAGCTATACAGTCACCTACCTGCTGGGAGCTATACAGGAATCACCTACCTGCTGGGAGCTATACAGTCACCTACCTGCTGGGAGCTATACAGGAATCACCTACCTGCTGGGAGCTATACAGGAATCACCTACCTGCTGGGAGCTATACAGTCACCTACCTGCTGGGAGCTATACAGCCACCTACGTGCTGGGATCTATACAGTCACCTACCTGCTGGAAGCTATACAGGAATCACCTACCTGCTGGGACCTATACAGTCACCTACATGCTGCGAGCTATACAGTCACCTACCTGCTGGGAGCTATACAGGAATCACCTACCTGCTGGGAGCTATACAGTCACCTACCTGCTGGGAGCTATACAGCCACCTACCTGCTGGGAGCTATACAGCCACCTACCTGCTGGGAGCTATACATTAATCACCTACCTGCTGGGACCTATACAGTCCCCTACCTGCTGGGACCTATACAGTCACCTACCTGCTGGGACCTATACAGTCACCTACCTGCTGGGAGCTATACAGTCACCTACCTGCTGGGAGCTATACAGGAATCACCTACCTGCTGGGAGCTATATAGTCGCCTACCTGCTGGGAGCTATACAGGAATCACCTACCTGCTGGGACCTATACAGTCACCTACCTGCTGGGAGCTATACAGGAATCACCTACCTGCTGGGAGCTATAAAGTCACCTAGCTGCTGGGAGCTATACAATCACCTACCTGCTGGGAGCTATACAGGAATCACCTACCTGCTGGGACCTATACAGTCACCTACCTGCTGGGAGCTATACAGTCACCTACCTGCTGGGAGCTATATAGTCCACTACCTGCTGGGAGCTATACAGTCACCTACCTTCTGGGAGCTATACAGTCACCTACCTGCTGGGAGCTATACAGGAATCACCTACCTGCTGGGACCTATACAGTCACCTACCTGCTGCAGTTCTCTTACCCATAAAACAGCCGAGGCCAGTGTGAAAATAATATCCCAGATTACAGTGACACACGAGGGATTCGTCCTCTGGGGTGCAGGAGCTGTATGGGGGGCAGTCCCCGGACTGGCGGCAGGTCAAACTGTCTGGGGGTAAAACAGAGAGGAAAGCAGGAATTATCTGTGTGTTTTAACCTCAGTTGTTCTATTTCCTAATATTTACTGATTCACAGCAATGAGGAGAAAACTATCAGGGCAACAGGATGCAGGTTAGAGAGAAAAGATATAAACGTAATATCAGGAAGTATTACATTACTGAGAGGGTAGTGGGTGCATGGAATAGTCTTCCAGTAGAAGTGGTAGAGGTTAATACAGTGAAGTAGTTTACGCATGCATGGGATAGGTATAAGGCTATCCTAGATATAAGATAAGACCAGGGACTGATGAAAGTATTACATTACTGAGAGGGTAGTGGATGCATGGAATAGTCTTCCAGTAGAAGTGGTAGAGGTTAATACAGTGAAGGAGTTTAAGCATGCATGGGATAGGTATAAGGCTATCCTAGATATAAGATAAGGCCAGGGACTAATGATAGTATTACATTACTGAGAGGGTAGTGCATGTATGGAATAGTCTTCCAGTAGAAGTGGTAGAGGTTAATACAGTGAAGGAGTTTAAGCATGCATGGGATAGGTATAAGGCTATCCTAGATATAAGATAAGGTCAGGGACTAATGAAAGTATTACATTACTGAGAGGGTAGTGGATGTATGGAATAGTCTTCCAGTAGAAGTGGTAGAGGTTAATACAGTGAAGGAGTTTAAGCATGCGTGGGATAGGTATAAGGCTATCCTAGATATAAGATAAGGCCAGGGACTAATGAAAGTATTACTTTACTGAGAGGGTAGTGGATGTATGGAATAGTCTTCCAGTAGAAGTGGTAGAGGTTAATACAGTGAAGGAGTTTAAGCATGCATGGGATAGGTATAAGGCTATCCTAGATATAAGATAAGGCCAGGGACTAATGAAAGTATTACTTTACTGAGAGGGTAGTGGATGTATGGAATAGTCTTCAGTAGAAGTGGTAGAGGTTAATACAGTGAAGGAGTTTAAGCATGCATGGGATAGGTATAAGGCTATCCTAGATATAAGATAAGGTCAGGGACTAATGAAAGTATTACATTACTGAGAGGGTAGTGGATGTATGGAATAGTCTTCCAGTAGAAGTGGTAGAGGTTAATACAGTAAGGGAGTTTAAGCATGCATGGGATAGGTATAAGGCTATCCTAGATATAAGATAAGGCCAGGGACTAATGAAAGTATTACATTACTGAGAGGGTAGTGGATGTATGGTATAGTCTTCCAGTAGAAGTGGTAGAGGTTAATACAGTGAAGTGGGTTAAGCATGCATGGGATAGGTATAAGGCTATCCTAGATATAAGATAAGGCCAGGGACTAATGAAAGTATTACATTACTGAGAGGGTAGTGGGTGCATGGAATAGTCTTCCAGTAGAAGTGGTAGAGGTTAATACAGTGAAGGAGTTTAAGCATGCATGGGATAGGTATAAGGCTATCCTAGATATAAGATAAGACCAGGGACTAATGAAAGTATTACATTACTGAGAGGGTAGTGGATACATGGAATAGTCTTCCAGTAGAAGTGGTAGAGGTTAATACAGTGAAGGAGTTTAAGCATGCGTGGGATAGGTATAAGGCTATCCTAGATATAAGATAAGGTCAGGGACTAATGAAAGTATTACTTTACTGAGAGGGTAGTGGATGCATGGAATAGTCTTCCAGTAGAAGTGGTAGAGGTTAATACAGTGAAGCAGTTTAAGCATGCATGGGATAGGTATAAGGCTATCCTAGATATAAGATAAGGCCAGGGACTAATGAAAAGATTACATTACTGAGAGGGTAGTGGATGTATGGAATAGTCTTCCAGTAGAAGTGGTAGAGGTTAATACAGTGAAGGAGTTTAAGCATGCATGGGATAGGTATAAGGCTATCCTAGATATAAGATAAGGCCAGGGACTAATGAAAGTATTACATTACTGAGAGGGTAGTGGATGTATGGAATAGTCTTCCAGTAGAAGTGGTAGAGGTTAATACAGTGAAGGAGTTTAAGCATGCATGGGATAGGTATAAGGCTATCCTAGATATAAGATAAGGCCAGGGACTAATGAAAGTATTACATTACTGAGAGGGTAGTGGATGTATGGAATAGTCTTCCAGTAGAAGTGGTAGAGGTTAATACAGTGAAGGAGTTTAAGCATGCATGGGATAGGTATAAGGCTATCCTAGATATAAGATAAGGCCACGGACTAATGAAAGTATTACATTACTGAGAGGGTAGTGGATGCATGGAATAGTCTTCCAGTAGAAGTGGTAGAGGTTAATACAGTGAAGGAGTTTAAGCATGCATGGGATAGGTATAAGGCTATCCTAGATATAAGATAAGGCCAGGGACTAATGAAAGTATTACATTACTGAGAGGGTAGTGGATGCATGGAATAGTCTTCCAGTAGAAGTGGTAGAGGTTAATACAGTGAAGGAGTTTAAGCATGCATGGGATAGGTATAAGGCTATCCTAGATATAAGATAAGGTCAGGGACTAATGAAAGGATTACTTTACTGAGAGGGTAGTGGATGCATGGAATAGTCTTCCAGTAGAAGTGGTAGAGGGTAATACAGTGAAGGAGTTTAAGCATGCATGGGATAGGTATAAGGCTATCCTAGATATAAGATAAGGTCAGGGACTAATGAAAGTATTACATTACTGAGAGGGTAGTGGATGCATGGAATAGTCTTCCAGTAGAAGTGGTAGAGGTTAATTTGAAGGCCATTTAACTGGAAGGAGCAGGCGAATAGTGAGCCAGGCGAATACAAGGGAGCAGCTTCTAAAGTGAAAAAGCTTCTTAAGTGTGGGAGTTAGAAGCAAAGAAGGAGTTAAAAGGAAAGAAGGAGGGTAAAGTATCAATCTTTTATTTTTTTATTCTTTATTCTATTTTTTATTTTGTGGTTTACACTAGAGACCATGTTGGACAATGCCACTAAGTGCATGTCTTGCAGCATGTATGCGGTCTTGGAGCAAGTTCCCCAGGGTCCATCCCGCTGCTGCAGATGTGAGCAGGTTGGATAATCTCACTCAGTGCATGTCTTGCACCATGTATGCTGTCTTGCAGTAAGTTCCCCGGGGTCCATACCGCTGCAGCAGATGTGAGCAGGTTGGATAATCTCACTCAGTGCATGTCTTGCAGCATGTATGCTGTCTTGGAGTAAGTTCCCCGGGGTCCATACCGCTGCTGCAGATGTGAGCAGGTTGGATAATCTCACTCAGTGCATGTCTTGCAGCATGTATGCGGTCTTGGAGCAAGTTCCCCAGGGTCCATACCGCTGCTGCAGATGTGAGCAGGTTGGATAATCTCACTCAGTGCATGTCTTGCAGCATGTATGCTGTCTTACAGTAAGTTCCCCGGGGTCCATACCGCTGCTGCAGATGTGAGCAGGTTGGATAATCTCACTAAGTGCATGTCTTGCAGCATGTATGCGGTCTTGGAGCAAGTTCCCCAGGGTCCATACCGCTGCTGCAGATGTGAGCAGGTTGCTGCTTTGGAAAATATAATATTAGATCTAAAGAGGCAACTGGCAACACTTAGGGACATAAGCAACATGGAGCGGAGTTTACTGCTCACGGAGCAGGCATTGGCTGGGGCCAGTGTAGAGGAGGGTGATGATGGGGGAGAAGAGGTTTCTAGGGCAGAGAGCTGGGTTAGTTGTGTAAGGGGCAGTAGGGGTCGGAGAGCTAGGGGGGCTTGTTCTGAGCTGGTTCACCCCAACATGTTTGCCAGCTTGTGTGAGGATGCTGGGGGGATTAGCTCAGAAGAGGCATTTCTGGGGCAGGCGGACTCTCCTAGCAGCCAGGTGAGTAGCCTCTCCAGCACAGTTGGGAGCCAGGACACTAGGAAGGCTAGACAGGTTGTGGTGGTAGGGGATTCTATTATTAGGAAGTTAGATAGGGTAATCTGTCGCCAGGACCCTGAATGCCGAACTGTATGTTGTCTCCCGGGTCCTCGGGTTCGGCATGTTGCGGACCGGGTAGGCAGATTATTGGGAGGGGCTGGGCATGATCCAGCGGTCATAGTACACATTGGTACTAATGACAAAGTAAATGGTAGGTGGGGGGTCCTTAAAAATGATTTTAGGGAACTAGGAAAGAAGCTAAAGGAAAGAACCTCCAAGGTAATATTCTCGGAAATATTACCAGTACCACGCGCTACGTCAGGGAGACAGCGGGAGCTTAGGGAGATTAATGCGTGGTTGCGAAGGTGGTGCAAGCAAGAGGGATTTGGGTCTTGGAGCACTGGGCAGACTTTGCAGTCGGCTACAGACTCTTTGGACGGGATGGGCTGCACCTCAATGATGAGGGGGCTGCGGTATTAGGGGCGAGGATGGCTAGAGGGTTAGATGAGCTTTTAAACTAAGCTCTGGGGGGGAGGGTCAAGATCAAAATGAAGCAATGGCAGCTAGAGTAGATTGGAAGGTGGGTATAACTATGGCAAAGGAGGAGGAAAGCGCTGGTGGGGTTAACATAGATCATAGGGAGGTACATACAATTAAACCTGCGGGCATTACGTGTTTGTCAACTAAACAGAAAATGGGTAGTAATCTCAAATGTCTTTTAGCAAATGCAAGAAGCTTGACAAACAAAATGGGTGAGCTGGAGATACTGGTAAGTGCTGAACAGTATGATTTAATCGGAATCACGGAAACGTGGTGGGATGAGACCCACGACTGGTCAGTTAATTTACAAGGCTACTCACTTTTCAGAAAGGACAGAGTAAATAGAAAAGGGGGAGGGATATGTCTATATGTAAATCCTAAACTAAAGCCCAGTATTAAGGAAGGAGTGCATGACGTAACTGGAACTGATGTGGAGACACTGTGGGTGGAGATTAGCTTAGACGCTAAAAAGAATCGCACATTACTTGTAGGTGTATGCTACAAGCCACCAAATATTAGCATTGATGGAGAAGATCAGCTTTTATTACAAATTGAAAAGGCTGCAAATCTGAATGAAGTTCTAATCATGGGAGATTTTAATTACCCAGATATAGATTGGAATTGTGGCACAACTAGTTCAGCTAGGGGCAGCAAGTTTCTGAACCTGCTTAATAACACATTTATGGCACAATTAGTAGACACCCCAACTAGAATGGATGCCTGTCTGGATTTAGTAATAACAAACAATGAGCAGCTTATCTCAAACATCCAAATAAGAGAACACTTGGGGAATAGTGACCATAATATGGTCTCATTTGAGATTAATGCAAAAAAGCAAATTGGTAAATACGCCACCAAAACACTTAATTTTAGAAGGGCCAACTCTGATGGACTAAGGGCATCAATTGAACATTTAGACTGGGAACGATTGTTTTCTGGACTAAACACAGAAGACAAGTGGAATGCCTTTAAGCACACATTACAAAAGTACACATCCCAATATATACCTTTGGGAAACAAATACAAAAGACACAAATCAAAACCAATGTGGCTTACCTGTACCGTGAAACAGGAAATGCAAAACAAGAAAATGGCATTCAAACATTATAAAAGCAAGGGATCAACATTATCATTTATAAAATACAAAGATGCCAACAAAGCCTGCAAAAAGACAATTAAAATGGCTAAATTGGAAAACGAGAAAAGGATTGCTAAGGAGAGTAAAATTAACCCCAAAATTTTTTATAAATATATAAATGGAAAAAAGCTAAAGAGGGAAAATGTTGGGCCCTTGTTATCCCAAATGGGAAATTTGGTAAGTGAGGACAGAGAAAAAGCAGACATTTTAAATACTTTTTTTTCTTCGGTTTATACTAAGGAAGAGCAGATGGATGAGCCCCTGCTACCGGAAGTTACGGAACAGTCACCACAAACATGGGATTGGCTGACACAGGAAAAAGTGTTTATGCAATTAAACTCTGTTAAGATAGACAAGGCCCCAGGACCAGATGGTATACACCCAAGGGTCCTTAGAGAGTTAAGCATAATTCTGGCCAGACCAATATTTATGATCTTTAGGGATTCGTTCAGTTCAGGTATAGTGCCAACAGACTGGCGAAAGGCGGATGTCATTCCAATATTTAAAAAGGGATCAAAATCTCTGCCTGGTAATTATAGGCCAGTGAGCTTGACATCTGTAGTGGGGAAATTATTTTAAGGATTGCTAAAGGTGTACACTCAAGAATACATCTTGAATCAGAATATAATTAGTAAAAGTCAACATGGTTTTGTGAAAGACAGGTCTTGTCAAACAAACTTAATAACATTCTATGAAGAGGTCAGTAAAAATATAGATCTAGGTGTGGCAGTTAATGTGATCTATTTGGATTTTGCTAAAGCATTTGATACAGTTCCACACAAAAGGTTACTCTACAAATTGAGAGAAATAGGATTGGGGGCAAATGTATGTATTTGGATTGAAAATTGGCTAAAAGATAGAACACAGAGGGTTGTTGTAAATGGTAAAGCTTCAAATTGGACCAGGGTAGTGAGCGGAGTACCTCAGGGGTCTGTTTTGGGACCTCTTCTTTTTAATTTGTTTATTAATGATCTGCCACATTGTGCTGAGAGCCATGTCTCCGTGTTTGCGGATGACACTAAATTAGGTAAGGTAATAAAGACTAATCTTGATGTTTTTTCTTTACAGGAAGATTTGGACAGAGTGGGGGAATGGGCAGTAAAGTGGCAAATGAGGTTCAATATAGACAAATGTAAAGTTATGCATTATGGGAAAAATAATAACAAAGCAACATATACGTTAAATGGTATTTCCCTGGGAAAAACTACTAACGAAAAGGATTTAGGAATCATTGTAGATAACAAACTTGGCAACAGTGCCCAATGCCAGTCAGCAGCTGCAAGGGCCAATAAGATATTGGCATGTATAAAACGAGGTATAGATTCACGGGAGGAGGACATCATCTTGCCTCTTTACAAATCAATGGTAAGACCTCACCTTGAATATGCAGTACAATTCTGGGCACCAGTCCTTAAAAAGGATATTAAGGAACTAGAAAAAGTGCAAAGGAGAGCTACAAAATTAATAAGGGGATTGGAGGATCTTAGTTATGAAGAGAGACTTAAAAAATTGCATTTATTTACTTTAGAAAAAAGGCGTCTTAGAGGGGATATGATAACATTATATAAATATGTGCAGGGCCAATATAAAGAGCTCTCCAGGGACCTGTTCATTAACAGAAATGTACAAAGAATAAGAGGTCACCCCCTGAGACTGGAAGAGCAAAGATTTCATAGACAGCAAAGGAAGGGATTCTTTACGGTAAGGACAATAAAATTATGGAACTCACTGCCAAGAGAGGTAGTGCTATCAACCACAATAGATGCATTTAAACATGGGAAAGCAGAACATACAGGGGTATTAATAATAAAATGAGCATTAATAATAGAGCTTTTTGATCCAAGGAGAAATCTGATTGCCCCTTGGAGTCAAGAAGGAATTTTTTTCCCCCTAGGAGGCAACATTCGAAAAAGCTTCCTTAGGGTTTTTTTTTTGCCTTCTTTTGGATCAAAACGCAGAAATGATAGGTAGAAGGGTTGGACTTGATGGACTTGTGTCTTTTTTCAACCTAAATTACTATGTTACTATGTTAATACAGTGAAGGAGTTTAAGCATGCCTGGGATAGGTATAAGGCTATCCTAGATATAAGATAAGGCCAGGGACTAATGAAAGTATTACATTACTGAGAGGGTCGTGGATGTATGGAATAGTCTTCCAGTAGAAGTGGTAGAGGTTAATACAGTGAAGGAGTTTAAGCATGCCTGGGATAGGTATAAGGCTATCCTAGATATAAGATAAGGCCAGGGACTAATGAAAGTATTACTTTACTGAGAGGGTAGTGGATGCATGGAATAATCTTCCAGTAGAAGTGGTAGAGTTTAATACAGTGAAGGAGTTTAAGCATGCATGGGATAGGTATAAGGCTATCCTAGATATAAGATAAGGAAAGGGACTAATGAAAGTATTACTTTACTGAGAGGGTAGTGGATGCATGGAATAGTCTTCCAGTAGAAGTGGTAGAGGTTAATACAGTGAAGGAGTTTAAGCACGCCTGGGATAGGTATAAGGCTATCCTAGATATAAGATAAGGCCAGGGATTAATGAAAGTATTACATTACTGAGAGGGTAGTGGGTGTATGGAATAGTCTTCCAGTAGAAGTGGTAGAGGTTAATACAGTGAAGGAGTTTAAGCATGCATGGGATAGGTATAAGGCTATCCTAGATATAAGATAAGGTCAGGGACTAATGAAAGTATTACATTACTGAGAGGGTAGTGGATGCATGGAATAGTCTTCCAGTAGAAGTGGTAGAGGTTAATACAGTGAAGGAGTTTAAGCATGCATGGGATAGGTATAAGGCTATCCTAGATATAAGATAACGCCAGGGACTAATGAAAGTATTACTTTACTGAGAGGGTAGTGGACGTATGGAATAGTCTTCCAGTAGAAGTGGTAGAGGTTAATACAGTGAAGGAGTTTAAGCATGCATGGGATAGGTATAAGGCTATCCTAGATATAAGATAAGGCCAGGGACTAATGGAAGTATTACATTACTGAGAGGGTAGTGGATGCATGGAATAGTCTTCCAGTAGAAGTGGTAGAGGTTAATACAGTGAAGGAGTTTAAGCATGCATGG
The DNA here is from genome assembly GCA_036172795.1 of Pelodytes ibericus. Taxonomy (NCBI): domain Eukaryota; kingdom Metazoa; phylum Chordata; class Amphibia; order Anura; family Pelodytidae; genus Pelodytes; species Pelodytes ibericus. The sequence continues at coordinate 228,078,016 of CM069859.1, forward strand.
GATAGGTATAAGGCTATCCTAGATATAAGGCCAGGGATTCATGAAAGTCTTACTTTACTAAGAGGGTAGTGGATGTATGGAATAGTCTTCCAGTAGAAGTGGTAGAGGTTAATACAGTGAAGCAGTTTAAGCATGCATGGGATAGGTATAAGGCTATCCTAGATGTAAGATAAGGTCAGGGACTAGTGAAAGTAGTACATTACTGTGACTGTATCACCCAAAAACTGCTTATCCTGTGACTGTATCACCCCAAAACTGCTTATACTGTGACTTTATCACCCAAAAACTGCTTATACTGTGACTGTATCACCTAAACACTGCTTATACTGTGACTGTATCACCTAAACACTGCTTATACTGTGACTGTATCACCTAAACACCGCTTATACTGTGACTATCACCCAAAAACTGCTTATACTGTGACTGTATCACCTACACACTGCTTATACTGTGACTGTATCTCATAATCACTACTTATACTGTGACTGTATAACCCAAACACTGCTTATACTGTGACTGTATCACCCAAACTCTGCTTATACTGTGACTGTATCACCTAAACACTGCTTATACTGTGACTGTATTACCCAAACACTACTTATACTGTGACTATATCACCTAAACACTGCTTATACTGTGACTGTATCACCTAAACACTGCTTATACTGTGACTGTATCACCTAAACACTGCTTATACTGTGACTCTATCACCTAAACACAGCTTATACTGTGACTCTATCACCTAAACACAGCTTATACTGTGACTGTATCACCCAAACACTGCTTATACTGTGACTGTCACCTAATCACTACTTATACTGTGACTGGATCACCCAAACACTGCTTATACTGTGACTGTATCACCCAAACACTGCTTATACTGTGACTGTATCACCCAAACACTGTTTATACTGTGACTGTATCACCCAAACACTGCTTATACTGGGACTGTATCACCCAAACACTGCTTATACTGGGACTGTATCACCCAAACACTGCTTATACTGGGACTGTATCACCCAAACACTGCTTATACTGGGACTGTATCACCTAAACACTGCTTATACTGGGACTGTATCACCTAAACACTGCTTATACTGGGACTGTATCACCTAAACACTGCTTATACTGTGACTGTATCACCTAAACACTGCTTATACTGTGACTGTTTCACCCACACACTACTTATACTGTGACTGTATCACCTAAACACTGCTTATACTGTGACTGTATCACCCAAACAATGCTCATACTGTGACTGTATCACATGAACACTGCTTATACTGTGACTGTATCACCCAAACACTGCTTATACTGTGACTGTATCACCCAAACACTGCTTATACTGTGACTGTATCACCCAAACACTGCTTATACTGTGACTGTATCACCTAAACACTGCTTATACTGTGACTGTATCACCCAAACACTGCTTATACTGTGACTGTATCACCCAAACACTGCTTATACTGGGACTGTATCACCTAAACACTGCTTATACTGTGACTGTATCACCCAAACACTGCTTATACTGTGACTGTATCACCTAAACACTGCTTATACTGTGACTATCACCCAAACACTGCTTATACTGTGACTGTATCACCCAAACACTGCTTATACTGTGACTGTATCACCCAAACACTGCTTATACTGTGACTGTATCACCTAAACAGGGCCGGCGCTACCGTAAGGCAGCACAGGCGGCTGCCTTAGGGCGCCCCAAATGGTGGGGCGGGAAAATCGCCCGCTCCCCCAGACCCCAGTACTTACCTCCATGCTGCTGTTCATGTCCGTGGCTGAGAGGGAAGCGCTGTGCGTTCCCCTCAGGCCGTGCGCATTCAATAAAGTGTGTTGAAACTTTTTTTTTCAACACACTTTATTGATCCGCGCGGCTGGAGGGGAGCGCACAGCGCTTCCCTCTCAGCCACGGACCTGAACAGCATCATGGAGGTAAGTACTGGGGTCTGGGGAAGGGGGGAGGAGGGAGGTATAACGAGAATCTGACTGGCACAATATTCCTGGGCATCTGACTGACATAATGTTCCTGGGCATCTGACTGGCATAATATTCCTGGGCATCTGACTGGCATAATATTTCTGGGCATCTGACTGGCATAATATTACTGGGCTCTGACTGGCATAATATTCCTGGGCATCTGACTGGCACACTATTCCTGGGCTCTGACTGGCATAATATTCCTGGGCATCTGACTGGCACAATATTCCTGGGCATCTGACTGGCATAATATTCCTGGGGATCTGACTGGCATAATATTACTGGGCTCTGACTGGCATAAAATTCCTGGGCATCTGACTGGCATAATATTCCTGGACATCTGACTGGCATAATGTTCCTGGGCATCTGACTGGCATAATATTCCTGGGCATCTGACTGGCATAATATTCCTGGGCATCTGACTGGCACACTATTCCTGGGCTCTGACTGGCATAATATTACTGGGCTCTGACTGGCATAATATTCCTGGGCATCTGACTGGCATAATATTCCTGGGCTCTGACTGGCACAATATTACTGGGCTCTGACTGGCATAATATTCCTGGGCATCTGACTGGGACACTATTCCTGGGATCTGACTGGAATAATATTACTGGGCTCTGACTGGGATAATATTCCTGGGCATCTGACTGGCATAATATTCCTGGGCTCTGACTGGCACAATATTACTGGGCTCTGACTGGCATAATATTCCTGGGCATCTGACTGGCACACTATTCCTGGGCTCTGACTGGCATAATATTACTGGGCTCTGACTGGCATAATATTCCTGGGCTCTGACTGGCATAATATTACTGGGCTCTGACTGGCATAATATTACTGGGCTCTGACTGGCATAATATTACTGGGCTCTGACTGGCACAATATTCCTGGGCATCTGACTGGCATAATATTACTGGGCATCTGACTGGCACAATATTCCTGGGCATCTGACTGGCATAATATTACTGGGCTCTGACTGGCACAATATTCCTGGGCATCTGACTGGCATAATATTACTGGGCTCTGACTGGCACAATATTCCTGGGCATCTGACTGGCATAATATTACTGGGCTCTGACTGGCACAATATTCCTGGGCATCTGACTGGCATAATATTACTGGACTCTGACTGGCATAATATTCCTGGGCATCTGACTGGCATAATATTCCTGGGCTCTGACTGGCACAATATTACTGGGCTCTGACTGGCATAATATTCCTGGGCATCTGACTGGCACACTATTCCTGGGCTCTGACTGGCATAATATTACTGGGCTCTGACTGGCATAATATTCCTGGGCTCTGACTGGCATAATATTACTGGGCTCTGACTGGCATAATATTACTGGGCTCTGACTGGCATAATATTACTGGGCTCTGACTGGCACAATATTCCTGGGCATCTGACTGGTATAATATTACTGGGCATCTGACTGGCACAATATTCCTGGGCATCTGACTGGCATAATATTACTGGGCTCTGACTGGCACAATATTCCTGGGCATCTGACTGGCATAATATTACTGGGCTCTGACTGGCACAATATTCCTGGGCATCTGACTGGCATAATATTCCTGGGCATCTGACTGGCATAATATTCCCATTGAAATACTGGTAAGTTTGTTGATTTAACTTTACTTTATTTTAAATATTGTATTTGTTCCCGATTTGTTTCTTCACTGCAAAATAAGATATATGCAGTGTGCATAGGAATTTGTTCATAGTTTTTGTTTTTACTATAGTCCGGCCCTCCAACTGTCTGAGGGACAGTGAACTGGCCCCCTATTTAAAAAGAGGACCCCTTGGCTAAATACTGGCATATTGAGTGGCAAAATAGTGTGTCTCAGGTTATGTGTGAATTGGTGTAACTGTGTGTGTGTAAGTGGTAAGGGTGTCTGTGTGTGTGTGACTGCAAGGGTGTCTTTGTGTTTAAGGGTTTCAATGTGTGACACATTTAGAGCATGCGAGTTGAATATTTAGATGTATTTATTTTCTACACTATACATTATTTATATATATATATATATAATGTAAGGAGGCTTAATGGTGTGGGAGGCGTGGCGGATCAGAGCAGGGGGGCACCAAAATGCACCTTCGTCTGTGTAGACGAAAATCCTTGCCCCGGCCCTGCACTTAAACACTGCTTATACTGTGACTGTATCACCTAAACACTGCTTATACTGTGACTATATCACCTAAACACTGCTTATACTGTGACTATATCACCCAAACACTGCACATACTGTGACTGTATCACCCAAACACTGCTTATACTGTGACTGTATCACCTAAACACTGCTTATACTGTGACTGTATCACCCAAACACTGCTTATACTGTGACTGTATCACCTAAACACTGCTTATACTGTGACTATATCACCTAAACACTGCTTATACTGTGACTATATCACCCAAACACTGCTTATACTGTGACTGTATCAGCTAAACACTGCTCATACTCTGACTGTATCATCCAAACACTGCTTATACTGTGACTGTATCACCCAAACACTTCTTATACTGTGACTGTGTCACCCAAACACTGCTTATACTGTGACTGTATCACCTACACACTGCTCATACTCTGACTGTATCACCTAAACACTGCTTATACTGTGACTGTATCACCCAAACACTGCTTATACTGTGACTGTATCACCCAAACACTGCTTATACTGTGACTGTATCACCTAAACACTGCTTATACTGTGACTGTATCACCCAAACACTGCTTATACTGTGACTGTATCACCCAAACACTGCTTATACTGTGACTGTATCACCTAAACACTGCTTATACTGTGACTATATCACCTAAACACTGCTTATACTGTGACTCTATCACCTAAACACTGCTTATACTGTGACTGTATCACCCAAGCACTGCTTATACTGTGACTGCATCACCCAAACACTGCTTATACTGGGACTGCATCACCCAAACACTGCTTATACTGTGACTGTCTCACCTAACCCCCCCCCCCCCCCCCCTCGAGGGAAGCTTAGCGCAGGGATATCATTATGTATCAGCCCCTCCCCCCTGGACGGACGCTTAGCGCAGGGATATCATTATGTATCAGCCCCTCCCCCACGCACGCTTAGCGCAGGGATATCATTATGTATCAGCCCCTCCCCCCCGTACGGACGCTTAGCGCAGGGATATCATTATGTGTCAGCCCCTCCCCCACAGACGGACGCTTAGCGCAGGGATATCATTATGTATCAGCCCCTCCCCCACAGACGGACGCTTAGCGCAGGGATATCATTATGTATCAGCCCCTCCCCCACGGACGGACGCTTAGCGTAGGGATATCATTACGTAGAGGCCCCTCCCCCGCAGATGGATGATTAACACCGGGGGTTTCATTATGTATTCGTGGCCCTGGCCCCCCATGATTAGTTTAGGGGCTGGTTTTGATGGTTCCCAGCCCTGTGTATTATTAGGTTGGGCCAGTGCTTCTAGATTGTTCCAAATAAAGTGTTTAGTGGGCTATGAAGAGCCCCCCGGCCCCCTCCACTGCTAGTAACATGAGTGCAGAGATCATGTCAGTTTGGCGGTTACGCCCCATCTGAATCCATTTTGGAAGAGATCATGTTGTGTAGACCCTTCATTGTGGGGGTTTATAGCTTTTATTGCCCCCTGACTTGTGATTTGAGGATCAACGCAATATGAACACATCTGATTTGGATTCGGCTCTGAATCGGCTTTTAGAGCCTTTCAGAAACTGGATCACCGGAGGGATTGGGATACCTGGGCTCGCCAAGATGCCATGATCTCTGGAAATAAAAAGTCCCAGGCCCATAATATAATAAGGAGCAGCAGGTTCCCAGACTGTAGAACATACATAATACTGACCACATTAACATCCATTTCACGCCATGGGAAATCATTCTAATTATTATTTGAAGCCATCCCTGCCGTGTCTTATTCCCTGCCGTGTCTTATTCCCTGCCGTGTCTTATTCCCTGCCGTGTCTTATTCCCTGCCGTGTCTTATTCCCTGCCGTGTCTTATTCCCTGCCGTGTCTTATTCCCTGCCGTGTCTTATTCCCTGCCGTGTCTTATTCCCTGCCGTGTCTTATTCCTTGCCGTGTCTTATTCCCTGCCGTGTCTTATTCCCTGCCGTGTCTTATTCCCTGCCGTGTCTTATTCCTTGCCGTGTCTTATTCCTTGTCGTGTCTTATTCCCTGCCGTGTCTTATTCCCTGCCGTGTCTTATTCCCTGCCGTGTCTTATTCCCTGCCGTGTCTTATTCCCTGCCGTGTCTTATTCCCTGCCGTGTCTTATTCCCTGCCGTGTCTTATTCCCTGCCGTGTCTTATTCCCTGCCGTGTCTTATTCCTTGCCGTGTCTTATTCCCTGCCGTGTCTTATTCCCTGCCGTGTCTTATTCCTTGCCGTGTCTTATTCCTTGCCGTGTCTTATTCCCTGCCGTGTCTTATTCCCTGCCGTGTCTTATTCCCTGCCGTGTCTTATTCCCTGCCGTGTCTTATTCCCTGCCGTGTCTTATTCCCTGCCGTGTCTTACTCCTTGCCGTGTCTTATTCCCTGCCGTGTCTTATTCCCTGCCGTGTCTTATTCCCTGCCGTGTCTTATTCCCTGCCGTGTCTTATTCCCTGCCGTGTCTTATTCCCTGCCGTGTCTTACTCCTTGCCGTGTCTTATTCCCTGCCGTGTCTTATTCCCTGCCGTGTCTTATTCCCTGCCGTGTCTTATTCCCTGCCGTGTCTTATTCCCTGCCGTGTCTTATTCCCTGCCGTGTCTTACTCCTTGTCCGTGTCTTATTCCCTGCCGTGTCTTATTCCCTGCCGTGTCTTATTTCCTGCCGTGTCTTATTTCCTGCCGTGTCTTATTCCCTGCCGTGTCTTATTCCCTGCCGTGTCTTATTCCTTGCCGTGTCTTATTCCCTGCCGTGTCTTATTCCTTGACCGTGTCTTATTCCCTGCCGTGTCTTATTCCCTGCCGTGTCTTATTCCCTGCCGTGTCTTATTCCCTGCCGTGTCTTATTCCCTGCCGTGTCTTATTCCCTGCCGTGTCTTATTCCTTGCCGTGTCTTATTCCCTGCCGTGTCTTATTCCCTGCCGTGTCTGATCACGTTTCTACCTGTTCCAGGCTCTGCTGTGAGGTGTGATGTGGGAATGGATAGGATCACTCCTTCAGTAACTGAGCTGCCATTGGAAGTCTCGGGATTCCCCTCACTCGTGGCATGTGGACTTTCTGTTCCTGGGGTCATGCTGATCACGTATGTTCCTGTAACATACACATGTCATGGTGTGATGGCATCTGTGACATACAATTCACCAAAAATTCATAACATTTATGGGATATGGATCACTGGGAAATGGGGGGATCACTGGGAAATGGGGGGATCACTAGGTAATGGGGGGATCACTGGGAAATGGGGGAATCACTAGGTAATGGGGGGATCACTGGGAAATGGGGAGATCACTGGGAAATGGGGGGATCACTGGGAAATGGGGAGATCACTGGGAAATGGGGGGATCACTGGGAAATGGGGAGATCACTGGGAAATGGGGGGATCACTGGGAAATGGGGAGATCACTGGGAAATGGGGGGATCACTGGGAAATGGGGGGATCACTAGGTAATGGGGGGATCACTGGGAAATGGGGAGATCACTGGGAAATGGGGGGATCACTGGGAAATGGGGAGATCACTGGGAAATGGGGGGATCACTGGGAAATGGGGAGATCACTGTGAAATGGGGAGATCACTGGGAAATGAGGGGATCACTGGGAAATGGGGGGATCACTGGGAAATGAAGGGATCACTGGGAAATGGGGGGATCACTGGGAAATGGGGAGATCACTGGGAAATGGGGAGATCACTGTGAAATGGGGGGATCACTGGGAAATGGGGGGATCACTGGAAAATGGGGGGATCACTGGGAAATGGGGAGATCACTGGGATATGGGGAGATCACTGGGATATAGGGGGATCACTGGGAAATGGGGAGATCACTGGGAAATGGGGGGATCACTGGGAAATGGGGGGATCACTGGGAAATGGGGGGAATCACAGGGAAATGGGGCGATCACTAGGTAATGGAAAGATTGCTGGGAAATGGGGGGATCACTGGGAAATGGGGAGATCACTGGGAAATGGGGGGATCACTGGGATATGGGGGGATCACTAGGAAATGGAAAGATTGCTGGGAAATGGGGGGATCACTGGGAAATGGGGGGATCACTAGGAAATGGAAAGATTGCTGGGAAATGGGGAGATCACTGGGAAATGGGGGGATCACTGGAAAATGGGGAGATCACTGGGAAATGGGGAGATCACTAGGTGATGGAAAGATTGCTGGGAAATGGGGGGATCACTGGGAAATGGGGAGATCACTGGGAAATGGGGAGATCACTGGGAAATGGGGAGATCACTGGGAAATGTGGGGATCACTGGGAAATGTGGGGATCACTGGGAAATGGGGAGATCACTAGGTAATTGAAAGATTGCTGGGAAATGGGGGGATCACTGGGAAATGGGGAGATCACTAGGTAATGGGGAGATCACTGGGAAATGGAAAGATTGCTGAGAAATGGGGGGATCACTGGGAAATGGGGGTATCACTAGGTAATGGAAAGATTGCTGGGAAATGGTGGGATCACTAGGTTATGAGGAGATTACTGGGAAATGGGGAGTTAAGGTGGGGGGATCATTGGGATATGGGGAGATCACTGAGATAACGAAGGACCTGGCATTAGGGCACATAGTTGAATGGGCACATTATATGACTGATACACTCTCATACAATGGATCACTGGGATATGGGGGGTCACTGAGAAATGGGGAGATCACTCGGTTTTGGTGGGATCACCCGGAAATAGGGAGATCACTGGTATGTTGGGAGATCACCAGGATATGCGGGATCATTTGGAGAGATTGCTGGGTTATGTGGAGATCACTGATTTATGTGGGGATCACTGCAATATGGTTGGTCACTGGTAGATGGTGGGTCAATGAGATATGGGGAGATCACCAGGATATGGGGGAATCATTGGTATATGGAGAGATCACTGGATTATGTGGGGATCACTGCAATATAGGTGGTCAGTGGGAGATGGAAAATCACTGGGATATGGGGTGATTACAAGAATATTAGGGATCCTTGGGATCTGGGCAGAGTGGTAACAAAGGAACCGACCTCAGGGCACACAGGTGATTGGGTGCATTATATGGCTGATACACTCTCATCCAATGAATCACTGGGATATGGGGGAATAACTGGGATATGGGGAGATCACTGGGATATGGGGGAATCATTGGGATATGGGGGAATCACTGGGATATGGGGGAATCACTGGGATATGGGGAGATCCTTGCCGTGTCTTATTCCTTGCCGTGTCTTATTCCCTGCCGTGTCTTATTCCTTGCCGTGTCTTATTCCTTGCCGTGTCTTATTCCCTGCCGTGTCTTATTCCTTGCCGTGTCTTATTCCCTGCCGTGTCTTATTCCCTGCCGTGTCTTATTCCTTGACCGTGTCTTATTCCCTGCCGTGTCTTATTCCCTGCCGTGTCTTATTCCTTGACCGTGTCTTATTCCCTGCCGTGTCTTATTCCCTGCCGTGTCTTATTCCCTGCCGTGTCTTATTCCCTGCCGTGTCTTATTCCCTGCCGTGTCTTATTCCTTGCCGTGTCTTATTCCCTCCCGTGTCTTATTCCTTGCCGTGTCTTATTCCCTGCCGTGTCTTATTCCCTGCCGTGTCTTATTCCCTGCCGTGTCTTATTCCTTGCCGTGTCTTATTCCCTGCCGTGTCTTATTCCCTGCCGTGTCTTATTCCCTGCCGTGTCTGATCACGTTTCTACCTGTTCCAGGCTCTGCTGTGAGGTGTGATGTGGGAATGGATAGGATCAATCCTTCAGTAACTGAGCTGCCATTGGAAGTCTCGGGATTCCCCTCACTCGTGGCATGTGGACTTTCTGCTCCTGGGGTCATGCTGATCACGTATGTTCCTGTAACATACACATGTCATGGTGTGATGGCATCTGTGACATACAATTCGCCAAAAATTCATAACATTTATGGGATATGGATCACTGGGAAATGGGGGGATCACTGGGAAATGGGGGGATCACTAGGTAATGGGGAGATCACTGGGAAATGGGGGGATCACTGGGAAATGGGGGATCACTGGGAAATGGGGGGATCACTAGGTAATGGGGGGATCACTGGGAAATGGGGAGATCACTGGGAAATGGGGGGATCACTGGGAAATGGGGAGATCACTGGGAAATGGGGGGATCACTGGGAAATGGGGAGATCACTGGGAAATGGGGAGATCACTGGGAAATGGGGGGATCACTGGGAAATGGAAAGATTGCTGGGAAATTGGGGGATCACTGGGAAATTAAGGGATCACTGGGAAATGGGGGGATCACTGGGAAATGGGGAGATCACTGGGAAATGGGGGGATCACTGGGAAATGGGGGGATCACTGGGAAATGGGGAGATCACTGGGAAATGGAAAGATTGCTGGGAAATTGGGGGATCACTGGGAAATGAAGGGATCACTGGGAAATGGGGGGATCACTGGGAAATGGGGAGATCACTGGGAAATGGGGGGATCACTGGGAAATGGGGGGATCACTGGAAAATGGGGGCATCACTGGGAAATGGGGAGATCACTGGGATATGGGGAGATCACTGGGATATGGGGGGATCACTGGGAAATGGGGAGATCACTGGGAAATGGGGGGATCACTGGGAAATGGGGGGATCACTGGGAAATGGGGAGATCACTGGGAAATGGGGAGATCACTGGGAAATGGGGAGATCAGTGGGTAATGGGGGGATCACTGGGAAATGGGGAGATCACTGGGAAATGGGGAGATCACTAGGTAATGGGGGGATCACTAGGTAATGGGGGGATCACTGGGAAATGGGGAGATCACTGGGAAATGGGGAGATCACTAGGTAATGGGGGGATCACTGGGAAATGGGGGGATCACTAGGTAATGGAAAGATTGCTGGGAAATGGGGGGATCACTGGGAAATGGGGAGATCACTGGGAAATGGGGGGATCACTAGGTAATGGAAAGATTGCTGGGAGATGGGGGATCACTAGGTAATGGAAAGATTGCTGGGAAATGGGGGGATCACTGGGAAATGGGGGGATCACTGGGAAATGGGGAGATCACTGGGAAATGGAAAGATTGCTGGGAAATTGGGGGATCACTGGGAAATGAAGGGATCACTGGGAAATGAAGGGATCACTGGGAAATGGGGGGATCACTGGGAAATGGGGGGATCACTGGGAAATGGGGAGATCACTGGGAAATAGGGGGATCACTGGGAAATGGGGGGATCACTGGAAAATGGAGGGATCACTGGGAAATGGGGAGATCACTGGGATATGGGGAGATCACTGGGATATGGGGGGATCACTGGGAAATGGGGAGATCACTGGGAAATGGGGGGAAACTGGGAAATGGGGGGATCACTGGGAAATGGAAAGATTGCTGGGAAATGGGGGGGATCACTGGGAAATGGGGAGATCACTGGGAAATGGGGAGATCACTGGGAAATGGGGAGATCACTGGGTAATGGGGGGATCACTGGGAAATGGGGAGATCACTGGGAAATGGGGAGATCACTAGGTAATGGGGGGATCACTAGGTAATGGGGGGATCACTGGGAAATGGGGGGATCACTAGGTAATGGAAAGATTGCTGGGAAATGGGGGTATCACTGGGAAATGGGGAGATCACTGGGAAATGGGGGGATCACTAGGTAATGGAAAGATTGCTGGGAGATGGGGGATCACTAGGTAATGGAAAGATTGCTGGGAAATGGGGGGATCACTGGGAAATGGGGGGATCACTGGAAAATGGGGAGATCACTAGGTGATGGAAAGATTGCTGGGAAATGGGGGGATCACTGGGAAATGGGGAGATCACTAGGAAATGGAAAGATTGCTGGGAAATTGGGGGATCACTAGGAAATGGGGGGATCACTGGGAAATGGAAAGATTGCTGGGAGATGGGGGATCACTGGGAAATGGGGGGATTACTGGGAAATGGGGGGATCACTAGGTAATGGAAAGATTGCTGGGAAATGGGGAGATCACTAGGTAATGGAAAGATTGCTAGGAAATGGGGGGATCACTGGGAAATGGGGAGATCACTGGGAAATGGGGGGATCACTGGGAAATGGGGAGATCACTGGGAAATGGGGGGATCACTGGGAAATGGGGGGATCACTGGAAAATGGGGAGATCACTGGGAAATGGGGAGATCACTAGGTGATGGAAAGATTGCTGGGAAATGGGGGGATCACTGGGAAATGGGGAGATCACTGGGAAATGGGGAGATCACTGGGAAATGTGGGGTCACTGGGAAATGGGGGGATCACTGGGAAATGGGGGGATCACTGGGAAATGGGGAGATCACTAGGTAATTGAAAGATTGCTGGGAAATGGGGGGATCACTGGGAAATGGGGAGATCACTAGGTAATGGAAAGATTGCTGGGAAATGGGGGGATCACTGGGAAATGGGGGGATCACTGGAAAATGGGGAGATCACTAGGTGATGGAAAGATTGCTGGGAAATGGGGGGATCACTGGGAAATGGGGAGATCACTGGGAAATGGGGAGATCACTGGGAAATGTGGGGATCACTGGGAAATGGGGGGATCACTGGGAAATGGGGAGATCACAAGGTAATTGAAAGATTGCTGGGAAATGGGGGGATCACTGGGAAATGGGGAGTTCACTAGGTAATGGGGAGATCACTGGGAAATGGAAAGATTGCTGGGAAATGGGGGGATCACTAGGAAATGGAAAGATTGCTGGGAAATTGGGGTATCACTAGGTAATGGAAAGTTTGCTGGGAAATGGTGGGATCACTAGGTTTTGAGGAGATTACTGGGAAATGGGGAGTTAAGGTGGGGGGATCATTGGGATATGGGGAGATCACTGAGATAACGAAGGACCTGGCATTAGGGCACATAGTTGAATGGGCACATTATATGACTGATACACTCTCATACAATGGATCACTGGGATATGGGGGGTCACTGAGAAATGGGGAGATCACTCGGTTTTGGTGGGATCACCCGGAAATAGGGAGATCACTGGTATGTTGGGAGATCACCAGGATATGCGGGATCATTTGGAGAGATTGCTGGGTTATGTGGAGATCACTGATTTATGTGGGGATCACTGCAATATGGTTGGTCACTGGAAGATGGGGAATCACTGGGAGATGGTGGGTAAATGAGATATGGGGAGATCACTGGGATATGGAGAGATCACCAGGATATGGGGGAATCATTGGTATATGGAGAGATCACTGGATTATGTGGGGATCACTGCAATATAGGTGGTCAGTGGGAGATGGAAAATCACTGGGATATGGGGTGATTACAAGAATATTAGGGATCCTTGGGATCTGGGCAGAGTGGTAACAAAGGAACCGACCTCAGGGCACACAGGTGATTGGGTGCATTATATGGCTGATACACTCTCATCCAATGAATCACTGGGATATGGGGGAATAACTGGGATATGGGGAGATCACTGGGATATGGGGGAATCATTGGGATATGGGGGAATCACTGGGATATGGGGGAATCACTGGGATATGGGGGAATCACTGGGATATGGGGAGATCACTGGGATATGGGGGAATCACTGGGATATGGGGGAATCACTGGGATATGGGGAGATCACTGGGATATGGGGGAATCACTGGGATTTGGGGAGATCACTTGGATATGGGGGAATCACTGGGATATGGGGAGATCACTGGGATATGAGGGAATCACTTGGATATGGGGGAATCACTGGGATATGGGGAGATCACTGGGATATGGGGGAATCACTGGGATATGGGGGAATCACTGGGATATGATGAGATCACTGGGATATGGGGAGATCACTGGGATATGGGGAGATCACTGGGATAATGAAGGACCTGGCCTCAGGGCACACAGCTCACTGGGTGCATTATATGGCTGATACACTCTCATACAATGGAGCTGCAGGTCTTGGCTACTTTGCTCTAAAGGGTTAATCATGCTGTGTGCAGGGCTGCTAGATCCAGAGCATGGAAGATGAAATGATATTTATAGATCACAGCCCAGCATGCAGCAGCCACAGATCCACTGATAGTATGGGAAGAGCAGACAGGGACTAGTGAGAGAGCATCGTGAGACTGGCTGGGATGGAGTTCATGTTTCTGCAGGGGGGGGGGGCAATATTCTGCTCTATGGCTCTGGATTTGGGGGTCACTAATTCCCCCCTTATTAATTCTCTGCACATTCCCGACCCCCACACCTGGTCCAGGCTCTGCAGTAAGTTGGGTTGTGGGACTGGATAGGATCGTTACTCCAATAACTGAGCTGGTGTTAGAAGTTCCAGGATTCCCCTCACTGGTGGCACGTGGCCTGTCTGTTCCTGAAGTCACGTTGGCCACGTTTGTACCTGTAATATAGACATGTCGAGATGTTATTGGGGGATCACTGGGATGGAGTCACCAGGTTTAGGAACCAGCATTGCATGTGGTGGACATTTACTGGGGTTTGTGCTGGAAAATATATTGATATGGAACTCACAGAACCTGCCACGGACACTGTGACTGTCCCAGGGATCCACAAACATACTATTCAACAAAAACACACAAAGATAATGGGATTTAGTAGGGAGTTGATGGGTGTCACTGAGATGTGGGGGGTGATCAGGGTGTGGGGGTGTCACTGAGATGATCAGGGTGTGGGGGTGTCACTGAGATGATCAGGGTGTGGGGGTGTCACTGAGATGATCAGGGTGTGGGGGTGTCACTGAGATGATCAGGGTGTGGGGGTGTCACTGAGATGTGGGAGATGATCAGGGTGTGGGGGTGTCACTGAGATGTGGGAGATGATCAGGGTGTGGGGGTGTCACTGAGATGATCAGGGTGTGGGGGTGTCACTGAGATGATCAGGGTGTGGGGGTGTCACTGAGATGATCAGGGTGTGGGGGTGTCACTGAGATGATCAGGGTGTGGGGGTGTCACTGAGATGATCAGGGTGTGGGGGTGTCACTGAGATGTGGGAGATGATCAGGGTGTGGGGGTGTCACTGAGATGTGGGAGATGATCAGGGTGTGGGGGTGTCACTGAGATGATCAGGGTGTGGGGGTGTCACTGAGATGATCAGGGTGTGGGGGTGTCACTGAGATGATCAGGGTGTGGGGGTGTCACTGAGATGTGGGAGATGATCAGGGTGTGGGGGTGTCACTGAGATGATCAGGGTGTGGGGGTGTCACTGAGATGATCAGGGTGTGGGGGTGTCACTGAGATGTGGGAGATGATCAGGGTGTGGGGGTGTCACTGAGATGTGGGAGATGATCAGGGTGAGGGGGTGTCACTGAGACGTGGGAGATGATCAGGGTGTGGGGGTGTCACTGGCAACATGGCAAATGACCCCCCGTATATGGCAATGGTGGGACAGTCCTGGGAAAATGGGCTGTCTCACGATTGCAGCGGGTCACTGAGTCACGTCATGTCATCACGCAATGTCATGTGACCGCACGCATGTTTTTGACTGATATGACAGTACTGTCTTCCTTCCTCCGTGCAGGAGTGAAGCCTGCAGCAGGGAGGATGCGGCGGGGACATGGAGGATGCGACGGGGACACAGAGCAGCCAGGAGCTGAGTACTGGGGAAGGGGGGAGGAGGGTGACATATTAATGGGCAAAATAATACTGGCAAATGAATGGCAAAATAACATTGGCAAATGAAGGGTAAAATAACACTGGCAAATTAGTGGCAAAATAACACTGGCAAATGATGGGCAAAATAACACTGACAAATGATGGGCAAAATAACACTGGCAAATGAATGGCAAAAAAACACTGGCAAATGATGGGCAAAATAACACTGGCAAATGAATGGCAAAATAACACTGGCAAATGAATGGCAAAATAACACTGGCAAATGAAGGGGGAAATAATACTGTCAAATGAATGGCAAAATAACACTGACAAATGATGGGCAAAATAACACTGGCAAATGATGGGCAAAATAACACTGGCAAATGAATGGCAAAATAACACTGGCAAATGAAGGGGGAAATAACACTGGCAAATGAAGGGGGAAATAACACTGGCAAATGATGGGCAAAATAACACTGGAAAATGAAGGGGGAAATAACACTGGCAAATGATGGGCAAAATAACACTGGCAAATGATGGGCAAAATAACACTGGCAAATGATGGGCAAAATAACACTGGCAAATGAATAGTAAAATAATACTGTCAAATGAAGGGGAAAATAACACTGGCAAATGATGGGCAAAATAACACTGGCAAATGAAGGATAAAATACAACTGGAAAATGAGGGTAAAATAACACTGGGAAATGAAGGGGGAAATAACACTGGCAAATGAATGGCAAAATAACACTGGCAAATGATGGGCAAAATAACACTGGCAAATGAATGGTAAAATAATACTGTCAAATGAAGGGGAAAATAACACTGGCAAATGATGGGCAAAATAACACTGGCAAATGATGGGCAAAATAACACTGGCAAATGAAGGATAAAATAAAACTGGAAAATGAGGGTAAAATAACACTGGGAAATGAAGGGTAAAATAACACTGGCAAATGAAGGGCAAAATAACACTAGCAATTGAAGGGTAAAATAACACTGGCAAATGAATGGTAAAATAATACTGTCAAATGAAGGGGAAAATAACACTGGCAAATGATGGGCAAAATAACACTGGCAAATGAAGGATAAAATAAAACTGGCAAATAAGGGTAAAATAACACTGGCAAATGAATGGCAAAATAATACTGGCAAATGAAGGGTAAAATAATACTGGCAAATGAAGGGTAAAATAATACTGGCAAATGAATGGCAAAATAACACTGGCAAATGATGGGCAAAATAACACTGGCAAATGAAGGGGGAAATAACACTGGCAAATGATGGGCAAAATAACACTGGCAAATGATGGGCAAAATAACACTGGCAAATGATGGGCAAAATAACACTGGCAAATGAAGGATAAAATAAAACTGGAAAATGAGGGTAAAATAACACTGGCAAATGAAGGGGGAAATAACACTGGCAAATGAATGGCAAAATAACACTGGCAAATGAATGGCAAAATAACACTGGCAAATGAATGGCAAAATAACACTGGCAAATGAAGGGGGAAATAATACTGTCAAATGAATGGCAAAATAACACTGACAAATGATGGGCAAAATAACACTGGCAAATGATGGGCAAAATAACACTGGCAAATGATGGGCAAAATAACACTGGCAAATGAATGGCAAAATAACACTGGCAAATGAAGGGGGAAATAACACTGGCAAATGAAGGGGGAAATAACACTGGCAAATGATGGGCAAAATAACACTGGAAAATGAAGGGGGAAATAACACTGGCAAATGATGGGCAAAATAACACTGGCAAATGATGGGCAAAATAACACTGGCAAATGATGGGCAAAATAACACTGGCAAATGATGGGCAAAATAACACTGGCAAATGAATAGTAAAATAATACTGTCAAATGAAGGGAAAAATAACACTGGCAAATGATGGGCAAAATAACACTGGCAAATGAAGGATAAAATACAACTGGAAAATGAGGGTAAAATAACACTGGGAAATGAAGGGGGAAATAACACTGGCAAATGAATGGCAAAATAACACTGGCAAATGATGGGCAAAATAACACTGGCAAATGATGGGCAAAATAACACTGGCAAATGAATGGTAAAATAATACTGTCAAATGAAGGGGAAAATAACACTGGCAAATGATGGGCAAAATAACACTGGCAAATGATGGGCAAAATAACACTGGCAAATGAAGGATAAAATAAAACTGGAAAATGAGGGTAAAATAACACTGGGAAATGAAGGGTAAAATAACACTGGCAAATGAATGGCAAAATAACACTAGCAATTGAAGGGTAAAATAACACTGGCAAATGAATGGTAAAATAATACTGTCAAATGAAGGGGAAAATAACACTGGCAAATGATGGGCAAAATAACACTGGCAAATGAAGGATAAAATAAAACTGGAAAATGAGGGTAAAATAACACTGGCAAATGAATGGCAAAATAATACTGGCAAATGAAGGGTAAAATAATACTGGCAAATGAAGGGTAAAATAATACTGGCAAATGAATGGCAAAATAACACTGGCAAATGATGGGCAAAATAACACTGGCAAATGAAGGGGGAAATAACACTGGCAAATGATGGGCAAAATAACACTGGCAAATGATGGGCAAAATAACACTTGCAAATGATGGGCAAAATAACACTGGCAAATGAAGGATAAAATAAAACTGGAAAATGAGGGTAAAATAACACTGGCAAATGAAGGGGGAAATAACACTGGCAAATGAATGGCAAAATAACACTGGCAAATGATGGGCAAAATAACACTGGCAAATGATGGGCAAAATAACGCTGGCAAATGAATGGTAAAATAATACTGTCAAATGAAGGGGAAAATAACACTGGCAAATGATGGTCAAAATAACACTGGCAAATGATGGTCAAAATAACACTGGCAAATGATGGGCAAAATAACACTGGCAAATGAAGGATAAAATAAAACTGGAAAATGATGGTAAAATAACACTGAGAAATGAAGGGTAAAATAACACTGGCAAATGAATGGCAAAATAACACTAGCAATTGAAGGGTAAAATAACACTGGCAAATGAATGGTAAAATAATACTGTCAAATGAAGGGGAAAATAACACTGGCAAATGATGGGCAAAATAACACTGGCAAATGAAGGATAAAATAAAACTGGAAAATGAGGGTAAAATAACACTGGCAAATGAATGGCAAAATAATACTGGTAAATGAAGGGTAAAATAATACTGGCAAATGAAGGGTAAAATAATACTGGCAAATGAATGGCAAAATAACACTGGCAAATGATGGGCAAAATAACACTGGCAAATGAAGGGGGAAATAACACTGGCAAATGAAGGGGGAAATAACACTGGCAAATGATGGGCAAAATAACACTGGCAAATGATGGGCAAAATAACACTGGCAAATGATGGGCAAAATAACACTGGCAAATGAAGGATAAAATAAAACTGGAAAATGAGGGTAAAATAACACTGGCAAATGAAGGGGGAAATAACACTGGCAAATGAATGGCAAAATAACACTGGCAAATGATGGGCAAAATAACACTGGCAAATGATGGGCAAAATAACGCTGGCAAATGAATGGTAAAATAATACTGTCAAATGAAGGGGAAAATAACACTGGCAAATGATGGTCAAAATAACACTGGCAAATGATGGTCAAAATAACACTGGCAAATGAAGGATAAAATAAAACTGGAAAATGATGGGTAAAATAACACTGGCAAATGAATGGCAAAATAACACTAGCAATTGAAGGGTAAAATAACACTGGCAAATGAATGGTAAAATAATACTGTCAAATGAAGGGGAAAATAACACTGGCAAATGATGGGCAAAATAACACTGGCAAATGAAGGATAAAATAAAACTGGAAAATGAGGGTAAAATAACACTGGCAAATGAATGGCAAAATAATACTGGCAAATGAAGGGTAAAATAATACTGGCAAATGAATTGCAAAATAACACTGGCAAATGAAGGGAAAAATAATACTGGCAAATGAAGGGTAAAATAGCACTGGCAAATGTATGGCAAAATAACACTGGGAAATGAATGGCAAAATAATACTGGCAAATGAATGGCAAAATAATACTGGCAAATGAATGGCTAAATAACACTGGCAAATGAAGGGAAAAATAACACTGGCAAATGAAGGGTAAAATAACACTGGCAAATAAATGGTTAAAAAGCACTGGCAAATGATGGGCAAATTAACTCTGGCAAATAAATGGTAAAATAACACTGGCAAATGATGGGCAAGATAACACTGGCAAATGATGGGCAAAATAACACTGGCAAATGATGGGCAAAATAACACTGGCAAATGATGGGCAAAATAACACTGGCAAATGATGGGCAAAGTAAAACACAGAGGAGACAGCCAGGTAAGTTCTGGGAAAGGGGGGAGGAGGGTGGTGGTGTGTTAATGGGCACATTTTCTGTGGCATATTAATGGGCATATTGTATGTGGCATATTAATGGGCATATTGTATGTGGCAAATTAATTGGAAATCTGGCTGTGGCATATCAATGGGCAGGCTAATAGTGGCATGTTAATGGGAAAATTGTCTGTGGCATCTGGGCAATTTGGCTGTGGCATATTAATGGGCAGGCTAATTGTGGAATATTAATTGGCAATCTGGCTGTGGCATATTAAAGGGTAGGCTAATAAGGGCATATTAATGGGCAGGCTAATAGTGGCATATTAATAGGGAAATGGCGGTGGCATATTAATTGGGAATCCGGCTGTGGCATATTAATGGGCAGGCTTACAGTGGCATAATGGGAAAATTGGCTGTGGCATATTAATGGGCAAATTGGCTGTGGCCAACTTGATACTGTGGCATGATCTGTGGGGAAAAATAGCATGTACTATGGGGAAAGTGACACCATGGCATGTTCTGCAGGGGCAGTTCAGTGGGTCAAAGTGACAATGTGGTATGTTCTGGCGGGCAAATTTACACTGCGGCGTGCCAGATCGGGTGGGTGCAATATGAGTACAAGACAAGTGCTGTGGGTACTGTATAGTGCTGTGTTAAGACCTATAGGTGAAATGTGGGGGCAGAGGAAGGGAATAAAAATAAGAAATTAACAATTTTTCAATAACATTTTTATTACATATGAAAATAGTTAAATATAATATTAAAAAGTTCATATAAGTATAAATTCAACTAGTGACCCATGGGTGACCCTAACCCTAACACCCTAACCCTAACAGGGAGAGGAATCGCCCTGGGGGGGTAGAAACATGTCCATCATGGCAGCCAGCGGCAACACAAATGCCACAAACTGGAGAAACAACAGCTGAATCTGCTCGGTTAACATTCCAGCCAACGGCGTAATTCAAAGTTCTTACCAGGCGTCCAAGATGAGTGCGCAGGAACTCAATGGCTTGTGCTTGTCACTGGATCGGCGTGAAAGTAGCCTTAGGGATATCCCTTATATAACTGGAGGCGATCAATACATATAGATAAGTATTGTGGAGTTTAGTTGGTCCTGCCCTATAGGCTAATCTAACTATATAACCAGTTTTTAATTAATTAAATAAGTATTTTAAATTGTTTCCATTGCTATGCTACTTAACTACCACTAGGGGCAGTCAACTAGCATATTCAGAGCTACGGAAGTGAAGTTACTTTCACTTCCGAAGCTCAGACCAGCAGAGGGCATAGCCATATTGACGGAGCAGCACAGTTAAGCAGGAACACCCGAGAGGGGTAAGTTCAGAGGTTGGTAGCTAAACAGGAACACCCGAGAGGGGGTGAGGAATGAGAATGGTAGCTAAGCAGTAAGGAACACCCTAGTGAGGGTGAGAAATGAGAAGGGTAGCTTTAAGGGGACAACTTAGCTGAAGAAATATTGCTGTAAGCAGAGGGTCTCAGGAGATGCTGATAATCATCCCCCGGGCTGGTTGAGCCACTCAGGGTCAGATTCCCAGTTCCTGGACAAGGTCACAATACAAATGTGCATTAAGCTAAGGATCAGGAACAGACGCAGCAGCTCTCAGAAATCAGGCATCAACTTCAGTGCAAAAGCCCTGCCAGAAACTGCAGCTATTTAACCCCTTAACGCATATGGACGTATATATACGTCCTGAAAAGCATGGTCCTTAAGGACCATGAGGACGTATATATACGTCCTCCGTTTTCATGTAGTGTTGCGCTCCTCAGGGCAACACTACATGTCTGTAGCTACTCTCAGGCTGCTTCGGATCCGAAGCAGCCTCTGAGAGGGCTTTCAGCCCCCCCTCCCCCCGCGCGCATACGATCACCGCGAATGTGATCGTATGCGCGTTACACACATAGGCAGTGAAAGCTGATCACTGCCTATGTGTGTTAAAGTGTGCCTCTATCGAGGAATCATGCAACACATTCTGTGCACCCCTGGGCACCGCGATCACCTCCAATACAGCATGCCCAGATGAGAGCGACGGAAAAGAGAAAAAAAAAATCTCTTCCGTCACTCTGAAACCACTACTTGACTGCCCCTAGAGGCAGTTAGACTGTATTACAGTTAGAAAATAGAAAATTAATTCAATAAATAAATAAAATAAATAAATGGAGAAAGCTAACCCTTGATCTACTGAACCTAGATCTAGGGTTAGGGTCACAAATAATTATAGGGTCATAATTAGGGTTAAACAGGGGTTCGGATGATTAAGGGGTGGGGGTCAATTTAGGGTTAGATTAAATTTAGAGTTGGGGTAAATTTAGGGTTCGGGTTAAAAAAATCACTGTAGAAGAAAATGGTTAGAAAACCAAAAAACACTAATATTGTTTATTGCCCTATTACGTGAAATAAAACATAGACAAACAAGGAAACATTGGTATTACTAAACTCACGACAAATAGTAGAAATATATATAGATGGGGTCTTTTTTTACCATTTGTAATTGTGTAAAAAAATCAGGTCAAAGTTGGAAAAAGTGTTTTTTATGGCATATTTTCATCATATTTTATATTTTTTTTAATAGTAAATGATATCATATGATGAAAATAATAGTATCAAATGAAAGCCCTATCTGTCCTTTAAAAAATGATATATAATTTGTGTGGGTGGACTGAACACAAAGAAAGAAATTCACAGTTCAGTAAACGTATGTCAAAAATAATGGGATTCTGGTCTTCAAGGCACATCAAATGCAGCATAGCACACGGTCACTAAGGGGTTAACCTGGGTGTGAGCAAAAGGTAACGAGCCCACCTGACACCAAACAGAGGGGAAGGAATACAAGCAAAGTAAGGTAGGGAGACCTCTAGAGGAGGCAGGAGGAATATAACCATAGTAAGGTAGGGAGACCTCTAGAGGAGGCAGGAGGAATATAACCATAGTAAGGTAGGGAGACCTCTAGAGGAGGCAGGAGGAATACAAGCAAAGTAAGGTAGGGAGACCTCTAGAGGAGGCAGGAGGAATATAACCATAGTAAGGTAGGGAGACCTCTAGAGGAGGCAGGAGGAATATAAGCACAGTAAGGTAGGGAGACCTCTAGAGGAGGCAGGAGGAATATAACCATAGTAAGGTAGGGAGACCTCTAGAGGAGGCAGGAGGAATATAAGCACAGTAAGGTAGGGAGACCTCTAGAGGAGGCAGGAGGAATATAACCATAGTAAGGTAGGGAGACCTCTAGAGGAGGCAGGAGGAATATAACCATAGTAAGGTAGGGAGACCTCTAGAGGAGGCAGGAGGAATATAACCATAGTAAGGTAGGGAGACCTCTAGAGGAGGCAGGAGGAATATAACCATAGTAAGGTAGGGAGACCTCTAGAGGAGGCAGGAGGAATATAACCATAGTAAGGTAGGGAGACCTCTAGAGGAGGCAGGAGGAATACAAGCAAAGTAAGGTAGGGAGACCTCTAGAGGAGGCAGGAGGAATATAACCATAGTAAGGTAGGGAGACCTCTAGAGGAGGCAGGAGGAATACAAGCAAAGTAAGGTAGGGAGACCTCTAGAGGAGGCAGGAGGAATATAACCATAGTAAGGTAGGGAGACCTCTAGAGGAGGCAGGAGGAATATAACCATAGTAAGGTAGGGAGACCTCTAGAGGAGGCAGGAGGAATATAACCATAGTAAGGTAGGGAGACCTCTAGAGGAGGAAGGAGGAATATAAACATAGTAAGGTAGGGAGACCTCTAGAGGAGGCAGGAGGAATATAACCATAGTAAGGTAGGGAGACCTCTAGAGGAGGCAGGAGGAATATAACCATAGTAAGGTAGGGAGACCTCTAGAGGAGGCAGGAGGAATATAACCATAGTAAGGTAGGGAGACCTCTAGAGGAGGCAGGAGGAATATAACCATAGTAAGGTAGGGAGACCTCTAGAGGAGGCAGGAGGAATATAACCATAGTAAGGTAGGGAGACCTCTAGAGGAGGCAGGAGGAATATAAGCATAGTAAGGTAGGGAGACCTCTAGAGGAGGCAGGAGGAATACAAGCAAAGTAAGGTAGGGAGACCTCTAGAGGAGGCAGGAGGAATATAACCATAGTAAGGTAGGGAGACCTCTAGAGGAGGCAGGAGGAATATAACCATAGTAAGGTAGGGAGACCTCTAGAGGAGGCAGGAGGAATATAACCATAGTAAGGTAGGGAGACCTCTAGAGGAGGCAGGAGGAATATAACCATAGTAAGGTAGGGAGACCTCTAGAGGAGGCAGGAGGAATACAAGCAAAGTAAGGTAGGGAGACCTCTAGAGGAGGCAGGAGGAATATAACCATAGTAAGGTAGGGAGACCTCTAGAGGAGGCAGGAGGAATATAACCATAGTAAGGTAGGGAGACCTCTAGAGGAGGCAGGAGGAATATAACCATAGTAAGGTAGGGAGACCTCTAGAGGAGGAAGGAGGAATATAACCATAGTAAGGTAGGGAGACCTCTAGAGGAGGCAGGAGGAATATAACCATAGTAAGGTAGGGAGACCTCTAGAGGAGGCAGGAGGAATATAACCATAGTAAGGTAGGGAGACCTCTAGAGGAGGCAGGAGGAATATAACCATAGTAAGGTAGGGAGACCTCTAGAGGAGGCAGGAGGAATATAACCATAGTAAGGTAGGGAGACCTCTAGAGGAGGCAGGAGGAATATAACCATAGTAAGGTAGGGAGACCTCTAGAGGAGGCAGGAGGAATATAACCATAGTAAGGTAGGGAGACCTCTAGAGGAGGCAGGAGGAATATAAGCACATAAATAATGACTTTTAAATGCATGAGTCAGAAGGTCAGTGTTGAACCCTGACAACCAGCCTGCCAATAAATTACCGGCCAGGTGGCAAACCCATCTGAGTTGTTTTGGCTAAATTGTCTTATTCTTCCTTCCTGCATTCAGTTCATTTTGTTTGTTATTAGCAGGTTATGTCTGAAGAAGCCACGCATGGGCAGTAAAACACGTCAGGATTATCATTGTGTACCATATGATGTTTAAATGTCTCTAAACACAGCTTCATACAAATGAAACATTACTATTGTATAAATGTTTTTTATTTACTGATTGTTTTCTGATTTTACCGTAATTACATTATTTTGTGTTAAATTTATCAGTTCTTTCCATGTACCGATACATTTATATACTGGCCATGTACGGATATTTATATACTGGCCATGTACGGATATTTATATACTGGCCATGTACGGATATATTTATATACTGGCCATGTACGGATATTTATATACTGCCCATGTACGGATATATTTATATACTGGCCATGTACGGATATTTATATACAGGCCATGTACGGATATTTATTTACATACTACAAGTTATCGCATTTTCACTAGAGGAAACTAAGTGATTCCCAATAGCTCTATGACCATCATTTTATTTTTATTTCTATATTGTTGGTGTTGAGAGATAACCTATAGGTGTCTAAGGTAACTGCTTGTCATTCTGCAAACATCTAGTGTCTCTATACATGTAACACGTATAACTGAAGCATGCAGTGCCAGCCTCTATGTACAGTTTGATGAATTGATCACATGGCTGGAAACGCGCCAATCTGGTCCAACAACCTATGTATGTCCTGAGGACCAGAACCGAATTACACCACGTCTCACATCTAACAGCAGGGTAAAAACATACATATATACATTTCTATCCCATACATCCACTACCCTCTCAGTAAAGTAATACTTTCATTAAGTCCACAGCCCCCCCCCCCCCTATATTAAATTAAAGAGTCATTTCGGCAGCCCCTGGCCCCACAATGTGAAGGGAGTGGGAGGGTAGGAGTTTCCCATATACCTCACAATAGTGCCGAATTACCCCCACCTCCCTGTCCACACTGCCAGATTACCCCCACCTTCCTGTCCACACTGCCAGATTACCCCCACATCCCTGTCCACACTGCCAGATTACCCCCACATCTCTTTTCACAGCACCATATTTCTCCATGGTGAAGTAGTGGGGGCAGTCCGGATGTCTGTGCAGGCAGTGAGGGAGGATGTACCACCAAGAATGGAAGAATTGGCTCTGCTTTCACCATGATGAGTCTGCTACCCCTTCCCTCCAGACTGCTGCCCTGGACTCACTAATACCCTAATCTATGCAGTGAGGACTCACCTTCCCGAGACTCCTCTGTCTGCACCACACAGAACAGGGAAAGCATTACAAGCAGACTTCTCATCGGGACACAAGTTCCTCCCAGGGTCATCTCGAGATTGGAAGAAACAATACTTGGGGTGTTATTATGACCTCATTCTCTCCACGTCTCCGATAGTAATATATCTCTACCCAGCCAGCGCTGCGACCAAGGTGTGGACACTGGTGGGATGGCCGTAGAACACACGACTTTACCAGTTAATATAAGAAATGTCCGTGTGTCCTGGATCTCCACCGATGTAAGCAAAACGATTCTGGAGGCTCGGGCCTTTATTTCTGGCATAACGAACAGAGTCCAAGTCTGTGTGTTTGTTTGGGAGGAGTCATAGTGCATTCCCCTCGTAAGATATTGATCTGACAGCGGTGGAAATAACATGGACCCTCTTCCCCTCAGAGACCACCATGGTGATGGATAAAGTTCTCACAGTCTAGCTCACAATCTACATCCAGCAGCAGCTACCACTGAACAGACACAAGCCACGTCAGTATCACGGATGTGAGACATATATCTTATTATGGGAAGGGCATATTACAGCAACCACTGAACACACACAAGCCACGTCAGTACCACGGATGTGAGACATATATCTTATTATGGGAAGGGCATATTACAGCTACCACTGAACACACACAAGCCACGTCAGTACCACGGATGTGAGACATATATCTTATTATGGGAAGGGCATATTACAGCTTCCACTGAACACACACAAGCCACGTCAGTACCACGGATGTGAGACATATATCTTATTATGGGAAGGGCATATTACAGCTACCACTGAACACACACAAGCCACGTCAGTACCACGGATGTGAGACATATATCTTATTATGGGAAGGGCATATTACAGCTACCACTGAACACACACAAGCCACGTCAGTACCACGGATGTGAGACATATATCTTATTATGGGAAGGGCATATTACAGCTACCACTGAACACACACAAGCCACGTCAGTACCACGGATGTGAGACATATATCTTATTATGGGAAGGGCATATTACAGCTACCACTGAACACACACAAGCCACGTCAGTACCACGGATGTGAGACATATATCTTATTATGGGAAGGGCATATTACAGCTTCCACTGAACACACACAAGCCACGTCAGTACCACGGATGTGAGACATATATCTTATTATGGGAAGGGCATATTACAGCTACCACTGAACACACACAAGCCACGTCAGTACCACGGATGTGAGACATATATCTTATTATGGGAAGGGCATATTACAGCTTCCACTGAACACACACAAGCCACGTGTAACGCACGGGGTCCGGGATAGTAAGGGGACCCTGAGCACCCTCGATCAGGAGCTACATTGCAGGGTGGAGACACAGGACCTGGTGCTGGGTAACTGCAATCCCTTGGAAGTTTGGGACCCCCAAGTCTTTGCAGCCACAACCAGACCCTGTGAAGCAGCCGCTGTATCCAGGTCTCAGGGCTTAAGAGTAAATGAACTAAGTGACAGCCAAGCAGAGCTAAACAGAAAAGGACTGAGGGAGGGCAGAACTGAAATACAGAGGGCAGAGCTACAGGACAGAGGTAAGACATAGGCAAGATAAAACAGAAACCAACCAAGGATACAGAAAAGGCAAGGCACAGGGTCGCAGATAATAACATAAGAATACTGCAGGGAACAGGACGAAGGAACACAAGAGACACATGGAATAAACATGAATACAGGAACTAAAGGTGGGGGTTTGGTTAACCAACTGGCCAATTAGATGTAAGCTTGCCAACCACGTCAAGGTACCCCACATTAGGCAAGTCCCTAACTAAGAAATAATATTAGCCACGTCAGTACCACGGATGTGACACATATATCTTATTATGAGGAGGGCATATTACAGTTACCACTGAACATACACAAGCCAAGTCAGTACCACGGATGTGAGACAAATATCTTATTATGGGGAGGGCATATCACAGCTACCACTGAACAGACACACGCCACGTCAGTACCACAGATGTGAGACATATATCTTATTATGGGGAGGGCATATCACAGCTACCACTGAACAGACACACGCCACGTCAGTACCACGGATGTGAGACATATATCTTATTATGGGGAGGGCATATTACAGCTACCACTGAACAGACACACGCCACATCAGTACCACGGATGTGAGACAAATATCTTATTATGGGGAGGGCATATTACAGCTACCACTGAACAGACACACGCCACGTCAGTACCACGGATGTGAGACATGTATCTTATTATGGGGAGGGGATATTACAGCTACCACTGAACAGACACACGCCACGTCAGTACCACGGATGTGAGACATATCTCTTATTATGGGGAGGGCATATCACAGCTACCACTGAACAGACACACGCCACGTCAGTACCACGGATGTGAGACATGTATCTTATTATGGGGAGGGCATATTACAGCTACCACTGAACAGACACACGCCACGTCAGTACCACGGATGTGAGACATGTATCTTATTATGGGGAGGGCATATTACAGCTACCACTGAACAGACACACGCCACGTCAGTACCACGGATGTGAGACATATATCTTATTATGGGGAGGGCATATTACTGCTACCACTGAACAGACACAAGCCACGTCAGTACCATGGATGTGAGACATATATCTTATTATGGGGAGGGTATATTACAGCTACCACTGAACACACACAAGCCACGTCAGTACCACGGATGTGAGACATATATCTTATTATGGGGAGGGCATATTACAGCTACCACTGAACAGACACACGCCACGTCAGTACCACGGATGTGAGACATGTATCTTATTATGGGGAGGGCATATTACAGCTACCACTGAACAGACACACGCCACGTCAGTACCACGGATGTGAGACATATATCTTATTATGGGGAGGGCATATTACTGCTACCACTGAACAGACACACGCCACGTCAGTACCACGGATGTGAGACATGTATCTTATTATGGGGAGGGCATATTACAGCTACCACTGAACAGACACACGCCACGTCAGTACCACGGATGTGAGACATGTATCTTATTATGGGGAGGGCATATTACAGCTACCACTGAACAGACACACGCCACGTCAGTACCACGGATGTGAGACATATATCTTATTATGGGGAGGGCATATTACTGCTACCACTGAACAGACACAAGCCACGTCAGTACCATGGATGTGAGACATATATCTTATTATGGGGAGGGTATATTACAGCTACCACTGAACACACACAAGCCACGTCAGTACCACGGATGTGAGACATATATCTTATTATGGGGAGGGCATATTACAGCTACCACTGAACAGACACACGCCACGTCAGTACCACGGATGTGAGACATGTATCTTATTATGGGGAGGGCATATTACAGCTACCACTGAACAGACACACGCCACGTCAGTACCACGGATGTGAGACATATATCTTATTATGGGGAGGGCATATTACTGCTACCACTGAACAGACACAAGCCACGTCAGTACCATGGATGTGAGACATATATCTTATTATGGGGAGGGCATATTACAGCTACCACTGAACACACACAAGCCACGTCAGTACCACGGATGTGAGACATATATCTTATTATGGGGAGGGCATATTAAGTAACATGGTTTGGTAATTCTCACTATAATAACATAGATCTCTTCAAATCAGCTTTAATACTAATTATGTAATGAACACAGTGATTACGAGATGTGGGGGATCACTGTACAGATTATACAAAAACGTTAATTCTGGAGAAAAACTCTAAAATTGGAGAAGTTGTCATGGAAACCCTTGGAATGATACTGCTGATTACATCACCTTATACCAGAAATCACCTTATACAGATCACTTACTGCATATATACAGAGTATATGGGTGCGTCGCTCTCTGTATATGTGTCGGTTACAGTGTGTTTGTGGGATCAGTTTATGGGTGCGTCGCTCTCTGTATATGTGTCGGTTACAGTGTGTTTGTGGGATCAGTTTATGGGTGTGTCGCTCTCTGTATATGTGTCGGTTACAGTGTGTTTGTGGGATCAGTTTATGGGTGCGTCGCTCTCTGTATATGTGTCGGTTACAGTGTGTTTGTGGGATCAGTTTATGGGTGCGTCGCTCTCTGTATATGTGTCGGTTACAGTGTGTTTGTGGGATCAGTTTATGGGTGCGTCGCTCTCTGTATATGTGTCGGTTACAGTGCGTTTGTGGGATCAGTTTATGGGTGCGTCGCTCTCTGTATATGTGTCGGTTACAGTGTGTTTGTGGGATCAGTTTATGGGTGCGTCGCTCTCTGTATATGTGTCGGTTACAGTGTGTTTGTGGGATCAGTTTATGGGTGCGTCGCTCTCTGTATATGTGTCGGTTACAGTGTGTTTGTGGGATCAGTTTATGGGTGCGTCGCTCTCTGTATATGTGTCGGTTACAGTGTGTTTGTGGGATCAGTTTATGGGTGCGTCGCTCTCTGTATATGTGTCGGTTACAGTGTGTTTGTGGGATCAGTTTATGGGTGCGTCGCTCTCTGTATATGTGTCGGTTACAGTGTGTTTGTGGGATCAGTTTATGGGTGCGTCGCTCTCTGTATATGTGTCGGTTACAGTGTGTTTGTGGGATCAGTTTATGGGTGCGTCGCTCTCTGTATATGTGTCGGTTACAGTGTGTTTGTGGGATCAGTTTATGGGTGTGTCGCTCTCTGTATATGCGTCGGTTACAGTGTGTTTGTGGGATCAGTTTATGGGTGCGTCGCTCTCTGTATATGCGTCGGTTACAGTGTGTTTGTGGGATCAGTTTATGGGTGCCTTACTCTATTTGGCCAATTCCCAGGAAATAAATCCAAACCTCTGTCATACATTGTTTCCTTTTAATACACAAAATATAAAAGCTCCCCCCATGCAGACCCCTCTGCGTGGGTCAGTCATTGAGGAGAAATCCATGAGTTTTTAAATGCCTGCGCAGTCCTGCTATGACGGCAAATCTTTTCCCACACTCCGGACAGACATAATCCTTCCCTTCGTGGGTCTTACTGTGCCGGGTAAGGATGGAAGAATCATTAAAACGTTTGCCGCAGAGTTGACATTCATATGGCCTCTCACCCGTGTGAGTGCGGTGATGCCTACGCAGTTTGGCGGGTTCCTTAAACCCCTTGCCGCACTCCAAGCAAACAAACGGCCTCTCGCCCGTGTGGGTGCGTCGGTGCGTCTGCAGGTGTGAGCTGCGCAGGAATCCTTTCCCACAGTCTGGGCAGTGAAAGGGCTTTTCTCCGGAGTGCGATTTCTTGTGCGTCACTAACTGAAACTTCTGCCGAAAGCTTTTGCCGCAGTCTGGGCAGTGAAACTCCTTCTCCTTGGCATGACTCCGCAGATGCACAATGAGGCGGGATCTGTAGGCGTAAGTGTTTCCACACTCGGTACATGTGTAACGGTTCTCCTGCTTTATGGGCTTCAATTTACTTTTGTCTGGTGGTGGCTCGGCATTTACAGATACAGGACACTCGCTGCTCACACTCACCTCACCCACAGCCCCCCCTGATTCCTCAGTGTTACAATCAGAAAGCTGAGAGTCTGCAGCGAGATCTCCCATCAGATCAGTTATGGGTTGAGCTCCCAGCTCTGAGCTCCCACACTCCTCCATGTCTGTCAGAGACTTCCCCGTGAGCCGTCGTGATTCCCGTTGTAGCTTCTCACACTCCAGCTTGCGGTCGTATCTGCGAGTCTGCTCAATGTTATTATCCAGACTCAAGCAATCCTCCTGCTGACACTTACTGTCCTCAGGAGTGTGTATCCCATTCTCCCGACAGTCATACTGTGTGTTGGCTCCTTCCCCGGAGTGGGATTTCACTTTGCTCTTAGTGTCAGTGTCGAGCATCTCCTCACTGACCCAGTCACCTTGTTTGAAAGTTTCCTGCCCTGGCTGGGGTGATTGGGGGGATGCCCATTCCGTATTTGGTCCTCCCCCATTCACAGTGTATTCAGGATTATTGTATTTTTGGGGGGCTTGCAGATGTCCCACGGTGAGTGGCTCGTCATTACACGTTCGCGGGCTCTGGCCATGTAACGTTTGTATGTGCTCGTGGCCTTTAATGTGTTTATTGTAAGCCGTGGGCTCATAAAACCTCAGGCCGCAGGGGCTGCAGTATAGAGTCCTCTCCGCAACGTGCACTTTGTAATGTCGAGTGAGGACAGACGAGTCATTGAATCGTTTCCCGCAGAGGTTACAGACATAAGGTCTTTCCCCTGTGTGGATCCGCTGGTGCCGGCGCAGCTTGGTGTGTTCCAGAAATCTTTTCCCGCAGTCTCCGCACTGGTAGGGTCTCTCTCCGGAGTGCGATCTCTTATGCACCATAAGTGTTGAACGGCGCACAAAGCTCTTGCCACATTCAGGGCAGGAGTACGGCCTCAGCCCCGAGTGCGCCATCTGGTGGATGCGAAGGTTGGGTTTGCAGCTGAAGCCTTTGCCGCAGTCAGGGCAGGAGTACGGCTTGGCAGCCGTGTGAACGTCCAGATGACGGACCAGTGACTGCCAGGTGTTAAAGGATTTGCCACAGTCGGCACAGATATACAGTTTATCTCCTGAGGCCGGGTCATCAAGCTGGGGTTTCTCCACAGTTACACAGCTCCCCTTGATTCTCCTCTGTTTGGGAACATTTTCGATAAACCCTGTGTGCTCTGCTTCGTCATCCTCTCCTAATACCCGGGTATACACTTCCAGAGGAAGCAGGGTCTCTTGGCAGGCTGGGTCATCATGTGCACGGCCAGCTTTGGGCTGAGGGGAAATCTCGTCACATGGCGGACAGTCATTAATCTCATCCAAAGGCCGAGGGGAGCAGAGATCTGTCAGAATCAGCAAAAACAAACCACAGGCCAAATTACTGTTATGTGAACAGTAGACACATTTAAACACATTTTTCTTTTTATTCATGCATGTGCTGTAATTCTGTTATCACAGTGGGGGTTCTGTATGAAAGGTTATCAAGACAAAAACATTGCGCTGATTTCAGCCAGAACAAAAACACTGATCTAATTATTGTGTAAGATTCAGCTGCAGACTATGTATGAAAAAAGTCACATTACAACTATATTAAATCACTTAGATTACAATCTGCATTATCCCAGCTGAATAAAAAAATCACATATTGACAGTACAATATAGCTGCTATTTATACACAACCCCCATTCTGACAGCTATATACTGACCGTACAGACGCAAGAGTAAAAACCCGACTGAAGGAATCAGGATAGCGCCGCCTGCTGCCTCTGGACTATGGCCCCATGATAAAAGCTTGCATTTTCCCCTGCAGAAAGGCTTGTTCGTGCCTTTCTGCGTGGGTGTTCGGTAGATTGAATCTACCGAACCAACTCACGAATGAACGGACCACCTGGGTAAGGGATGTGCCATAACACTATACGTTAATATTGTTAGTTAGTTATATTCTGTTAGTATATTGGTTTATGTGTAATGTTTAATTCTGTTAGTAGACCACTCTGAAGGTTTATAATGTGACAGTGACTCCAATAGTTTACTCCAACATCCATTGTTCTGTAGTAACTGGATTAACTGGTAAACTGATTATGTTGTGTACATTACTGTGTGTATTGTAATTAGGTCTACTCACTCTATGTTAATTCCTAGTTGGTTTGCAGTCTGAATGTCTAATGTTTTCCTAGCCCCAGTTAGTTGGAGAACTATGTTTAGTTCCATTCCCCCCCATTGTATACTAATGTCTGTGATGTCATGTGTATGTCTTTTTATAAGTCTGTGTTGTTTGTCAAATAAAGTAGTTCAATCTTGCTGTACCTAACTGCTAGATGTCCTGTCTATTTGGGTACAAAGAGCAAGGGTCCAGGAAAGACTTGCTGGCTGTGACGGTCCGTTACAATTGGTGGCAAGCGACGGGATTGTTCTCACAGCCCAGAAGGACAGCTACAAGGCAACACCATTTCCTGGATTTATAATTTGAGGGCAACGCATGTCTCAGTACAGCGACCCTGACAGCAGCAGGATGGAACCAGGCTGGACCCAAACAGCAGTTCCATATGAGGAGGAAGACCTGGATGGCCGGGATGCAATAAGGAAAGGCATCTGGTACCAGGCACTGGATAACGTACAGTATCAGCGGGGCGAGGGACTCCCCAGCGAGGAGCAGCGACAGCAGACGCGACTGGCACTGCAGATGCCCTACCTGGGAGAGCAGCCCCTGGAGCATTGGGTAAAGGAGCTCGAGCACCGGGTATGGCAGGAGCTATGGCTAGAGGATGCCTACCAGGCACTCTGGTTGTATACAGTTCGGTATACACCCTGGACAGTGGAGCATGATAACCCGGAGGGAGAAGAGTTTAATGGCCCTGGCTTGCTGTGGGAGGCTTTCACAGATCCTGAATTTGGGAGCCCTGAGGAGACCCGGTTCCAAGATATTTTTGACTGGAGGGAGGGTATGCAAGTCTGGGATGACCCCCACGAAGTGAGACCAGACTTGACCCACCTTGTATCCCTGGAATGGGAACTGGAGCAGGATTACAAACACCTGTTCCGCTCCATTGTGGATTCCCAGCAGGAGAGCATCATGGCAGACCCAGGTCCAGAGCCCTTCAGCTGGGAGGATATCATAGAGATGTACTGGGAGGACCTCCAGCCGGCAAGTGGAGATGGGACCGAGGTCTCTCCACTGGCCCCACAGGGAGAGGAGAGCATCGTCTCCATCCCCCAGCGGCAGTGTGATCTGCAGGGAATAGGGAGCCCAGTCTCCATTCCCCAGCGGCAGTGTGATCTGCAGGGAATTGGGAGCCCAGTCTCCATTCCCCAGTGGCAGTGTGATTTGCAGGGAATAGAGAGCCCAGTCTCCATTCCCCAGCGGCAGTGTGATTTGCAGGGAACAGAGAGCCCAGTCTCCATTCCCCAGCGGCAGTGTGATTTGCAGGGAACAGAGAGCCCAGCCTCCTTTCCCCAGCAGCAGAGTGTTTTATTGGGAGAGGAGAGCCTTGTCCTCCCTCCCCAGCGGCAGATAGAGCAGGGAATAGAGAGCCCAGCCTCCTTTCCCCAGTGGCAGAGTGTCCAGCAGGGAATAGAGAGCCCAGTCTCCTTTCCCCAGCAGCAGGACACTGTATTGGGAGCGGAGACAGTCTGTCTCCCTCCCCAGAGGATGGTAGTATGTAAGGGAGAGGAGCTTGTTACCCCCTCTCCCCAGCGACAGCTTAAAGTACCAGGGGGAGACAGTGAGCCCCACAACCGTGCAGAAGGGACTGTGGTCTCTGCACTTACAGCACAGGGGGTAGGGACAGTCGGGCCTGTCCCCCAGCAACAGGGCTGTTTGACTGTCTCCCCCCACAGCAGCATGGGGGTTTGTCTATAGGATAGACATTCGGTCTCCCCCTCCAGCAGCAGAGCTGTGTATCCAAAGGGGAGACAGTCTGTCTCCCCCTCCAGCAACCAGGCTACTTCTGTGGTAGTGCTGGCACCAGGGCAGAGTACCGCTGGTCTCTGCCCACTCAGCAACCCACCAAGGCAGCCTTCCAGTCCCCCACACAGCCGTGGTGAGGCACCTGGACATGGACAAGTTTCTCCCTTAATCGGGTGTAGTAACCATTTATTGTGGGTGGGCTGTACTGCTGTTTCGTGGGTGGGCTGCTGGACTAACCAGGGAACTGACCAGCAGGAGGTCAGATACCCTGTTAGTCTGTTTGGAAAAGGGGAGAGATGTGGCGGAACCAACCTGGCCACTATGTTCTGGAGAAGCCTGGTTGCTCGCCTGCTGCCTCTGGACTATGGCCCCATGGTAAAAGCTTGTATTTTCCCCTGCAGAAAGGCTTGTTCGTGCCTTTCTGCCTGGGTGTTCAGTAGATTGAATCTACCGAACCAACTCACAAATGAATGGACTACCTGGGTAAGGGATGTGCCATAACACTATACGTTAATATTGTTAGTTAGTTATATTCTGTTAGTGTATTGGTTTATGTGTAATGTTTAATTCTGTGAGTAGACCACTCTGAAGGTTTATAATGTGACAGTGACTCCAATAGTTTACTCCAACATCCATTGTTCTGTATTAACTGGTAAACTGATTATGTTGTGTACATTACTGTGTGTATTGTAATTAGGTCTACTCACTCTATGTTAATTCCTAGTTGGTTTGCAGTCTGAATGTCTAATGTTTTCCTAGCCCCAGTTAGTTGGAGAACTATGTTTAGTTCCATCCCCCCCATTGTATACTAATGTCTGTGATGTCATGTGTATGTCTTTATATAAGTCTTTATATAAGTCTGTGTTGTTACACAAATAAAGGAGTTCAATCTTGCTGTACCTAACTGCTAGATGTCCTGTCTATTTGGGTACAAAGAGCAAGGGTCCAGGAAAGACTTGCTGGGTGTGACGGTCCGTTACAAACACCAAAAAACAAACATTGGGTCCAGGTATATCAGGACAAATGGCTCCCAGCCCCTCTTTACACATATGGGTGGGGGTCAGTGCAGGCAGCTCTAACCCCCTGCTATAATAAATGGGGCCTGGAGCTGGTCAATTACTCCCAACCGTAATTAAAATACATTGGGGGGCTACCGGCAAAATGGCTCACCGTCCCGATAAATTATATTGGGGCTAGATCTAAATAATCCCCCTGGGGTATGGGCAATTACAAAATAAAATGATTGCCCCCCTGGGGTCTGGCAATGGGCCCGGAGATATTATTTTACA
Organism: Pelodytes ibericus; assembly: GCA_036172795.1. NCBI lineage: Eukaryota > Metazoa > Chordata > Amphibia > Anura > Pelodytidae > Pelodytes > Pelodytes ibericus. The sequence continues at coordinate 228,114,902 of CM069859.1, forward strand.
TTATTTAATTTGGCAGGCTCAAGACACAAATGGGGGACAGTATTTATTATGGGGCCCCAGACTGCCAATACCCAGCTCCATTTCTATTAATATGGTGGAGGTCAGGGCCACTTGATTAAGTTAGAGTATTTCAGCTATTTCCATAACCGACTTCCTCCTGAAATGAGCCTCTATCATCCCGTCGAAATCTATGGGATGATCGTGGATATTTCCCGGTGTATTTCTACCTTGGAAAGCTGGTATTCAGCCAGGAATAGGGGAATCACACTGCAGCACAAAGGACCCCTCGGTACTCTGACTGATACCTCCGGTAAAAGCTTTGCTATCTTGCTCAGATCTGCCCTTCCAGGAGCCGCCTATTGTGGCAATTACCCAAACCACTAGTGCTGTGATTAGTTACCCCTTACAAGAGCTTTAGCGTTATCTGCTCTAACTTACTTACCTCTAACCGGTGTTAGAGTGAAGTAAGAATGACAATTTATTCCAGGAACAGCACACATATATACAGACATAATTACATCAACAGGGGATTAGCATACAATACTAGGGGGAGGCCACTGTAGTTCCCCACTAGGTCCAGTCATTAAACTGGTACAAGCATACAATGAACATAATCACTTAGCAGTAAAACTAATTTACAGAGAACAATGGATGAGTCACACAGAACTTGTACAGCTTTAAACATGACATGAAATATAACAAATATGGGTTTATTTGGATCACTTTTAGAACCACAGTCCAGTTACGGTGACTATACTCCCCTGTGACACACTGTAATCAATGCAAAGTGCAAACTGACCCACTTTGCCCACCTTCCCAAATCTAAAACCCCTTTTTAATGCCAGGGTCCATAATCTATAGGGAGGAGGCAAGAACCCCAGTGCTGGAGTGTTCTGTCACAACTGGTCTATATATAGTGTTTAGTAAAGAGGCAGCATGTGCTCACCTTGGTCTGGCTCCTCACATTGCGGGGTCTTTATCATCTCTGGCTGCTCCTCAGGCATTGCTGCGAAGGAGAATAGAGAGGTTTATTCTCTATAACAAGGTATGAAATAAAACGAGAACAAACTGCCATTTATTTACCTGGGAGACAGAGACATGAGTAATTCTCAGTCATCACGATCCTGCTAAATATTCCCACTCTGCCCCCGAGAAGTACACGGCCACGGCATCAAATGCCACGGACTCTGAAACACACAAACCAGGTAACATCAGACTTCAGGCAGTGTGAGTGACAGGGTGGGATGTGCTGCAGGGTGGGAGTGACAGGGTGGGATGTGCTGCAGGGTGGGAGTGACAGGGTGGGATGTGCTGCAGGGTGTGAGTGACAGGGTGGGATGTGCTGCAGGGTGTGAGTGACAGGGTGGGATGTGCTGCAGGGTGTGAGTGACAGGGTGGGATGTGCTGCAGGGTGTGAGTGACAGGGTGGGATGTGCTGCAGGGTGGGTGGGATGTGCTGCAGGGTGGGTGGGATGTGCTGCAGGGTGTGAGTGACAGGGTGGGATGTGCTGCAGGGTGTGAGTGACAGGGTGTGATGTGCTGCAGGGTGTGAGTGACAGGGTGGGATGTGCTACAGGGTGTGAGTGACAGGGTGGGATGTGCTGCAGGGTGGGTGGGATGTGCTGCAGGGTGTGAGTGACAGGGAGGGATGTGCTGCAGGGTGTGAGTGACAGGGTGGGATGTGCTGCAGGGTGTGAGTGACAGGGTGGGATGTGCTGCAGGGTGTGAGTGACAGGGTGGGATGTGCTGCAGGGTGTGAGTGACAGGGTGGGATGTGCTGCAGGGTGTGAGTGACAGGGGGATGTGCTGCAGGGTGTGAGTGACAGGGGGATGTGCTGCATGGTGTGAGTGACAGGGGGATGTGCTGCAGGGTGTGATGTGCTGCAGGGTGTGATGTGCTGCAGGGTGTGAGTGACAGGGGGATGTGCTGCAGGGTGTGAGTGACAGGGGGATGTGCTGCAGGGTGTGATGTGCTGCAGGGTGTGATGTGCTGCAGGGTGGGATGTGCTGCAGGGTGTGAGTGACAGGGGGATGTGCTGCAGGGTGTGAGTGACAGGGGGATGTGCTGCAGGGTGTGAGTGACAGGGGGATGTGCTGCAGGGTGTGATGTGCTGCAGGGTGTGATGTGCTGCAGGGTGGGAGTGACAGGGTGGGATGTGCTGCAGGGTGGGTGGGATGTGATGCAGGGTGGGTGGGATGCAGGGTGGGAGTGACAGGGGGATGTGCTGCAGGGTGGGATGTGCTGCAGGGTGGGATGTGCTGCAGGGTGGGAGTGACAGGGGGATGTGCTGCAGGGTGTGAGTGACAGGGGGATGTGCTGCAGGGTGTGAGTGACAGGGGATGTGCTGCAGGGTGTGATGTGCTGCAGGGTGTGAGTGACAGGGTGGGATGTGCTGCAGGGTGTGATGTGCTGCAGGGTGTGAGTGACAGGGTGGGATGTGCTGCAGGGTGTGATGTGCTGCAGGGTGGGAGTGACAGGGGGATGTGCTGCAGGGTGGGAGTGACAGGGGGATGTGCTGCAGGGTGTGATGTGCTGCAGGGTGGGAGTGACAGGGGGATGTGCTGCAGGGTGGGAGTGACAGGGGGATGTGCTGCAGGGTGGGAGTGACAGGGGGATGTGCTGCAGGGTGGGAGTGACAGGGGGATGTGCTGCAGGGTGTGAGTGACAGGGGGATGTGCTGCAGGGTGTGAGTGACAGGGGGATGTGCTGCAGGGTGGGTGGGATGCAGGGTGGGAGTGACAGGGTGGGATGTGCTGCAGGTTGGGTGGGAGTGACAGGGTGGGATGTGCTGCAGGTTGGGTGGGATGCAGGGTGGGAGTGACAGGGTGGGATGTGCTGCAGGTTGGGATGTGCTGCAGGGTGGGTGGGATGCAGGGTGGGATGTGCTGCAGGGTGGGATGTGCTGCAGGGTGGGATGTGCTGCAGGGTGGGTGGTATAATCCCCCCGGTCTCTCACCCCGGCCGCTCCTGTCCTGTGTACCTGCCGCAGTGCATGCTGGGCAGAATCCTCCGCTCACTTCCGGTCTGTGTCCCAGCATGCCTCACGCGCCGGGTTTGCCGTCGCTCTGCCTGTGGGACCGGAAGCGGAAGTCGCGTCATGTTGAGCGTTGCAGCGGAGAGTCTGCTCCGCCAGGCCCGGGAGCTGCAGGATGCGGAGCTGCTCAGGTTCTGTTCCCGGGCTGTGGCCCCTGAGCTGGGCACCGAGACCCTGGACGCCTTGCGGAGACTGTACCTGGTGCTGGCGGCCGGCAGGCGGAGCAGGAGGCTGGAGCCGGCCTTCCTGGGGCAGTTACAGCGCATTCTGAGCTCCCCTCATACCCCAGGGCAGATCCAGGCCGTGTGTGGGGCCATCCTGTGTGACCTGTCCCCAGACCCCCACATCAGCCTCTCCTGGGGGACCCCAGACCCCCACATCAGCCTCTCCTGGGGGAACCCAGACCCCCACATCAACCTCTCCTGGGGGAACCCAGACCCCCACATCAGCCTCTCCTGGGGGAACCCAGACCCCCACATCAACCTCTCCAGGGGGCCCCCAGACCCCCTCATCAGCCTCTCCCAGGGGGTACCAGACCCCCACATCAGCCTCTCCTCGGGGTCCAGCATCGCGGCCTCTGTTCTGCTGGCCCAGGGCACTGATATGAGCTCCATTGGGCTGCGCGTGTGCAGGAGCGTGGAGGCCCGGGCCCCGGAGGGACACAGCCTGAGACCTCTTCTCCCCATCCTGCTGAGAGCGGTCAGTCAGCAGCCAGAGATCCTGCAGGAGGAGCATGTCAGTATCATGAACAAGAAGCTGGCAGACTGGCTGCGATACACCAACATGCTCCAAGTAACCGCCCAGGGATCCGGGGGCTTCTTCTCCAGCCCCCGCAGCAAGCAGGCCAGTCTGGTAGCCGAGGTAGACGGAGCGGTTGCCACAGATTTCTTCACAGTGCTGAGTTACAGTCCTCATTACACTGAGGAGCAATGGCTGAACATATATGGCTTTTCCATGCTGCGCCGGTGGCTGTTGCAATATGGCGCCTCTGTGACCGCGTCTGGTTCCGATGACAAATCGGAGGTGGATGGCTCTGTAATTTCAATGGTCTCTGCCACCTCCACGTCGAGCCGCTTGTTACCCCCTCGAGAGCGACTCAGAGAGAAAGCTTTCGAATATTGTTTGAGATTAGTCGAACAGAGCAACAGGAAGCCTCTAAAGAAGGCCGACGCCGACCTCCAGAGAGCTTGCATGGTGGAAGCAGTCACATTAATGGACATCATGTGTAAACAGGATGTCACCTACATGTACCGCACTCTTCCTCTTCTCAAGATCCTGCAGGGTCGACTGTGCACTGACCCCTCTCTGGCCACCGTCCTGTTTCCAGTGGCCCAGTTCTTTCTGAATCACAGTGAAGCTGCTGCCGTGGACTCTGAAGCTGTGTACAGACATTTATTTACGAAGGTTCCAGCAGAGCTCTTCCACCAGCCACTCTTTGCCTATCAGTTTGTACGCTTCTGCAGGGCCAACAGCTCCTTCCTGTCGGAGAACGTGGAGTCGTTCAGAGGAAGTTTCCCTAATCTGCTGAAGGTTTTGGCGTGGAACGCTCCTTCTCTTGTGTCAGAGTTTGAGGTGCTGCTTCCAGCTCTTATAAGCTTAGATTCTGCCATTGAGATGCTTCATTTTTTGCTTGACCTACCGTGTCTGACGGCTGCATTAGAAATACAACGGACATTTGCTGCCATGTCTGAGAAATCCACCGTGGACTCTACCGTGGTCCCTCAGAACTCGAGCGAGGCATTCCGGCACCCCGCCTATAAAGGCATGTTTCAGTATCTCCTACGGAATGAGGCTTGGTCCCAACCTCCACCAGAAGGTTTCTGTCGCCTTCGAAAGATCTTGTCCGACACAAGCAGCTCTCCCCGTGTGGTGCAGTGCATGCAGATTGTGCCATATCTTCTCCAGCTTTATGTCCGCACGGTTACAAAGCTAGCTGACGGAGCTCTCATCAGCAAGCTGCTCGTGACATTTCTGGACCGGAGCGGTGATCTCTTCCATTCAACTAACTTCCAAGATGATATGATCCGGGGCCTAAGCTCCCATCTTCCCCACCTCTGCCGCTTGCATCCTCCTGTAGTGGTGGAGCTGTCCCGTGAGCTGCTGGAATTCATTGGCACGGTCACCAATGTCCGGAGCAAGGAGCCTCTTTTCAGCCATGTGGTTTGGGCCATGGGAGAATACTTGTCCGTTTCCTATGACAGACGGTGCAGCGTTGAGCAGGTGAATAGGTTTTTTGAGGTCCTGGAGGCTTTGCTTTTTGAGATCACGCAGGTCCGTGGTTTAAATAGCGCCCCCGTGTGCTCCCCACGTGTTATCACCACACTCATGACGACACTTGCCAAACTGGCGTCCCGCAGCCAGGATCTGATTCCAAGGGTCTCCCTGTACCTGTCTAAGATGAGGTCCTGTGTACAGAGCTCGGCTATGATCTGTGTGTATGGGGAGGAGGACAGTGAGCAGATCCTGATTCGAGCCACCGAACTTCTCAATCTCCTCAAAGTCCCCAGTGTAGCTCAGTTTGTACTGACGCCCTCCCCTGAGGTCAGGAACCCCAGTTACCACCGTAATGCACCCTCATCCCTGCCTGTGGCACTGCGGACCTCCAGTCGCATATTACAGAGAGACAAGAAGCCAGTGTCGGAGTGAGCAGCATGGAGGGCTTCTTGGATATGTACTGTAAGAAGGGATGGTCACACTTGGTTATGGTACTGACCATGCCAGACTTTCATATGAATTTTCACCAATTTACATATAATATAATGTGATTTTTTGCACTGAGCATACTTGCAGCTTATTAAAGGTTCTCCTTATAGCGTGTTAGAAGATAATCTATACATCACCTGTGAGTGGATATGCAGATTAACTACTTTAATGGGGCAGGTAAATCAAGCCACAGGTGATGTCATCAATCGGAGACACCACAGGCATCGTAGGACTTGCTTCATGAAAGAGGGATTAACAAGAGAATTTCAATGTTAAAAGTACTGTCACCTAAACATTGCCTGTTCTGTGAATGTAGAGAATAAAAAATCACATCACCTGGTGGCTACATATGCAAATTACACATTTTCCCATTGAAAATTAGTACAATTGCATACCAAGCCCCAGGTGATGTCATAAGCTGGAGACGCCTATAACATATATTTCTCCTGTGTCTATAAATGATTTTTAGGTTCTTTTAGGATAAATTGTGAGAAAATGTGAATAATCCTGTTTCCAGCTTGTTATACCCGTGACTTGTCAGAAGGGGGCAGTATCTCCTGCTCACTCTGGGGAATGAGGCTGTGATCACTGCAGTTAAAGGGAAATCATCCTAATCCGTAGAATATGCCGTGTATCCGATCACGCGTGTTAGTCTGGATCAGCACTTTAATACCCAATACCAGCGGTATGCCAGTTAATGTATAGAATGTATAGAGTGCCACTTTACATGTTACCATCAGACAATGCTGCCACTAATCATTCTATGTTTTATAAATGATTTGAAAATTCAATGATCAAAGTTTCTGCTAAATAGAGACCCCTCCCTGTCTAAGTTTACACACTGTCATTATATAACAATGCTTTATATAGGAGAAACTCACCAGGCCCTGCACAATGTATAGAAGAGCTCAGCTGGCCATGGGTAATGCAGAGTTACATCTTTACACACTGTCACTTTATAACAATGCATTATACAGGGCCAACTCTGTTCTTATAGCAGGAGAAACTCACCAGGCCCTGCACAATGTATAGAAGAATATATAGAAGAGCTCAGCTGGCCATGGATAATGCAGAGTTACATCATTACACACTGTCACTTTATAACAATGCATTATACAGGGCCAACTCTGTTCTTCTAGCAGGAGAAACTCACCAGACCCTGCACAATGTATAGAAGAATATATAGAAGAGATCAGCTGGCCATGGATAATGCAGAGTTACATCATTACACACTGTCACTTTATAACAATGCATTATACAGGGCCAACTCTGTTCTTCTAGCAGGAGAAACTCACCAGACCCTGCACAATGTATAGAAGAATATATAGAAGAGCTCAGCTGGCCATGGATAATGCAGAGTTACATCTTTACACACTGTCACTATATAACAATGCATTATACAGGGCCAACTCTGTTCTTCTACCTGGAGAAACTCACCAGGCCCTACACAATGTATAGAAGAATATATAGAAGAGCTCAGCTGGCCATGGATAATGCAGAGTTACATCTTTACAAACTGTCACTATATAACAATGCATTATACAGGGCCAACTCTGTTCTTCTAGCAGGAGAAACTCACCAGACCCTGCACAATATATAGAAGAATATATAGAAGAGCTCAGCTGGCCATGGATAATGCAGAGTTACATCTTTACACACTGTCACTTTATAACAATGCATTATACAGGGCCAACTCTGTTCTTCTACCAGGAGAAACTCACCAGGCCCTACACAATGTATAGAAGAATATATAGAAGAGCTCAGCTGGCCATGGATAATGCAGAGTTACATCTGTACACACTGTCACTTTATAACAATGCATTATACAGGGCCAACTCTGTTCTTCTAGCAGGAGAAACTCACCAGACCCTGCACAATATATAGAAGAATATATAGAAGAGCTCAGCTGGCCATGGATAATGCAGAATTACATCTTTACACACTGTCACTTTATAACAATGCATTATACAGGGCCAACTCTGTTCTTCTAGCAGGAGAAACTCACCAGGCCCTACACAATGTATAGATAATATATAGAAGAGCTCAGCTGGCCATGGATAATGCAGAGTTACATCTTTACACACTGTCACTTTATAACAATGCATTATACAGGGCCAACTCTGTTCTTCTAGCAGGAGAAACTCACCAGGCCCTACACAATGTATAGATAATATATAGAAGAGCTCAGCTGGCCATGGATAATGCAGAGTTACATCTTTACACACTGTCACTATATAACAATGCATTATAAAGGGCCAACTCTGTTCTTCTAGAAGGAGAAACTCACCAGACCCTGCACAATGTATAGAAGAATATATAGAAGAGCTCAGCTGGCCATGGATAATGCAGAGTTACATCTTTACACACTGTCACTTTATAACAATGCATTATACAGGGCCAACTCTGTTCTTCTAGCAAGAGAAACTCACCAGACCCTGCACAATGTATAGAATATATAGAAGAGCTCAGCTGGCCATGGATAATGCAGAGTTACATCTTTACACACTGTCACTTTATAACAATGCATTATACAGGGCCAACTCTGTTCTTCTAGCAGGAGAAACTCACCAGGCCCTGCACAATGTACAGAAGAATATATAGAAGAGCTCAGCTGGCCATGGATAATGCAGAGTTACATCATTACACACTGTCACTATATAACAATGCATTATACAGGGCCAACTCTGTTCTTCTAGCAGGAGAAACTCACCAGACCCTGCACAATGTATAGAAGAATATATAGAAGAGCTCAGCTGGCCATGGATAATGCAGAGTTACATCTTTACACACTGTCACTATATAACAATGCATTATACAGGGCCAACTCTGTTCTTCTACCTGGAGAAACTCACCAGGCCCTACACAATGTATAGAAGAATATATAGAAGAGCTAAGCTGGCCATGGATAATGCAGAGTTACATCTTTACACACTGTCACTATATAACAATGCATTATACAGGGCCAACTCTGTTCTTCTAGCAGGAGAAACTCACCAGACCCTGCACAATATATAGAAGAATATATAGAAGAGCTCAGCTGGCCATGGATAATGCAGAGTTACATCTTTACACACTGTCACTTTATAACAATGCATTATACAGGGCCAACTCTGTTCTTCTACCAGGAGAAACTCACCAGGCCCTACACAATGTATAGAAGAATATATAGAAGAGCTCAGCTGGCCATGGATAATGCAGAGTTACATCTTTACACACTGTCACTTTATAACAATGCATTATACAGGGCCAACTCTGTTCTTCTAGCAAGAGAAACTCACCAGGCCCTGCACAATGTATAGAAGAATATATAGAAGAGCTCAGCTGGCCATGGATAATGCAGAGTTACATCTTTACACACTGTCACTTTATAACAATGCATTATACAGGGCCAACTCTGTTCTTCTAGCAAGAGAAACTCACCAGACCCTGCACAATGTATAGATAATATATAGAAGAGCTCAGCTGGCCATGGATAATGCAGAGTTACATCTTTACACACTGTCACTTTATAACAATGCATTATACAGGGCCAACTCTGTTCTTCTAGCAAGAGAAACTCACCAGACCCTGCACAATGTATAGAATATATAGAAGAGCTCAGCTGGCCATGGATAATGCAGAGTTACATCTTTACACACTGTCACTTTATAACAATGCATTATACAGGGCCAACTCTGTTCTTCTAGCAGGAGAAACTCACCAGGCCCTGCACAATGTACAGAAGAATATATAGAAGAGCTCAGCTGGCCATGGATAATGCAGAGTTACATCATTACACACTGTCACTATATAACAATGCATTATACAGGGCCAACTCTGTTCTTCTAGCAGGAGAAACTCACCAGGCCCTGCACAATGTATAGAAGAATATATAGAAGAGCTCAGCTGGCCATGGATAATGCAGAGTTACATCTTTACACACTGTCACTTTATAACAATGCATTATACAGGACCAACTCTGTTCTTCTAGCAGGAGAAACTCACCAGGCCCTGCACAATGTATAGAGGAATATATAGAAGTGCTCAGCTGGCCATGGATAATGCAGAGTTGCATCTTTACACACTGTCACTTTATAACAATGCATTATACAGGGCCAACTCTGTTCTTCTAGCAAGAGAAACTCACCAGGCCCTGCACAATGTATAGAATAATATAGAAGAGCTCAGCTGGCCATGGGTAATGCAGAGTTACATCTTTACACACTGTCACTTTATAACAATGCATTATACAATGCCAACTCTGTTCTTCTAGCAGGAGAAACTCACCAGGCCCTGCACAATGTATAGAAGAATATATAGAAGAGCTCAGCTGGCCATGGATAATGCAGAGTTACATCTTTACACACTGTCACTTTATAACAATGCATTATACAGGGCCAACTCTGTTCTTCTAGCAGGAGAAACTCACCAGGCCCTGCACAATGTATAGAAGAATATATAGAAGAGCTCAGCTGGCCATGGATAATGCAGAGTTACATCTTTACACACTGTCACTTTATAACAATGCATTATACAGGGCCAACTCTGTTCTTCTACCAGGAGAAACTCACCAGGCCCTACACAATGTATAGAAGAATATATAGAAGAGCTCAGCTGGCCATGGATAATGCAGAGTTACATCTTTACACACTGTCACTTTATAACAATGCATTATACAGGGCCAACTCTGTTCTTCTAGCAGGAGAAACTCACCAGACCCTGCACAATATATAGAAGAATATATAGAAGAGCTCAGCTGGCCATGGATAATGCAGAGTTACATCTTTACACACTGTCACTTTATAACAATGCATTATACAGGGCCAACTCTGTTCTTCTAGCAGGAGAAACTCACCAGACCCTGCACAATGTATAGATAATATATAGAAGAGCTCAGCTGGCCATGGATAATGCAGAGTTACATCTTTACACACTGTCACTTTATAACAATGCATTATACAGGGCCAACTCTGTTCTTCTAGCAAGAGAAACTCACCAGGCCCTGCACAATGTATAGAAGAATATATAGAAGAGCTCAGCTGGCCATGGATAATGCAGAGTTACATCTTTACACACTGTCACTTTATAACAATGCATTATACAGGGCCTACTCTGTTCTTCTAGCAAGAGAAACTCACCAGACCCTGCACAATGTATAGAATATATAGAAGAGCTCAGCTGGCCATGGATAATGCAGAGTTACATCTTTACACACTGTCACTTTATAACAATGCATTATACAGGGCCAACTCTGTTCTTCTAGCAAGAGAAACTCACCAGGCCCTGCACAATGTATAGAATAATATAGAAGAGCTCAGCTGGCCATGGGTAATGCAGAGTTACATCTTTACACACTGTCACTTTATAACAATGCATTATACAATGCCAACTCTGTTCTTCTAGCAGGAGAAACTCACCAGGCCCTGCACAATGTATAGAAGAATATATAGAAGAGCTCAGCTGGCCATGGATAATGCAGAGTTACATCTTTACACACTGTCACTTTATAACAATGCATTATACAGGGCCAACTCTGTTCTTCTAGCAGGAGAAACTCACCAGGCCCTGCACAATGTATAGAAGAATATATAGAAGAGCTCAGCTGGCCATGGATAATGCAGAGTTACATCTTTACACACTGTCACTTTATAACAATGCATTATACAGGGCCAACTCTGTTCTTCTAGAAGGAGAAACTCACCAGACCCTGCACAATGTATAGAAGAATATATAGAAGAGCTCAGCTGGCCATGGATAATGCAGAGTTACATCTTTACACACTGTCACTTTATAACAATGCATTATACAGGACCAACTCTGTTCTTCTAGCAGGAGAAACTCACCAGACCCCGCACAATGTATAGAGGAATATATAGAAGAGCTCAGCTGGCCATGGATAATGCAGAGTTACATCTTTACACACTGTCACTATATAACAATGTATTATACAGGGCCAACTCTGTTCTTCTAGCAGGAGAAACTCACCAGACCCTGCACAACATATAGAAGAGCTCAGCTGGCCATGGATACTGCAGAGTTACATCTTTACACACTGTCACTTTATAACAATGCATTATACAGGGCCAACTCTGTTCTTCTAGCCGGAGAAACTCACCAGACCCTGCACAATGTATAGAAGAATATATAGAAGAGCTCAGCTGGCCATGGATAATGCAGAGTTACATCTTTACACACTGTCACTTTATAACAATGCATTATACAGGACCAACTCTGTTCTTCTAGAAGGAGAAACTCACCAGACCCTGCACAATGTATAGAAGAATATATAGAAGAGCTCAGCTGGCCATGGATAATGCAGAGTTACATCTTTACACACTGTCACTTTATAACAATGCATTATACAGGACCAACTCTGTTCTTCTAGCAGGAGAAACTCACCAGGCCCTGCACAATGTATAGAGGAATATATAGAAGAGCTCAGCTGGCCATGGATAATGCAGAGTTACATCTTTACACACTGTCACTATATAACAATGTATTATACAGGGCCAACTCTGTTCTTCTAGCAGGAGAAACTCACCAGACCCTGCACAACGTATAGAAGAATATATAGAAGAGCTCAGCTGCCAATGGATACTGCAGAGTTACATCTTTACACACTGTCACTTTATAACAATGCATTATACAGGGCCAACTCTGTTCTTCTAGCCGGAGAAACTCACCAGACCCTGCACAATGTATAGAAGAATATATAGAAGAGCTCAGCTGGCCATGGATAATACAGAGTTACATCTTTACACACTGTCACTTTATAACAATGCATTATACAGGGCCAACTCTGTTCTTCTAGCAGGGGAAACTTACCAGGCCCTGCACAATGTATAGAAGAATATATAGAAGAGCTCAGCTGGCCCTGCACAATGTATAGAATATATAGAGAGCTCAGCTGGCCATGGATAATGCAGAGTTACATCTTTACACACTGTCACTATATAACAATACATTATACAGGACCGACTCTGTTCTTCTAGCAAGAGAAACTCACCAGGCCCTGCACAATGTATAGAAGAATATATAGAAGAGCTCAGCTGGCCATGGATAATGCAGAGTTACATCTTTACACACTGTCACTTTATAACAATGCATTATACAGGGCCAACTCTGTTCTTCTAGCAAGAGAAACTCACCAGACCCTGCACAATGTATAGAATATATAGAAGAGCTCAGCTGGCCATGGATAATGCAGAGTTACATCTTTACACACTGTCACTTTATAACAATGCATTATACAGGACCAACTCTGTTCTTCTAGCAGGAGAAACTCACCAGGCCCTGCACAATGTATAGAAGAATATATAGAAGAGCTCAGCTGGCCATGGATAATGCAGAGTTACATCTTTACACACTGTCACTTTATAACAATGCATTATACAGGACCAACTCTGTTCTTCTAGCAGGAGAAACTCACCAGGCCCTGCACAATGTATTGAAGAATATATAGAAGAGCTCAGCTGGCCATGGATAATGCAGAGTTACATCTTTACACACTGTCACTTTATAACAATGCATTATACAGGGCCAACTCTGTTCTTCTAGCAAGAGAAACTCACCAGGCCCTGCACAATGTATAGAATAATATAGAAGAGCTCAGCTGGCCATGGGTAATGCAGAGTTACATCTTTACACACTGTCACTTTATAACAATGCATTATACAATGCCAACTCTGTTCTTCTAGCAGGAGAAACTCACCAGGCCCTGCACAATGTATAGAAGAATATATAGAAGAGCTCAGCTGGCCATGGATAATGCAGAGTTACATCTTTACACACTGTCACTTTATAACAATGCATTATACAGGGCCAACTCTGTTCTTCTAGCAGGAGAAACTCACCAGGCCCTGCACAATGTATAGAAGAATATATAGAACAGCTCAGCTGGCCATGGATAATGCAGAGTTACATCTTTACACACTGTCACTTTATAACAATGCATTATACAGGGCCAACTCTGTTCTTCTAGAAGGAGAAACTCACCAGACCCTGCACAATGTATAGAAGAATATATAGAAGAGCTCAGCTGGCCATGGATAATGCAGAGTTACATCTTTACACACTGTCACTTTATAACAATGCATTATACAGGGCCAACTCTGTTCTTCTAGCAGGAGAAACTCACCAGGCCCTGCACAATGTATAGAGGAATATATAGAAGAGCTCAGCTGGCCATGGATAATGCAGAGTTACATCTTTACACACTGTCACTTTATAACAATGCATTATACAGGACCAACTCTGTTCTTCTAGCAGGAGAAACTCACCAGGCCCTGCACAATGTATAGAGGAATATATAGAAGAGCTCAGCTGGCCATGGATAATGCAGAGTTACATCTTTACACACTGTCACTATATAACAATGTATTATACAGGGCCAACTCTGTTCTTCTAGCAGGAGAAACTCACCAGACCCTGCACAACGTATAGAAGAATATATAGAAGAGCTCAGCTGGCCATGGATACTGCAGAGTTACATCTTTACACACTGTCACTTTATAACAATGCATTATACAGGGCCAACTCTGTTCTTCTAGCCGGAGAAACTCACCAGACCCTGCACAATGTATAGAAGAATATATAGAAGAGCTCAGCTAGCCATGGATAATACAGAGTTACATCTTTACACACTGTCACTTTATAACAATGCATTATACAGGGCCAACTCTGTTCTTCTAGCAGGGGAAACTTACCAGGCCCTGCACAATGTATAGAAGAATATATAGAAGAGCTCAGCTGGCCCTGCACAATGTATAGAATATATAGAGAGCTCAGCTGGCCATGGATAATGCAGAGTTACATCTTTACACACTGTCACTATATAACAATACATTATACAGGTCCGACTCTGTTCTTCTAGCAGGAGAAACTCACCAGACCCTGCACAATGTATAGAAGAATATATAGAAGAGCTCAGCAGGCCATGGATAATGCAGAGTTACATTTTTACACACTGTCACTTTATAACAATGCATTATACAGGACCAACTCTGTTCTTCTAGCAGGAGAAACTCACCAGACCCTGCACAATGTATAGAGGAATATATAGAAGAGCTCAGCTGGCCATGGATAATGCAGAGTTACATCTTTACACACTGTCACTTTATAACAATGCATTATACAGGGCCAACTCTGTTCTTCTAGCAGGAGAAACTCACCAGACCCTGCACAATGTATAGAAGAATATATAGAAGAGCTCAGCAGGCCATGGATAATGCAGAGTTACATCTTTACACACTGTCACTTTATAACAATGCATTATACAGGGCCAACTCTGTTCTTCTAGCAGGAGAAACTCACCAGACCCTGCACAATGTATAGAAGAATATATAGAAGAGCTCAGCTGGCCATGGATAATGCAGAGTTACATCTTTACACACTGTCACTTTATAACAATGCATTATACAGGGCCAACTCTGTTCTTCTAGCAGGAGAAACTCACCAGACCCTGCACAATGTATAGAAGAATATATAGAAGAGCTCAGCTGGCCATGGATAATGCAGAGTTACATCTTTACACACTGTCACTTTATAACAATGCATTATACAGGGCCAACTCTGTTCTTCTAGCAGGAGAAACTCACCAGGCCCTGCACAATGTATAGATAATATATAGAAGAGCTCAGCTGGCCATGGATAATGCAGAGTTACATCTTTACACACTGTCACGTTATAACAATGCATTATACAGGGCCAACTCTGTTCTTCTAGCAAGAGAACCTCACCAGACCCTGCACAATGTATAGATAATATATAGAATAGCTCAGCTGGCCATGGATAATGCAGAGTTACATCTTCACACTGTCACTTTATAACAATGCATTATACAGGACCAACTCTGTTCTTCTAACAGGAGAAACTCACCAGGCCCTGCACAATGTATAGAAGAATATATAGAAGAGCTCAGCTGGCCATGGATAATGCAGAGTTACATCTTTACACACTGTCACTTTATAACAATGCATTATACAGGGCCAACTCTGTTCTTCTAGCAAGAGAAACTCACCAGACCCTGCACAATGTATAGAATATATAGAAGAGCTCAGCTGGCCATGGATAATGCAGAGTTACATCTTTACACACTGTCACTTTATATCAATGCATTATACAGGACCAACTCTGTTCTTCTAGCAGGAGAAACTCACCAGGCCCTGCACAATGTATAGAAGAATATATAGAAGAGCTCAGCTGGCCATGGATAATGCAGAGTTACATCATTACACACTGTCACTATATAACAATGCATTATACAGGGCCAACTCTGTTCTTCTAGCAGGAGAAACTCACCAGGCCCTGCACAATGTATAGAAGAATATATAGAAGAGCTCAGCTGGCCATGGATAATGCAGAGTTACATCTTTACACACTGTCACTTTATAACAATGCATTATACAGGACCAACTCTGTTCTTCTAGCAGGAGAAACTCACCAGGCCCTGCACAATGTATAGAGGAATATATAGAAGAGCTCAGCTGGCCATGGATAATGCAGAGTTACATCTTTACACACTGTCACTTTATAACAATGCATTATACAGGGCCAACTCTGTTCTTCTAGCAAGAGAAACTCACCAGGCCCTGCACAATGTATAGAATAATATAGAAGAGCTCAGCTGGCCATGGGTAATGCAGAGTTACATCTTTACACACTGTCACTTTATAACAATGCATTATACAATGCCAACTCTGTTCTTCTAGCAGGAGAAACTCACCAGGCCCTGCACAATGTATAGAAGAATATATAGAAGAGCTCAGCTGGCCATGGATAATGCAGAGTTACATCTTTACACACTGTCACTTTATAACAATGCATTATACAGGGCCAACTCTGTTCTTCTAGCAGGAGAAACTCACCAGGCCCTGCACAATGTATAGAAGAATATATAGAACAGCTCAGCTGGCCATGGATAATGCAGAGTTACATCTTTACACACTGTCACTTTATAACAATGCATTATACAGGGCCAACTCTGTTCTTCTAGAAGGAGAAACTCACCAGACCCTGCACAATGTATAGAAGAATATATAGAAGAGCTCAGCTGGCCATGGATAATGCAGAGTTACATCTTTACACACTGTCACTTTATAACAATGCATTATACAGGGCCAACTCTGTTCTTCTAGCAGGAGAAACTCACCAGGCCCTGCACAATGTATAGAGGAATATATAGAAGAGCTCAGCTGGCCATGGATAATGCAGAGTTACATCTTTACACACTGTCACTTTATAACAATGCATTATACAGGACCAACTCTGTTCTTCTAGAAGGAGAAACTCACCAGACCCTGCACAATGTATAGAAGAATATATAGAAGAGCTCAGCTGGCCATGGATAATGCAGAGTTACATCTTTACACACTGTCACTTTATAACAATGCATTATACAGGGCCAACTCTGTTCTTCTAGCAAGAGAAACTCACCAGACCCTGCACAACGTATAGAAGAATATATAGAAGAGCTCAGCTGGCCATGGATAATGCAGAGTTACATCTTTACACACTGTCACTTTATAACAATGCATTATACAGGACCAACTCTAGCCGGAGAAACTCACCAGACCCTGCACAATGTATAGAAGAATATATAGAAGAGCTCAGCTGGCCATGGATAATGCAGAGTTACATCTTTACACACTGTCACTTTATAACAATGCATTATACAGGGCCAACTCTGTTCTTCTAGCCGGAGAAACTCACCAGACCCTGCACAATGTATAGAAGAATATATAGAAGAGCTCAGCTAGCCATGGATAATACAGAGTTACATCTTTACACACTGTCACTTTATAACAATGCATTATACAGGGCCAACTCTGTTCTTCTAGCAGGGGAAACTTACCAGGCCCTGCACAATGTATAGAAGAATATATAGAAGAGCTCAGCTGGCCCTGCACAATGTATAGAATATATAGAGAGCTCAGCTGGCCATGGATAATGCAGAGTTACATCTTTACACACTGTCACTATATAACAATACATTATACAGGTCCGACTCTGTTCTTCTAGCAGGAGAAACTCACCAGACCCTGCACAATGTATAGAAGAATATATAGAAGAGCTCAGCAGGCCATGGATAATGCAGAGTTACATCTTTACACACTGTCACTATATAACAATACATTATACAGGACCGACTCTGTTCTTCTAGCAGGAGAAACTCACCAGACACTGCACAATGTATAGAAGAATATATAGAAGAGCTCAGCTGGCCATGGATAATGCAGAGTTACATCTTTACACACTGTCGCTTTATAACAATGCATTATACAGGGCCAACTCTGTTCTTCTAGCAGGAGAAACTCACCAGGCCCTGCACAATGTATAGAATATATAGAAGAGCTCAGCTGGCCATGGATAATGCAGAGTTACATTTTTACACACTGTCACTTTATAACAATGCATTATACAGGACCAACTCTGTTCTTCTAGCAGGAGAAACTCACCAGACCCTGCACAATGTATAGAGGAATATATAGAAGAGCTCAGCTGGCCATGGATAATGCAGAGTTACATCTTTACACACTGTCACTTTATAACAATGCATTATACAGGGCCAACTCTGTTCTTCTAGCAGGAGAAACTCACCAGACCCTGCACAATGTATAGAAGAATATATAGAAGAGCTCAGCAGGCCATGGATAATGCAGAGTTACATCTTTACACACTGTCACTTTATAACAATGCATTATACAGGGCCAACTCTGTTCTTCTAGCAGGAGAAACTCACCAGACCCTGCACAATGTATAGAAGAATATATAGAAGAGCTCAGCTGGCCATGGATAATGCAGAGTTACATCTTTACACACTGTCACTTTATAACAATGCATTATACAGGGCCAACTCTGTTCTTCTAGCAGGAGAAACTCACCAGACCCTGCACAATGTATAGAAGAATATATAGAAGAGCTCAGCTGGCCATGGATAATGCAGAGTTACATCTTTACACACTGTCACTTTATAACAATGCATTATACAGGGCCAACTCTGTTCTTCTAGCAGGAGAAACTCACCAGGCCCTGCACAATGTATAGATAATATATAGAAGAGCTCAGCTGGCCATGGATAATGCAGAGTTACATCTTTACACACTGTCACGTTATAACAATGCATTATACAGGGCCAACTCTGTTCTTCTAGCAAGAGAACCTCACCAGACCCTGCACAATGTATAGATAATATATAGAATAGCTCAGCTGGCCATGGATAATGCAGAGTTACATCTTCACACTGTCACTTTATAACAATGCATTATACAGGACCAACTCTGTTCTTCTAACAGGAGAAACTCACCAGACCCTGCACAATGTATAGAAGAATATATAGAAGAGCTCAGCTGGCCATGGATAATACAGAGTTACATCTTTACACACTGTCACTTTATAACAATGCATTATACAGGGCCAACTCTGTTCTTCTAGCAGGAGAAACTCACCAGACCCTGCACAATGTATAGAAGAATATATAGAATAGCTCAGCTGGCCATGGATAATGCAGAGTTACATCTTTACACACTGTCACTTTATAACAATGCATTATACAGGGCCAACTCTGTTCTTCTAGCAGGAGAAACTCACCAGGCCCTGCACAATGTATAGAAGAATATATAGAAGAGCTCAGTTGGCCATGGATAATGCAGAGTTACCTCCCAGCGTTTAATTTGCAGCTCGCCAGGTCTGTCCCCTCATCATCCTTTATACTGTGAATGTAGGGACTATACACATTTGAAAGGTGATCTATATATTGTGTAGCAAAATCCCAGCAAATACATAATAGAAAAGAAAGATCTGATGGGTTAAATGTGTCTACTGATTATGACATCACCTGTGGCTTGATATGTAAATGACCTGGATCTTGATGTGAAATGTGCTAATACAATCACTGAGTTAGGACTGTGTCGCGGATCTAATCCATGTTAATCCATAGAAGCCAATAATCTATACATTGCATGGCCTGGTGCTGTACCCATCGGCTGCCGTGTACTGATGTCATTACCCCTATTTCTCAGTATATCAATCCTTTCTGTGCTCTACATTCCAGCTGTAAATAAGACATACAGGCCTAACACTCTCCACGGAGCAAAGTAACTAATACCGCTGGGATGAATTAGCCCACAATGCAGTGTGTGTGTCAGCGTCCATTTTATCTGTGATTAAGAAGGGAATATGTAATGAATAAATTAAATACTTTTCAATAAACGTAATATATTTCAACATAATGTTTAATGTGAGATGCTCTGTACAGAGGATGGGGGGCTAGACCACCTGTGAGATGCCCTGTACAGGGGCATTATATACTGCCTGCGAGATGCTCTGTACAGGGGATGGGTGGCTAGACCACCTGTGAGATGCTCTGTACAGGGGCATTATATACTGCCTGCGAGATGCTCTGTACAGGGTCATTATATAATGCCTGCGAGATGCTCTGTACAGGGGCATTATATAATGCCTGCAAGATGCTCTGTACAGGGGCATTATATACTGCCTGCGAGATGCTCTGTACAGGGGCATTATATACTGCCTGCGAGATGCTCTGTACAGGGGCATTATATACTGCCTGCGAGATGCTCTGTACAGGGGCATTATATACTGCCTGCGAGATGCTCTGTACAGGGGCATTATATACTGCCTGCGAGATGCTCTGTACAGGGGCATTATATACTGCCGGCGAGATGCTCTGTACAGGGGCATTATATACTGCCTGCGAGATGCTCTGTACAGGGGCATTATATACTGCCTGCGAGATGCTCTGTACAGGGGCATTATATACTGCCTGCGAGATGCTCTGTACAGGGGCATTATATACTGCCGGCGAGATGCTCTGTACAGGGGCATTATATACTGCCTGCGAGATGCTCTGTACAGGGGCATTATATAATGCCTGCGAGATGCTCTGTACAGGGGCATTATATAATGCCTGCGAGATGCTCTGTACAGGGGCATTATATACTGCCTGCGAGATGCTCTGTACAGGGTGCATTATATGCTGCCTGCGAGATGCTCTGTACAGGGGCAATATATACTGCCTGCGAGATGCTCTGTACAGGGGCATTATATACTGCCGGCGAGATGCTCTGTACAGGGTCATTATATACTGCCTGCGAGATGCTCTGTACAGGGGCAATATATACTGCCTGCGAGATGCTCTGTACAGGGGCAATATATACTGCCTGCGATATGCTCTGTACAGGGGCAATATATACTGCCTGCGAGATGCTCTGTACAGGGTCATTATATACTGCCTGCGAGATGCTCTGTACAGGGGCATTATATAATGCCTGCGAGATGCTCTGTACAGGGGCATTATATACTTCCTGCGAGATGCTCTGTACAGGGGCATTATATACTGCTTGCGAGATGCTCTGTACAGGGGCATTATATACTGCCTGCGAGATGCTCTGTACAGGGGCAATATATACTGCCTGCGAGATGCTCTGTACAGGGGCATTATATACTGCCTGCGAGATGCTCTGTACAGGGGCATTATATACTGCCTATGAGATGCTCTGTACAGGGGCAATATATACTGCCTGCGAGATGCTCTGTACAGGGTCATTATATACTGCCTGCGAGATGCTCTGTACAGGGGCATTATATACTGCCTATGAGATGCTCTGTACAGGGGCATTATATACTGCCTGCGAGATGCTCTGTACAGGGGCATTATATACTGCCTGCGAGATGCTCTGTACAGGGGCATTATATACTGCCTGCGAGATGCTCTGTACAGGGGCATTATATAATGCCTGCGAGATGCTCTGTACAGGGGCATTATATAATGCCTGCGAGATGCTCTTTTCAGCAGTTGAGGCATTATACCGCTGTTTGATGCTTTGGGGGGGTTGAGGCGTTATACTGCTGTGCGATGCTCTGGGGGGGTAGAGCGGTTATACTGTTTGCTGCGTGATGCTCGGGGGGAGGGGGGGTTTGAGGGGTTATACCGCTGTGTGTCGCTCTGGGGGCGTTGAGGGGTTATACCGCTGTGTGATGCTCTGGGGGGTTTGAGGGATTATACCGCTGTGTGATGCTCTGGGGGGTTGAGGGGTTATACTGCTGTGTGATGCTCTGGGGGGTTGAGGGGTTATACTGCTGTGTGATGCTCTGGGGGGTTGAGGGGTTATACCGCTGTGTGATGCTCTGGGGGGGTTGAGGGGACATACCGCTGTGTGATGCTCTGGGGGGGTTGAGGGGTTATACTGCTGTGTGATGCTCTGTGGGGTTGAGGGGTTATACTGCTGTGTGATGCTCTGGGGGGGGTTGAGGGGACATACCGCTGTGTGATGCTCTGGGGGGTTGAGGGGTTATACTGCTGTGTGATACTCTGGCGGGTTGAGGGGTTATACTGCTGTGTGATGCTCTGGGGGGTTGAGGGGTTATACTGCTGTGTGATGCTCCGGGTGGTTGAGGGGTTATACCGCTGTGTAATGTTCTGGGGGGGGGGGGGTTATACCGCTGTGTGGTGCTCAGGGGGGTATCCCGCTGTGTAATGTTCTGGGGGGGGTTGAGGGGTTATACCGCTGTGTGATGCTCTGGGGGGTTGAGGGGTTATACCGCTGTGTGGTGCTCGGGGGGGGGGGGGGGTTGAGGGGTTATACCCCTGTGTGATGCTCTGGGGGGGGGGGGGGTTGAGGGGTTATACCCCTGTGTGATGCTCAGGGGGGGGGGGGGGTTGAGGGGTTATACCGCTGTGTGATGCTCCGGGGGGGGGGGGGGGACCACACATACCACTGCGTGATGCTCTGGGGGGTTGAGGGGTTATACCCCTGTGTGATGCTCTGGGGGGGGGGGGGTTGAGGGGTTATACCGCTGTGTGATGCTCCGGGGGGGGGGGGGGGGGACATACCACTGCGTGATGCTCTGGGGGGTTGAGGGGTTATACCCCTGTGTGATGCTCTGGGGGGGGGGGGGTATTGAGGGGTTATCCGGGTTTAGCTCATGTAATATGGGTTTGTTATTCTGTAACACTCACTGATGTCAATGCTCCTGTCAGACTCCGGGGGGCGGGTGAATTATATCCATTTTTATTACTACATCAAAGTAATAACCTGATAATTATTAAATCCATTACCCGCCGCCCGTATTTTGCAGAGGCTTCTGTTCTATAGAAACACATTCACTGACGCTCAGTCTGACATGGCGGCTTATAAAACGAGGACATCCCGGACTGAATGTTTTTCCAGCTGGTGTACAAAGCGTTAATCCTGTGTGTGTTCTGGTGGCGTGTGAAAGTGGCGCTGCAGGTGAAGCGTTTGCCGCATTCGACGCACACATGTGGTTTCTGTGCGACGTGGCTGTGCTGGTGTTTAATGAGCAGCGAGCCGCGGTAGAAGCTTTTGCCGCAGTCCGAGCAGGCGTGGTGGGAGGAGGGTTTGGTCTTTAGGTGGGTCTTGCGATGTCGCTGAAAGTCAGAGCTGCGCAGGAAGCTCTTATCACACTGGTCGCAGGTATACGGACGCTCCCCCGTGTGCGTCCTGCTGTGAATGACGAGGGTGGAGCTGCGGCTGAACCTCTTTCCGCAGTCCAGGCAGGTGTAGGGTTTCTCGCCGCTGTGGATGCGCTGGTGGTTGACCAGGTGGGGGTGCTGAATAAAGCTCCGACCACACTCCAGGCACATATAGGGCTTCTCTCCGGTGTGTGTTCTCATGTGCATGGTGAGGTAGGTACAGCGGCTAAAGCACTTTCCACACTCCGAGCAAGTATACGGCTTCTCCCCGGTGTGGGAGCGCTGGTGGTTCTTGTATTCAGACATTTGGATGAAGCCTTTCCCGCAGTCGGTGCAGGTGTACGGACGCTCCCCCGTGTGTGTCTTCATGTGCCTCAGGTGCGAGGATTTGCATGGGCTTCCTTTGCCGCAGTCACCACAGATAAAGGCGTAGGGGTCTGGCGGCGCTCGCCTGCGATTTCTCGAAGGTTTCCCCTTTCCCGTGTTGTCTGGCGTCACGGCTGTGTCAGATTCCATGTTTTGGGATGTGCCGGGAGGCAGCACGGAGCTGGTGACTACACTCATTCTTACTGTAGGGGGCGATGTGTCCTCCTGAAAGATCCCTGTATCTCATTGGACAGGCTGGCTGATCTGCTCCTGTGACTGAAAAAACAAACTGATGTTAGGGAAAATAATGTTACACAAGTGAACCAGACACCATCACCATCCAAGAGGGGCTAACGTCTGTGTGTTTGTTTAACCCCTTCAGGGCGAGAGTTTTGCTGGCATTTTTTTTCTCTGACTTTAACTGGAGTTTAAAAATTCTCACCTGGGACATGCAAAGCTCACCCCTCTGTACCCACAGTGATAATGTAATATAATACCCCCCAAATCTCACCTGCACCCCACTCACCTGGGACATGCAAAGCTCACCCCTCTGTACCCACAGTGATAATGTAATATAATACCCCCAAATCTCACCTACACCCCACTCACCTGGGACATGCAAAGCTCACCCCTCTGTACCCACAGTGATAATGTAATATAATACCCCCAAATCTCACCTGTACCCCACTCACCTGGGACATGCAAAGCTCACCCCTCTGCACCCACAGTGATAATGTAATATAATACCCCCAAATCTCACCTGTACCCCACTCACCTGGGACATGCAAAGCTCACCCCTCTGTACCCACAGTGATAATGTAATATAATACCCCCAAATCTCACCTGCACCCCACTCACCTGGGACATGCAAAGCTCACCCCTCTGTACCCACAGTGATAATGTAATATAATACCCCCAAATCTCACCTGTACCCCACTCACCTGGGACATGCAAAGCTCACCCCTCTGTACCCACAGTGATAATGTAATATAATACCCCCAAATCTCACCTGTACCCCACTCACCTGGGACATGCAAAGCTCACCCCTCTGTACCCACAGTGATAATGTAATATAATACCCCCCAAATCTCACCTGTACCCCACTCACCTGGGACATGCAAAGCTCACCCCTCTGTACCCACAGTGATAATGTAATATAATACCCCCAAATCTCACCTGTACCCCACTCACCTGGGACATGCAAAGCTCACCCCTCTGTACCCACAGTGATAATGTAATATAATACCCCCAAATCTCACCTGTACCCCACTCACCTGGGACATGCAAAGCTCACCCCTCTGCACCCACAGTGATAATGTAATATAATACCCCCAAATCTCACCTACACCCCACTCACCTGGGACATGCAAAGCTCACCCCTCTGCACCCACAGTGATAATGTAATATAATACCCCCAAATCTCACCTGTACCCCACTCACCTGGGACATGCAAAGTTCACCCCTCTGTACCCACAGTGATAATGTAATATAATACCCCCAAATCTCACCTGTACCCCACTCACCTGGAACATGCAAAGCTCACCCCTCTGCACCCACAGTGATAATGTAATATAATACCCCCAAATCTCACCTGTACCCCACTCACCTGGGACATGCAAAGCTCACCCCTCTGCACCCACAGTGATAATGTAATATAATACCCCCCAAATCTCACCTGCACCCCACTCACCTGGGACATGCAAAGCTCACCCCTCTGCACCCACAGTGATAATGTAATATAATACCCCCAAATCTCACCTACACCCCACTCACCTGGGACATGCAAAGCTCACCCCTCTGCACCCACAGTGATAATGTAATATAATACCCCCAAATCTCACCTGCACCCCACTCACCTGGGACATGCAAAGCTCACCCCTCTGTACCCACAGTGATAATGTAATATAATACCCCCCAAATCTCACCTGCACCCCACTCACCTGGGACATGCAAAGCTCACCCCTCTGCACCCACAGTGATAATGTAATATAATACCCCCAAATCTCACCTGCACCCCACTCACCTGGGACATGCAAAGCTCACCCCTCTGCACCCACAGTGATAATGTAATATAATACCCCCAAATCTCACCTGCACCCCACTCACCTGGGACATGCAAAGCTCACCCCTCTGCACGCACAGTGATAATGTAATATAATACACCCAAATCTCACCTGCACCCCACTCACCTGGGACATGCAAAGCTCACCCCTCTGCACCCACAGTGATAATGTAATATAATACACCCAAATCTCACCTGTACCCCACTCACCTGGGACATGCAAAGCTCACCCCTCTGCACGCACAGTGATAATGTAATATAATACACCCAAATCTCACCTGCACCCCACTCACCTGGGACATGCAAAGCTCACCCCTCTGCACCCACAGTGATAATGTAATATAATACACCCAAATCTCACCTGCACCCCACTCACCTGGGACATGCAAAGCTCACCCCTCTGCACCCACAGTGATAATGTAATATAATACCCCCCAAATCTCACCTGCACCCCACTCACCTGGGACATGCAAAGCTCACCCCTCTGTACCCACAGTGATAATGTAATATAATACCCCCAAATCTCACCTGCACCCCACTCACCTGGGACATGCAAAGCTCACCCCTCTGCACCCACAGTGATAATGTAATATAATACCCCCAAATCTCACCTGCACCCCACTCACCTGGGACATGCAAAGCTCACCCCTCTGCACCCACAGTGATAATGTAATATAATACCCCCAAATCTCACCTGCACCCCACTCACCTGGGACATGCAAAGCTCACCCCTCTGTACCCACAGTGATAATGTAATATAATACCCCCAAATCTCACCTGTACCCCACTCACCTGGGACATGCAAAGCTCACCCCTCTGTACCCACAGTGATAATGTAATATAATACCCCCAAATCTCACCTGTACCCCACTCACCTGGGACATGCAAAGCTCACCCCTCTGTACCCACAGTGATAATGTAATATAATACCCCCCAAATCTCACCTGTACCCCACTCACCTGGGACATGCAAAGCTCACCCCTCTGTACCCACAGTGATAATGTAATATAATACCCCCAAATCTCACCTGTACCCCACTCACCTGGGACATGCAAAGCTCACCCCTCTGTACCCACAGTGATAATGTAATATAATACCCCCAAATCTCACCTGTACCCCACTCACCTGGGACATGCAAAGCTCACCCCTCTGCACCCACAGTGATAATGTAATATAATACCCCCAAATCTCACCTACACCCCACTCACCTGGGACATGCAAAGCTCACCCCTCTGCACCCACAGTGATAATGTAATATAATACCCCCAAATCTCACCTGTACCCCACTCACCTGGGACATGCAAAGCTCACCCCTCTGTACCCACAGTGATAATGTAATATAATACCCCCAAATCTCACCTGTACCCCACTCACCTGGAACATGCAAAGCTCACCCCTCTGCACCCACAGTGATAATGTAATATAATACCCCCAAATCTCACCTGTACCCCACTCACCTGGGACATGCAAAGCTCACCCCTCTGCACCCACAGTGATAATGTAATATAATACCCCCCAAATCTCACCTGCACCCCACTCACCTGGGACATGCAAAGCTCACCCCTCTGCACCCACAGTGATAATGTAATATAATACCCCCAAATCTCACCTACACCCCACTCACCTGGGACATGCAAAGCTCACCCCTCTGCACCCACAGTGATAATGTAATATAATACCCCCAAATCTCACCTACACCCCACTCACCTGGGACATGCAAAGCTCACCCCTCTGCACCCACAGTGATAATGTAATATAATACCCCCAAATCTCACCTACACCCCACTCACCTGGGACATGCAAAGCTCACCCCTCTGCACCCACAGTGATAATGTAATATAATACCCCCAAATCTCACCTACACCCCACTCACCTGGGACATGCAAAGCTCACCCCTCTGCACCCACAGTGATAATGTAATATAATACCCCCAAATCTCACCTACACCCCACTCACCTGGGACATGCAAAGCTCACCCCTCTGCACCCACAGTGATAATGTAATATAATACCCCCAAATCTCACCTGCACCCCACTCACCTGGGACATGCAAAGCTCACCCCTCTGTACCCACAGTGATAATGTAATATAATACCCCCCAAATCTCACCTGCACCCCACTCACCTGGGACATGCAAAGCTCACCCCTCTGCACCCACAGTGATAATGTAATATAATACCCCCAAATCTCACCTGCACCCCACTCACCTGGGACATGCAAAGCTCACCCCTCTGCACCCACAGTGATAATGTAATATAATACCCCCAAATCTCACCTGCACCCCACTCACCTGGGACATGCAAAGCTCACCCCTCTGCACGCACAGTGATAATGTAATATAATACACCCAAATCTCACCTGCACCCCACTCACCTGGGACATGCAAAGCTCACCCCTCTGCACCCACAGTGATAATGTAATATAATACACCCAAATCTCACCTGTACCCCACTCACCTGGGACATGCAAAGCTCACCCCTCTGCACCCACAGTGATAATGTAATATAATACCCCCCAAATCTCACCTGCACCCCACTCACCTGGGACATGCAAAGCTCACCCCTCTGTACCCACAGTGATAATGTAATATAATACCCCCAAATCTCACCTGCACCCCACTCACCTGGGACATGCAAAGCTCACCCCTCTGCACCCACAGTGATAATGTAATATAATACCCCCAAATCTCACCTGCACCCCACTCACCTGGGACATGCAAAGCTCACCCCTCTGCACCCACAGTGATAATGTAATATAATACCCCCAAATCTCACCTGCACCCCACTCACCTGGGACATGCAAAGCTCACCCCTCTGCACCCACAGTGATAATGTAATATAATACCCCCAAATCTCACCTGCACCCCACTCACCTGGGACATGCAAAGCTCACCCCTCTGCACCCACAGTGATAATGTAATATAATACCCCCAAATCTCACCTGCACCCCACTCACCTGGGACATGCAAAGCTCACCCCTCTGCACCCACAGTGATAATGTAATATAATACCCCCAAATCTCACCTGCACCCCACTCACCTGGGACATGCAAAGCTCACCCCTCTGCACCCACAGTGATAATGTAATATAATACCCCCAAATCTCACCTGCACCCCACTCACCTGGGACATGCAAAGCTCACCCCTCTGCACCCACAGTGATAATGTAATATAATACCCCCAAATCTCACCTGCACCCCACTCACCTGGGACATGCAAAGCTCACCCCTCTGCACCCACAGTGATAATGTAATATAATACCCCCAAATCTCACCTGCACCCCACTCACCTGGGACATGCAAAGCTCACCCCTCTGCACCCACAGTGATAATGTAATATAATACCCCCCAAATCTCACCTGCACCCCACTCACCTGGGACATGCAAAGCTCACCCCTCTGCACCCACAGTGATAATGTAATATAATACCCCCAAATCTCACCTGTACCCCACTCACCTGGGACATGCAAAGCTCACCCCTCTGCACCCACAGTGATAATGTAATATAATACCCCCAAATCTCACCTGCACCCCACTCACCTGGGACATGCAAAGCTCACCCCTCTGCACCCACAGTGATAATGTAATATAATACCCCCAAATCTCACCTGCACCCCACTCACCTGGGACATGCAAAG
This sequence comes from Pelodytes ibericus, assembly GCA_036172795.1. Classification (NCBI taxonomy): domain Eukaryota; kingdom Metazoa; phylum Chordata; class Amphibia; order Anura; family Pelodytidae; genus Pelodytes; species Pelodytes ibericus. The sequence continues at coordinate 228,144,133 of CM069859.1, forward strand.
CTCACCCCTCTGCACCCACAGTGATAATGTAATATAATACCCCCAAATCTCACCTGTACCCCACTCACCTGGGACATGCAAAGCTCACCCCTCTGTACCCACAGTGATAATGTAATATAATACCCCCAAATCTCACCTGCACCCCACTCACCTGGGACATGCAAAGCTCACCCCTCTGCACCCACAGTGATAATGTAATATAATACCCCCAAATCTCACCTGCACCCCACTCACCTGGGACATGCAAAGCTCACCCCTCTGTACCCACAGTGATAATGTAATATAATACCCCCCAAATCTCACCTGCACCCCACTCACCTGGGACATGCAAAGCTCACCCCTCTGCACCCACAGTGATAATGTAATATAATACCCCCAAATCTCACCTGCACCCCACTCACCTGGGACATGCAAAGCTCACCCCTCTGCACCCACAGTGATAATGTAATATAATACCCCCAAATCTCACCTGCACCCCACTCACCTGGGACATGCAAAGCTCACCCCTCTGCACCCACAGTGATAATGTAATATAATACCCCCCAAATCTCACCTGTACCCCACTCACCTGGGACATGCAAAGCTCACACCTCTGCACCCACAGTGATAATGTAATATAATACCCCCAAATCTCACCTGCACCCCACTCACCTGGGACATGCAAAGCTCACCCCTCTGCACCCACAGTGATAATGTAATATAATACCCCCCAAATCTCACCTGCACCCCACTCACCTGGGACATGCAAAGCTCACCCCTCTGCACCCACAGTGATAATATAATATAATACCCCCAAATCTCACCTGCACCCCACTCACCTGGGACATGCAAAGCTCACCCCTCTGCACCCACAGTGATAATGTAATATAATACCCCCAAATCTCACCTGCACCCCACTCACCTGGGACATGCAAAGCTCACCCCTCTGCACCCACAGTGATAATGTAATATAATACCCCCAAATCTCACCTGTACCCCACTCACCTGGGACATGCAAAGCTCACCCCTCTGCACCCACAGTGATAATGTAATATAATACCCCCAAATCTCACCTGTACCCCACTCACCTGGGACATGCAAAGCTCACCCCTCTGCACCCACAGTGATAATGTAATATAATACCCCCAAATCTCACCTGCACCCCACTCACCTGGGACATGCAAAGCTCACCCCTCTGCACCCACAGTGATAATGTAATATAATACCCCCCAAATCTCACCTGTACCCCACTCACCTGGGACATGCAAAGCTCACCCCTCTGCACCCACACTGATAATGTAATATAATACCCCCAAATCTCACCTGCACCCCACTCACCTGGGACATGCAAAGCTCACCCCTCTGCACCCACACTGATAATATAATATAATACCCCCAAATCTCACCTGCACCCCACTCACCTGGGACATGCAAAGCTCACCCCTCTGCACCCACAGTGATAATGTAATATAATACCCCCCAAATCTCACCTGCACCCCACTCACCTGGGACATGCAAAGCTCACCCCTCTGCACCCACACTGATAATGTAATATAATACCCCCAAATCTCACCTGCACCCCACTCACCTGGGACATGCAAAGCTCACACCTCTGCACCCACAGTGATAATGTAATATAATACCCCCAAAATCTCACCTGCACCCCACTCACCTGGGACATGCAAAGCTCACCCCTCTGCACCCACAGTGATAATGTAATATAAAACACCCCAAATCTCACCTGCACCCCACTCACCGGGGACATGCAAAGCTCACCCCTCTGCACCCACAGTGATAATGTAATATAATACCCCCAAATCTCACCTGTACCCCACTCACCTGGGACATGCAAAGCTCACCCCTCTGCACCCACAGTGATAATGTAATATAATACCCCCAAATCTCACCTGTACCCCACTCACCTGGGACATGCAAAGCTCACCCCTCTGTACCCACAGTGATAATGTAATATAATACCCCCCAAATCTCACCTGCACCCCACTCACCTGGGACATGCAAAGCTCACCCCTCTGTACCCACAGTGATAATGTAATATAATACCCCCAAATCTCACCTGCACCCCACTCACCTGGGACATGCAAAGCTCACCCCTCTGCACCCACAGTGATAATGTAATATAATACCCCCCAAATCTCACCTGTACCCCACTCACCTGGGACATGCAAAGCTCACCCCTCTGCACCCACAGTGATAATGTAATATAATACCCCCCAAATCTCACCTGTACCCCACTCACCTGGGACATGCAAAGCTCACCCCTCTGTACCCACAGTGATAATGTAATATAATACCCCCCAAATCTCACCTGTACCCCACTCACTTGGGACATGCAAAGCTCACCCCTCTGCACCCACAGTGATAATGTAATATAATACCCCCAAATCTCACCTGTACCCCACTCACCTGGGACATGCAAAGCTCACCCCTCTGCACCCACAGTGATAATGTAATATAATACCCCCAAATCTCACCTGCACCCCACTCACCTGGGACATGCAAAGCTCACCCCTCTGTACCCACAGTGATAATGTAATATAATACCCCCAAATCTCACCTGTACCCCACTCACCTGGGACATGCAAAGCTCACCCCTCTGAACCCACAGTGATAATGTAATATAATACCCCCAAATCTCACCTGCACCCCACTCACCTGGGACATGCAAAGCTCACCCCTCTGAACCCACAGTGATAATGTAATATAATACCCCCCAAATCTCACCTGCACCCCACTCACCTGGGACATGCAAAGCTCACCCCTCTGTACCCACAGTGATAATGTAATATAATACCCCCAAATCTCACCTGCACCCCACTCACCTGGGACATGCAAAGCTCACCCCTCTGTACCCACAGTGACAATGTAATATAATACCCCCAAATCTCACCTGTACCCCACTCACCTGGGACATGCAAAGCTCACCCCTCTGCACCCACAGTGATAATGTAATATAATACCCCCAAATCTCACCTGTACCCCACTCACCTGGGACATGCAAAGCTCACCCCTCTGCACCCACAGTGATAATGTAATATAATACCCCCAAATCTCACCTGTACCCCACTCACCTGGGACATGCAAAGCTCACCCCTCTGTACCCACAGTGATAATGTAATATAATACCCCCAAATCTCACCTGTACCCCACTCACCTGGGACATGCAAAGCTCACCCCTCTGCACCCACAGTGATAATGTAATATAATACCCCCAAATCTCACCTGTACCCCACTCACCTGGGACATGCAAAGCTCACCCCTCTGTACCCACAGTGATAATGTAATATAATACCCCCAAATCTCACCTGTACCCCACTCACCTGGGACATGCAAAGCTCACCCCTCTGCACCCACAGTGATAATGTAATATAATACCCCCAAATCTCACCTGCACCCCACTCACCTGGGACATGCAAAGCTCACCCCTCTGTACCCACAGTGATAATGTAATATAATACCCCCAAATCTCACCTGCACCCCACTCACCTGGGACATGCAAAGCTCACCCCTCTGCACCCACAGTGATAATGTAATATAATACCCCCAAATCTCACCTGCACCCCACTCACCTGGGACATGCAAAGCTCACCCCTCTGTACCCACAGTGATAATGTAATATAATACCCCCAAATCTCACCTGCACCCCACTCACCTGGGACATGCAAAGCTCACCCCCTCTGTACCCACAGTGATAATGTAATATAATACCCCCAAATCTCACCTGCACCCCACTCACCTGGGACATGCAAAGCTCACCCCTCTGCACCCACAGTGATAATGTAATATAATACCCCCAAATCTCACCTGCACCCCACTCACCTGGGACATGCAAAGCTCACCCCTCTGCACCCACAGTGATAATGTAATATAATACCCCCAAATCTCACCTGCACCCCACTCACCTGGGACATGCAAAGCTCACCCCTCTGCACCCACAGTGATAATGTAATATAATACCCCCAAATCTCACCTGCACCCCACTCACCTGGGACATGCAAAGCTCACCCCTCTGCACCCACAGTGATAATGTAATATAATACCCCCAAATCTCACCTGCACCCCACTCACCTGGGACATGCAAAGCTCACCCCTCTGCACCCACAGTGATAATGTAATATAATACCCCCCAAATCTCACCTGCACCCCACTCACCTGGGACATGCAAAGCTCACCCCTCTGTACCCACAGTGATAATGTAATATAATACCCCCAAATCTCACCTGCACCCCACTCACCTGGGACATGCAAAGCTCACCCCTCTGTACCCACAGTGATAATGTAATATAATACCCCCAAATCTCACCTGTACCCCACTCACCTGGGACATGCAAAGCTCACCCCTCTGCACCCACAGTGATAATGTAATATAATACCCCCAAATCTCACCTGCACCCCACTCACCTGGGACATGCAAAGCTCATCCTTCTGCACCCACAGTGATAATGTAATATAATACACCCAAATCTCACCTGTACCCCACTCACCTGGGACATGCAAAGCTCACCCCTCTGCACCCACAGTGATAATGTAATATAATACCCCCAAATCTCACCTGCACCCCACTCACCTGGGACATGCAAAGCTCACCCCTCTGTACCCACAGTGATAATGTAATATAATACCCCCAAATCTCACCTGCACCCCACTCACCTGGGACATGCAAAGCTCACCCCTCTGCACCCACAGTGATAATGTAATATAATACCCCCCAAATCTCACCTGCACCCCACTCACCTGGGACACCCTTTAACTGGAACGTCCCAGGTTCCCCATCATTCCATATAATGCCCCAACACCCTTATATCCCTGCACCCTGACACCAGGCAGCCCCCCAGCTCCCAGTATCACCCCTCCTCTTACCCCTGACAGCAACATTTCATTTGTCCTGAGGAGCTAGAGCTGAAGGAAGGAGGAGCTGCTCTGCATCCTAGCATCGAAACTACAACTCCCTGCAGCCTCTGCAGCACTAAGCTTGGGAAAAACTACAATCCCCATCCAACACTGTGAGGGTAACCCTAGCATCCCCCCAGCTGCTATTTTACTGCCTTTGTCTATGGCAATAGCATGGCAAGTATACCTTTTGCAGTAGGCCTTTATTAATAAATCACCCTTCAAATATTATAATTATTACATAGAAACATAGAATGTGTCTGCAAATAAGAACCATTCGCTCCATCTAGTCTGCCCAATTTACTAAATACTTTTATTAGTCCCCAGTTCCCTATCTTATATCTAGGATAGCCTTATACCTATCCCATGCATGCTTAAACTCCTTCACTGTATTAACCTCTACCATTTCTACTGGAAGACTATTCCATACATCCACTACCCTCTCAGTAATGTAATACTTTCATTAGTCCCTGGCCTTATCTTATATCTAGGATAGCCTTATACCTATCCCATGCATGCTTAAACTCCTTCACTCTATTAACCTCTACCACTATTACTGGAAGACTATTCCATGCATCCACTACCCGCTCAGTAATGTAATACTTTCATTAGTCCCTGGGCTTATCTTATATCTAGGATAGCCTTATACCTATTCCATGCATGCTTAAACTCCTTCACTGTATTAACCTCTACCACTTCTACTGGAAGACTATTCCATGCATCCAGTACCCTCTCAGTAATGTAATGCTTTCATTAGTCCCTGACCTTATCTTATATCTAGGATAGCCTTATACCTATCCCACGCATGCTTAAACTCCTTCACTGTATTAACCTCTACCACTTCTACTGGAAGACTATTCCATACATCCACTACCCTCTCAGTAATGTAATACTTTCATTAGTCCCTGGCCTTATCTTATATCTAGGATAGCCTTATACCTATTCCATGCATGCTTAAACTCCTTCACTGTATTAACCTCTACCACTTCTACTGGAAGACTATTACATGCCTCCACTACCCTCTCAGTAATGTAATACTGTCATTAGTCCCTGACCTTATCTTATATCTAGGATAGCCTTATACCTATCCCATGCATGCTTAAACTCCTTCACTGTATTAACCTCTACCACTTCTACTGGAAGACTATTCCATACATCCACTACCCTCTCAGTAATGTAATACTTTCATTAGTCCCTGACCTTATCTTATATCTAGGATAGCCTTATACCTATCCCATGCATGCTTAAACTCCTTCACTGTATTAACCTCTTCTGCTTCTACTGGAAGACTATTCCATACATCCACTACCCTCTCAGTAATGTAATACTTTCATTAGTCCCTGACCTTATCTTATATCTAGGATAGCCTTATACCTATCCCATGCATGCTTAAACTCCTTCACTGTATTAACCTCTACCACTTCTACTGGAAGACTATTCCATACATCCACTACCCTCTCACTAATGTAATACTTTAGTCCCTGGCCTTATCATATATCTAGGATAGCCTTATACCTATCTCACGCATGCTTAAACTCCTTCACTGTATTTCCCTCTACCACTTCTACTGGAAGACTATTCAATGCATCCACTACCCTCTCAGTAATGTAATACTTTGATTAGTCTCTGGCCTTATCTTATATCTAGGATAGCCTTATACCTATCCCATGCATGCTTAAACTCCTTCACTGTATTAACCTCTACCACTTCTACTGGAAGACTATTCCATACATCCACTACCCTCTCAGTAATGTAATACTTTCATTAGTCCCTGGTCTTATCTTATATCTAGGATAGCCTTATACCTATCCCATGCATACTTAAACTCCTTCACTGTATTAACCTCTACCACTTCTACTGGAAGACTATTCCATGCATCCAGTACCCTCTCAGTAATGTAATATTTTCATTAGTCCCTGACCTTATCTTATATCTAGGATAGCCTTATAGCTATCCCACGCATGCTTAAACTCCTTCACTTTATTAACCTCTACCACTTCTACTGGAAGACTATTCCATACATCCACTACCCTCTCAGTAATGTAATACTTTCATTAGTCCCTGACCTTATCTTATATCTAGGATAGCCTTATACCTATCCCATGCATGCTTAAACTCCTTCACTGTATTAACCTCTACCACTTCTACTGGAAGACTATTCCATACATCCACCACCCTCTCAGTAATGTAATACTTTCTTTAGTCCCTGGCCTTATCTTATATCTAGGATAGCCTTATACCTATCCCACGCATGCTTAAACTCCTTCACTGTATTTCCCTCTACCACTTCAACTGGAAGACTATTCCATGCATCCATTACCCTCTCAGTAATGTAATACTATCATTAGTCCCTGTCTTTATCTTATATCTAGGATAGCCTTATACCTATCCCATGCATGCTTAAACTCCTTCACTGTATTAACCTCTACCACTTCTACTGGAAGACTATTCCATACATCCACTACCCTCTCAGTGATGTAATACATTCATTAGTCCCTGGCCTTATCTTATATCTAGGATAGCCTTATACCTATCCCATGCATGCTTAAACTCCTTCATTGTATTAACCTCTACCACTTCTACTGGAAGACTATTCCATGCATCCACTACCCTCTCAGTAATGTAATACTTTCATTAGTCCCTGGCCTTATCTTATATCTAGGATAGCCTTATACCTATCCCATGCATGCTTAAACTCCTTCACTGTATTAACCTCTACCACTTCTACTGGAAGACTATTCCATGCATCAACTACCCTCTCAGTAATGTAATACTTTCATTAGTCCCTGACCTTATCTTATATCTAGGATAGCCTTATACCTATCCCATGCATGCTTAAACTCCTTCACTGTATTAACCTCTACCACTTCTACTGGAAGACTATTCCATGGATCCACTACCCTCTCAATAAAGTAATACTTTCATTAGTCCCTGGCCTTATCTTATATCTAGGATAGCCTTATACCTATCCCATGCATGCTTAAACTCCTTCACTGTATTAACCTCTACCACTTCTACTGGAAGACTATTCCATGTATCCACTACCCTCTCATTAATGTAATACTTTCATTAGTCCCTGGCCTTATCTTATATCTAGGATAGCCTTATACCTATCCCATGCATGCTTAAACTCCTTCACTGTATTAACCTCTACCACTTCTACTGGAAGACTATTCCATACATCCACTACCCTCTCAGTAATGTAATACTTTCATTAGTCCCTGGCCTTATCTTATATCTAGGATAGCCTTATACCTATCCCACGCATGCTTAAACTCCTTCATTGTATTAACCTCTACCACTTCTACTGGAAGACTATTCCATACATCCACTACCCTCTCAATAAAGTAATACTTTCATTAGTCCTTGGCCTTATCTTATATCTAGGATAGCCTTATACCTATCCCATGCATGCTTAAACTCCTTCACTGTATTAACCTCTACCACTTCTACTGGAAGACTATTCCATACATCCACTACCCTCTCAGTAATGTAATACTTTCATTAGTCCCTGGTCTTATCTTAAAGCTAGGATAGCCTTATACCTATCCCATGCATGCTTAAACTCCTTCACTGTATTAACCTCTACCACTTCTATTGGAAGACTATTCCATACATCCACTACCCTCTCAGTAATGTAATACTTTCATTAGTCCCTGGCCTTATCTTATATCTAGGATAGCCTTATACCTATCCCATGCATGCTTAAACTCCTTCACTGTATTAACCTCAACCACTTCTACTGAAAGACTATTCCATGCATCCACTACCCTCTCAGTGATGTAATACTTTCATTAGTCCCTTACCTTATCTTATATCTAGGATAGCCTTATACCTATCCCACGCATGCTTAAACTCCTTCACTGTATTTCCCTCTACCACTTCTACTGGAAGACTATTCCATGCATCCACTACCCTCTCAGTAATGTAATACTTTGATTAGTCTCTGGCCTTATCTTATATCTAGGATAGCCTTATACCTATCCCATGCATGCTTAAACTCCTTCACTGTATTAACCTCTACCACTTCTACTGGAAGACTATTCCATACATCCACTACCCTCCCAGTAATGTAATACTTTCATTAGTCCCTGGCCTTATCATATGTCTAGGATAGCCTTATACCTATCCCATGCATGCTTAAACTCCTTCACTGTATTAACATCTACCACTTCTACTGGAAGACTATTCCATACATCCACTACCCTCTCAGTAATGTAATACTTTCATTAGTCCCTGGCCTTATCTTATATCTAGGATAGCCTTGTGCCTATCCCATGCATGCTTAAACTCCTTCACTATATTTCCCTCTACCACTTCTACTGGAAGACTATTCCATGCATCCACTACCCTCTCAGTAATGTAATACTATCATTAGTCCCTGTCCTTATCTTATATCTAGGATAGCCTTATACCTATCCCATGCATGCTTAAACTCCTTCACTGTATTAACCTCTACCACTTCTACTGGAAGACTTTCCATGCATCCACTACCCTCTCAGTAATGTAATACTTTCATTAGTCCCTGGCCTTATCTTATATCTAGGATAGCCTTATACCTATCCCATGCATGCTTAAACTCCTTCACTGTATTAACCTCTACCACTTCTACTGGAAGACTATTCCATACATCCACTACCCTCTCAGTAATGTAATACTTTCATTAGTCCCTGGCCTTATCTTATATCTAGGATAGTCTTATACCTATCCCTCGCATGCTTAAACTCCTTCATTGTATTAACCTCTACCACTTCTACTGGAAGACTATTCCATACATCCACTACCCTCTCAGTAAAGTAATACTTTCATTAGTCCCTGGCCTTATCTTATATCTAGGATAGCCTTATACCTATCCCATGCATGCTTAAACTCCTTCACTGTATTAACCTCTACCACTTCTACTGGAAGACTATTCCATACATCCACTACCCTCTCAGTAATGTAATACTATCATTAGTCCCTGGCCTTATCTTATATCTAGGATAGCCTTGTGCCTATCCCATGCATGCTTAAACTGCTTCACTATATTTCCCTCTACCACTTCTACTGGAAGACTATTCCATGCATCCACTACCCTCTCAGTAATGTAATACTTTGATTAGTCTCTGGCCTTATCTTATATCTAGGATAGCCTTATACCTATCCCATGCATGCTTAAACTCCTTCACTGTATTAACCTCTACCACTTCTACTGGAAGACTATTCCATACATCCACTACCCTCTCAGTAATGTAATACTTTCTTTAGTCCCTGGCCTTATCTTATATCTAGGATAGCCTTATACCTATCCCACGCATGCTTAAACTCCTTCACTGTATTTCCCTCTACCACTTCTACTGGAAGACTATTCCATGCATCCACTACCCTCTCAGTAATGTAATACTTTGATTAGTCTCTGGCCTTATCTTATATCTAGGATAGCCTTATACCTATCCCACGCATGCTTAAACTCCTTCACTGTATTAACCTCTACCACTTCTACTGGAAGACTATTCCATACATCCACTACCCTCTCAGTAATGTAATACTTTCATTAGTCCCTGACCTTATCTTATATCTAGGATAGCCTTATACCTATCCCATGCATGCTTAACCTCCTTCACTGTATTAACCTCTACCACTTCTACTGGAAGACTATTCCATACATCCACTACCCTCTCAGTAATGTAATACTATCATTAGTCCCTGGCCTTATCTTATATCTAGGATAGCCTTGTGCCTATCCCATGCATGCTTAAACTGCTTCACTATATTTCCCTCTACCACTTCTACTGGAAGACTATTCCATGCATCCACTCCCCTCTCAGTAATGTAATACTATCATTAGTCCCTGTCCTTATCTTATATCTAGGATAGCCTTATACCTATCCCATGCATGCTTAAACTCCTTCACTGTATTAACCTCTACCACTTCTACTGGAAGACTATTCCATACATCCACTACCCTCTAAGTAATGTAATACTTTCATTAGTCCCTGGCCTTATCTTATATCTAGGATAGCCTTATACCTATCCCATGCATGCTTAAACTCCTTCACTGTATTAACCTCTACCACTTCTACTGAAAGACTATTCTATGCATCCACTACCCTCTCAGTGATGTAATACATTCATTAGTCCCTGGCCTTATCTTATATCTAGGATAGCCTTATACCTATCCCATGCATGCTTAAACTCCTTCATTGTATTAACCTCTACCACTTCTACTGGAAGACTATTCCATGCATCCACTACCCTCTCAGTAATGTAATACTTTCATTAGTCCCTGGCCTTATCTTATATCTAGGATAGCCTTATAACTATCCCATGCATGCTTAAACTCCTTCACTGTATTAACCTCTACCACTTCTACTGGAAGACTATTCCATGCATCAACTACCCTCTCAGTAATGTAATACTTTCATTAGTCCCTGACCTTATCTTATATCTAGGATAGCCTTATACCTATCCCATGCATGCTTAAACTCCTTCACTGTATTAACCTCTACCACTTCTACTGGAAGACTATTCCATGGATCCACTACCCTCTCAGTAAAGTAATACTTTCATTAGTCCCTGGCCTTATCTTATATCTAGGATAGCCTTATACCTATCCCAGGCGTGCTTAAACTCCTTCACTGTATTAACCTCTACCACTTCTACTGGAAGACTATTCCATACATCCACTACCCTCTCAGTAATGTAATACTTTCATTAGTCCCTGGCCTTATCTTATATCTAGGATAGCCTTATACCTATTCCATGCATGCTTAAACTCCTTCACTGTATTAACCTCTACCACTTCTACTGGAAGACTATTACATGCCTCCACTACCCTCTCAGTAATGTAATACTGTCATTAGTCCCTGACCTTATCTTATATCTAGGATAGCCTTATACCTATCCCATGCATGCTTAAACTCCTTCACTGTATTAACCTCTACCACTTCTACTGGAAGACTATTCCATACATCCACTACCCTCTCAGTAATGTAATACTTTCATTAGTCCCTGACCTTATCTTATATCTAGGATAGCCTTATACCTATCCCATGCATGCTTAAACTCCTTCACTGTATTAACCTCTTCTGCTTCTACTGGAAGACTATTCCATGCATCCACTACCCTCTCAGTAATGTAATACTTTCATTAGTCCCTGACCTTATCTTATATCTAGGATAGCCTTATACCTATCCCATGCATGCTTAAACTCCTTCACTGTATTAACCTCTACCACTTCTACTGGAAGACTATTCCATACATCCACTACCCTCTCACTAATGTAATACTTTAGTCCCTGGCCTTATCATATATCTAGGATAGCCTTATACCTATCTCACGCATGCTTAAACTCCTTCACTGTATTTCCCTCTACCACTTCTACTGGAAGACTATTCAATGCATCCACTACCCTCTCAGTAATGTAATACTTTGATTAGTCTCTGGCCTTATCTTATATCTAGGATAGCCTTATACCTATCCCATGCATGCTTAAACTCCTTCACTGTATTAACCTCTACCACTTCTACTGGAAGACTATTCCATACATCCACTACCCTCTCAGTAATGTAATACTTTCATTAGTCCCTGGTCTTATCTTATATCTAGGATAGCCTTATACCTATCCCATGCATACTTAAACTCCTTCACTGTATTAACCTCTACCACTTCTACTGGAAGACTATTCCATGCATCCAGTACCCTCTCAGTAATGTAATATTTTCATTAGTCCCTGACCTTATCTTATATCTAGGATAGCCTTATAGCTATCCCACGCATGCTTAAACTCCTTCACTTTACTAACCTCTACCACTTCTACTGGAAGACTATTCCATACATCCACTACCCTCTCAGTAATGTAATACTTTCATTAGTCCCTGACCTTATCTTATATCTAGGATAGCCTTATACCTATCCCATGCATGCTTAAACTCCTTCACTGTATTAACCTCTACCACTTCTACTGGAAGACTATTCCATACATCCACCACCCTCTCAGTAATGTAATACTTTCTTTAGTCCCTGGCCTTATCTTATATCTAGGATAGCCTTATACCTATCCCACGCATGCTTAAACTCCTTCACTGTATTTCCCTCTACCACTTCAACTGGAAGACTATTCCATGCATCCATTACCCTCTCAGTAATGTAATACTATCATTAGTCCCTGTCTTTATCTTATATCTAGGATAGCCTTATACCTATCCCATGCATGCTTAAACTCCTTCACTGTATTAACCTCTACCACTTCTACTGGAAGACTATTCCATACATCCACTACCCTCTCAGTGATGTAATACATTCATTAGTCCCTGGCCTTATCTTATATCTAGGATAGCCTTATACCTATCCCATGCATGCTTAAACTCCTTCATTGTATTAACCTCTACCACTTCTACTGGAAGACTATTCCATGCATCCACTACCCTCTCAGTAATGTAATACTTTCATTAGTCCCTGGCCTTATCTTATATCTAGGATAGCCTTATACCTATCCCATGCATGCTTAAACTCCTTCACTGTATTAACCTCTACCACTTCTACTGGAAGACTATTCCATGCATCAACTACCCTCTCAGTAATGTAATACTTTCATTAGTCCCTGACCTTATCTTATATCTAGGATAGCCTTATACCTATCCCATGCATGCTTAAACTCCTTCACTGTATTAACCTCTACCACTTCTACTGGAAGACTATTCCATGGATCCACTACCCTCTCAATAAAGTAATACTTTCATTAGTCCCTGGCCTTATCTTATATCTAGGATAGCCTTATACCTATCCCATGCATGCTTAAACTCCTTCACTGTATTAACCTCTACCACTTCTACTGGAAGACTATTCCATGTATCCACTACCCTCTCATTAATGTAATACTTTCATTAGTCCCTGGCCTTATCTTATATCTAGGATAGCCTTATACCTATCCCATGCATGCTTAAACTCCTTCACTGTATTAACCTCTACCACTTCTACTGGAAGACTATTCCATACATCCACTACCCTCTCAGTAATGTAATACTTTCATTAGTCCCTGGCCTTATCTTATATCTAGGATAGCCTTATACCTATCCCACGCATGCTTAAACTCCTTCATTGTATTAACCTCTACCACTTCTACTGGAAGACTATTCCATACATCCACTACCCTCTCAATAAAGTAATACTTTCATTAGTCCTTGGCCTTATCTTATATCTAGGATAGCCTTATACCTATCCCATGCATGCTTAAACTCCTTCACTGTATTAACCTCTACCACTTCTACTGGAAGACTATTCCATACATCCACTACCCTCTCAGTAATGTAATACTTTCATTAGTCCCTGGTCTTATCTTAAAGCTAGGATAGCCTTATACCTATCCCATGCATGCTTAAACTCCTTCACTGTATTAACCTCTACCACTTCTATTGGAAGACTATTCCATACATCCACTACCCTCTCAGTAATGTAATACTTTCATTAGTCCCTGGCCTTATCTCATATCTAGGATAGCCTTATACCTATCCCATGCATGCTTAAACTCCTTCACTGTATTAACCTCTACCACTTCTACTGAAAGACTATTCCATGCATCCACTACCCTCTCAGTGATGTAATACTTTCATTAGTCCCTTACCTTATCTTATATCTAGGATAGCCTTATACCTATCCCACGCATGCTTAAACTCCTTCACTGTATTTCCCTCTACCACTTCTACTGGAAGACTATTCCATGCATCCACTACCCTCTCAGTAATGTAATACTTTGATTAGTCTCTGGCCTTATCTTATATCTAGGATAGCCTTATACCTATCCCATGCATGCTTAAACTCCTTCACTGTATTAACCTCTACCACTTCTACTGGAAGACTATTCCATACATCCACTACCCTCCCAGTAATGTAATACTTTCATTAGTCCCTGGCCTTATCATATGTCTAGGATAGCCTTATACCTATCCCATGCATGCTTAAACTCCTTCACTGTATTAACATCTACCACTTCTACTGGAAGACTATTCCATACATCCACTACCCTCTCAGTAATGTAATACTTTCATTAGTCCCTGGCCTTATCTTATATCTAGGATAGCCTTGTGCCTATCCCATGCATGCTTAAACTCCTTCACTATATTTCCCTCTACCACTTCTACTGGAAGACTATTCCATGCATCCACTACCCTCTCAGTAATGTAATACTATCATTAGTCCCTGTCCTTATCTTATATCTAGGATAGCCTTATACCTATCCCATGCATGCTTAAACTCCTTCACTGTATTAACCTCTACCACTTCTACTGGAAGACTTTCCATGCATCCACTACCCTCTCAGTAATGTAATACTTTCATTAGTCCCTGGCCTTATCTTATATCTAGGATAGCCTTATACCTATCCCATGCATGCTTAAACTCCTTCACTGTATTAACCTCTACCACTTCTACTGGAAGACTATTCCATACATCCACTACCCTCTCAGTAATGTAATACTTTCATTAGTCCCTGGCCTTATCTTATATCTAGGATAGTCTTATACCTATCCCTCGCATGCTTAAACTCCTTCATTG
Source organism: Pelodytes ibericus (assembly GCA_036172795.1). NCBI lineage: Eukaryota > Metazoa > Chordata > Amphibia > Anura > Pelodytidae > Pelodytes > Pelodytes ibericus. Next base: position 228,159,550 of record CM069859.1, read on the forward strand.
TATTAACCTCTACCACTTCTACTGGAAGACTATTCCATACATCCACTACCCTCTCAGTAAAGTAATACTTTCATTAGTCCCTGGCCTTATCTTATATCTAGGATAGCCTTATACCTATCCCATGCATGCTTAAACTCCTTCACTGTATTAACCTCTACCACTTCTACTGGAAGACTATTCCATACATCCACTACCCTCTCAGTAATGTAATACTTTCATTAGTCCCTGGTCTTATCTTATATCTAGTAAAGCCTTATACCTATCCCATGCATGCTTAAACTCCTTCTCTGTATTAACCTCTACCACTTCTACTGGAAGACTAATCCATACATCCACTACCCTCTCAGTAATGTAATACTTTCTTTAGTCCCTGGCCTTATCTTATATCTAGGATAGCCTTATACCTATCCCACGCATGCTTAAACTCCTTCACTGTATTTCCCTCTACCACTTCTACTGGAAGACTATTCCATGCATCCACTACCCTCTCAGTAATGTAATACTTTGATTAGTCTCTGGCCTTATCTTATATCTAGGATAGCCTTATACCAATCCCACGCATGCTTAAACTCCTTCACTGTATTAACCTCTACCACTTCTACTGGAAGACTATTCCATACATCCACTACCCTCTCAGTAATGTAATACTTTCATTAGTCCCTGACCTTATCTTATATCTAGGATAGCCTTATACCTATCCCATGCATGCTTAACCTCCTTCACTGTATTAACCTCTACCACTTCTACTGGAAGACTATTCCATACATCCACTACCCTCTCAGTAATGTAATACTATCATTAGTCCCTGGCCTTATCTTATATCTAGGATAGCCTTGTGCCTATCCCATGCATGCTTAAACTGCTTCACTATATTTCCCTCTACCACTTCTACTGGAAGACTATTCCATGCATCCACTCCCCTCTCAGTAATGTAATACTATCATTAGTCCCTGTCCTTATCTTATATCTAGGATAGCCTTATACCTATCCCATGCATGCTTAAACTCCTTCACTGTATTAACCTCTACCACTTCTACTGGAAGACTATTCCATACATCCACTACCCTCTAAGTAATGTAATACTTTCATTAGTCCCTGGCCTTATCTTATATCTAGGATAGCCTTATACCTATCCCATGCATGCTTAAACTCCTTCACTGTATTAACCTCTACCACTTCTACTGAAAGACTATTCTATGCATCCACTACCCTCTCAGTGATGTAATACATTCATTAGTCCCTGGCCTTATCTTATATCTAGGATAGCCTTATACCTATCCCATGCATGCTTAAACTCCTTCATTGTATTAACCTCTACCACTTCTACTGGAAGACTATTCCATGCATCCACTACCCTCTCAGTAATGTAATACTTTCATTAGTCCCTGGCCTTATCTTATATCTAGGATAGCCTTATACCTATCCCATGCATGCTTAAACTCCTTCACTGTATTAACCTCTACCACTTCTACTGGAAGACTATTCCATGCATCAACTACCCTCTCAGTAATGTAATACTTTCATTAGTCCCTGACCTTATCTTATATCTAGGATAGCCTTATACCTATCCCATGCATGCTTAAACTCCTTCACTGTATTAACCTCTACCACTTCTACTGGAAGACTATTCCATGGATCCACTACCCTCTCAGTAAAGTAATACTTTCATTAGTCCCTGGCCTTATCTTATATCTAGGATAGCCTTATACCTATCCCATGCATGCTTAAACTCCTTCACTGTATTAACCTCTACCACTTCTACTGGAAGACTATTCCATACATCCACTACCCTCTCAGTAATGTAATACTTTCATTAGTCCCTGGCCTTATCTTGTATCTAGGATAACCTTATACCTATCCCATGCATGCTTAAACTCCTTCACTGTATTAACCTCTACCACTTCTACTGGAAGACTATTCCATACATCCACTACCCTCTCAGTAATGTAATACTTTCATTAGTCCCTGGCCTTATCTTATATCTAGGATAGCCTTATACCTATCCCACGCATGCTTAAACTCCTTCATTGTATTAACCTCTACCACTTCTACTGGAAGACTATTCCATACATCCACTACCCTCTCAGTAAAGTAATACTTTCATTAGTCCCTGGCCTTATCTTATATCTAGGATAGCCTTATACCTATCCCATGCATGCTTAAACTCCTTCACTGTATTAACCTCTACCACTTCTACTGGAACACTATTACATACATCCACTACCCTCTCAGTAATGTAATACTTTCTTTAGTCCCTGGCCTTATCTTATATCTAGGATAGCCTTATACCTATCCCACGCATGCTTAAACTCCTTCACTGTATTTCACTCTACCATTTCTGCTGGAAGACTATTCCATGCATCCACTACCCTCTCAGTAATGTAATACTTTGATTAGTCTCTGGCCTTATCTTATATCTAGGATAGCCTTATACCTATCCCATGCATGCGTAAACTCCTTCACTGTATTAACCTCTACCACTTCTACTGGAAGACTATTCCATTCATCCACTACCCTCTCAGTAATGTAATACTTTCATTAGTCCCTGGCCTTATCTTATATCTAGGATAGCCTTGTGCCTATCCCATGCATGCTTAAACTCCTTCACTGTATTAACCTCTACCACTTCTACTGGAAGACTATTCCATGCATCAACTACCCTCTCAGTAATGTAATACTATCATTAGTCCCTGTCCTTATCTTATATCTAGGATAGCCTTATACCTATCCCATGCATGCTTAAACTCCTTCACTGTATTAACCTCTACCACTTCTACTGGAAGACTATTCCATACATCCACTACCCTCTCAGTAATGTAATACTTTCATTAGTCCCTGGCCTTATCTTATATCTAGGATAGCCTTATACCTATCCCATGCATGCTTAAACTCCTTCACTGTATTAACCTCTACCACTTCAACTGAAAGACTATTCCATGCATCCACTACCCTCTCAGTGATGTAATACATTCATTAGTCCCTGGCCTTATCTTATATCTAGGATAGCCTTATAACTATCCCATGCATGCTTAAACTCCTTCACTGTATTAACCTCTACCACTTCTACTGGAAGACTATTCCATGGATCCACTACCCTCTCAGTAAAGTAATACTTTCATTAGTCCCTGGCCTTATCTTATATCTAGGATAGCCTTATACCTATCCCATGCATGCTTAAACTCCTTCTCTGTATTAACCTCTACCACTTCTACTGGAAGACTTTCCATGCATCCACTACCCTCTCAGTAAGTAATACTTTCATTAGTCCCTGGCCTTATCTTATATCTAGGATAGCCTTATACCTATCCCATGCATGCTTAAACTCCTTCACTGTATTAACCTCTACCACTTCTACTGGAAGACTATTCCATACATCCACTACCCTCTCAGTAATGTAATACTTTCATTAGTCCCTGGCCTTATCTTATATCTAGGATAGCCTTATACCTATCCCATGCATGCTTAAACTCCTTCACTGTATTAACCTCTACCACTTCTACTGAAAGACTATTCCATGCATCCACTACCCTCTCAGTGATGTAATACATTCATTAGTCCCTGGCCTTATCTTATATCTAGGATAGCCTTATACCTATCCCATGCATGCTTAAACTCCTTCATTGTATTAACCTCTACCACTTCTACTGGAAGGCTATTCCATGCATCCACTACCCTCTCAGTAATGTAATACTTTCATTAGTCCCTGGCCTTATCTTATATCTAGGATAGCCTTATACCTATCCCATGCATGCTTAAACTCCTTCACTGTATTAACCTCTACCACTTCTACTGGAAGACTATTCCATGCATCAACTACCCTCTCAGTAATGTAATACTTTCATTAGTCCCTGACCTTATCTTATATCTAGGATAGCCTTATACCTATCCCATGCATGCTTAAACTCCTTCACTGTATTAACATCTACCACTTCTACTGGAAGACTATTCCATACATCCACTACCCTCTCAGTAAAGTAATACTGTCATTAGTCCCTGACCTTATCTTATATCTAGGATAGCCTTATACCTATCCCATGCATGCTTAAACTCCTTCACTGTATTAACCTCTACCACTTCTACTGGAAGACTATTCCATGGATCCACTACCCTCTCAGTAAAGTAATACTTTCATTAGTCCCTGGCCTTATCTTATATCTAGGATAGCCTTATACCTATCCCACGCATGCTTAAACTCCTTCACTGTATTAACCTCTACCACTTCTACTGGAAGACTATTCCATGCATCCACTGCCCTCTCAGTAAAGTAATACTTTCATTAGTCCCTGGCCTTATCTTATATCTAGGATAGCCTTATACCTATCCCATGCATGCTTAAACTCCTTCACTGTATTAACCTCTACCACTTCTACTGGAAGACTATTCCATACATCCACTACCCTCTCAGTAATGTAATACTTTCATTAGTCCCTGGCCTTATCTTTTATCTAGGATAGCCTTATACCTATCCCATGCATGCTTAAACTCCTTCACTGTATTAACCTCTACCACTTCTACTGGAAGACTTTCCATGCATCCACTACCATCTCAGTAAGTAATACTTTCATTAGTCCCTGGCCTTATCTTATATCTAGGATAGCCTTATACCTATCCCATGCATGCTTAAACTCCTTCACTGTATTAACCTCTACCACTTCTACTGGAAGACTATTCCATACATCCACTACCCTCTCAGTAATGTAATACTTTCTTTAGTCTTTGGCCTTATCTTATATCTAGGATTTCCTTATACCTTTCCCATGCATGCTTAAACTCCTTCACTGTATTAACCTCTACCACTTCTACTGGAAGACTATTCCATACATCCACTACCCTCTCAGTAATGTAATACTTTCATTAGACCCTGGCCTTATCTTATATCTAGGATAGCCTTATACCTATCCCACGCATGCTTAAACTCCTTCACTGTATTAACCTCTACCACTTCTACTGGAAGACTATTCCATATATCCACTACCCTCTCAGTAATGTAATACTTTCATTAGTCCCTGACCTTATCTTATATCTAGGATAGCCTTATACCTATCCCATGCATGCTTAAACTCCTTCACTGTATTAACCTCTTCTGCTTCTACTGGTAGACTATTCCATGCATCCACTACCCTCTCAGTAATGTAATACTTTCATTAGTCCCTGGTCTTATCTTATATCTAGTAAAGCCTTATACCTATCCCATGCATGCTTAAACTCCTTCACTGTATTAAGTTAATACAGTGAAGGAGTTTAAGCATGCATGGGATAGGTATAAGGCTATCCTAGATATAAGATAAGGTCAGGGAGTAATGAAAGTATTACATTACTTAGAGGGTAGTTGATGTATGGAATAGTCTTTCAGTAGAAGTGGTAGAGGTTAATACAGTAAATGAGTTTAAGCATGCGTGGGATAGGTATAAGGCTATCCTAGATATAAGATAAGGTCAGGGACTAATGAGAGTATTACATTACTGAGAGGGTAGTGGATGTATGGAATAGTCTTCCAGTAGAAGTGTTAGAGGTAAACACAGTGAAGGAATTTAAGCATGCGTGGGATAGGTATAAGGCTATCCTATATATAATATAAGGCCAGAGACTAATGAAAGTATTACATTACTGAGAGGGTAGTGGATGTATGGAATAGTCTTCCAGTAGAAGTGGTAGAGGTTAATACAGTGAAGGAGTTTAAGCATGCATGGGATAGGTATAAGGCTATCCTAGATATAAGATAAGGCCAGGGACTAATGAAAGTATTACATTACTGAGAGGGTACTGGATGTATGGAATAGTCTTCCAGTAGAAGTGGTAGAGGTTAATACAGTGAAGGAGTTTAAGCATGCGTGGGATAGGTATAAGGCTATCCTAGATTTAAGATAAGGCCAGGGACTAATGAAAGTATTACTTTACTGAGAGGGTAGTCGATGCATGGAATAGTCTTCCAGTAGAAGTGGTAGAGGTTAATACAGTGAAGGAGTTTAAGCATGCATGGGATAGGTATAAGGCTATCCTAGATATAAGATAAGGTCAGGGACTAATGATAGTATTACATTACTGAGAGGGTAGTGGATCCATGGAATAGTCTTCAAGTAGAAGTGGTAGAGGTTAATACAATGAAGGAGTTTAAGCATGCATGGGATAGGTATAAGGCTATCCTGGATATAAGATAAGGTCAGGGACTAATGAAAGTATTACATTACTGAGAGGGTAGTGGATGTATGGAATAGTCTTCCAGTAGAAGTGGTAGAGGTTAATACAGTGAAGGAGTTTAAGCATGCATGGGATAGGTATAAGGCTATCCTAGATATAAGATAAGGTCAGGGACTAATGAAAGTATTACATTACTGAGAGGGTAGTGGATGTATGGAATAGTCTTCCAGTAGAAGTGGTAGAGGTTAATACAGTGAAGGAGTTTAAGCATGCATGGGATAGGTATAAGGCTATCCTAGATATAAGATAAGGCCAGGGACTAATGAAAGTATTACATTACTGAGAATGTAGTGGATCCATGGAATAGTCTTCCAGTAGAAGTGGTAGAGGTTAATACAATTAAGGAGTTTAAGCATGCATGGGATGGGTATAAGGCTATCCTAGATTTAAGATAAGGCCATGGACTAATGAAAGTATTACTTTACTGAGAGGGTAGTGGATGCATGGAATAGTCTTCCAGTAGAAGTGGTAGAGGTTAATACAGTGAAGGAGTTTAAGCATGCATGGGATAGGTATAAGGCTATCCTAGATATAAGATAAGGTCAGGGACTAATGAAAGTATTACATTACTGAGAGGGTAGTGGATGTATGGAATAGTCTTCCAGTAGAAGTGGTAGAGGTTAATACAGTGAAGGAGTTTAAGCATGCATGGGATAGGTATAAGGCTATCCTAGATATAAGATAAGGCCAGGGACTAATGAAAGTATTACTTTACTGAGAGGGCAGTGGATGCATGGAATAGTCTTCCAGTAGAAGTGGTAGAGGTTAATACAGTGAAGGAGTTTAAGCATGCGTGGGATAGGTATAAGGCTATCCTAGATATAAGATAAGACCAGGGACTAATGAAAGTATTACATTACTGAGAGGGTAGTGGATGCATGGAATAGTCTTCCAGTAGAAGTGGTAGAGGTTAATACAGTGAAGGAGTTTAAGCAAGCATGGATAGGTATAAGGCTATCCAAGATATAAGATAAGATCAGGAGGTAATTGGTAGATCTCCTAGGTACAGAAATCTCTCCCTATCTACATGTGTAAAAGCAGAGGGGAGACAAGCCCCTTCAGATGTAAACACGCACATACTAACCGAGACTAGAATATGATTTCTGATTAATTAAACAATGGTTACACAATGTGTTGTTTAAGGATTCAGTAAAAAATACATAATTATATACTGCACACTCATGCATAAGCATGAACACCAATTACAAAATAATCAATGCATACTGCGTATGATCATTTAATTGTTTATTTTATTAGTGTGATATATTTTATATGAGTTGTTATTAAATGTTGCATGTGGCGTTTGATTCCATTTTAACTTGAATGTATATTATATATTAAGGAGGAAAAGGAGGCAGATCTACACTTGTCAAAAAGGCAGCGCTCCCATCTAAAAAAAAGGCAGCACTCCCATCTAAACAGGCAGCGCTCCCATCTAAACAGGCAGCGCTCCCATCTAAAACAAGAAGCGCTCCCATCTAAACAGGCAGCGCTCCCATCTAAAACAAGCAGCGCTCCCATCTAAAACAAGCAGCGCTCCTATCTAAACAAGCAGCGCTCCCATCTAAAAAAAAGGCAGCACTCCCATCTAAAACAAGAAGCGCTCCCATCTAAACAGGCAGCGTTCCCATCTAAACAAGCAGCGCTCCCATCTAAACAAGCAGCGCTCCCATCTAAAACAATCAGCGCTTCCATCTAAAACAGGCAGCGCTCCCATCTAAACAAGCAGCGTTCCCATCTAAAACAAGCAGCGCTCCCATCTAAAACAGGCAGCGCTCCCATCTAAAACAGGCAGCGCTCCCATCTAAACAGGCAGCGCTCCCATCTAAAACAAGAAGCGCTCCCATCTAAACAGGCAGCGCTCCCATCTAAAACAAGCAGCGCTCCCATCTAAAACAAGCAGCGCTCCTATCTAAACAAGCAGCGCTCCCATCTAAAAAAAAGGCAGCACTCCCATCTAAAACAAGAAGCGCTCCCATCTAAACAGGCAGCGTTCCCATCTAAACAAGCAGCGCTCCCATCTAAACAAGCAGCGCTCCCATCTAAAACAATCAGCACTTCCATCTAAAACAGGCAGCGCTCCCATCTAAACAAGCAGCGTTCCCATCTAAAACAAGCAGCGCTCCCATCTAAAACAGGCAGCGCTCCCATCTAAAACAGGCAGCGCTCCCATCTAAAACAGGCAGCGCTCCCATCTAAACAGGCAGCGCTCCCATCTAAACAAGCAGCGCTCCCATCTAAACAAGCAGCGCTCCCATCTAAAACAGGCAGCGCTCCCATCTAAAACAGGCAGCGCTCCCATCTAAAACAGGCAGCGCTCCCATCTAAACAAGCAGCGCTCCCATCTAAAACAAGCAGCGCTTCCATCTAAACAGGCAGCGCTCCCAATAAACAAGCAGCGCTCCCATCTAAACAAGCAGCGCTCCCATCTAAAACAAACAGCGTTCCCATCTAAACAAGCAGCGCTCCCATCTAAAACAAGCAGCGCTCCCATCTAAACAGGCAGCGCTCCCATCTAAAACAATCAGCGCTCCCATCTAAAACAAGCAGCGAATCCCATCTAAACAAGCAGCGCTCCCATCTAAAACAAGCAGCGCTCCCATCTAAAACAAGCAGCGCTCCCATCTAAAACAAGCAGCGCTTTCATCTAAACAGGCAGCGCTCCCATCTAAACAGGCAGCGCTCCCATCTAAAACAAGCAGCGCTCCCATCTAAAACAAGCAGCGTTCCCATCTAAACAAGCAGCGCTTCCATCTAAAACAGGCAGCGCTCCCATCTAAACAAGCAGCACTCCCATCTAAAACAAGCAGCGCTCCCATCTAAAACAAGCAGCGTTCCCATCTAAAACAAGCAGCGCTTCCATCTAAAACAGGCAGCGCTCCCATCTAAACAAGCAGCGTTCCCATCTAAAACAAGCAGCGCTCCCATCTAAAACAGGCAGCGCTCCCATCTAAAACAGGCAGCGCTCCCATCTAAAACAAGCAGCGCTCTCATCTAAAACAGTCAGCGCTCCCATCTGAAACAGGCAGCGCTCCCATCTAAAACAGGCAGCGCTGCCATCTAAAACAAGCAGCGCTCCCATCTAAAACAAGCAGCGCTCCCATCTAAACAAGCAGCGCTCCCATCTAAAACAAGCAGCGCTCCCATCTAAAACAAGCAGCGCTCTCATCTAAAACAAGCAGCGTTCCCATCTAAAACAAGCAGCGCTCCCATCTAAAACAGGCAGCGCTCCCATCTAAAACAGGCAGCGTTCCCATCTAAACAGGCAGCGCTCCCATCTAAACAAGCAGCGCTCCCATCTAAAACAGGCAGCGCTCCCATCTAAACAAGCAGCGCTCCCATCTAAAACAGGCAGCTCTCCCATCTAAACAGGCAGCGCTCCCATCTAAAACAAGCAGCGTTCCCATCTAAAACAAGCAGCGCTTCCATCTAAAACAGGCAGCGCTCCCATCTAAACAAGCAGCGCTCACATCTAAACAAGCAGCGCTCCCATCTAAAACAAGCAGCGCTCCCATCTAAAACAAGCAGCGCTCCCATCTAAACAAGCAGCGCTTTCATCTAAACAAGCAGCGCTCTAAAACAAGCAGCGCTCCCATCTAAAACAAGCAGCGCTTCCATCTAAACAGGCAGCGCTCCCATCTAAACAAGCAGCACTCCCATCTAAAACAAGCAGCACTCCCATCTAAAACAAGCAGCGTTCCCATCTAAACAAGCAGCGCTTCCATCTAAAACAGGCAGCGCTCCCATCTAAACAAGCAGCACTCCCATCTAAAACAAGCAGCGCTCCCATCTAAAACAAGCAGCGTTCCCATCTAAAACAAGCAGCGCTTCCATCTAAAACAGGCAGCGCTCCCATCTAAACAAGCAGCGTTCCCATCTAAAACAAGCAGCGCTCCCATCTAAAACAGGCAGCGCTCCCATCTAAAACAAGCAGCGCTCTCATCTAAAACAGGCAGCGCTCCCATCTGAAACAAGCAGCACTCCCATCTAAAACAAGCAGCGTTCCCATCTAAACAAGCAGCGCTTCCATCTAAAACAGGCAGCGCTCCCATCTAAACAAGCAGCACTCCCATCTAAAACAAGCAGCGCTCCCATCTAAAACAAGCAGCGTTCCCATCTAAAACAAGCAGCGCTTCCATCTAAAACAGGGAGCGCTCCCATCTAAACAAGCAGCGTTCCCATCTAAAACAAGCAGCGCTCCCATCTAAACAAGCAGCACTCCCATCTAAAACAAGCAGCGCTCCCATCTAAAACAAGCAGCGCTCCCATCTAAACAAGCAGCGCTCCCATCTAAAACAAGCAGCGCTCCCATCTAAAACAAGCAGCGCTCCCATCTAAAACAAGCAGCGCTCTCATCTAAAACAAGCAGCGTTCCCATCTAAAACAATCAGCGCTCCCATCTAAAACAGGCAGCGCTCCCATCTAAAACAGGCAGCGTTCCCATCTAAACAGGCAGCGCTCCCATCTAAACAAGCAGCGCTCCCATCTAAAACAGGCAGCGCTCCCATCTAAAACAAGCAGCGTTCCCATCTAAACAAGCAGCGCTCTCATCTAAAACAAGCAGCGCTCCCATCTAAAACAAGCAGCGCTCCCATCTAAAACAAGCAGCGTTCCCATCTAAACAAGCAGCGCTCCCATCTAAAACAGGCAGCGCTCCCATCTAAAACAGGCAGCGCTCCCATCTAAAACAGGCAGCGCTCCCATCTAAAACAGGCAGCGCTCCCATCTAAAACAAGCAGCGCTCCCATCTAAAAAAAAGGCTGCGCTCCCATCTAAAAAAAAGGCTGCGCTCCCATCTAAAACAAGCAGCGCTCCCATCTAAAACAAGCAGCGCTCCCATCTAAAACATACAGCGCTCCCATCTAAACAGGCAGCGCTCCCATCTAAACAGGCAGCGCTCCCATCTAAAACAGGCAGCGCTCCCATCTAAAACAGGCAGCGCTCCCATCTAAACATGCAGCGCTCCCATCTAAACAAGCAGCGCTCCCATCTAAACAAGCAGCGCTCCCATCTAAAACAAGCAGCGCTCCCATCTAAAACAAGCAGCGTTCCCATCTAAACAAGCAGCGCTTCCATCTAAAACAGGCAGCGCTCCCATCTAAACAAACAGCACTCCCATCTAAAACAAGCAGCGCTCCCATCTAAAACAAGCAGCGTTCCCATCTAAAACAAGCAGCGCTTCCATCTAAAACAGGCAGCGCTCCCATCTAAACAAGCAGCGTTCCCATCTAAAACAAGCAGCGCTCCCATCTAAAACAGGCAGCGCTCCCATCTAAAACAGGCAGCGCTCCCATCTAAAACAGGCAGCGCTCCCATCTAAAACAAGCAGCGCTCCCATCTAAAAAAAAGGCTGCGCTCCCATCTAAAAAAAAGGCTGCGCTCCCATCTAAAACAAGCAGCGCTCCCATCTAAAACAAGCAGCGCTCCCATCTAAAACATACAGCGCTCCCATCTAAACAGGCAGCGCTCCCATCTAAACAGGCAGCGCTCCCATCTAAACAGGCAGCGCTCCCATCTAAAACAGGCAGCGCTCCCATCTAAAACAGGCAGCGCTCCCATCTAAACAGGCAGCGCTCCCATCTAAACAAGCAGCGCTCCCATCTAAACAAGCAGCGCTCCCATCTAAAACAAGCAGCGCTCCCATCTAAAACAAGCAGCGTTCCCATCTAAACAAGCAGCGCTTCCATCTAAAACAGGCAGCGCTCCCATCTAAACAAACAGCACTCCCATCTAAAACAAGCAGCGCTCCCATCTAAAACAAGCAGCGTTCCCATCTAAAACAAGCAGCGCTTCCATCTAAAACAGGCAGCGCTCCCATCTAAACAGGCAGCGCTCCCATCTAAACAGGCAGCGCTCCCATCTAAAACAGGCAGCGCTCCCATCTAAAACAGGCAGCGCTCCCATCTAAACAGGCAGCGCTCCCATCTAAACAAGCAGCGCTCCCATCTAAACAAGCAGCGCTCCCATCTAAAACAAGCAGCGCTCCCATCTAAAACAAGCAGCGTTCCCATCTAAACAAGCAGCGCTTCCATCTAAAACAGGCAGCGCTCCCATCTAAACAAACAGCACTCCCATCTAAAACAAGCAGCGCTCCCATCTAAAACAAGCAGCGTTCCCATCTAAAACAAGCAGCGCTTCCATCTAAAACAGGCAGCGCTCCCATCTAAACAAGCAGCGTTCCCATCTAAAACAAGCAGCGCTCCCATCTAAAACAGGCAGCGCTCCCATCTAAAACAGGCAGCGCTCCCATCTAAAACAGGCAGCGCTCCCATCTAAACAGGCAGCGCTCCCATCTAAACAAGCAGCGCTCCCATCTAAACAAGCAGCGCTCCCATCTAAAACAAGCAGCGCTCCCATCTAAAACAAGCAGCGTTCCCATCTAAACAAGCAGCGCTTCCATCTAAAACAGGCAGCGCTCCCATCTAAACAAGCAGCACTCCCATCTAAAACAAGCAGCGCTCCCATCTAAAACAAGCAGCGTTCCCATCTAAAACAAGCAGCGCTTCCATCTAAAACAGGCAGCGCTCCCATCTAAACAAGCAGCGTTCCCATCTAAAACAAGCAGCGCTCCCATCTAAAACAGGCAGCGCTCCCATCTAAAACAGGCAGCGCTCCCATCTAAAACAAGCAGCGCTCTCATCTAAAACAGGCAGCGCTCCCATCTGAAACAGGCAGCACTCCCATCTAAAACAGGCAGCGCTGCCATCTAAAACAAGCAGCGCTCCCATCTAAAACAAGCAGCGCACCCATCTAAACAAGCAGCGCTCCCATCTAAAACAAGCAGCGCTCCCATCTAAAACAAGCAGCGTTCCCATCTAAAACAAGCAGCGCTTCCATCTAAAACAGGCAGCGCTCCCATCTAAACAAGCAGCGTTCCCATCTAAAACAAGCAGCGCTCCCATCTAAAACAGGCAGCGCTCCCATCTAAAACAGGCAGCGCTCCCATCTAAAACAAGCAGCGCTCTCATCTAAAACAGGCAGCGCTCCCATCTGAAACAGGCAGCGCTCCCATCTAAAACAGGCAGCGCTGCCATCTAAAACAAGCAGCGCTCCCATCTAAAACAAGCAGCGCTCCCATCTAAACAAGCAGCGCTCCCATCTAAAACAAGCAGCGCTCCCATCTAAAACAAGCAGCGCTCTCATCTAAAACAAACAGCACTCCCATCTAAAACAAGCAGCGCTCCCATCTAAAACAAGCAGCGTTCCCATCTAAAACAAGCAGCGCTTCCATCTAAAACAGGCAGCGCTCCCATCTAAACAGGCAGCGCTCCCATCTAAACAGGCAGCGCTCCCATCTAAAACAGGCAGCGCTCCCATCTAAAACAGGCAGCGCTCCCATCTAAACAGGCAGCGCTCCCATCTAAACAAGCAGCGCTCCCATCTAAACAAGCAGCGCTCCCATCTAAAACAAGCAGCGCTCCCATCTAAAACAAGCAGCGTTCCCATCTAAACAAGCAGCGCTTCCATCTAAAACAGGCAGCGCTCCCATCTAAACAAACAGCACTCCCATCTAAAACAAGCAGCGCTCCCATCTAAAACAAGCAGCGTTCCCATCTAAAACAAGCAGCGCTTCCATCTAAAACAGGCAGCGCTCCCATCTAAACAAGCAGCGTTCCCATCTAAAACAAGCAGCGCTCCCATCTAAAACAGGCAGCGCTCCCATCTAAAACAGGCAGCGCTCCCATCTAAAACAGGCAGCGCTCCCATCTAAACAAGCAGCGCTCCCATCTAAACAAGCAGCGCTCCCATCTAAAACAAGCAGCGCTCCCATCTAAAACAAGCAGCGTTCCCATCTAAACAAGCAGCGCTTCCATCTAAAACAGGCAGCGCTCCCATCTAAACAAGCAGCACTCCCATCTAAAACAAGCAGCGCTCCCATCTAAAACAAGCAGCGTTCCCATCTAAAACAAGCAGCGCTTCCATCTAAAACAGGCAGCGCTCCCATCTAAACAAGCAGCGTTCCCATCTAAAACAAGCAGCGCTCCCATCTAAAACAGGCAGCGCTCCCATCTAAAACAGGCAGCGCTCCCATCTAAAACAAGCAGCGCTCTCATCTAAAACAGGCAGCGCTCCCATCTGAAACAGGCAGCACTCCCATCTAAAACAGGCAGCGCTGCCATCTAAAACAAGCAGCGCTCCCATCTAAAACAAGCAGCGCTCCCATCTAAACAAGCAGCGCTCCCATCTAAAACAAGCAGCGCTCCCATCTAAAACAAGCAGCGTTCCCATCTAAAACAAGCAGCGCTTCCATCTAAAACAGGCAGCGCTCCCATCTAAACAAGCAGCGTTCCCATCTAAAACAAGCAGCGCTCCCATCTAAAACAGGCAGCGCTCCCATCTAAAACAGGCAGCGCTCCCATCTAAAACAAGCAGCGCTCTCATCTAAAACAGGCAGCGCTCCCATCTGAAACAGGCAGCGCTCCCATCTAAAACAGGCAGCGCTGCCATCTAAAACAAGCAGCGCTCCCATCTAAAACAAGCAGCGCTCCCATCTAAACAAGCAGCGCTCCCATCTAAAACAAGCAGCGCTCCCATCTAAAACAAGCAGCGCTCTCATCTAAAACAAGCAGCGTTCCCATCTAAAACAAGCAGCGCTCCCATCTAAAACAGGCAGCGCTCCCATCTAAAACAGGCAGCGTTCCCATCTAAACAGGCAGCGCTCCCATCTAAACAAGCAGCGCTCCCATCTAAAACAAGCAGCGCTCCCATCTAAAACAAGCAGCGTTCCCATCTAAACAAGCAGCGCTTCCATCTAAAACAGGCAGCGCTCCCATCTAAACAAGCAGCGCTCCCATCTAAAACAAGCTGCGCTCTCATCTAAAACAAGCAGCGTTCCCATCTAAAACAATCAGCGCTCCCATCTAAACAAGCAGCGCTCCCATCTAAAACAGGCAGCGCTCCCATCTAAAACAGGCAGCGCTCCCATCTAAAACAGGCAGCGTTCCCATCTAAACAGGCAGCGCTCCCATCTAAACAAGCAGCGCTCCCATCTAAAACAGGCAGCGCTCCCATCTAAAACAAGCAGCGTTCCCATCTAAACAAGCAGCGCTCTCATCTAAAACAAGCAGCGCTCCCATCTAAAACAAGCAGCGCTCCCATCTAAAACAAGCAGCGTTCCCATCTAAACAAGCAGCGCTCCCATCTAAAACAGGCAGCGCTCCCATCTAAAACAGGCAGCGCTCCCATCTAAAACAGGCAGCGCTCCCATCTAAAACAGGCAGCGCTCCCATCTAAAACAAGCAGCGCTCCCATCTAAAAAAAAGGCTGCGCTCCCATCTAAAAAAAAGGCTGCGCTCCCATCTAAAACAAGCAGCGCTCCCATCTAAAACAAGCAGCGCTCCCATCTAAAACATACAGCGCTCCCATCTAAACAGGCAGCGCTCCCATCTAAACAGGCAGCGCTCCCATCTAAAACAGGCAGCGCTCCCATCTAAAACAGGCAGCGCTCCCATCTAAACAGGCAGCGCTCCCATCTAAACAAGCAGCGCTCCCATCTAAACAAGCAGCGCTCCCATCTAAAACAAGCAGCGCTCCCATCTAAAACAAGCAGCGTTCCCATCTAAACAAGCAGCGCTTCCATCTAAAACAGGCAGCGCTCCCATCTAAACAAACAGCACTCCCATCTAAAACAAGCAGCGCTCCCATCTAAAACAAGCAGCGTTCCCATCTAAAACAAGCAGCGCTTCCATCTAAAACAGGCAGCGCTCCCATCTAAACAAGCAGCGTTCCCATCTAAAACAAGCAGCGCTCCCATCTAAAACAGGCAGCGCTCCCATCTAAAACAGGCAGCGCTCCCATCTAAAACAAGCAGCGCTCCCATCTAAACAGGCAGCGCTCCCATCTAAACAAGCAGCGCTCCCATCTAAACAAGCAGCGCTCCCATCTAAAACAAGCAGCGCTCCCATCTAAAACAAGCAGCGTTCCCATCTAAACAAGCAGCGCTTCCATCTAAAACAGGCAGCGCTCCCATCTAAACAAGCAGCACTCCCATCTAAAACAAGCAGCGCTCCCATCTAAAACAAGCAGCGTTCCCATCTAAAACAAGCAGCGCTTCCATCTAAAACAGGCAGCGCTCCCATCTAAACAAGCAGCGTTCCCATCTAAAACAAGCAGCGCTCCCATCTAAAACAGGCAGCGCTCCCATCTAAAACAGGCAGCGCTCCCATCTAAAACAAGCAGCGCTCTCATCTAAAACAGGCAGCGCTCCCATCTGAAACAGGCAGCGCTCCCATCTAAAACAGGCAGCGCTGCCATCTAAAACAAGCAGCGCTCCCATCTAAAACAAGCAGCGCTCCCATCTAAACAAGCAGCGCTCCCATCTAAAACAAGCAGCGCTCCCATCTAAAACAAGCAGCGCTCTCATCTAAAACAAGCAGCGTTCCCATCTAAAACAAGCAGCGCTCCCATCTAAAACAGGCAGCGCTCCCATCTAAAACAGGCAGCGTTCCCATCTAAACAGGCAGCGCTCCCATCTAAACAAGCAGCGCTCCCATCTAAAACAGGCAGCGCTCCCATCTAAACAAGCAGCGCTCCCATCTAAAACAGGCAGCTCTCCCATCTAAACAGGCAGCGCTCCCATCTAAAACAAGCAGCGTTCCCATCTAAAACAAGCAGCGCTTCCATCTAAAACAGGCAGCGCTCCCATCTAAACAAGCAGCGCTCACATCTAAACAAGCAGCGCTCCCATCTAAAACAAGCAGCGCTCCCATCTAAACAAGCAGCGCTCTCATCTAAAACAAGCAGCGCTCCCATCTAAAAAAAAAGGCAGCGCTCCCATCTAAAACAGGCAGCGCTCCCATCTAAAACAGGCAGCGCTCCCATCTAAAACAAGCAGCGCTCCCATCTAAAAAAAAGGCTGTGCTCCCATCTAAAAAAAAGGCTGCGCTCCCATCTAAATAAGCAGCGCTCCCATCTAAAACAGGCAGCGCTCCCATCTAAAACAAGCAGCGCTCCCATCTAAACAAGCAGCGCTCCCATCTAAACAAGCAGCGCTCCCATCTAAAACAAGCAGCGTTCCCATCTAAACAAGCAGCGCTCCCATCTAAAACAAGCAGCGCTCCCATCTAAACAGGCAGCGCTCCCATCTAAAACAATCAGCGCTCCCATCTAAAACAAGCAGCGTTCCCATCTAAACAAGCAGCGCTCCCATCTAAAACAAGCAGCGCTCCCATCTAAAACAAGCAGCGCTTCCATCTAAACAGGCAGCGCTCCCATCTAAACAAGCAGCACTCCCATCTAAAACAAGCAGCGCTCCCATCTAAAACAAGCAGCGTTCCCATCTAAACAAGCAGCGCTTCCATCTAAAACAGGCAGCGCTCCCATCTAAACAAGCAGCGCTCCCATCTAAAACAAGCAGCGCTCCCATCTAAAACAAGCAGCGTTCCCATCTAAAACAAGCAGCGCTTCCATCTAAAACAGGCAGCGCTCCCATCTAAACAAGCAGCGTTCCCATCTAAAACAAGCAGCGCTCCCATCTAAACAAGCAGCGCTCTCATCTAAAACAAGCAGCGCTCCCATCTAAAAAAAAGGCTGCGCTCCCATCTAAAAAAAAGGCTGCGCTCCCATCTAAAACAAGCAGCGCTCCCATCTAAACAAGCAGCGCTCCCATCTAAAACAAGCAGCGCTCTCATCTAAAACAGGCAGCGCTCCCATCTGAAACAGGCAGCGCTCCCATCTAAAACAGGCAGCGCTGCCATCTAAAACAAGCAGCGCTCCCATCTAAAACAAGCAGCGCTCCCATCTAAACAAGCAGCGCTCCCATCTAAAACAAGCAGCGCTCCCATCTAAAACAAGCAGCGCTCTCATCTAAAACAAGCAGCGTTCCCATCTAAAACAAGCAGCGCTCCCATCTAAAACAGGCAGCGCTCCCATCTAAAACAGGCAGCGTTCCCATCTAAACAGGCAGCGCTCCCATCTAAACAAGCAGCGCTCCCATCTAAAACAGGCAGCGCTCCCATCTAAACAAGCAGCGCTCCCATCTAAAACAGGCAGCTCTCCCATCTAAACAGGCAGCGCTCCCATCTAAAACAAGCAGCGTTCCCATCTAAAACAAGCAGCGCTTCCATCTAAAACAGGCAGCGCTCCCATCTAAACAAGCAGCGCTCACATCTAAACAAGCAGCGCTCCCATCTAAAACAAGCAGCGCTCCCATCTAAACAAGCAGCGCTCTCATCTAAAACAAGCAGCGCTCCCATCTAAAAAAAAAGGCAGCGCTCCCATCTAAAACAGGCAGCGCTCCCATCTAAAACAGGCAGCGCTCCCATCTAAAACAAGCAGCGCTCCCATCTAAAAAAAAGGCTGTGCTCCCATCTAAAAAAAAGGCTGCGCTCCCATCTAAATAAGCAGCGCTCCCATCTAAAACAGGCAGCGCTCCCATCTAAAACAAGCAGCGCTCCCATCTAAACAAGCAGCGCTCCCATCTAAACAAGCAGCGCTCCCATCTAAAACAAGCAGCGTTCCCATCTAAACAAGCAGCGCTCCCATCTAAAACAAGCAGCGCTCCCATCTAAACAGGCAGCGCTCCCATCTAAAACAATCAGCGCTCCCATCTAAAACAAGCAGCGTTCCCATCTAAACAAGCAGCGCTCCCATCTAAAACAAGCAGCGCTCCCATCTAAAACAAGCAGCGCTTCCATCTAAACAGGCAGCGCTCCCATCTAAACAAGCAGCACTCCCATCTAAAACAAGCAGCGCTCCCATCTAAAACAAGCAGCGTTCCCATCTAAACAAGCAGCGCTTCCATCTAAAACAGGCAGCGCTCCCATCTAAACAAGCAGCGCTCCCATCTAAAACAAGCAGCGCTCCCATCTAAAACAAGCAGCGTTCCCATCTAAAACAAGCAGCGCTTCCATCTAAAACAGGCAGCGCTCCCATCTAAACAAGCAGCGTTCCCATCTAAAACAAGCAGCGCTCCCATCTAAACAAGCAGCGCTCTCATCTAAAACAAGCAGCGCTCCCATCTAAAAAAAAGGCTGCGCTCCCATCTAAAAAAAAGGCTGCGCTCCCATCTAAAACAAGCAGCGCTCCCATCTAAACAAGCAGCGCTCCCATCTAAAACAAGCAGCGCTCCCATCTAAAACAAGCAGCGTTCCCATCTAAACAAGCAGCACTCCCATCTAAAACAAGCAGCGCTCCCATCTAAAACAAGCAGCGTTCCCATCTAAACAAGCAGCGCTCCCATCTAAAACAAGCAGCGCTCCCATCTAAACAAGCAGCGCTCCCATCTAAACAGGCAGCGCTCTCATCTAAACAAGCAGCACTCCCATCTAAAACAAGCAGCGTTCCCATCTAAACAAGCAGCGCTCCCATCTAAAACAAGCAGCGCTCTCATCTAAAACAGGCTGCGCTCCCATCTAAACAGGCAGCGCTCCCATCTAAAACAGGCAGCGCTCCCATCTAAAGCAAGCAGCGCTCTCATCTAAAACAGGCTGCGCTCCCATCTAAACAGGCAGCGCTCCCATCTAAAACAGGCAGCGCTCCCATCTAAAATAAGCAGCGCTCAAAAACAAGCAGCGCTCCCATCTAAAACAAGCAGCGCTTCCATCTAAACAAGCAGCACTCCCATCTAAAACAAGCAGCGCTCCCATCTAAAACAAGCAGCGTTCCCATCTAAACAAGCAGCGCTTCCATCTAAAACAGGCAGCGCTCCCATCTAAACAAGCAGCACTCCCATCTAAAACAAGCAGCGCTCCCATCTAAAACAAGCAGCGTTCCCATCTAAAACAAGCAGCGCTCCCATCTAAAACAGGCAGCGCTCCCATCTAAAACAGGCAGCGCTCCCATCTAAACAAGCAGCGTTCCCATCTAAAACAAGCAGCGCTCCCATCTAAAACAGGCAGCGCTCCCATCTAAAACAGGCAGCGCTCCCATCTAAAACAAGGAGCGCTCTCATCTAAAACAGGCAGCGCTCCCATCTGAAACAGGCAGCGCTCCTATCTAAAACAGGCAGCGCTCTCATCTAAAACAAGCAGCGTTCCCATCTAAAACAAGCAGCGCTCCCATCTAAAACAGGCAGCGCTCCCATCTAAAACAGGCAGCGTTCCCATCTAAACAGGCAGCGCTCCCATCTAAACAAGCAGCGCTCCCATCTAAAACAGGCAGCGCTCCCATCTAAACAGGCAGCGCTCCCATCTAAAACAAGCAGCGTTCCCATCTAAAACAAGCAGCGTTTCCATCTAAAACAGGCAGCGCTCCCATCTAAACAAGCAGCGCTCACATCTAAACAAGCAGCGCTCCCATCTAAAACAAGCAGCGCTCCCATCTAAAACAAGCAGCGCTCCCATCTAAAACAAGCAGCGCTCCCATCTAAAACAGACAGCGCTCCCATCTAAACAGGAAGCGCTCCCATCTATACAGGCAGCGCTCCCATCTAAAACAGGCAGCGCTCCCATCTAAAACAGGCAGCGCTCCCATCTAAACAAGCAGCGCTCCCATCTAAACAAGCAGCGCTCTAAAACAAGCAGCGCTCCCATCTAAACAAGCAGCGCTCCCATCTAAAACAAGCAGCGTTCTCATCTAAACAAGCAGCGCTTCCATCTAAAACAGGCAGCGCTCCCATCTAAAACAAGCAGCGTTCCCATCTAAAACAAGCAGCGCTCCCATCTAAAACAAGCAGCGTTCCCATCTAAACAAGCAGCGCTCCCATCTAAAACAAGCAGCGCTCCCATCTAAACAAGCAGCGCTCACATCTAAACAAGCAGCGCTCCCATCTAAAACAAGCAGTTCTCCCATCTAAAACAAGCAGCGCTCCCATCTAAAACAAGCAGCGCTCCCATCTAAAACAGACAGCGCTCCCATCTAAACAGGAAGCGCTCCCATCTATACAGGCAGCACTCCCATCTAAAACAGGCAGCGCTCCCATCTAAAACAGGCAGCGCTCCCATCTAAACAAGCAGCGCTCCCATCTAAACAAGCAGCGCTCTAAAACAAGCAGCGCTCCCATCTAAACAAGCAGCGCTCCCATCTAAAACAAGCAGCGTTCTCATCTAAACAAGCAGCGCTCCCATCTAAAACAAGCAGCGTTCCCATCTAAACAAGCAGCGCTTCCATCTAAAACAGGCAGCGCTCCCATCTAAACAAGCAGCACTCCCATCTAAAACAAGCAGCGCTCCCATCTAAAACAAGCAGCGTTCCCATCTAAAACAAGCAGCCCTCCCATCTAAAACAGGCAGCGCTTCCATCTAAACAAGCAGCGTTCCCATCTAAAACAAGCAGCGCTCCCATCTAAAACAGGCAGCGCTCCCATCTAAACAAGCAGCGCTCCCATCTAAAACAGGCAGCGCTCCCATCTAAAACAAGCAGCGTTCCCATCTAAAACAAGCAGCGCTTCCATCTAAAACAGGCAGCGCTCCCATCTAAACAAGCAGCACTCCCATCTAAAACAAGCAGCGCTCCCATCTAAACAGGCAGCGCTCCCATCTAAACAAGCAGCGCTCCCATCTAAACAAGCAGCGCTCCCATCTAAAACAAGCAGCGCTCCCATCTAAAACAAGCAGCGTTCCCATCTAAACAAGCAGCGCTTCCATCTAAAACAGGCAGCGCTCCCATCTAAACAAGCAGCACTCCCATCTAAAACAAGCAGCGCTCCCATCTAAAACAAGCAGCGTTCCCATCTAAAACAAGCAGCGCTTCCATCTAAAACAGGCAGCGCTCCCATCTAAACAAGCAGCGTTCCCATCTAAAACAAGCAGCGCTCCCATCTAAAACAGGCAGCGCTCCCATCTAAAACAGGCAGCGCTCCCATCTAAAACAAGCAGCGCTCTCATCTAAAACAGGCAGCGCTCCCATCTGAAACAGGCAGCGCTCCCATCTAAAACAGGCAGCGCTGCCATCTAAAACAAGCAGCGCTCCCATCTAAAACAAGCAGCGCTCCCATCTAAACAAGCAGCGCTCCCATCTAAAACAAGCAGCGCTCCCATCTAAAACAAGCAGCGCTCTCATCTAAAACAAGCAGCGTTCCCATCTAAAACAAGCAGCGCTCCCATCTAAAACAGGCAGCGCTCCCATCTAAAACAGGCAGCGTTCCCATCTAAACAGGCAGCGCTCCCATCTAAACAAGCAGCGCTCCCATCTAAAACAGGCAGCGCTCCCATCTAAACAAGCAGCGCTCCCATCTAAAACAGGCAGCTCTCCCATCTAAACAGGCAGCGCTCCCATCTAAAACAAGCAGCGTTCCCATCTAAAACAAGCAGCGCTTCCATCTAAAACAGGCAGCGCTCCCATCTAAACAAGCAGCGCTCACATCTAAACAAGCAGCGCTCCCATCTAAAACAAGCAGCGCTCCCATCTAAACAAGCAGCGCTCTCATCTAAAACAAGCAGCGCTCCCATCTAAAAAAAAAGGCAGCGCTCCCATCTAAAACAGGCAGCGCTCCCATCTAAAACAGGCAGCGCTCCCATCTAAAACAAGCAGCGCTCCCATCTAAAAAAAAGGCTGTGCTCCCATCTAAAAAAAAGGCTGCGCTCCCATCTAAATAAGCAGCGCTCCCATCTAAAACAGGCAGCGCTCCCATCTAAAACAAGCAGCGCTCCCATCTAAACAAGCAGCGCTCCCATCTAAACAAGCAGCGCTCCCATCTAAAACAAGCAGCGTTCCCATCTAAACAAGCAGCGCTCCCATCTAAAACAAGCAGCGCTCCCATCTAAACAGGCAGCGCTCCCATCTAAAACAATCAGCGCTCCCATCTAAAACAAGCAGCGTTCCCATCTAAACAAGCAGCGCTCCCATCTAAAACAAGCAGCGCTCCCATCTAAAACAAGCAGCGCTTCCATCTAAACAGGCAGCGCTCCCATCTAAACAAGCAGCACTCCCATCTAAAACAAGCAGCGCTCCCATCTAAAACAAGCAGCGTTCCCATCTAAACAAGCAGCGCTTCCATCTAAAACAGGCAGCGCTCCCATCTAAACAAGCAGCGCTCCCATCTAAAACAAGCAGCGCTCCCATCTAAAACAAGCAGCGTTCCCATCTAAAACAAGCAGCGCTTCCATCTAAAACAGGCAGCGCTCCCATCTAAACAAGCAGCGTTCCCATCTAAAACAAGCAGCGCTCCCATCTAAACAAGCAGCGCTCTCATCTAAAACAAGCAGCGCTCCCATCTAAAAAAAAGGCTGCGCTCCCATCTAAAAAAAAGGCTGCGCTCCCATCTAAAACAAGCAGCGCTCCCATCTAAACAAGCAGCGCTCCCATCTAAAACAAGCAGCGCTCTCATCTAAAACAGGCAGCGCTCCCATCTGAAACAGGCAGCGCTCCCATCTAAAACAGGCAGCGCTGCCATCTAAAACAAGCAGCGCTCCCATCTAAAACAAGCAGCGCTCCCATCTAAACAAGCAGCGCTCCCATCTAAAACAAGCAGCGCTCCCATCTAAAACAAGCAGCGCTCTCATCTAAAACAAGCAGCGTTCCCATCTAAAACAAGCAGCGCTCCCATCTAAAACAGGCAGCGCTCCCATCTAAAACAGGCAGCGTTCCCATCTAAACAGGCAGCGCTCCCATCTAAACAAGCAGCGCTCCCATCTAAAACAGGCAGCGCTCCCATCTAAACAAGCAGCGCTCCCATCTAAAACAGGCAGCTCTCCCATCTAAACAGGCAGCGCTCCCATCTAAAACAAGCAGCGTTCCCATCTAAAACAAGCAGCGCTTCCATCTAAAACAGGCAGCGCTCCCATCTAAACAAGCAGCGCTCACATCTAAACAAGCAGCGCTCCCATCTAAAACAAGCAGCGCTCCCATCTAAACAAGCAGCGCTCTCATCTAAAACAAGCAGCGCTCCCATCTAAAAAAAAAGGCAGCGCTCCCATCTAAAACAGGCAGCGCTCCCATCTAAAACAGGCAGCGCTCCCATCTAAAACAAGCAGCGCTCCCATCTAAAAAAAAGGCTGTGCTCCCATCTAAAAAAAAGGCTGCGCTCCCATCTAAATAAGCAGCGCTCCCATCTAAAACAGGCAGCGCTCCCATCTAAAACAAGCAGCGCTCCCATCTAAACAAGCAGCGCTCCCATCTAAACAAGCAGCGCTCCCATCTAAAACAAGCAGCGTTCCCATCTAAACAAGCAGCGCTCCCATCTAAAACAAGCAGCGCTCCCATCTAAACAGGCAGCGCTCCCATCTAAAACAATCAGCGCTCCCATCTAAAACAAGCAGCGTTCCCATCTAAACAAGCAGCGCTCCCATCTAAAACAAGCAGCGCTCCCATCTAAAACAAGCAGCGCTTCCATCTAAACAGGCAGCGCTCCCATCTAAACAAGCAGCACTCCCATCTAAAACAAGCAGCGCTCCCATCTAAAACAAGCAGCGTTCCCATCTAAACAAGCAGCGCTTCCATCTAAAACAGGCAGCGCTCCCATCTAAACAAGCAGCGCTCCCATCTAAAACAAGCAGCGCTCCCATCTAAAACAAGCAGCGTTCCCATCTAAAACAAGCAGCGCTTCCATCTAAAACAGGCAGCGCTCCCATCTAAACAAGCAGCGTTCCCATCTAAAACAAGCAGCGCTCCCATCTAAACAAGCAGCGCTCTCATCTAAAACAAGCAGCGCTCCCATCTAAAAAAAAGGCTGCGCTCCCATCTAAAAAAAAGGCTGCGCTCCCATCTAAAACAAGCAGCGCTCCCATCTAAACAAGCAGCGCTCCCATCTAAAACAAGCAGCGCTCCCATCTAAAACAAGCAGCGTTCCCATCTAAACAAGCAGCACTCCCATCTAAAACAAGCAGCGCTCCCATCTAAAACAAGCAGCGTTCCCATCTAAACAAGCAGCGCTCCCATCTAAAACAAGCAGCGCTCCCATCTAAACAAGCAGCGCTCCCATCTAAACAGGCAGCGCTCTCATCTAAACAAGCAGCACTCCCATCTAAAACAAGCAGCGTTCCCATCTAAACAAGCAGCGCTCCCATCTAAAACAAGCAGCGCTCTCATCTAAAACAGGCTGCGCTCCCATCTAAACAGGCAGCGCTCCCATCTAAAACAGGCAGCGCTCCCATCTAAAGCAAGCAGCGCTCTCATCTAAAACAGGCTGCGCTCCCATCTAAACAGGCAGCGCTCCCATCTAAAACAGGCAGCGCTCCCATCTAAAATAAGCAGCGCTCAAAAACAAGCAGCGCTCCCATCTAAAACAAGCAGCGCTTCCATCTAAACAAGCAGCACTCCCATCTAAAACAAGCAGCGCTCCCATCTAAAACAAGCAGCGTTCCCATCTAAACAAGCAGCGCTTCCATCTAAAACAGGCAGCGCTCCCATCTAAACAAGCAGCACTCCCATCTAAAACAAGCAGCGCTCCCATCTAAAACAAGCAGCGTTCCCATCTAAAACAAGCAGCGCTCCCATCTAAAACAGGCAGCGCTCCCATCTAAAACAGGCAGCGCTCCCATCTAAACAAGCAGCGTTCCCATCTAAAACAAGCAGCGCTCCCATCTAAAACAGGCAGCGCTCCCATCTAAAACAGGCAGCGCTCCCATCTAAAACAAGGAGCGCTCTCATCTAAAACAGGCAGCGCTCCCATCTGAAACAGGCAGCGCTCCTATCTAAAACAGGCAGCGCTCTCATCTAAAACAAGCAGCGTTCCCATCTAAAACAAGCAGCGCTCCCATCTAAAACAGGCAGCGCTCCCATCTAAAACAGGCAGCGTTCCCATCTAAACAGGCAGCGCTCCCATCTAAACAAGCAGCGCTCCCATCTAAAACAGGCAGCGCTCCCATCTAAACAGGCAGCGCTCCCATCTAAAACAAGCAGCGTTCCCATCTAAAACAAGCAGCGTTTCCATCTAAAACAGGCAGCGCTCCCATCTAAACAAGCAGCGCTCACATCTAAACAAGCAGCGCTCCCATCTAAAACAAGCAGCGCTCCCATCTAAAACAAGCAGCGCTCCCATCTAAAACAAGCAGCGCTCCCATCTAAAACAGACAGCGCTCCCATCTAAACAGGAAGCGCTCCCATCTATACAGGCAGCGCTCCCATCTAAAACAGGCAGCGCTCCCATCTAAAACAGGCAGCGCTCCCATCTAAACAAGCAGCGCTCCCATCTAAACAAGCAGCGCTCTAAAACAAGCAGCGCTCCCATCTAAACAAGCAGCGCTCCCATCTAAAACAAGCAGCGTTCTCATCTAAACAAGCAGCGCTTCCATCTAAAACAGGCAGCGCTCCCATCTAAAACAAGCAGCGTTCCCATCTAAAACAAGCAGCGCTCCCATCTAAAACAAGCAGCGTTCCCATCTAAACAAGCAGCGCTCCCATCTAAAACAAGCAGCGCTCCCATCTAAACAAGCAGCGCTCACATCTAAACAAGCAGCGCTCCCATCTAAAACAAGCAGTTCTCCCATCTAAAACAAGCAGCGCTCCCATCTAAAACAAGCAGCGCTCCCATCTAAAACAGACAGCGCTCCCATCTAAACAGGAAGCGCTCCCATCTATACAGGCAGCACTCCCATCTAAAACAGGCAGCGCTCCCATCTAAAACAGGCAGCGCTCCCATCTAAACAAGCAGCGCTCCCATCTAAACAAGCAGCGCTCTAAAACAAGCAGCGCTCCCATCTAAACAAGCAGCGCTCCCATCTAAAACAAGCAGCGTTCTCATCTAAACAAGCAGCGCTCCCATCTAAAACAAGCAGCGTTCCCATCTAAACAAGCAGCGCTTCCATCTAAAACAGGCAGCGCTCCCATCTAAACAAGCAGCACTCCCATCTAAAACAAGCAGCGCTCCCATCTAAAACAAGCAGCGTTCCCATCTAAAACAAGCAGCCCTCCCATCTAAAACAGGCAGCGCTTCCATCTAAACAAGCAGCGTTCCCATCTAAAACAAGCAGCGCTCCCATCTAAAACAGGCAGCGCTCCCATCTAAACAAGCAGCGCTCCCATCTAAAACAGGCAGCGCTCCCATCTAAAACAAGCAGCGTTCCCATCTAAAACAAGCAGCGCTTCCATCTAAAACAGGCAGCGCTCCCATCTAAACAAGCAGCACTCCCATCTAAAACAAGCAGCGCTCCTATCTAAAACAAGCAGCGTTCCCATCTAAACAAGCAGCGCTCCCATCTAAAACAAGCAGCGCTCCCATCTAAACAAGCAGCGCTCCCATCTACACAGGCAGCGCTCTCATCTAAACAAGCAGCACTCCCATCTAAAACAAGCAGCGTTCCCATCTAAACAAGCAGCGCTCCCATCTAAAACAAGCAGCGTTCCCATCTAAACAAGCAGCGCTCCCATCTAAAACAAGCAGCGCTCCCATCTAAAACAAGCAGTGCTCTCATCTAAACAAGCAGCGCTCTAAAACAAGCAGCGCTCCCATCTAAAACAAGCAGCGCTTCCATCTAAACAGGCAGCGCTCCCATCTAAACAAGCAGCACTCCCATCTAAAACAAGCAGCGTTCCCATCTAAACAAGCAGCGCTTCCATCTAAAACAGGTAGCGCTCCCATCTAAACAAGCAGCATTCCCATCTAAAACAAGCAGCGCTCCCATCTAAAACAAGCAGCGTTCCCATCTAAAACAAGCAGCGCTTCCATCTAAAACAGGCAGCGCTCCCATCTAAACAAGTATCGTTCCCATCTAAAACAAGCAGCGCTCCCATCTAAAACATGCAGCGCTCCCATCTAAAACAGGCAGCGCTCCCATCTAAAACAAGCAGCGCTCTCATCTAAAACAGGCAGCGCTCCCATCTGAATTAGGCAGCGCTCCCATCTAAAACAGGCAGCGCTGCCATCTAAAACAAGCAGCGTTCCCATCTAAACAAGCAGCGCTCCCATCTAAACAGGCAGCGCTCTCATCTAAACAAGCAGCACTCCCATCTAAAACAAGCAGCGTTCCCATCTAAACAAGCAGCGCTCCCATCTAAAACAAGCAGCGTTCCCATCTAAACAAGCAGCGCTCCCATCTAAAACAAGCAGCGCTCCCATCTAAAACAAGAAGCGCTCTCATCTAAACAAGCAGCGCTCTAAAACAAGCAGCGCTCCCATCTAAAACAAGCAGCGCTTCCATCTAAACAGGCAGCGCTCCCATCTAAACAAGCAGCACTCCCATCTAAAACAAGCAGCGTTCCCATCTAAACAAGCAGCGCTTCCATCTAAAACAGGTAGCGCTCCCATCTAAACAAGCAGCATTCCCATCTAAAACAAGCAGCGCTCCCATCTAAAACAAGCAGCGTTCCCATCTAAAACAAGCAGCGCTTTTATCTAAAACAGGCAGCGCTCCCATCTAAACAAGTATCGTTCCCATCTAAAACAAGCAGCGCTCCCATCTAAAACATGCAGCGCTCCCATCTAAAACAAGTATCGTTCCCATCTAAAACAAGCATCGCTCTCATCTAAAACAGGCAGCGCTCCCATCTGAATTAGGCAGCGCTCCCATCTAAAACAGGCAGCGCTGCCATCTAAAACAAGCAGCGTTCCCATCTAAACAAGCAGCGCTCCCATCTAAACAGGCAGCGCTCTCATCTAAACAAGCAGCACTCCCATCTAAAACAAGCAGCGTTCCCATCTAAACAAGCAGCGCTCCCATCTAAAACAAGCAGCGTTCCCATCTAAACAAGCAGCGCTCCCATCTAAAACAAGCAGCGCTCCCATCTAAAACAAGAAGCGCTCTCATCTAAACAAGCAGCGCTCTAAAACAAGCAGCGCTCCCATCTAAAACAAGCAGCGCTTCCATCTAAACAAGCAGCACTCCCATCTAAAACAAGCAGCGTTCCCATCTAAAACAAGCAGCGCTTTTATCTAAAACAGGCAGCGCTCCCATCTAAACAAGTATCGTTCCCATCTAAAACAAGCAGCGCTCCCATCTAAAACATGCAGCGCTCCCATCTAAAACAGGCAGCGCTCCCATCTAAAACAAGCATCGCTCTCATCTAAAACAGGCAGCGCTCCCATCTGAATTAGGCAGCGCTCCCATCTAAAACAGGCAGCGCTGCCATCTAAAACAAGCAGCGTTCCCATCTAAACAAGCAGCGCTCCCATCTAAACAGGCAGCGCTCTCATCTAAACAAGCAGCACTCCCATCTAAAACAAGCAGCGTTCCCATCTAAACAAGCAGCGCTCCCATCTAAAACAAGCAGCGTTCCCATCTAAACAAGCAGCGCTCCCATCTAAAACAAGCAGCGCTCCCATCTAAAACAAGAAGCGCTCTCATCTAAACAAGCAGCGCTCTAAAACAAGCAGCGCTCCCATCTAAAACAAGCAGCGCTTCCATCTAAACAAGCAGCACTCCCATCTAAAACAAGCAGCGTTCCCATCTAAACAAGCAGCGCTCCCATCTAAAACAGGCAGCGCTCCCATCTAAACAAGCAGCGCTCCCATCTAAAACAGGCAGCGCTCCCATCTAAACAGGCAGCGCTCCCATCTAAAACAAGCAGCGCTCCCATCTAAGCAAGCAGCGCTCTCATCTAAAACAAGCAGCGCTCCCATCTAAAAAAAAGGCAGCGCTCCCATCTAAAACAGGCAGCGCTCCCATCTAAAACAAGCAGCGCTCTCATCTAAAACAGGCAGCGCTCCCATCTAAAACAGGCAGCGCTCCCATCTAAAACAAGCAGCGCTCTCATCTAAAACAGGCAGCGCTCCCATCTAAAACAGGCAGCGCTCCCATCTAAAACAGGCAGCGCTCCCATCTAAAACAAGCAGCGCTCCCATCTAAAAAAAAGGCTGCGCTCCCATCTAAAAAAAAAGCTGCGCTCCCATCGAAAACAAGCAGCGCTCCCATCTAAAACAAGCAGCGCTCCCATCTAAAACAGACAGCGCTCCCATCTAAACAGGCAGCGCTCCCATCTAAACAAGCAGCGCTCCCATCTAAACAAGCAGCGCTCTAAAACAAGCAGCGCTCCCATCTAAACAAGCAGCGCTCCCATCTAAAACAGGCAGCGCTCCAATCTAAAACAGGCAGCGCTCCCATCTAAATAGGCAGCACTCCCATCTAAACAAGCAGCGCTCCCATCTAAACAAGCAGCGCTCCCATCTAAAACAAGCAGCGTTCCCATCTAAACAAGCAGCGCTCCCATCTAAAACAAGCAGAGCTCCCATCTAAACAGGCAGCGCTCCCATCTAAAACAATCAGCGCTCCCATCTAAAACAAGCAGCGTTCCTATCTAAACAAGCAGCGCTCCCATCTAAAACAAGCAGCGCTCCCATCTAAAACAAGCAGCGCTTCCATCTAAACAGGCAGAGCTCCCATCTAAACAAGCAGCACTCCCATCTAAAACAAGCAGCGCTCCCATCTAAAACAAGCAGCGTTCCCATCTAAACAAGCAGCGCTTCCATCTAAAACAGGCAGCGCTCCCATCTAAACAAGCAGCACTCCCATCTAAAACAAGCAGCGCTCCCATCTAAAACAAGCAGCGCTTCCATCTAAAACAGGCAGCGCTCCCATCTAAACAAGCAGCACTCCCATCTAAAACAAGCAGCGCTCCCATCTAAAACAAGCAGCGCTTCCATCTAAAACAGGCAGCGCTCCCATCTAAACAAGCAGCGTTCCCATCTAAAACAAGCAGCGCTCCCATCTAAAACAGGCAGCGCTCCCATCTAAAACAGGCAGCGCTCTCATCTAAAACAGGCAGCGCTCCCATCTAAACAAGCAGCGCTCCCATCTAAAACAAGCAGCGTTCTCATCTAAACAAGCAGCGCTTCCATCTAAAACAGGCAGCGCTCCCATCTAAAACAAGCAGCGCTCCCATCTAAAACAAGCAGCGCTCCCATCTAAAACAAGCAGCGTTCCCATCTAAACAAGCAGCGCTCCCATCTAAAACAAGCAGCGCTCCCATCTAAACAAGCAGCGCTCCCATCTAAAACAAGCAGCGCTCCCATCTAAAACAAGCAGCGTTCCCATCTAAACAAGCAGCGCTCCCATCTAAAACAAGCAGCGCTCCCATCTAAAACAAGCAGCGCTCCCATCTAAACAAGCAGCGCTCCCATCTAAAACAAGCTGCGCTCCCATCTAAAACAAGCAGCGCTCTCATCTAAAACAAGCAGCGTTCCCATCTAAAACAAGCAGCGCTCCCATCTAAAACAGGCAGCGCTCCCATCTAAAACAGGCAGCGCTCCCATCTAAAACAAGCAGCGCTCTCATCTAAAACAGGCAGCGCTCCCATCTGAAACAGGCAGCGCTCCCATCTGAAACAGGCAGCGCTCCTATCTAAAACAGGCAGCGCTCTCATCTAAAACAAGCAGCGTTCCCATCTAAAACAAGCAGCGCTCCCATCTAAAACAGGCAGCGCTCCCATCTAAAACAGGCAGCGTTCCCATCTAAACAGGCAGCGCTCCCATCTAAACAAGCAGCGCTCCCATCTAAAACAGGCAGCGCTCCCATCTAAACAGGCAGCGCTCCCATCTAAAACAAGCAGCGTTCCCATCTAAAACAAGCAGCGTTTCCATCTAAAACAGGCAGCGCTCCCATCTAAACAAGCAGCGCTCACATCTAAACAAGCAGCGCTCCCATCTAAAACAAGCAGCGCTCCCATCTAAAACAAGCAGCGCTCCCATCTAAAACAAGCAGCGCTCCCATCTAAAACAGACAGCGCTCCCATCAAACAGGAAGCGCTCCCATCTATACAGGCAGCGCTCCCATCTAAAACAGGCAGCGCTCCCATCTAAAACAGGCAGCGCTCCCATCTAAACAAGCAGCGCTCCCATCTAAACAAGCAGCGCTCTAAAACAAGCAGCGCTCCCATCTAAACAAGCAGCGCTCCCATCTAAAACAAGCAGCGTTCTCATCTAAACAAGCAGCGCTTCCATCTAAAACAGGCAGCGCTCCCATCTAAAACAAGCAGCGTTCCCATCTAAAACAAGCAGCGCTCCCATCTAAAACAAGCAGCGTTCCCATCTAAACAAGCAGCGCTCCCATCTAAAACAAGCAGCGCTCCCATCTAAACAAGCAGCGCTCACATCTAAACAAGCAGCGCTCCCATCTAAAACAAGCAGTTCTCCCATCTAAAACAAGCAGCGCTCCCATCTAAAACAAGCAGCGCTCCCATCTAAAACAGACAGCGCTCCCATCTAAACAGGAAGCGCTCCCATCTAAACAGGCAGCGCTCCCATCTAAACAAGCAGCGCTCCCATCTAAACAAGCAGCTCTCTAAAACAAGCAGCGCTCCCATCTAAACAAGCAGCGCTCCCATCTAAAACAAGCAGCGTTCTCATCTAAACAAGCAGCGCTTCCATCTAAAACAGGCAGCGCTCCCATCTGAAACAGGCAGCGCTCCCATCTGAAACAGGCAGCGCTCCTATCTAAAACAGGCAGCGCTCTCATCTAAAACAAGCAGCGTTCCCATCTAAAACAAGCAGCGCTCCCATCTAAAACAGGCAGCGCTCCCATCTAAAACAGGCAGCGTTCCCATCTAAACAGGCAGCGCTCCCATCTAAACAAGCAGCGCTCCCATCTAAAACAGGCAGCGCTCCCATCTAAACAGGCAGCGCTCCCATCTAAAACAAGCAGCGTTCCCATCTAAAACAAGCAGCGTTTCCATCTAAAACAGGCAGCGCTCCCATCTAAACAAGCAGCGCTCACATCTAAACAAGCAGCGCTCCCATCTAAAACAAGCAGCGCTCCCATCTAAAACAAGCAGCGCTCCCATCTAAAACAAGCAGCGCTCCCATCTAAAACAGACAGCGCTCCCATCAAACAGGAAGCGCTCCCATCTATACAGGCAGCGCTCCCATCTAAAACAGGCAGCGCTCCCATCTAAAACAGGCAGCGCTCCCATCTAAACAAGCAGCGCTCCCATCTAAACAAGCAGCGCTCTAAAACAAGCAGCGCTCCCATCTAAACAAGCAGCGCTCCCATCTAAAACAAGCAGCGTTCTCATCTAAACAAGCAGCGCTTCCATCTAAAACAGGCAGCGCTCCCATCTAAAACAAGCAGCGTTCCCATCTAAAACAAGCAGCGCTCCCATCTAAAACAAGCAGCGTTCCCATCTAAACAAGCAGCGCTCCCATCTAAAACAAGCAGCGCTCCCATCTAAACAAGCAGCGCTCACATCTAAACAAGCAGCGCTCCCATCTAAAACAAGCAGTTCTCCCATCTAAAACAAGCAGCGCTCCCATCTAAAACAAGCAGCGCTCCCATCTAAAACAGACAGCGCTCCCATCTAAACAGGAAGCGCTCCCATCTAAACAGGCAGCGCTCCCATCTAAACAAGCAGCGCTCCCATCTAAACAAGCAGCTCTCTAAAACAAGCAGCGCTCCCATCTAAACAAGCAGCGCTCCCATCTAAAACAAGCAGCGTTCTCATCTAAACAAGCAGCGCTTCCATCTAAAACAGGCAGCGCTCCCATCTAAAACAAGCAGCGCTCCCATCTAAAACAAGCAGCGCTCCCATCTAAAACAAGCAGCGTTCCCATCTAAACAAGCAGCGCTCCCATCTAAAACAAGCAGCGCTCCCATCTAAACAAGCAGCGCTCCCATCTAAAACAAGCAGCGCTCCCATCTAAAACAAGCAGCGTTCCCATCTAAACAAGCAGCGCTCCCATCTAAAACAAGCAGCGCTCCCATCTAAAACAAGCAGCGCTCCCATCTAAACAAGCAGCGCTCCCATCTAAAACAAGCAGCGCTCCCATCTAAACAAGCAGCGCTCCCATCTAAAACAAGCAGCGCTCCCATCTAAAACAAGCAGCGTTCCCATCTAAAACAAGCAGCGCTCCCATCTAAAACAAGCAGCGCTCCCATCTAAACAAGCAGCGCTCCCATCTAAAACAAGCAGCGTTCCCATCTAAAACAAGCAGCGCTTCCATCTAAAACAGGCAGCGCTCCCATCTAAACAAGCAGCGTTCCCATCTAAAACAAGCAGCGCTCCCATCTAAAACAGGCAGCGCTCCCATCTAAAACAGGCAGCGCTCCCATCTAAAACAAGCAGCGCTCTCATCTAAAACAGGCAGCGCTCCCATCTGAAACAGGCAGCGCTCCCATCTAAAACAGGCAGCGCTGCCATCTAAAACAAGCAGCGCTCTCATCTAAAACAGGCAGCGCTCCCATCTGAAACAGGCAGCGCTCCCATCTAAAACAGGCAGCGCTGCCATCTAAAACAAGCAGCGCTCCCATCTAAAACAAGCAGCGCTCCCATCTAAACAAGCAGCGCTCCCATCTAAAACAAGCAGCGCTCCCATCTAAAACAAGCAGCGCTCTCATCTAAAACAAGCAGCGTTCCCATCTAAAACAAGCAGCGCTCCCATCTAAAACAGGCAGCGCTCCCATCTAAAACAGGCAGCGCTCCCATCTAAAACAGGCAGCGTTCCCATCTAAACAGGCAGCGCTCCCATCTAAACAAGCAGCGCTCCCATCTAAAACAGGCAGCGCTCCCATCTAAACAAGCAGCGCTCCCATCTAAAACAGGCAGCTCTCCCATCTAAACAGGCAGCGCTCCCATCTAAAACAAGCAGCGTTCCCATCTAAAACAAGCAGCGCTTCCATCTAAAACAGGCAGCGCTCCCATCTAAACAAGCAGCGCTCACATCTAAACAAGCAGCGCTCCCATCTAAAACAAGCAGCGCTCCCATCTAAACAAGCAGCGCTCTCATCTAAAACAAGCAGCGCTCCCATCTAAAAAAAAAGGCAGCGCTCCCATCTAAAACAGGCAGCGCTCCCATCTAAAACAGGCAGCGCTCCCATCTAAAACAAGCAGCGCTCCCATCTAAAAAAAAGGCTGCGCTCCCATCTAAAAAAAAGGCTGCGCTCCCATCTAAAACAAGCATCGCTCCCATCTAAACAAGCAGCGCTCCCATCTAAAACAAGCAGCGCTCCCATCTAAAACAAGCAGCGTTCCCATCTAAACAAGCAGCACTCCCATCTAAAACAAGCAGCGCTCCCATCTAAAACAAGCAGCGTTCCCATCTAAACAAGCAGCGCTCCCATCTAAAACAAGCAGCGCTCCCATCTAAACAAGCAGCGCTCCCATCTAAACAGGCAGCGCTCTCATCTAAACAAGCAGCACTCCCATCTAAAACAAGCAGCGTTCCCATCTAAACAAGCAGCGCTCCCATCTAAAACAAGCAGCGCTCTCATCTAAAACAGGCTGCGCTCCCATCTAAACAGGCAGCGCTCCCATCTAAAACAGGCAGCGCTCCCATCTAAAACAAGCAGCGCTCTCATCTAAAACAGGCTGCGCTCCCATCTAAACAGGCAGCGCTCCCATCTAAAACAGGCAGCGCTCCCATCTAAAACAAGCAGCGCTCTAAAACAAGCAGCGCTCCCATCTAAAACAAGCAGCGCTTCCATCTAAACAAGCAGCACTCCCATCTAAAACAAGCAGCGCTCCCATCTAAAACAAGCAGCGTTCCCATCTAAACAAGCAGCGCTTCCATCTAAAACAGGCAGCGCTCCCATCTAAACAAGCAGCACTCCCATCTAAAACAAGCAGCGCTCCCATCTAAAACAAGCAGCGTTCCCATCTAAAACAAGCAGCGCTCCCATCTAAAACAGGCAGCGCTCCCATCTAAAACAGGCAGCGCTCCCATCTAAACAAGCAGCGTTCCCATCTAAAACAAGCAGCGCTCCCATCTAAAACAGGCAGCGCTCCCATCTAAAACAGGCAGCGCTCCCATCTAAAACAAGCAGCGCTCTCATCTAAAACAGGCAGCGCTCCCATCTGAAACAGGCAGCGCTCCTATCTAAAACAGGCAGCGCTGCCATCTAAAACAAGCAGCGCTCTCATCTAAAACAAGCAGCGTTCCCATCTAAAACAAGCAGCGCTCCCATCTAAAACAGGCAGCGCTCCCATCTAAAACAGGCAGCGTTCCCATCTAAACAGGCAGCGCTCCCATCTAAACAAGCAGCGCTCCCATCTAAAACAGGCAGCGCTCCCATCTAAACCGGCAGCGCTCCCATCTAAAACAAGCAGCGTTCCCATCTAAAACAAGCAGCGTTTCCATCTAAAACAGGCAGCGCTCCCATCTAAACAAGCAGCGCTCACATCTAAACAAGCAGCGCTCCCATCTAAAACAAGCAGCGCTCCCATCTAAAACAAGCAGCGCTCCCATCTAAAACAAGCAGCGCTCCCATCTAAAACAGACAGCGCTCCCATCTAAACAGGAAGCGCTCCCATCTATACAGGCAGCACTCCCATCTAAAACTGGCAGCGCTCCCATCTAAAACAGGCAGCGCTCCCATCTAAACAAGCAGCGCTCCCATCTAAACAAGCAGCGCTCTAAAACAAGCAGCGCTCCAATCTAAACAAGCAGCGCTTCCATCTAAAACAAGCAGCGTTCTCATCTAAACAAGCAGCGCTTCCATCTAAAACAGGCAGCGCTCCCATCTAAAACAAGCAGCGTTCCCATCTAAAACAAGCAGCGCTTCCATCTAAAACAGGCAGCGCTCCCATCAAAACAAGCAGCGTTCCCATCTAAAACAAGCAGCGCTCCCATCTAAAACAGGCAGCGCTCCCATCTAAACAAGCAGCGCTCCCATCTAAACAAGCAGCGCTCCCATCTAAAACAGGCAGCGCTCCCATCTAAAACAAGCAGCGTTTCCATCTAAAACAAGCAGCGCTTCCATCTAAAACAGGCAGCGCTCCCATCTAAACAAGCAGCACTCCCATCTAAAACAAGCAGCGCTCCCATCTAAAACAAGCAGCGTTCCCATCTAAACAAGCAGCGCTCCCATCTAAAACAAGCAGCGCTCCCATCTAAACAAGCAGCGCTCCCATCTAAAACAAGCAGCGCTCCCATCTAAAACAAGCAGCGTTCCCATCTAAACAAGCAGCGCTCCCATCTAAAACAAGCAGCGCTCCCATCTAAACAAGCAGCGCTCCCATCTAAACAGGCAGCGCTCTCATCTAAACAAGCAGCACTCCAATCTAAAACAAGCAGCGCTCCCATCTAAACAGGCAGCGCTCCCATCTAAAACAATCAGCGCTCCCATCTAAAACAAGCAGCGTTCCTATCTAAACAAGCAGCGCTCCCATCTAAAACAAGCAGCGCTCCAATCTAAAACAAGCAGCTCTTCCATCTAAACAGGCAGAGCTCCCATCTAAACAAGCAGCACTCCCATCTAAAACAAGCAGCGCTCCCATCTAAAACAAGCA
The DNA here is from genome assembly GCA_036172795.1 of Pelodytes ibericus. Classification (NCBI taxonomy): domain Eukaryota; kingdom Metazoa; phylum Chordata; class Amphibia; order Anura; family Pelodytidae; genus Pelodytes; species Pelodytes ibericus. Next base: position 228,196,717 of record CM069859.1, read on the forward strand.
GCGTTCCCATCTAAACAAGCAGCGCTTCCATCTAAAACAGGCAGCGCTCCCATCTAAACAAGCAGCACTCCCATCTAAAACAAGCAGCGCTCCCATCTAAAACAAGCAGCGATCCCATCTAAAACAAGCAGCGCTTCCATCTAAAACAGGCAGCGCTCCCATCTAAACAAACAGCGTTCCCATCTAAAACAAGCAGCGCTCCCATCTAAAACAGGCAGCGCTCCCATCTAAAACAGGCAGCGCTCTCATCTAAAACAGGCAGCGCTCCCATCTAAACAAGCAGCGCTCCCATCTAAAACAAGCAGCGCTCCCATCTAAAACAAGCAGCGCTCCCATCTAAAACAAGCAGCGTTCCCATCTAAACAAGCAGCGCTTCCATCTAAAACAGGCAGCGCTCCCATCTAAACAAGCAGCACTCCCATCTAAAACAAGCAGCGCTCCCATCTAAAACAAGCAGCGTTCCCATCTAAAACAAGCAGCGCTTCCATCTAAAACAGGCAGCGCTTCCATCTAAACAAGCAGCGTTCCCATCTAAAACAAGCAGCGCTCCCATCTAAAACAGGCAGCGCTCCCATCTAAACAAGCAGCGCTCCCATCTAAAACAGGCAGCGCTCCCATCTAAAACAAGCAGCGTTCCCATCTAAAACAAGCAGCGCTTCCATCTAAAACAGGCAGCGCTCCCATCTAAACAAGCAGCACTCCCATCTAAAACAAGCAGCGCTCCTATCTAAAACAAGCAGCGTTCCCATCTAAACAAGCAGCGCTCCCATCTAAAACAAGCAGCGCTCCCATCTAAACAAGCAGAGCTCCCATCTACACAGGCAGCGCTCTCATCTAAACAAGCAGCACTCCCATCTAAAACAAGCAGCGTTCCCATCTAAACAAGCAGCGCTCCCATCTAAAACAAGCAGCGTTCCCATCTAAACAAGCAGCGCTCCCATCTAAAACAAGCAGCGCTCCCATCTAAAACAAGCAGTGCTCTCATCTAAACAAGCAGCGCTCTAAAACAAGCAGCGCTCCCATCTAAAACAAGCAGCGCTTCCATCTAAACAGGCAGCGCTCCCATCTAAACAAGCAGCACTCCCATCTAAAACAAGCAGCGTTCCCATCTAAACAAGCAGCGCTTCCATCTAAAACAGGTAGCGCTCCCATCTAAACAAGCAGCATTCCCATCTAAAACAAGCAGCGCTCCCATCTAAAACAAGCAGCGTTCCCATCTAAAACAAGCAGCGCTTCCATCTAAAACAGGCAGCGCTCCCATCTAAACAAGTATCGTTCCCATCTAAAACAAGCAGCGCTCCCATCTAAAACATGCAGCGCTCCCATCTAAAACAGGCAGCGCTCCCATCTAAAACAAGCAGCGCTCTCATCTAAAACAGGCAGCGCTCCCATCTGAAACAGGCAGCGCTCCCATCTAAAACAGGCAGCGCTGCCATCTAAAACAAGCAGCGTTCCCATCTAAACAAGCAGCGCTCCCATCTAAACAGGCAGCGCTCTCATCTAAACAAGCAGCACTCCCATCTAAAACAAGCAGCGTTCCCATCTAAACAAGCAGCGCTCCCATCTAAAACAAGCAGCGTTCCCATCTAAACAAGCAGCGCTCCCATCTAAAACAAGCAGCGCTCCCATCTAAAACAAGAAGCGCTCTCATCTAAACAAGCAGCGCTCTAAAACAAGCAGCGCTCCCATCTAAAACAAGCAGCGCTTCCATCTAAACAAGCAGCACTCCCATCTAAAACAAGCAGCGTTCCCATCTAAACAAGCAGCGCTCCCATCTAAAACAGGCAGCGCTCCCATCTAAACAAGCAGCGCTCCCATCTAAAACAGGCAGCGCTCCCATCTAAACAGGCAGCGCTCCCATCTAAAACAAGCAGCGCTCCCATCTAAGCAAGCAGCGCTCTCATCTAAAACAACCAGCGCTCCCATCTAAAAAAAAGGCAGCGCTCCCATCTAAAACAGGCAGCGCTCCCATCTAAAACAAGCAGCGCTCTCATCTAAAACAGGCAGCGCTCCCATCTAAAACAGGCAGCGCTCCCATCTAAAACAGGCAGCGCTCCCATCTAAAACAAGCAGCGCTCTCATCTAAAACAGGCAGCGCTCCCATCTAAAACAGGCAGCGCTCCCATCTAAAACAGGCAGCGCTCCCATCTAAAACAAGCAGCGCTCCCATCTAAAAAAAAGGCTGCGCTCCCATCTAAAAAAAAAGCTGCGCTCCCATCGAAAACAAGCAGCGCTCCCATCTAAAACAAGCAGCGCTCCCATCTAAAACAGACAGCGCTCCCATCTAAACAGGCAGCGCTCCCATCTAAACAGGCAGCACTCACGTCTAAAACAGGCAGCGCTCCCATCTAAAACAGGCAGCGCTCCCATCTAAACAGGCAGCGCTCCCTTCTAAACAAGCAGCGCTCCCATCTAAAACAGGCAGCACTCCCATCTAAACAAGCAGCGCTCCCATCTAAAACAGGCAGCTCTCCCATCTAAACAGGCAGCGCTCCCATCTAAAACAAGCAGCGTTCCCATCTAAAACAAGCAGCGCTTCCATCTAAAACAGGCAGCGCTCCCATCTAAACAGGCAGCGCTCCCATCTAAACAAGCAGCGCTCCCATCTAAAACAGGCAGCACTCCCATCTAAACAAGCAGCGCTCCCATCTAAAACAGGCAGCTCTCCCATCTAAACAGGCAGCGCTCCCATCTAAAACTAGCAGCGTTCCCATCTAAAACAAGCAGCGCTTCCATCTTAAACAGGCAGCGCTCCCATCTAAACAAGCAGCGCTCACATCTAAACAAGCAGCGCTCCCATCTAAAACAAGCAGCGCTCCCATCTAAAACAAGCAGCGCTCCCATCTAAACAAGCAGCGCTCTCATCTAAAACAAGCAGCGCTCCCATCTAAAAAAAAAGGCAGCGCTCCCATCTAAACAAGCAGCGCTCCCATCTAAACAAGCAGCGCTCCCATCTAAAACAAGCAGCGTTCCCATCTAAAACAAGCAGCGCTCCCATCTAAAACAGGCAGCGCTCCCATCTAAACAAGCAGCGCTCCCATCTAAAACAGGCAGCGCTCCCATCTAAAACAAGCAGCGTTCCCATCTAAAACAAGCAGCGCTTCCATCTAAAACAGGCAGCGCTCCCATCTAAACAAGCAGCACTCCCATCTAAAACAAGCAGCGCTCCTATCTAAAACAAGCAGCGTTCCCATCTAAACAAGCAGCGCTCCCATCTAAAACAAGCAGCGCTCCCATCTAAACAAGCAGCGCTCCCATCTACACAGGCAGCGCTCTCATCTAAACAAGCAGCACTCCCATCTAAAACAAGCAGCGTTCCCATCTAAACAAGCAGCGCTCCCATCTAAAACAAGCAGCGTTCCCATCTAAACAAGCAGCGCTCCCATCTAAAACAAGCAGCGCTCCCATCTAAAACAAGCAGTGCTCTCATCTAAACAAGCAGCGCTCTAAAACAAGCAGCGCTCCCATCTAAAACAAGCAGCGCTTCCATCTAAACAGGCAGCGCTCCCATCTAAACAAGCAGCACTCCCATCTAAAACAAGCAGCGTTCCCATCTAAACAAGCAGCGCTTCCATCTAAAACAGGTAGCGCTCCCATCTAAACAAGCAGCATTCCCATCTAAAACAAGCAGCGCTCCCATCTAAAACAAGCAGCGTTCCCATCTAAAACAAGCAGCGCTTCCATCTAAAACAGGCAGCGCTCCCATCTAAACAAGTATCGTTCCCATCTAAAACAAGCAGCGCTCCCATCTAAAACATGCAGCGCTCCCATCTAAAACAGGCAGCGCTCCCATCTAAAACAAGCAGCGCTCTCATCTAAAACAGGCAGCGCTCCCATCTGAAACAGGCAGCGCTCCCATCTAAAACAGGCAGCGCTGCCATCTAAAACAAGCAGCGTTCCCATCTAAACAAGCAGCGCTCCCATCTAAACAGGCAGCGCTCTCATCTAAACAAGCAGCACTCCCATCTAAAACAAGCAGCGTTCCCATCTAAACAAGCAGCGCTCCCATCTAAAACAAGCAGCGTTCCCATCTAAACAAGCAGCGCTCCCATCTAAAACAAGCAGCGCTCCCATCTAAAACAAGAAGCGCTCTCATCTAAACAAGCAGCGCTCTAAAACAAGCAGCGCTCCCATCTAAAACAAGCAGCGCTTCCATCTAAACAAGCAGCACTCCCATCTAAAACAAGCAGCGTTCCCATCTAAACAAGCAGCGCTCCCATCTAAAACAGGCAGCGCTCCCATCTAAACAAGCAGCGCTCCCATCTAAAACAGGCAGCGCTCCCATCTAAACAGGCAGCGCTCCCATCTAAAACAAGCAGCGCTCCCATCTAAGCAAGCAGCGCTCTCATCTAAAACAAGCAGCGCTCCCATCTAAAAAAAAGGCAGCGCTCCCATCTAAAACAGGCAGCGCTCCCATCTAAAACAAGCAGCGCTCTCATCTAAAACAGGCAGCGCTCCCATCTAAAACAGGCAGCGCTCCCATCTAAAACAGGCAGCGCTCCCATCTAAAACAAGCAGCGCTCTCATCTAAAACAGGCAGCGCTCCCATCTAAAACAGGCAGCGCTCCCATCTAAAACAGGCAGCGCTCCCATCTAAAACAAGCAGCGCTCCCATCTAAAAAAAAGGCTGCGCTCCCATCTAAAAAAAAAGCTGCGCTCCCATCGAAAACAAGCAGCGCTCCCATCTAAAACAAGCAGCGCTCCCATCTAAAACAGACAGCGCTCCCATCTAAACAGGCAGCGCTCCCATCTAAACAGGCAGCACTCCCGTCTAAAACAGGCAGCGCTCCCATCTAAAACAGGCAGCGCTCCCATCTAAACAGGCAGCGCTCCCTTCTAAACAAGCAGCGCTCCCATCTAAAACAGGCAGCACTCCCATCTAAACAAGCAGCGCTCCCATCTAAAACAGGCAGCTTTCCCATCTAAACAGGCAGCGCTCCCATCTAAAACAAGCAGCGTTCCCATCTAAAACAAGCAGCGCTTCCATCTAAAACAGGCAGCGCTCCCATCTAAACAGGCAGCGCTCCCATCTAAACAAGCAGCGCTCCCATCTAAAACAGGCAGCACTCCCATCTAAACAAGCAGCGCTCCCATCTAAAACAGGCAGCTCTCCCATCTAAACAGGCAGCGCTCCCATCTAAAACTAGCAGCGTTCCCATCTAAAACAAGCAGCGCTTCCATCTTAAACAGGCAGCGCTCCCATCTAAACAAGCAGCGCTCACATCTAAACAAGCAGCGCTCCCATCTAAAACAAGCAGCGCTCCCATCTAAAACAAGCAGCGCTCCCATCTAAACAAGCAGCGCTCTCATCTAAAACAAGCAGCGCTCCCATCTAAAAAAAAAGGCAGCGCTCCCATCTAAACAAGCAGCGCTCCCATCTAAACAAGCAGCGCTCCCATCTAAAACAAGCAGCGTTCCCATCTAAAACAAGCAGCGCTTCCATCTTAAACAGGCAGCGCTCCCATCTAAACAAGCAGCGCTCACATCTAAACAAGCAGCGCTCCCATCTAAAACAAGCAGCGCTCCCATCTAAAACAAGCAGCGCTCCCATCTAAACAAGCAGCGCTCTCATCTAAAACAAGCAGCGCTCCCATCTAAAAAAAAAGGCAGCGCTCCCATCTAAAACAGGCAGCGCTCCCATCTAAAACAAGCAGCGCTCTCATCTAAAACAGGCAGCGCTCCCATCTAAAACAGGCAGCGCTCCCATCTAAAACAAGCAGCGCTCCCATCTAAAAAAAAGGCTGCGCTCCCATCTAAAAAAAAGGCTGCGCTCCCATCTAAAAAAAAGGCTGCGCTCCCATCTAAAACAAGCAGCGCTCCCATCTAAAACAGACAGCACTCCCATCTAAAACAGGCAGCGCTCCCATCTAAACAGGCTGCGCTCCCATCTAAAAAAAAGGCTGCGCTCCCATCTAAAAAAAAGGCTGCGCTCCCATCTAAAACAAGCAGCGCTCCCATCTAAAACAGACAGCACTCCCATCTAAAACAGGCAGCGCTCCCATCTAAACAGGCAGCACTCCCATCTAAAACAGGCAGCGCTCCCATCTAAAACAGGCAGCGCTCCCATCTAAACAGGCAGCGCTCCCATCTAAACAAGCAGCGCTCTAAAACAAGCAGCGCTCCCATCTAAACAAGCAGCGCTCCCATCTAAAACAGGCAGCGCTCCCATCTAAAACAGGCAGCACTCCAATCTAAAACAGGCAGCGCTCCCATCTAAATAGGCAGCACTCCCATCTAAACAAGCAGCGCTCCCATCTAAACAAGCAGCGCTCCCATCTAAAACAAGCAGCGTTCCCATCTAAACAAGCAGCGCTCCCATCTAAAACAAGCAGAGCTCCCAACTAAACAGGCAGCGCTCCCATCTAAAACAATCAGCGCTCCCATCTAAAACAAGCAGCGTTCCTATCTAAACAAGCAGCGCTCCCATCTAAAACAAGCAGCGCTCCCATCTAAAACAAGCAGCGCTTCCATCTAAACAGGCAGAGCTCCCATCTAAACAAGCAGCACTCCCATCTAAAACAAGCAGCGCTCTCATCTAAAACAAGCAGCGCTCCCATCTAAACAGGCAGCGCTCCCATCTAAAACAATCAGCGCTCCCATCTAAAACAAGCAGCGTTCCTATCTAAACAAGCAGCGCTCCCATCTAAACAAGCAGCGCTCCCATCTAAAACAAGCAGCGTTCCCATCTAAACAAGCAGCGCTCCCATCTAAAACAAGCAGCGCTCCCATCTAAACAAGCAGCGCTCACATCTAAACAAGCAGCGCTCCCATCTAAAACAAGCAGTTCTCCCATCTAAAACAAGCAGCGCTCCCATCTAAAACAAGCAGCGCTCCCATCTAAAACAGACAGCGCTCCCATCTAAACAGGAAGCGCTCCCATCTATACAGGCAGCACTCCCATCTAAAACAGGCAGCGCTCCCATCTAAAACAGGCAGCGCTCCCATCTAAACAAGCAGCGCTCCCATCTAAACAAGCAGCGCTCTAAAACAAGCAGCGCTCCCATCTAAACAAGCAGCGCTCCCATCTAAAACAAGCAGCGTTCTCATCTAAACAAGCAGCGCTTCCATCTAAAACAGGCAGCGCTCCCATCTAAAACAAGCAGCGCTCCCATCTAAAACAAGCAGCGCTCCCATCTAAAACAAGCAGCGTTCCCATCTAAACAAGCAGCGCTCCCATCTAAAACAAGCAGCGCTCCCATCTAAACAAGCAGCGCTCCCATCTAAAACAAGCAGCGCTCCCATCTAAAACAAGCAGCGTTCCCATCTAAACAAGCAGCGCTCCCATCTAAAACAAGCAGCGCTCCCATCTAAAACAAGCAGCGCTCCCATCTAAACAAGCAGCGCTCCCATCTAAAACAAGCAGCGCTCCCATCTAAAACAAGCAGCGCTCTCATCTAAAACAAGCAGCGTTCCCATCTAAAACAAGCAGCGCTCCCATCTAAAACAGGCAGCGCTCCCATCTAAAACAGGCAGCGCTCCCATCTAAAACAAGCAGCGCTCTCATCTAAAACAGGCAGCGCTCCCATCTGAAACAGGCAGCGCTCCTATCTAAAACAGGCAGCGCTCTCATCTAAAACAAGCAGCGTTCCCATCTAAAACAAGCAGCGCTCCCATCTAAAACAGGCAGCGCTCCCATCTAAAACAGGCAGCGTTCCCATCTAAACAGGCAGCGCTCCCATCTAAACAAGCAGCGCTCCCATCTAAAACAGGCAGCGCTCCCATCTAAACAGGCAGCGCTCCCATCTAAAACAAGCAGCGTTCCCATCTAAAACAAGCAGCGTTTCCATCTAAAACAGGCAGCGCTCCCATCTAAACAAGCAGCGCTCACATCTAAACAAGCAGCGCTCCCATCTAAAACAAGCAGCGCTCCCATCTAAAACAAGCAGCGCTCCCATCTAAAACAAGCAGCGCTCCCATCTAAAACAGACAGCGCTCCCATCTAAACAGGAAGCGCTCCCATCTATACAGGCAGCGCTCCCATCTAAAACAGGCAGCGCTCCCATCTAAAACAGGCAGCGCTCCCATCTAAACAAGCAGCGCTCCCATCTAAACAAGCAGCGCTCTAAAACAAGCAGCGCTCCCATCTAAACAAGCAGCGCTCCCATCTAAAACAAGCAGCGTTCTCATCTAAACAAGCAGCGCTTCCATCTAAAACAGGCAGCGCTCCCATCTAAAACAAGCAGCGTTCCCATCAAAAACAAGCAGCGCTCCCATCTAAAACAAGCAGCGCTCCCATCTAAAACAAGCAGCGTTCCCATCTAAAACAAGCAGCGCTCCCATCTAAACAAGCAGCGCTCACATCTAAACAAGCAGCGCTCCCATCTAAAACAAGCAGTTCTCCCATCTAAAACAAGCAGCGCTCCCATCTAAAACAAGCAGCGCTCCCATCTAAAACAGACAGCGCTCCCATCTAAACAGGAAGCGCTCCCATCTAAACAGGCAGCGCTCCCATCTAAACAAGCAGCGCTCCCATCTAAACAAGCAGCGCTCTAAAACAAGCAGCGCTCCCATCTAAACAAGCAGCGCTCCCATCTAAAACAAGCAGCGTTCTCATCTAAACAAGCAGCGCTTCCATCTAAAACAGGCAGCGCTCCCATCTAAAACAAGCAGCGCTCCCATCTAAAACAAGCAGCGCTCCCATCTAAAACAAGCAGCGTTCCCATCTAAACAAGCAGCGCTCCCATCTAAAACAAGCAGCGCTCCCATCTAAACAAGCAGCGCTCCCATCTAAAACAAGCAGCGCTCCCATCTAAAACAAGCAGCGTTCCCATCTAAACAAGCAGCGCTCCCATCTAAAACAAGCAGCGCTCCCATCTAAAACAAGCAGCGCTCCCATCTAAACAAGCAGCGCTCCCATCTAAAACAAGCAGCGCTCCCATCTAAACAAGCAGCGCTCCCATCTAAAACAAGCAGCGCTCCCATCTAAAACAAGCAGCGCTCTCATCTAAAACAAGCAGCGTTCCCATCTAAAACAAGCAGCGCTCCCATCTAAAACAAGCAGCGCTCCCATCTAAACAAGCAGCGCTCCCATCTTAAACAAGCAGCGTTCCCATCTAAAACAAGCAGCGCTTCCATCTAAAACAGGCAGCGCTCCCATCTAAACAAGCAGCGTTCCCATCTAAAACAAGCAGCGCTCCCATCTAAAACAGGCAGCGCTCCCATCTAAAACAGGCAGCGCTCCCATCTAAAACAAGCAGCGCTCTCATCTAAAACAGGCAGCGCTCCCATCTGAAACAGGCAGCGCTCCCATCTAAAACAGGCAGCGCTGCCATCTAAAACAAGCAGCGCTCTCATCTAAAACAGGCAGCGCTCCCATCTGAAACAGGCAGCGCTCCCATCTAAAACAGGCAGCGCTGCCATCTAAAACAAGCAGCGCTCCCATCTAAAACAAGCAGCGCTCCCATCTAAACAAGCAGCGCTCCCATCTAAAACAAGCAGCGCTCCCATCTAAAACAAGCAGCGCTCTCATCTAAAACAAGCAGCGTTCCCATCTAAAACAAGCAGCGCTCCCATCTAAAACAGGCAGCGCTCCCATCTAAAACAGGCAGCGTTCCCATCTAAACAGGCAGCGCTCCCATCTAAACAAGCAGCGCTCCCATCTAAAACAGGCAGCGCTCCCATCTAAACAAGCAGCGCTCCCATCTAAAACAGGCAGCTCTCCCATCTAAACAGGCAGCGCTCCCATCTAAAACAAGCAGCGTTCCCATCTAAAACAAGCAGCGCTTCCATCTAAAACAGGCAGCGCTCCCATCTAAACAAGCAGCGCTCACATCTAAACAAGCAGCGCTCCCATCTAAAACAAGCAGCGCTCCCATCTAAACAAGCAGCGCTCTCATCTAAAACAAGCAGCGCTCCCATCTAAAAAAAAAGGCAGCGCTCCCATCTAAAACAGGCAGCGCTCCCATCTAAAACACGCAGCGCTCCCATCTAAAACAAGCAGCGCTCCCATCTAAAAAAAAGGCTGCGCTCCCATCTAAAAAAAAGGCTGCGCTCCCATCTAAAACAAGCATCGCTCCCATCTAAACAAGCAGCGCTCCCATCTAAAACAAGCAGCGCTCCCATCTAAACAAGCAGCGCTCCCATCTAAAACAAGCAGCGTTCCCATCTAAACAAGCAGCACTCCCATCTAAAACAAGCAGCGCTCCCATCTAAAACAAGCAGCGTTCCCATCTAAACAAGCAGCGCTCCCATCTAAAACAAGCAGCGCTCCCATCTAAACAAGCAGCGCTCCCATCTAAACAGGCAGCGCTCTCATCTAAACAAGCAGCACTCCCATCTAAAACAAGCAGCGTTCCCATCTAAACAAGCAGCGCTCCCATCTAAAACAAGCAGCGCTCTCATCTAAAACAGGCTGCGCTCCCATCTAAACAGGCAGCGCTCCCATCTAAAACAGGCAGCGCTCCCATCTAAAACAAGCAGCGCTCTCATCTAAAACAGGCTGCGCTCCCATCTAAACAGGCAGCGCTCCCATCTAAAACAGGCAGCGCTCCCATCTAAAACAAGCAGCGCTCTAAAACAAGCAGCGCTCCCATCTAAAACAAGCAGCGCTTCCATCTAAACAAGCAGCACTCCCATCTAAAACAAGCAGCGCTCCCATCTAAAACAAGCAGCGTTCCCATCTAAAACAAGCAGCGTTCCCATCTAAACAAGCAGCGCTTCCATCTAAAACAGGCAGCGCTCCCATCTAAACAAGCAGCACTCCCATCTAAAACAAGCAGCGCTCCCATCTAAAACAAGCAGCGTTCCCATCTAAAACAAGCAGCGCTCCCATCTAAAACAGGCAGCGCTCCCATCTAAAACAGGCAGCGCTCCCATCTAAACAAGCAGCGTTCCCATCTAAAACAAGCAGCGCTCCCATCTAAAACAGGCAGCGCTCCCATCTAAAACAGGCAGCGCTCCCATCTAAAACAAGCAGCGCTCTCATCTAAAACAGGCAGCGCTCCGATCTGAAACAGGCAGCGCTCCTATCTAAAACAGGCAGCGCTGCCATCTAAAACAAGCAGCGCTCTCATCTAAAACAAGCAGCGTTCCCATCTAAAACAAGCAGCGCTCCCATCTAAAACAGGCAGCGCTCCCATCTAAAACAGGCAGCGCTCCCATCTAAACCGGCAGCGCTCCCATCTAAAACAAGCAGCGTTCCCATCTAAAACAAGCAGCGTTTTCATCTAAAACAGGCAGCGCTCCCATCTAAACAAGCAGCGCTCACATCTAAACAAGCAGCGCTCCCATCTAAAACAAGCAGCGCTCCCATCTAAAACAAGCAGCGCTCCCATCTAAAACAAGCAGCGCTCCCATCTAAAACAGACAGCGCTCCCATCTAAACAGGAAGCGCTCCCATCTATACAGGCAGCACTCCCATCTAAAACTGGCAGCGCTCCCATCTAAAACAGGCAGCGCTCCCATCTAAACAAGCAGCGCTCCCATCTAAACAAGCAGCGCTCTAAAACAAGCAGCGCTCCAATCTAAACAAGCAGCGCTTCCATCTAAAACAAGCAGCGTTCTCATCTAAACAAGCAGCGCTTCCATCTAAAACAGGCAGCGCTCCCATCTAAAACAAGCAGCGTTCCCATCTAAAACAAGCAGCGCTTCCATCTAAAACAGGCAGCGCTCCCATCAAAACAAGCAGCGTTCCCATCTAAAACAAGCAGCGCTCCCATCTAAAACAGGCAGCGCTCCCATCTAAACAAGCAGCGCTCCCATCTAAACAAGCAGCGCTCCCATCTAAAACAGGCAGCGCTCCCATCTAAAACAAGCAGCGTTTCCATCTAAAACAAGCAGCGCTTCCATCTAAAACAGGCAGCGCTCCCATCAAAACAAGCAGCGTTCCCATCTAAAACAAGCAGCGCTCCCATCTAAAACAGGCAGCGCTCCCATCTAAACAAGCAGCGCTCCCATCTAAACAAGCAGCGCTCCCATCTAAAACAGGCAGCGCTCCCATCTAAAACAAGCAGCGTTTCCATCTAAAACAAGCAGCGCTTCCATCTAAAACAGGCAGCGCTCCCATCTAAACAAGCAGCACTCCCATCTAAAACAAGCAGCGCTCCCATCTAAACAGGCAGCGCTCTCATCTAAACAAGCAGCACTCCCATCTAAAACAAGCAGCGCTCCCATCTAAACAGGCAGCGCTCCCATCTAAAACAATCAGCGCTCCCATCTAAAACAAGCAGCGTTCCTATCTAAACAAGCAGCGCTCCCATCTAAAACAAGCAGCGCTCCAATCTAAAACAAGCAGCGCTTCCATCTAAACAGGCAGAGCTCCCATCTAAACAAGCAGCACTCCCATCTAAAACAAGCAGCGCTCCCATCTAAAACAAGCAGCGTTCCCATCTAAACAAGCAGCGCTTCCATCTAAAACAGGCAGCGCTCCCATCTAAACAAGCAGCACTCCCATCTAAAACAAGCAGCGCTCCCATCTAAAACAAGCAGCGATCCCATCTAAAACAAGCAGCGCTTCCATCTAAAACAGGCAGCGCTCCCATCTAAACAAGCAGCGTTCCCATCTAAAACAAGCAGCGCTCCCATCTAAAACAGGCAGCGCTCCCATCTAAAACAGGCAGCGCTCTCATCTAAAACAGGCAGCGCTCCCATCTAAACAAGCAGCGCTCCCATCTAAAACAAGCAGCGCTCCCATCTAAAACAAGCAGCGCTCCCATCTAAAACAAGCAGCGTTCCCATCTAAACAAGCAGCGCTTCCATCTAAAACAGGCAGCGCTCCCATCTAAACAAGCAGCACTCCCATCTAAAACAAGCAGCGCTCCCATCTAAAACAAGCAGCGTTCCCATCTAAAACAAGCAGCGCTTCCATCTAAAACAGGCAGCGCTTCCATCTAAACAAGCAGCGTTCCCATCTAAAACAAGCAGCGCTCCCATCTAAAACAGGCAGCGCTCCCATCTAAACAAGCAGCGCTCCCATCTAAAACAGGCAGCGCTCCCATCTAAAACAAGCAGCGCTCCCATCTAAAACAAGCAGCGCTCCCATCTAAAACAGACAGCGCTCCCATCTAAACAGGAAGCGCTCCCATCTATACAGGCAGCGCTCCCATCTAAAACAGGCAGCGCTCCCATCTAAAACAGGCAGCGCTCCCATCTAAACAAGCAGCGCTCCCATCTAAACAAGCAGCGCTCTAAAACAAGCAGCGCTCCCATCTAAACAAGCAGCGCTCCCATCTAAAACAAGCAGCGTTCTCATCTAAACAAGCAGCGCTTCCATCTAAAACAGGCAGCGCTCCCATCTAAAACAAGCAGCGTTCCCATCAAAAACAAGCAGCGCTCCCATCTAAAACAAGCAGCGCTCCCATCTAAAACAAGCAGCGTTCCCATCTAAAACAAGCAGCGCTCCCATCTAAACAAGCAGCGCTCACATCTAAACAAGCAGCGCTCCCATCTAAAACAAGCAGTTCTCCCATCTAAAACAAGCAGCGCTCCCATCTAAAACAAGCAGCGCTCCCATCTAAAACAGACAGCGCTCCCATCTAAACAGGAAGCGCTCCCATCTAAACAGGCAGCGCTCCCATCTAAACAAGCAGCGCTCCCATCTAAACAAGCAGCGCTCTAAAACAAGCAGCGCTCCCATCTAAACAAGCAGCGCTCCCATCTAAAACAAGCAGCGTTCTCATCTAAACAAGCAGCGCTTCCATCTAAAACAGGCAGCGCTCCCATCTAAAACAAGCAGCGCTCCCATCTAAAACAAGCAGCGCTCCCATCTAAAACAAGCAGCGTTCCCATCTAAACAAGCAGCGCTCCCATCTAAAACAAGCAGCGCTCCCATCTAAACAAGCAGCGCTCCCATCTAAAACAAGCAGCGCTCCCATCTAAAACAAGCAGCGTTCCCATCTAAACAAGCAGCGCTCCCATCTAAAACAAGCAGCGCTCCCATCTAAAACAAGCAGCGCTCCCATCTAAACAAGCAGCGCTCCCATCTAAAACAAGCAGCGCTCCCATCTAAACAAGCAGCGCTCCCATCTAAAACAAGCAGCGCTCCCATCTAAAACAAGCAGCGCTCTCATCTAAAACAAGCAGCGTTCCCATCTAAAACAAGCAGCGCTCCCATCTAAAACAAGCAGCGCTCCCATCTAAACAAGCAGCGCTCCCATCTTAAACAAGCAGCGTTCCCATCTAAAACAAGCAGCGCTTCCATCTAAAACAGGCAGCGCTCCCATCTAAACAAGCAGCGTTCCCATCTAAAACAAGCAGCGCTCCCATCTAAAACAGGCAGCGCTCCCATCTAAAACAGGCAGCGCTCCCATCTAAAACAAGCAGCGCTCTCATCTAAAACAGGCAGCGCTCCCATCTGAAACAGGCAGCGCTCCCATCTAAAACAGGCAGCGCTGCCATCTAAAACAAGCAGCGCTCTCATCTAAAACAGGCAGCGCTCCCATCTGAAACAGGCAGCGCTCCCATCTAAAACAGGCAGCGCTGCCATCTAAAACAAGCAGCGCTCCCATCTAAAACAAGCAGCGCTCCCATCTAAACAAGCAGCGCTCCCATCTAAAACAAGCAGCGCTCCCATCTAAAACAAGCAGCGCTCTCATCTAAAACAAGCAGCGTTCCCATCTAAAACAAGCAGCGCTCCCATCTAAAACAGGCAGCGCTCCCATCTAAAACAGGCAGCGTTCCCATCTAAACAGGCAGCGCTCCCATCTAAACAAGCAGCGCTCCCATCTAAAACAGGCAGCGCTCCCATCTAAACAAGCAGCGCTCCCATCTAAAACAGGCAGCTCTCCCATCTAAACAGGCAGCGCTCCCATCTAAAACAAGCAGCGTTCCCATCTAAAACAAGCAGCGCTTCCATCTAAAACAGGCAGCGCTCCCATCTAAACAAGCAGCGCTCACATCTAAACAAGCAGCGCTCCCATCTAAAACAAGCAGCGCTCCCATCTAAACAAGCAGCGCTCTCATCTAAAACAAGCAGCGCTCCCATCTAAAAAAAAAGGCAGCGCTCCCATCTAAAACAGGCAGCGCTCCCATCTAAAACACGCAGCGCTCCCATCTAAAACAAGCAGCGCTCCCATCTAAAAAAAAGGCTGCGCTCCCATCTAAAAAAAAGGCTGCGCTCCCATCTAAAACAAGCATCGCTCCCATCTAAACAAGCAGCGCTCCCATCTAAAACAAGCAGCGCTCCCATCTAAACAAGCAGCGCTCCCATCTAAAACAAGCAGCGTTCCCATCTAAACAAGCAGCACTCCCATCTAAAACAAGCAGCGCTCCCATCTAAAACAAGCAGCGTTCCCATCTAAACAAGCAGCGCTCCCATCTAAAACAAGCAGCGCTCCCATCTAAACAAGCAGCGCTCCCATCTAAACAGGCAGCGCTCTCATCTAAACAAGCAGCACTCCCATCTAAAACAAGCAGCGTTCCCATCTAAACAAGCAGCGCTCCCATCTAAAACAAGCAGCGCTCTCATCTAAAACAGGCTGCGCTCCCATCTAAACAGGCAGCGCTCCCATCTAAAACAGGCAGCGCTCCCATCTAAAACAAGCAGCGCTCTCATCTAAAACAGGCTGCGCTCCCATCTAAACAGGCAGCGCTCCCATCTAAAACAGGCAGCGCTCCCATCTAAAACAAGCAGCGCTCTAAAACAAGCAGCGCTCCCATCTAAAACAAGCAGCGCTTCCATCTAAACAAGCAGCACTCCCATCTAAAACAAGCAGCGCTCCCATCTAAAACAAGCAGCGTTCCCATCTAAAACAAGCAGCGTTCCCATCTAAACAAGCAGCGCTTCCATCTAAAACAGGCAGCGCTCCCATCTAAACAAGCAGCACTCCCATCTAAAACAAGCAGCGCTCCCATCTAAAACAAGCAGCGTTCCCATCTAAAACAAGCAGCGCTCCCATCTAAAACAGGCAGCGCTCCCATCTAAAACAGGCAGCGCTCCCATCTAAACAAGCAGCGTTCCCATCTAAAACAAGCAGCGCTCCCATCTAAAACAGGCAGCGCTCCCATCTAAAACAGGCAGCGCTCCCATCTAAAACAAGCAGCGCTCTCATCTAAAACAGGCAGCGCTCCCATCTGAAACAGGCAGCGCTCCTATCTAAAACAGGCAGCGCTGCCATCTAAAACAAGCAGCGCTCTCATCTAAAACAAGCAGCGTTCCCATCTAAAACAAGCAGCGCTCCCATCTAAAACAGGCAGCGCTCCCATCTAAAACAGGCAGCGCTCCCATCTAAACCGGCAGCGCTCCCATCTAAAACAAGCAGCGTTCCCATCTAAAACAAGCAGCGTTTTCATCTAAAACAGGCAGCGCTCCCATCTAAACAAGCAGCGCTCACATCTAAACAAGCAGCGCTCCCATCTAAAACAAGCAGCGCTCCCATCTAAAACAAGCAGCGCTCCCATCTAAAACAAGCAGCGCTCCCATCTAAAACAGACAGCGCTCCCATCTAAACAGGAAGCGCTCCCATCTATACAGGCAGCACTCCCATCTAAAACTGGCAGCGCTCCCATCTAAAACAGGCAGCGCTCCCATCTAAACAAGCAGCGCTCCCATCTAAACAAGCAGCGCTCTAAAACAAGCAGCGCTCCAATCTAAACAAGCAGCGCTTCCATCTAAAACAAGCAGCGTTCTCATCTAAACAAGCAGCGCTTCCATCTAAAACAGGCAGCGCTCCCATCTAAAACAAGCAGCGTTCCCATCTAAAACAAGCAGCGCTTCCATCTAAAACAGGCAGCGCTCCCATCAAAACAAGCAGCGTTCCCATCTAAAACAAGCAGCGCTCCCATCTAAAACAGGCAGCGCTCCCATCTAAACAAGCAGCGCTCCCATCTAAACAAGCAGCGCTCCCATCTAAAACAGGCAGCGCTCCCATCTAAAACAAGCAGCGTTTCCATCTAAAACAAGCAGCGCTTCCATCTAAAACAGGCAGCGCTCCCATCAAAACAAGCAGCGTTCCCATCTAAAACAAGCAGCGCTCCCATCTAAAACAGGCAGCGCTCCCATCTAAACAAGCAGCGCTCCCATCTAAACAAGCAGCGCTCCCATCTAAAACAGGCAGCGCTCCCATCTAAAACAAGCAGCGTTTCCATCTAAAACAAGCAGCGCTTCCATCTAAAACAGGCAGCGCTCCCATCTAAACAAGCAGCACTCCCATCTAAAACAAGCAGCGCTCCCATCTAAACAGGCAGCGCTCTCATCTAAACAAGCAGCACTCCCATCTAAAACAAGCAGCGCTCCCATCTAAACAGGCAGCGCTCCCATCTAAAACAATCAGCGCTCCCATCTAAAACAAGCAGCGTTCCTATCTAAACAAGCAGCGCTCCCATCTAAAACAAGCAGCGCTCCAATCTAAAACAAGCAGCGCTTCCATCTAAACAGGCAGAGCTCCCATCTAAACAAGCAGCACTCCCATCTAAAACAAGCAGCGCTCCCATCTAAAACAAGCAGCGTTCCCATCTAAACAAGCAGCGCTTCCATCTAAAACAGGCAGCGCTCCCATCTAAACAAGCAGCACTCCCATCTAAAACAAGCAGCGCTCCCATCTAAAACAAGCAGCGATCCCATCTAAAACAAGCAGCGCTTCCATCTAAAACAGGCAGCGCTCCCATCTAAACAAGCAGCGTTCCCATCTAAAACAAGCAGCGCTCCCATCTAAAACAGGCAGCGCTCCCATCTAAAACAGGCAGCGCTCTCATCTAAAACAGGCAGCGCTCCCATCTAAACAAGCAGCGCTCCCATCTAAAACAAGCAGCGCTCCCATCTAAAACAAGCAGCGCTCCCATCTAAAACAAGCAGCGTTCCCATCTAAACAAGCAGCGCTTCCATCTAAAACAGGCAGCGCTCCCATCTAAACAAGCAGCACTCCCATCTAAAACAAGCAGCGCTCCCATCTAAAACAAGCAGCGTTCCCATCTAAAACAAGCAGCGCTTCCATCTAAAACAGGCAGCGCTTCCATCTAAACAAGCAGCGTTCCCATCTAAAACAAGCAGCGCTCCCATCTAAAACAGGCAGCGCTCCCATCTAAACAAGCAGCGCTCCCATCTAAAACAGGCAGCGCTCCCATCTAAAACAAGCAGCGTTCCCATCTAAAACAAGCAGCGCTTCCATCTAAAACAGGCAGCGCTCCCATCTAAACAAGCAGCACTCCCATCTAAAACAAGCAGCGCTCCTATCTAAAACAAGCAGCGTTCCCATCTAAACAAGCAGCGCTCCCATCTAAAACAAGCAGCGCTCCCATCTAAACAAGCAGCGCTCCCATCTACACAGGCAGCGCTCTCATCTAAACAAGCAGCACTCCCATCTAAAACAAGCAGCGTTCCCATCTAAACAAGCAGCGCTCCCATCTAAAACAAGCAGCGTTCCCATCTAAACAAGCAGCGCTCCCATCTAAAACAAGCAGCGCTCCCATCTAAAACAAGCAGTGCTCTCATCTAAACAAGCAGCGCTCTAAAACAAGCAGCGCTCCCATCTAAAACAAGCAGCGCTTCCATCTAAACAGGCAGCGCTCCCATCTAAACAAGCAGCACTCCCATCTAAAACAAGCAGCGTTCCCATCTAAACAAGCAGCGCTTCCATCTAAAACAGGTAGCGCTCCCATCTAAACAAGCAGCATTCCCATCTAAAACAAGCAGCGCTCCCATCTAAAACAAGCAGCGTTCCCATCTAAAACAAGCAGCGCTTCCATCTAAAACAGGCAGCGCTCCCATCTAAACAAGTATCGTTCCCATCTAAAACAAGCAGCGCTCCCATCTAAAACATGCAGCGCTCCCATCTAAAACAGGCAGCGCTCCCATCTAAAACAAGCAGCGCTCTCATCTAAAACAGGCAGCGCTCCCATCTGAATTAGGCAGCGCTCCCATCTAAAACAGGCAGCGCTGCCATCTAAAACAAGCAGCGTTCCCATCTAAACAAGCAGCGCTCCCATCTAAACAGGCAGCGCTCTCATCTAAACAAGCAGCACTCCCATCTAAAACAAGCAGCGTTCCCATCTAAACAAGCAGCGCTCCCATCTAAAACAAGCAGCGTTCCCATCTAAACAAGCAGCGCTCCCATCTAAAACAAGCAGCGCTCCCATCTAAAACAAGAAGCGCTCTCATCTAAACAAGCAGCGCTCTAAAACAAGCAGCGCTCCCATCTAAAACAAGCAGCGCTTCCATCTAAACAGGCAGCGCTCCCATCTAAACAAGCAGCACTCCCATCTAAAACAAGCAGCGTTCCCATCTAAACAAGCAGCGCTTCCATCTAAAACAGGTAGCGCTCCCATCTAAACAAGCAGCATTCCCATCTAAAACAAGCAGCGCTCCCATCTAAAACAAGCAGCGTTCCCATCTAAAACAAGCAGCGCTTTTATCTAAAACAGGCAGCGCTCCCATCTAAACAAGTATCGTTCCCATCTAAAACAAGCAGCGCTCCCATCTAAAACATGCAGCGCTCCCATCTAAAACAGGCAGCGCTCCCATCTAAAACAAGCAGCGCTCTCATCTAAAACAGGCAGCGCTCCCATCTGAATTAGGCAGCGCTCCCATCTAAAACAGGCAGCGCTGCCATCTAAAACAAGCAGCGTTCCCATCTAAACAAGCAGCGCTCCCATCTAAACAGGCAGCGCTCTCATCTAAACAAGCAGCACTCCCATCTAAAACAAGCAGCGTTCCCATCTAAACAAGCAGCGCTCCCATCTAAAACAAGCAGCGTTCCCATCTAAACAAGCAGCGCTCCCATCTAAAACAAGCAGCGCTCCCATCTAAAACAAGAAGCGCTCTCATCTAAACAAGCAGCGCTCTAAAACAAGCAGCGCTCCCATCTAAAACAAGCAGCGCTTCCATCTAAACAAGCAGCACTCCCATCTAAAACAAGCAGCGTTCCCATCTAAACAAGCAGCGCTCCCATCTAAAACAGGCAGCGCTCCCATCTAAACAAGCAGCGCTCCCATCTAAAACAGGCAGCGCTCCCATCTAAACAGGCAGCGCTCCCATCTAAAACAAGCAGCGCTCCCATCTAAGCAAGCAGCGCTCTCATCTAAAACAAGCAGCGCTCCCATCTAAAAAAAAGGCAGCGCTCCCATCTAAAACAGGCAGCGCTCCCATCTAAAACAAGCAGCGCTCTCATCTAAAACAGGCAGCGCTCCCATCTAAAACAGGCAGCGCTCCCATCTAAAACAGGCAGCGCTCCCATCTAAAACAAGCAGCGCTCTCATCTAAAACAGGCAGCGCTCCCATCTAAAACAGGCAGCGCTCCCATCTAAAACAGGCAGCGCTCCCATCTAAAACAAGCAGCGCTCCCATCTAAAAAAAAGGCTGCGCTCCCATCTAAAAAAAAAGCTGCGCTCCCATCGAAAACAAGCAGCGCTCCCATCTAAAACAAGCAGCGCTCCCATCTAAAACAGACAGCGCTCCCATCTAAACAGGCAGCGCTCCCATCTAAACAGGCAGCACTCCCGTCTAAAACAGGCAGCGCTCCCATCTAAAACAGGCAGCGCTCCCATCTAAACAGGCAGCGCTCCCTTCTAAACAAGCAGCGCTCCCATCTAAAACAGGCAGCACTCCCATCTAAACAAGCAGCGCTCCCATCTAAAACAGGCAGCTCTCCCATCTAAACAGGCAGCGCTCCCATCTAAAACAAGCAGCGTTCCCATCTAAAACAAGCAGCGCTTCCATCTAAAACAGGCAGCGCTCCCATCTAAACAGGCAGCGCTCCCATCTAAACAAGCAGCGCTCCCATCTAAAACAGGCAGCACTCCCATCTAAACAAGCAGCGCTCCCATCTAAAACAGGCAGCTCTCCCATCTAAACAGGCAGCGCTCCCATCTAAAACTAGCAGCGTTCCCATCTAAAACAAGCAGCGCTTCCATCTTAAACAGGCAGCGCTCCCATCTAAACAAGCAGCGCTCACATCTAAACAAGCAGCGCTCCCATCTAAAACAAGCAGCGCTCCCATCTAAAACAAGCAGCGCTCCCATCTAAACAAGCAGCGCTCTCATCTAAAACAAGCAGCGCTCCCATCTAAAAAAAAAGGCAGCGCTCCCATCTAAACAAGCAGCGCTCCCATCTAAACAAGCAGCGCTCCCATCTAAAACAAGCAGCGTTCCCATCTAAAACAAGCAGCGCTTCCATCTTAAACAGGCAGCGCTCCCATCTAAACAAGCAGCGCTCACATCTAAACAAGCAGCGCTCCCATCTAAAACAAGCAGCGCTCCCATCTAAAACAAGCAGCGCTCCCATCTAAACAAGCAGCGCTCTCATCTAAAACAAGCAGCGCTCCCATCTAAAAAAAAAGGCAGCGCTCCCATCTAAAACAGGCAGCGCTCCCATCTAAAACAAGCAGCGCTCTCATCTAAAACAGGCAGCGCTCCCATCTAAAACAAGCAGCGCTCCCATCTAAAAAAAAGGCTGCGCTCCCATCTAAAAAAAAGGCTGCGCTCCCATCTAAAAAAAAGGCTGCGCTCCCATCTAAAACAAGCAGCGCTCCCATCTAAAACAGACAGCACTCCCATCTAAACAGGCAGCGCTCCCATCTAAACAGGCAGCACTCCCATCTAAAACAGGCAGCGCTCCCATCTAAAACAGGCAGCGCTCCCATCTAAACAGGCAGCGCTCCCATCTAAACAAGCAGCGCTCTAAAACAAGCAGCGCTCCCATCTAAACAAGCAGCGCTCCCATCTAAAACAGGCAGCGCTCCCATCTAAAACAGGCAGCGCTCCAATCTAAAACAGGCAGCGCTCCCATCTAAATAGGCAGCACTCCCATCTAAACAAGCAGCGCTCCCATCTAAACAAGCAGCGCTCCCATCTAAAACAAGCAGCGTTCCCATCTAAACAAGCAGCGCTCCCATCTAAAACAAGCAGAGCTCCCATCTAAACAGGCAGCGCTCCCATCTAAAACAATCAGCGCTCCCATCTAAAACAAGCAGCGTTCCTATCTAAACAAGCAGCGCTCCCATCTAAAACAAGCAGCGCTCCCATCTAAAACAAGCAGCGCTTCCATCTAAACAGGCAGAGCTCCCATCTAAACAAGCAGCACTCCCATCTAAAACAAGCAGCGCTCCCATCTAAAACAAGCAGCGTTCCCATCTAAACAAGCAGCGCTTCCATCTAAAACAGGCAGCGCTCCCATCTAAACAAGCAGCACTCCCATCTAAAACAAGCAGCGCTCCCATCTAAAACAAGCAGCGCTTCCATCTAAAACAGGCAGCGCTCCCATCTAAACAAGCAGCACTCCCATCTAAAACAAGCAGCGCTCCCATCTAAAACAAGCAGCGCTTCCATCTAAAACAGGCAGCGCTCCCATCTAAACAAGCAGCGTTCCCATCTAAAACAAGCAGCGCTCCCATCTAAAACAGGCAGCGCTCCCATCTAAAACAGGCAGCGCTCTCATCTAAAACAGGCAGCGCTCCCATCTAAACAAGCAGCGCTCCCATCTAAAACAAGCAGCGCTCCCATCTAAAACAAGCAGCGCTCCCATCTAAAACAAGCAGCGTTCCCATCTAAACAAGCAGCGCTTCCATCTAAAACAGGCAGCGCTCCCATCTAAACAAGCAGCACTCCCATCTAAAACAAGCAGCGCTCCCATCTAAAACAAGCAGCGTTCCCATCTAAAACAAGCAGCGCTTCCATCTAAAACAGGCAGCGCTTCCATCTAAACAAGCAGCGTTCCCATCTAAAACAAGCAGCGCTCCCATCTAAAACAGGCAGCGCTCCCATCTAAACAAGCAGCGCTCCCATCTAAAACAGGCAGCGCTCCCATCTAAAACAAGCAGCGTTCCCATCTAAAACAAGCAGCGCTTCCATCTAAAACAGGCAGCGCTCCCATCTAAACAAGCAGCACTCCCATCTAAAACAAGCAGCGCTCCTATCTAAAACAAGCAGCGTTCCCATCTAAACAAGCAGCGCTCCCATCTAAAACAAGCAGCGCTCCCATCTAAACAAGCAGCGCTCCCATCTAAACAGGCAGCGCTCTCATCTAAACAAGCAGCACTCCCATCTAAAACAAGCAGCGTTCCCATCTAAACAAGCAGCGCTCCCATCTAAAACAAGCAGCGTTCCCATCTAAACAAGCAGCGCTCCCATCTAAAACAAGCAGCGCTCCCATATAAAACAAGCAGTGCTCTCATCTAAACAAACAGCGCTCTAAAACAAGCAGCGCTCCCATCTAAAACAAGCAGCGCTTCCATCTAAACAGGCAGCGCTCCCATCTAAACAAGCAGCACTCCCATCTAAAACAAGCAGCGTTCCCATCTAAACAAGCAGCGCTTCCATCTAAAACAGGTAGCGCTCCCATCTAAACAAGCAGCATTCCCATCTAAAACAAGCAGCGCTCCCATCTAAAACAAGCAGCGTTCCCATCTAAAACAAGCAGCGCTTCCATCTAAATCAGGCAGCGCTCCCATCTAAACAAGTATCGTTCCCATCTAAAACAAGCAGCGCTCCCATCTAAAACAGGCAGCGCTCCCATCTAAAACAGGCAGCGCTCCCATCTAAACAAGCAGCGCTCCCATCTAAACAAGCAGCGCTCCCATCTAAAACAAGCAGCGTTCCCATCTAAAACAAGCAGCGCTTCCATCTTAAACAGGCAGCGCTCCCATCTAAACAAGCAGCGCTCACATCTAAACAAGCAGCGCTCCCATCTAAAACAAGCAGCGCTCCCATCTAAAACAAGCAGCGCTCCCATCTAAACAAGCAGCGCTCTCATCTAAAACAAGCAGCGCTCCCATCTAAAAAAAAAGGCAGCGCTCCCATCTAAAACAGGCAGCGCTCCCATCTAAAACAAGCAGCGCTCTCATCTAAAACAGGCAGCGCTCCCATCTAAAACAGGCAGCGCTCCCATCTACAACAAGCAGCGCTCCCATCTAAAAAAAAGGCTGCGCTCCCATCTAAAAAAAAGGCTGCGCTCCCATCTAAAAAAAAGGCTGCGCTCCCATCTAAAACAAGCAGCGCTCCCATCTAAAACAGACAGCACTCCCATCTAAACAGGCAGCGCTCCCATCTAAACAGGCAGCACTCCCATCTAAAACAGGCAGCGCTCCCATCTAAAACAGGCAGCGCTCCCATCTAAACAGGCAGCGCTCCCATCTAAACAAGCAGCGCTCTAAAACAAGCAGCGCTCCCATCTAAACAAGCAGCGCTCCCATCTAAAACAGGCAGCGCTCCCATCTAAAACAGGCAGCGCTCCCATCTAAAACAGGCAGCGCTCCCATCTAAATAGGCAGCACTCCCATCTAAACAAGCAGCGCTCCCATCTAAACAAGCAGCGCTCCCATCTAAAACAAGCAGCGTTCCCATCTAAACAAGCAGCGCTCCCATCTAAAACAAGCAGAGCTCCCATCTAAACAGGCAGCGCTCCCATCTAAAACAATCAGCGCTCCCATCTAAAACAAGCAGCGTTCCTATCTAAACAAGCAGCGCTCCCATCTAAAACAAGCAGCGCTCCCATCTAAAACAAGCAGCGCTTCCATCTAAACAGGCAGAGCTCCCATCTAAACAAGCAGCACTCCCATCTAAAACAAGCAGCGCTCCCATCTAAAACAAGCAGCGTTCCCATCTAAACAAGCAGCGCTTCCATCTAAAACAGGCAGCGCTCCCATCTAAACAAGCAGCACTCCCATCTAAAACAAGCAGCGCTCCCATCTAAAACAAGCAGCGCTTCCATCTAAAACAGGCAGCGCTCCCATCTAAACAAGCAGCACTCCCATCTAAAACAAGCAGCGCTCCCATCTAAAACAAGCAGCGCTTCCATCTAAAACAGGCAGCGCTCCCATCTAAACAAGCAGCGTTCCCATCTAAAACAAGCAGCGCTCCCATCTAAAACAGGCAGCGCTCCCATCTAAAACAGGCAGCGCTCTCATCTAAAACAGGCAGCGCTCCCATCTAAACAAGCAGCGCTCCCATCTAAAACAAGCAGCGCTCCCATCTAAAACAAGCAGCGCTCCCATCTAAAACAAGCAGCGTTCCCATCTAAACAAGCAGCGCTTCCATCTAAAACAGGCAGCGCTCCCATCTAAACAAGCAGCACTCCCATCTAAAACAAGCAGCGCTCCCATCTAAAACAAGCAGCGTTCCCATCTAAAACAAGCAGCGCTTCCATCTAAAACAGGCAGCGCTTCCATCTAAACAAGCAGCGTTCCCATCTAAAACAAGCAGCGCTCCCATCTAAAACAGGCAGCGCTCCCATCTAAACAAGCAGCGCTCCCATCTAAAACAGGCAGCGCTCCCATCTAAAACAAGCAGCGTTCCCATCTTAAACAAGCAGCGCTTCCATCTAAAACAGGCAGCGCTCCCATCTAAACAAGCAGCACTCCCATCTAAAACAAGCAGCGCTCCTATCTAAAACAAGCAGCGTTCCCATCTAAACAAGCAGCGCTCCCATCTAAAACAAGCAGCGCTCCCATCTAAACAAGCAGCGCTCCCATCTAAACAGGCAGCGCTCTCATCTAAACAAGCAGCACTCCCATCTAAAACAAGCAGCGTTCCCATCTAAACAAGCAGCGCTCCCATCTAAAACAAGCAGCGTTCCCATCTAAACAAGCAGCGCTCCCATCTAAAACAAGCAGCGCTCCCATATAAAACAAGCAGTGCTCTCATCTAAACAAACAGCGCTCTAAAACAAGCAGCGCTCCCATCTAAAACAAGCAGCGCTTCCATCTAAACAGGCAGCGCTCCCATCTAAACAAGCAGCACTCCCATCTAAAACAAGCAGCGTTCCCATCTAAACAAGCAGCGCTTCCATCTAAAACAGGTAGCGCTCCCATCTAAACAAGCAGCATTCCCATCTAAAACAAGCAGCGCTCCCATCTAAAACAAGCAGCGTTCCCATCTAAAACAAGCAGCGCTTCCATCTAAAACAGGCAGCGCTCCCATCTAAACAAGTATCGTTCCCATCTAAAACAAGCAGCGCTCCCATCTAAAACAGGCAGCGCTCCCATCTAAAACAGGCAGCGCTCCCATCTAAAACAAGCAGCGCTCTCATCTAAAACAGGCAGCGCTCCCATCTGAAACAGGCAGCGCTCCCATCTAAAACAAGCAGCGCTCCCATCTAAAACAAGAAGCGCTCTCATCTAAACAAGCAGCGCTCTAAAACAAGCAGCGCTTCCATCTAAAACAGGCAGCGCTCCCATCTAAACAAGCAGCGTTCCCATCTAAAACAAGCAGCGCTCCCATCTAAAACAGGCAGCGCTCCCATCTAAAACAGGCAGCGCTCCCATCTAAAACAAGCAGCGCTCCCATCTAAAAAAAAGGCTGCGCTCCCATCTAAAAAAAAGGCTGCGCTCCCATCTAAAAAAAAGGCTGCGCTCCCAACTAAAACAAGCAGCGCTCCCATCTAAAACAGACAGCACTCCCATCTAAACAGGCAGCGCTCCCATCTAAACAGGCAGCACTCCCATCTAAAACAGGCAGCGCTCCCATCTAAAACAGGCAGCGCTCCCATCTAAACAGGCAGCGCTCCCATCTAAACAAGCAGCGCTCTAAAACAAGCAGCGCTCCCATCTAAACAAGCAGCGCTCCCATCTAAACAGGCAGCGCTCCCATCTAAACAAGCAGCGCTCCCATCTAAAACAGGCAGCACTCCCATCTAAACAAGCAGCGCTCCCATCTAAAACAGGCAGCTCTCCCATCTAAACAGGCAGCGCTCCCATCTAAAACAAGCAGCGTTCCCATCTAAAACAAGCAGCGCTTCCATCTTAAACAGGCAGCGCTCCCATCTAAACAAGCAGCGCTCACATCTAAACAAGCAGCGCTCTCATCTAAAACAGGCAGCGCTCCCATCTGAAACAGGCAGCGCTCCCATCTAAAACAGGCAGCGCTGCCATCTAAAACAAGCAGCGTTCCCATCTAAACAAGCAGCGCTCCCATCTAAACAGGCAGCGCTCTCATCTAAACAAGCAGCACTCCCATCTAAAACAAGCAGCGTTCCCATCTAAACAAGCAGCGCTCCCATCTAAAACAAGCAGCGTTCCCATCTAAACAAGCAGCGCTCCCATCTAAAACAAGCAGCGCTCCCATCTAAAACAAGCAGCGCTCCCATCTAAACAAGCAGCGCTCCCATCTAAACAGGCAGCGCTCTCATCTAAACAAGCAGCACTCCCATCTAAAACAAGCAGCGTTCCCATCTAAACAAGCAGCGCTCCCATCTAAAACAAGCAGCGCTCTCATCTAAAACAGGCTGCGCTCCCATCTAAACAGGCAGCGCTCCCATCTAAAACAGGCAGCGCTCCCATCTAAAACAAGCAGCGCTCTCATCTAAAACAGGCTGCGCTCCCATCTAAACAGGCAGCGCTCCCATCTAAAACAGGCAGCGCTCCCATCTAAAACAAGCAGCGCTCTAAAACAAGCAGCGCTCCTACCTAAAACAAGCAGCGCTTCCATCTAAACAAGCAGCACTCCCATCTAAAACAAGCAGCGCTCCCATCTAAAACAAGCAGCGTTCCCATCTAAAACAAGCAGCGTTCCCATCTAAACAAGCAGCGCTTCCATCTAAAACAGGCAGCGCTCCCATCTAAACAAGCAGCACTCCCATCTAAAACAAGCAGCGCTCCCATCTAAAACAAGCAGCGTTCCCATCTAAAACAAGCAGCGCTCCCATCTAAAACAGGCAGCGCTCCCATCTAAAACAGGCAGCGCTCCCATCTAAACAAGCAGCGTTCCCATCTAAAACAAGCAGCGCTCCCATCTAAAACAGGCAGCGCTCCCATCTAAAACAGGCAGCGCTCCCATCTAAAACAAGCAGCGCTCTCATCTAAAACAGGCAGCGCTCCCATCTGAAACAGGCAGCGCTCCTATCTAAAACAGGCAGCGCTGCCATCTAAAACAAGCAGCGCTCTCATCTAAAACAAGCAGCGTTCCCATCTAAAACAAGCAGCGCTCCCATCTAAAACAGGCAGCGCTCCCATCTAAAACAGGCAGCGCTCCCATCTAAACCGGCAGCGCTCCCATCTAAAACAAGCAGCGTTCCCATCTAAAACAAGCAGCGTTTTCATCTAAAACAGGCAGCGCTCCCATCTAAACAAGCAGCGCTCACATCTAAACAAGCAGCGCTCCCATCTAAAACAAGCAGCGCTCCCATCTAAAACAAGCAGCGCTCCCATCTAAAACAAGCAGCGCTCCCATCTAAAACAGACAGCGCTCCCATCTAAACAGGAAGCGCTCCCATCTATACAGGCAGCACTCCCATCTAAAACTGGCAGCGCTCCCATCTAAAACAGGCAGCGCTCCCATCTAAACAAGCAGCGCTCCCATCTAAACAAGCAGCGCTCTAAAACAAGCAGCGCTCCAATCTAAACAAGCAGCGCTTCCATCTAAAACAAGCAGCGTTCTCATCTAAACAAGCAGCGCTTCCATCTAAAACAGGCAGCGCTCCCATCTAAAACAAGCAGCGTTCCCATCTAAAACAAGCAGCGCTTCCATCTAAAACAGGCAGCGCTCCCATCAAAACAAGCAGCGTTCCCATCTAAAACAAGCAGCGCTCCCATCTAAAACAGGCAGCGCTCCCATCTAAACAAGCAGCGCTCCCATCTAAACAAGCAGCGCTCCCATCTAAAACAGGCAGCGCTCCCATCTAAAACAAGCAGCGTTTCCATCTAAAACAAGCAGCGCTTCCATCTAAAACAGGCAGCGCTCCCATCTAAACAAGCAGCACTCCCATCTAAAACAAGCAGCGCTCCCATCTAAAACAAGCAGCGTTCCCATCTAAACAAGCAGCGCTCCCATCTAAAACAAGCAGCGCTCCCATCTAAACAAGCAGCGCTCCCATCTAAAACAAGCAGCGCTCCCATCTAAAACAAGCAGCGTTCCCATCTAAACAAGCAGCGCTCCCATCTAAAACAAGCAGCGCTCCCATCTAAACAAGCAGCGCTCCCATCTAAACAGGCAGCGCTCTCATCTAAACAAGCAGCACTCCCATCTAAAACAAGCAGCGCTCCCATCTAAACAGGCAGCGCTCCCATCTAAAACAATCAGCGCTCCCATCTAAAACAAGCAGCGTTCCTATCTAAACAAGCAGCGCTCCCATCTAAAACAAGCAGCGCTCCAATCTAAAACAAGCAGCGCTTCCATCTAAACAGGCAGAGCTCCCATCTAAACAAGCAGCACTCCCATCTAAAACAAGCAGCGCTCCCATCTAAAACAAGCAGCGTTCCCATCTAAACAAGCAGCGCTTCCATCTAAAACAGGCAGCGCTCCCATCTAAACAAGCAGCACTCCCATCTAAAACAAGCAGCGCTCCCATCTAAAACAAGCAGCGATCCCATCTAAAACAAGCAGCGCTTCCATCTAAAACAGGCAGCGCTCCCATCTAAACAAGCAGCGTTCCCATCTAAAACAAGCAGCGCTCCCATCTAAAACAGGCAGCGCTCCCATCTAAAACAGGCAGCGCTCTCATCTAAAACAGGCAGCGCTCCCATCTAAACAAGCAGCGCTCCCATCTAAAACAAGCAGCGCTCCCATCTAAAACAAGCAGCGCTCCCATCTAAAACAAGCAGCGTTCCCATCTAAACAAGCAGCGCTTCCATCTAAAACAGGCAGCGCTCCCATCTAAACAAGCAGCACTCCCATCTAAAACAAGCAGCGCTCCCATCTAAAACAAGCAGCGTTCCCATCTAAAACAAGCAGCGCTTCCATCTAAAACAGGCAGCGCTTCCATCTAAACAAGCAGCGTTCCCATCTAAAACAAGCAGCGCTCCCATCTAAAACAGGCAGCGCTCCCATCTAAACAAGCAGCGCTCCCATCTAAAACAGGCAGCGCTCCCATCTAAAACAAGCAGCGTTCCCATCTAAAACAAGCAGCGCTTCCATCTAAAACAGGCAGCGCTCCCATCTAAACAAGCAGCACTCCCATCTAAAACAAGCAGCGCTCCTATCTAAAACAAGCAGCGTTCCCATCTAAACAAGCAGCGCTCCCATCTAAAACAAGCAGCGCTCCCATCTAAACAAGCAGCGCTCCCATCTACACAGGCAGCGCTCTCATCTAAACAAGCAGCACTCCCATCTAAAACAAGCAGCGTTCCCATCTAAACAAGCAGCGCTCCCATCTAAAACAAGCAGCGTTCCCATCTAAACAAGCAGCGCTCCCATCTAAAACAAGCAGCGCTCCCATCTAAAACAAGCAGTGCTCTCATCTAAACAAGCAGCGCTCTAAAACAAGCAGCGCTCCCATCTAAAACAAGCAGCGCTTCCATCTAAACAGGCAGCGCTCCCATCTAAACAAGCAGCACTCCCATCTAAAACAAGCAGCGTTCCCATCTAAACAAGCAGCGCTTCCATCTAAAACAGGTAGCGCTCCCATCTAAACAAGCAGCATTCCCATCTAAAACAAGCAGCGCTCCCATCTAAAACAAGCAGCGTTCCCATCTAAAACAAGCAGCGCTTCCATCTAAAACAGGCAGCGCTCCCATCTAAACAAGTATCGTTCCCATCTAAAACAAGCAGCGCTCCCATCTAAAACATGCAGCGCTCCCATCTAAAACAGGCAGCGCTCCCATCTAAAACAAGCAGCGCTCTCATCTAAAACAGGCAGCGCTCCCATCTGAATTAGGCAGCGCTCCCATCTAAAACAGGCAGCGCTGCCATCTAAAACAAGCAGCGTTCCCATCTAAACAAGCAGCGCTCCCATCTAAACAGGCAGCGCTCTCATCTAAACAAGCAGCACTCCCATCTAAAACAAGCAGCGTTCCCATCTAAACAAGCAGCGCTCCCATCTAAAACAAGCAGCGTTCCCATCTAAACAAGCAGCGCTCCCATCTAAAACAAGCAGCGCTCCCATCTAAAACAAGAAGCGCTCTCATCTAAACAAGCAGCGCTCTAAAACAAGCAGCGCTCCCATCTAAAACAAGCAGCGCTTCCATCTAAACAGGCAGCGCTCCCATCTAAACAAGCAGCACTCCCATCTAAAACAAGCAGCGTTCCCATCTAAACAAGCAGCGCTTCCATCTAAAACAGGTAGCGCTCCCATCTAAACAAGCAGCATTCCCATCTAAAACAAGCAGCGCTCCCATCTAAAACAAGCAGCGTTCCCATCTAAAACAAGCAGCGCTTTTATCTAAAACAGGCAGCGCTCCCATCTAAACAAGTATCGTTCCCATCTAAAACAAGCAGCGCTCCCATCTAAAACATGCAGCGCTCCCATCTAAAACAGGCAGCGCTCCCATCTAAAACAAGCAGCGCTCTCATCTAAAACAGGCAGCGCTCCCATCTGAATTAGGCAGCGCTCCCATCTAAAACAGGCAGCGCTGCCATCTAAAACAAGCAGCGTTCCCATCTAAACAAGCAGCGCTCCCATCTAAACAGGCAGCGCTCTCATCTAAACAAGCAGCACTCCCATCTAAAACAAGCAGCGTTCCCATCTAAACAAGCAGCGCTCCCATCTAAAACAAGCAGCATTCCCATCTAAACAAGCAGCGCTCCCATCTAAAACAAGCAGCGCTCCCATCTAAAACAAGAAGCGCTCTCATCTAAACAAGCAGCGCTCTAAAACAAGCAGCGCTCCCATCTAAAACAAGCAGCGCTTCCATCTAAACAAGCAGCACTCCCATCTAAAACAAGCAGCGTTCCCATCTAAACAAGCAGCGCTCCCATCTAAAACAGGCAGCGCTCCCATCTAAACAAGCAGCGCTCCCATCTAAAACAGGCAGCGCTCCCATCTAAACAGGCAGCGCTCCCATCTAAAACAAGCAGCGCTCCCATCTAAGCAAGCAGCGCTCTCATCTAAAACAAGCAGCGCTCCCATCTAAAAAAAAGGCAGCGCTCCCATCTAAAACAGGCAGCGCTCCCATCTAAAACAAGCAGCGCTCTCATCTAAAACAGGCAGCGCTCCCATCTAAAACAGGCAGCGCTCCCATCTAAAACAGGCAGCGCTCCCATCTAAAACAAGCAGCGCTCTCATCTAAAACAGGCAGCGCTCCCATCTAAAACAGGCAGCGCTCCCATCTAAAACAGGCAGCGCTCCCATCTAAAACAAGCAGCGCTCCCATCTAAAAAAAAGGCTGCGCTCCCATCTAAAAAAAAAGCTGCGCTCCCATCGAAAACAAGCAGCGCTCCCATCTAAAACAAGCAGCGCTCCCATCTAAAACAGACAGCGCTCCCATCTAAACAGGCAGCGCTCCCATCTAAACAGGCAGCACTCCCGTCTAAAACAGGCAGCGCTCCCATCTAAAACAGGCAGCGCTCCCATCTAAACAGGCAGCGCTCCCTTCTAAACAAGCAGCGCTCCCATCTAAAACAGGCAGCACTCCCATCTAAACAAGCAGCGCTCCCATCTAAAACAGGCAGCTCTCCCATCTAAACAGGCAGCGCTCCCATCTAAAACAAGCAGCGTTCCCATCTAAAACAAGCAGCGCTTCCATCTAAAACAGGCAGCGCTCCCATCTAAACAGGCAGCGCTCCCATCTAAACAAGCAGCGCTCCCATCTAAAACAGGCAGCACTCCCATCTAAACAAGCAGCGCTCCCATCTAAAACAGGCAGCTCTCCCATCTAAACAGGCAGCGCTCCCATCTAAAACTAGCAGCGTTCCCATCTAAAACAAGCAGCGCTTCCATCTTAAACAGGCAGCGCTCCCATCTAAACAAGCAGCGCTCACATCTAAACAAGCAGCGCTCCCATCTAAAACAAGCAGCGCTCCCATCTAAAACAAGCAGCGCTCCCATCTAAACAAGCAGCGCTCTCATCTAAAACAAGCAGCGCTCCCATCTAAAAAAAAAGGCAGCGCTCCCATCTAAACAAGCAGCGCTCCCATCTAAACAAGCAGCGCTCCCATCTAAAACAAGCAGCGTTCCCATCTAAAACAAGCAGCGCTTCCATCTTAAACAGGCAGCGCTCCCATCTAAACAAGCAGCGCTCACATCTAAACAAGCAGCGCTCCCATCTAAAACAAGCAGCGCTCCCATCTAAAACAAGCAGCGCTCCCATCTAAACAAGCAGCGCTCTCATCTAAAACAAGCAGCGCTCCCATCTAAAAAAAAAGGCAGCGCTCCCATCTAAAACAGGCAGCGCTCCCATCTAAAACAAGCAGCGCTCTCATCTAAAACAGGCAGCGCTCCCATCTAAAACAAGCAGCGCTCCCATCTAAAAAAAAGGCTGCGCTCCCATCTAAAAAAAAGCCTGCGCTCCCATCTAAAAAAAAGGCTGCGCTCCCATCTAAAACAAGCAGCGCTCCCATCTAAAACAGACAGCACTCCCATCTAAACAGGCAGCGCTCCCATCTAAACAGGCAGCACTCCCATCTAAAACAGGCAGCGCTCCCATCTAAAACAGGCAGCGCTCCCATCTAAACAGGCAGCGCTCCCATCTAAACAAGCAGCGCTCTAAAACAAGCAGCGCTCCCATCTAAACAAGCAGCGCTCCCATCTAAAACAGGCAGCGCTCCCATCTAAAACAGGCAGCGCTCCAATCTAAAACAGGCAGCGCTCCCATCTAAATAGGCAGCACTCCCATCTAAACAAGCAGCGCTCCCATCTAAACAAGCAGCGCTCCCATCTAAAACAAGCAGCGTTCCCATCTAAACAAGCAGCGCTCCCATCTAAAACAAGCAGAGCTCCCATCTAAACAGGCAGCGCTCCCATCTAAAACAATCAGCGCTCCCATCTAAAACAAGCAGCGTTCCTATCTAAACAAGCAGCGCTCCCATCTAAAACAAGCAGCGCTCCCATCTAAAACAAGCAGCGCTTCCATCTAAACAGGCAGAGCTCCCATCTAAACAAGCAGCACTCCCATCTAAAACAAGCAGCGCTCCCATCTAAAACAAGCAGCGTTCCCATCTAAACAAGCAGCGCTTCCATCTAAAACAGGCAGCGCTCCCATCTAAACAAGCAGCACTCCCATCTAAAACAAGCAGCGCTCCCATCTAAAACAAGCAGCGCTTCCATCTAAAACAGGCAGCGCTCCCATCTAAACAAGCAGCACTCCCATCTAAAACAAGCAGCGCTCCCATCTAAAACAAGCAGCGCTTCCATCTAAAACAGGCAGCGCTCCCATCTAAACAAGCAGCGTTCCCATCTAAAACAAGCAGCGCTCCCATCTAAAACAGGCAGCGCTCCCATCTAAAACAGGCAGCGCTCTCATCTAAAACAGGCAGCGCTCCCATCTAAACAAGCAGCGCTCCCATCTAAAACAAGCAGCGCTCCCATCTAAAACAAGCAGCGCTCCCATCTAAAACAAGCAGCGTTCCCATCTAAACAAGCAGCGCTTCCATCTAAAACAGGCAGCGCTCCCATCTAAACAAGCAGCACTCCCATCTAAAACAAGCAGCGCTCCCATCTAAAACAAGCAGCGTTCCCATCTAAAACAAGCAGCGCTTCCATCTAAAACAGGCAGCGCTTCCATCTAAACAAGCAGCGTTCCCATCTAAAACAAGCAGCGCTCCCATCTAAAACAGGCAGCGCTCCCATCTAAACAAGCAGCGCTCCCATCTAAAACAGGCAGCGCTCCCATCTAAAACAAGCAGCGTTCCCATCTAAAACAAGCAGCGCTTCCATCTAAAACAGGCAGCGCTCCCATCTAAACAAGCAGCACTCCCATCTAAAACAAGCAGCGCTCCTATCTAAAACAAGCAGCGTTCCCATCTAAACAAGCAGCGCTCCCATCTAAAACAAGCAGCGCTCCCATCTAAACAAGCAGCGCTCCCATCTAAACAGGCAGCGCTCTCATCTAAACAAGCAGCACTCCCATCTAAAACAAGCAGCGTTCCCATCTAAACAAGCAGCGCTCCCATCTAAAACAAGCAGCGTTCCCATCTAAACAAGCAGCGCTCCCATCTAAAACAAGCAGCGCTCCCATATAAAACAAGCAGTGCTCTCATCTAAACAAACAGCGCTCTAAAACAAGCAGCGCTCCCATCTAAAACAAGCAGCGCTTCCATCTAAACAGGCAGCGCTCCCATCTAAACAAGCAGCACTCCCATCTAAAACAAGCAGCGTTCCCATCTAAACAAGCAGCGCTTCCATCTAAAACAGGTAGCGCTCCCATCTAAACAAGCAGCATTCCCATCTAAAACAAGCAGCGCTCCCATCTAAAACAAGCAGCGTTCCCATCTAAAACAAGCAGCGCTCCCATCTAAACAAGTATCGTTCCCATCTAAAACAAGCAGCGCTCCCATCTAAACAAGCAGCGCTCACATCTAAACAAGCAGCGCTCCCATCTAAAACAAGCAGCGCTCCCATCTAAAAAAAAGGCTGCGCTCCCATCTAAAAAAAAGCCTGCGCTCCCATCTAAAAAAAAGGCTGCGCTCCCATCTAAAACAAGCAGCGCTCCCATCTAAAACAGACAGCACTCCCATCTAAACAGGCAGCGCTCCCATCTAAACAGGCAGCACTCCCATCTAAAACAGGCAGCGCTCCCATCTAAAACAGGCAGCGCTCCCATCTAAACAGGCAGCGCTCCCATCTAAACAAGCAGCGCTCTAAAACAAGCAGCGCTCCCATCTAAACAAGCAGCGCTCCCATCTAAAACAGGCAGCGCTCCCATCTAAAACAGGCAGCGCTCCAATCTAAAACAGGCAGCGCTCCCATCTAAATAGGCAGCACTCCCATCTAAACAAGCAGCGCTCCCATCTAAACAAGCAGCGCTCCC
This sequence comes from Pelodytes ibericus, assembly GCA_036172795.1. Classification (NCBI taxonomy): domain Eukaryota; kingdom Metazoa; phylum Chordata; class Amphibia; order Anura; family Pelodytidae; genus Pelodytes; species Pelodytes ibericus. The sequence goes on from CM069859.1 coordinate 228,232,197, forward strand.
ATCTAAAACAAGCAGCGTTCCCATCTAAACAAGCAGCGCTCCCATCTAAAACAAGCAGAGCTCCCATCTAAACAGGCAGCGCTCCCATCTAAAACAATCAGCGCTCCCATCTAAAACAAGCAGCGTTCCTATCTAAACAAGCAGCGCTCCCATCTAAAACAAGCAGCGCTCCCATCTAAAACAAGCAGCGCTTCCATCTAAACAGGCAGAGCTCCCATCTAAACAAGCAGCACTCCCATCTAAAACAAGCAGCGCTCCCATCTAAAACAAGCAGCGTTCCCATCTAAACAAGCAGCGCTTCCATCTAAAACAGGCAGCGCTCCCATCTAAACAAGCAGCACTCCCATCTAAAACAAGCAGCGCTCCCATCTAAAACAAGCAGCGCTTCCATCTAAAACAGGCAGCGCTCCCATCTAAACAAGCAGCACTCCCATCTAAAACAAGCAGCGCTCCCATCTAAAACAAGCAGCGCTTCCATCTAAAACAGGCAGCGCTCCCATCTAAACAAGCAGCGTTCCCATCTAAAACAAGCAGCGCTCCCATCTAAAACAGGCAGCGCTCCCATCTAAAACAGGCAGCGCTCTCATCTAAAACAGGCAGCGCTCCCATCTAAACAAGCAGCGCTCCCATCTAAAACAAGCAGCGCTCCCATCTAAAACAAGCAGCGCTCCCATCTAAAACAAGCAGCGTTCCCATCTAAACAAGCAGCGCTTCCATCTAAAACAGGCAGCGCTCCCATCTAAACAAGCAGCACTCCCATCTAAAACAAGCAGCGCTCCCATCTAAAACAAGCAGCGTTCCCATCTAAAACAAGCAGCGCTTCCATCTAAAACAGGCAGCGCTTCCATCTAAACAAGCAGCGTTCCCATCTAAAACAAGCAGCGCTCCCATCTAAAACAGGCAGCGCTCCCATCTAAACAAGCAGCGCTCCCATCTAAAACAGGCAGCGCTCCCATCTAAAACAAGCAGCGTTCCCATCTAAAACAAGCAGCGCTTCCATCTAAAACAGGCAGCGCTCCCATCTAAACAAGCAGCACTCCCATCTAAAACAAGCAGCGCTCCTATCTAAAACAAGCAGCGTTCCCATCTAAACAAGCAGCGCTCCCATCTAAAACAAGCAGCGCTCCCATCTAAACAAGCAGCGCTCCCATCTAAACAGGCAGCGCTCTCATCTAAACAAGCAGCACTCCCATCTAAAACAAGCAGCGTTCCCATCTAAACAAGCAGCGCTCCCATCTAAAACAAGCAGCGTTCCCATCTAAACAAGCAGCGCTCCCATCTAAAACAAGCAGCGCTCCCATATAAAACAAGCAGTGCTCTCATCTAAACAAACAGCGCTCTAAAACAAGCAGCGCTCCCATCTAAAACAAGCAGCGCTTCCATCTAAACAGGCAGCGCTCCCATCTAAACAAGCAGCACTCCCATCTAAAACAAGCAGCGTTCCCATCTAAACAAGCAGCGCTTCCATCTAAAACAGGTAGCGCTCCCATCTAAACAAGCAGCATTCCCATCTAAAACAAGCAGCGCTCCCATCTAAAACAAGCAGCGTTCCCATCTAAAACAAGCAGCGCTCCCATCTAAACAAGTATCGTTCCCATCTAAAACAAGCAGCGCTCCCATCTAAACAAGCAGCGCTCACATCTAAACAAGCAGCGCTCCCATCTAAAACAAGCAGCGCTCCCATCTAAAACAAGCAGCGCTCCCATCTAAACAAGCAGCGCTCTCATCTAAAACAAGCAGCGCTCCCATCTAAAAAAAAAGGCAGCGCTCCCATCTAAAACAGGCAGCGCTCCCATCTAAAACAAGCAGCGCTCTCATCTAAAACAGGCAGCGCTCCCATCTAAAACAGGCAGCGCTCCCATCTACAACAAGCAGCGCTCCCATCTAAAAAAAAGGCTGCGCTCCCATCTAAAAAAAAGGCTGCGCTCCCATCTAAAAAAAAGGCTGCGCTCCCATCTAAAACAAGCAGCGCTCCCATCTAAAACAGACAGCACTCCCATCTAAACAGGCAGCGCTCCCATCTAAACAGGCAGCACTCCCATCTAAAACAGGCAGCGCTCCCATCTAAAACAGGCAGCGCTCCCATCTAAACAGGCAGCGCTCCCATCTAAACAAGCAGCGCTCTAAAACAAGCAGCGCTCCCATCTAAACAAGCAGCGCTCCCATCTAAAACAGGCAGCGCTCCCATCTAAAACAGGCAGCGCTCCCATCTAAAACAGGCAGCGCTCCCATCTAAATAGGCAGCACTCCCATCTAAACAAGCAGCGCTCCCATCTAAACAAGCAGCGCTCCCATCTAAAACAAGCAGCGTTCCCATCTAAACAAGCAGCGCTCCCATCTAAAACAAGCAGAGCTCCCATCTAAACAGGCAGCGCTCCCATCTAAAACAATCAGCGCTCCCATCTAAAACAAGCAGCGTTCCTATCTAAACAAGCAGCGCTCCCATCTAAAACAAGCAGCGCTCCCATCTAAAACAAGCAGCGCTTCCATCTAAACAGGCAGAGCTCCCATCTAAACAAGCAGCACTCCCATCTAAAACAAGCAGCGCTCCCATCTAAAACAAGCAGCGTTCCCATCTAAACAAGCAGCGCTTCCATCTAAAACAGGCAGCGCTCCCATCTAAACAAGCAGCACTCCCATCTAAAACAAGCAGCGCTCCCATCTAAAACAAGCAGCGCTTCCATCTAAAACAGGCAGCGCTCCCATCTAAACAAGCAGCACTCCCATCTAAAACAAGCAGCGCTCCCATCTAAAACAAGCAGCGCTTCCATCTAAAACAGGCAGCGCTCCCATCTAAACAAGCAGCGTTCCCATCTAAAACAAGCAGCGCTCCCATCTAAAACAGGCAGCGCTCCCATCTAAAACAGGCAGCGCTCTCATCTAAAACAGGCAGCGCTCCCATCTAAACAAGCAGCGCTCCCATCTAAAACAAGCAGCGCTCCCATCTAAAACAAGCAGCGCTCCCATCTAAAACAAGCAGCGTTCCCATCTAAACAAGCAGCGCTTCCATCTAAAACAGGCAGCGCTCCCATCTAAACAAGCAGCACTCCCATCTAAAACAAGCAGCGCTCCCATCTAAAACAAGCAGCGTTCCCATCTAAAACAAGCAGCGCTTCCATCTAAAACAGGCAGCGCTTCCATCTAAACAAGCAGCGTTCCCATCTAAAACAAGCAGCGCTCCCATCTAAAACAGGCAGCGCTCCCATCTAAACAAGCAGCGCTCCCATCTAAAACAGGCAGCGCTCCCATCTAAAACAAGCAGCGTTCCCATCTTAAACAAGCAGCGCTTCCATCTAAAACAGGCAGCGCTCCCATCTAAACAAGCAGCACTCCCATCTAAAACAAGCAGCGCTCCTATCTAAAACAAGCAGCGTTCCCATCTAAACAAGCAGCGCTCCCATCTAAAACAAGCAGCGCTCCCATCTAAACAAGCAGCGCTCCCATCTAAACAGGCAGCGCTCTCATCTAAACAAGCAGCACTCCCATCTAAAACAAGCAGCGTTCCCATCTAAACAAGCAGCGCTCCCATCTAAAACAAGCAGCGTTCCCATCTAAACAAGCAGCGCTCCCATCTAAAACAAGCAGCGCTCCCATATAAAACAAGCAGTGCTCTCATCTAAACAAACAGCGCTCTAAAACAAGCAGCGCTCCCATCTAAAACAAGCAGCGCTTCCATCTAAACAGGCAGCGCTCCCATCTAAACAAGCAGCACTCCCATCTAAAACAAGCAGCGTTCCCATCTAAACAAGCAGCGCTTCCATCTAAAACAGGTAGCGCTCCCATCTAAACAAGCAGCATTCCCATCTAAAACAAGCAGCGCTCCCATCTAAAACAAGCAGCGTTCCCATCTAAAACAAGCAGCGCTTCCATCTAAAACAGGCAGCGCTCCCATCTAAACAAGTATCGTTCCCATCTAAAACAAGCAGCGCTCCCATCTAAAACAGGCAGCGCTCCCATCTAAAACAGGCAGCGCTCCCATCTAAAACAAGCAGCGCTCTCATCTAAAACAGGCAGCGCTCCCATCTGAAACAGGCAGCGCTCCCATCTAAAACAAGCAGCGCTCCCATCTAAAACAAGAAGCGCTCTCATCTAAACAAGCAGCGCTCTAAAACAAGCAGCGCTTCCATCTAAAACAGGCAGCGCTCCCATCTAAACAAGCAGCGTTCCCATCTAAAACAAGCAGCGCTCCCATCTAAAACAGGCAGCGCTCCCATCTAAAACAGGCAGCGCTCCCATCTAAAACAAGCAGCGCTCCCATCTAAAAAAAAGGCTGCGCTCCCATCTAAAAAAAAGGCTGCGCTCCCATCTAAAAAAAAGGCTGCGCTCCCAACTAAAACAAGCAGCGCTCCCATCTAAAACAGACAGCACTCCCATCTAAACAGGCAGCGCTCCCATCTAAACAGGCAGCACTCCCATCTAAAACAGGCAGCGCTCCCATCTAAAACAGGCAGCGCTCCCATCTAAACAGGCAGCGCTCCCATCTAAACAAGCAGCGCTCTAAAACAAGCAGCGCTCCCATCTAAACAAGCAGCGCTCCCATCTAAACAGGCAGCGCTCCCATCTAAACAAGCAGCGCTCCCATCTAAAACAGGCAGCACTCCCATCTAAACAAGCAGCGCTCCCATCTAAAAGAGGCAGCTCTCCCATCTAAACAGGCAGCGCTCCCATCTAAAACAAGCAGCGTTCCCATCTAAAACAAGCAGCGCTTCCATCTTAAACAGGCAGCGCTCCCATCTAAACAAGCAGCGCTCACATCTAAACAAGCAGCGCTCTCATCTAAAACAGGCAGCGCTCCCATCTGAAACAGGCAGCGCTCCCATCTAAAACAGGCAGCGCTGCCATCTAAAACAAGCAGCGTTCCCATCTAAACAAGCAGCGCTCCCATCTAAACAGGCAGCGCTCTCATCTAAACAAGCAGCACTCCCATCTAAAACAAGCAGCGTTCCCATCTAAACAAGCAGCGCTCCCATCTAAAACAAGCAGCGTTCCCATCTAAACAAGCAGCGCTCCCATCTAAAACAAGCAGCGCTCCCATCTAAAACAAGCAGCGCTCTCATCTAAACAAGCAGCGCTCTAAAACAAGCAGCGCTCCCATCTAAAACAAGCAGCGCTTCCATCTAAACAGGCAGCGCTTCCATCTAAACAAGCAGCACTCCCATCTAAAACAAGCAGCGTTCCCATCTAAACAAGCAGCGCTCCCATCTAAAACAGGCAGCGCTCCCATCTAAACAAGCAGCGCTCCCATCTAAAACAGGCAGCACTCCCATCTAAACAAGCAGCGCTCCCATCTAAAACAGGCAGCTCTCCCATCTAAACAGGCAGCGCTCCCATCTAAAACAAGAAGCGTTCCCATCTAAAACAAGCAGCGCTTCCATCTAAAACAGGCAGCGCTCCCATCTAAACAGGCAGCGCTCCCATCTAAACAAGCAGCGCTCCCATCTAAAACAGGCAGCACTCCCATCTAAACAAGCAGCGCTCCCATCTAAAACAGGCAGCTCTCCCATCTAAACAGGCAGCGCTCCCATCTAAAACAAGCAGCGTTCCCATCTAAAACAAGCAGCGCTTCCATCTTAAATAGGCAGCGCTCCCATCTAAACAAGCAGCGCTCACATCTAAACAAGCAGCGCTCCCATCTAAAACAAGCAGCGCTCCCATCTAAAGCAAGCAGCGCTCCCATCTAAACAAGCAGCGCTCTCATCTAAAACAAGCAGCGCTCCCATCTAAAAAAAAAGGCAGCGCTCCGATCTAAAACAGGCACCGCTCCCATCTAAAACAAGCAGCGCTCTCATCTAAAACAGGCAGCGCTCCCATCTAAAACAGGCAGCGCTCCCATCTAAAACAAGCAGCGCTCTCATCTAAAACAGGCAGCGCTCCCATCTAAAACAGGCAGCGCTCCCATCTAAAACAGGCAGCGCTCCCATCTAAAACAAGCAGCGCTCCCATCTAAAAAAAAGGCTGCGCTCCCATCTAAAAAAAAGGCTGCGCTCCCATCGAAAACAAGCAGCGCTCCCATCTAAAACAAGCAGCGCTCCCATCTAAAACAGACAGCGCTCCCATCTAAACAGGCAGCGCTCCCATCTAAACAGGCAGCACTCCCATCTAAAACAGGCAGCGCTCCCATCTAAACAGGCAGCGCTCCCATCTAAACAAGCAGCGCTCCCATCTAAAACAGGCAGCACTCCCATCTAAACAAGCAGCGCTCCCATCTAAAACAGGCAGCTCTCCCATCTAAACAGGCAGCGCTCCCATCTAAAACAAGCAGCGTTCCCATCTAAAACAAGCAGCGCTTCCATCTAAAACAGGCAGCGCTCCCATCTAAACAGGCAGCGCTCCCATCTAAACAAGCAGCGCTCCCATCTAAAACAGGCAGCACTCCCATCTAAACAAGCAGCGCTCCCATCTAAAACAGGCAGCTCTCCCATCTAAACAGGCAGCGCTCCCATCTAAAACAAGCAGCGTTCCCATCTAAAACAAGCAGCGCTTCCATCTTAAACAGGCAGCGCTCCCATCTAAACAAGCAGCGCTCACATCTAAACAAGCAGCGCTCCCATCTAAAACAAGCAGCGCTCCCATCTAAAACAAGCAGCGCTCCCATCTAAACAAGCAGCGCTCTCATCTAAAACAAGCAGCGCTTCCATCTAAAAAAAAAGGCAGCGCTCCCATCTAAAACAGGCAGCGCTCCCATCTAAAACAAGCAGCGCTCTCATCTAAAACAGGCAGCGCTCCCATCTAAAACAGGCAGCGCTCCCATCTAAAAAAAAGGCTGCGCTCCCATCTAAAAAAAAGGCTGCGCTCCCATCTAAAACAAGCAGCGCTCCCATCTAAAACAGACAGCGCTCCCATCTAAACAGGCAGCGCTCCCATCTAAACAGGCAGCACTCCCATCTAAAACAGGCAGCGCTCCCATCTAAAACAGGCAGCGCTCCCATCTAAACAGGCAGCGCTCCCATCTAAACAAGTAGCGCTCTAAAACAAGCAGCGCTCCCATCTAAACAAGCAGCGCTCCCATCTAAAACAGGCAGCGCTCCCATCTAAAACAGGCAGCGCTCCCATCTAAAACAGGCAGCGCTCCCATCTAAATAGGCAGCACTCCCATCTAAACAAGCAGCGCTCCCATCTAAAACAGGCAGCGCTCCCATCTAAAACAAGCAGCGCTCCCATCTAAACAAGCAGCGCTCCCATCTAAACAAGCAGCGCTCCCATCTAAAACAAGCAGCGTTCCCATCTAAAACAAGCAGCGATCCCATCTAAAACAAGCAGCGCTTCCATCTAAAACAGGCAGCGCTCCCATCTAAACAAGCAGCGTTCCCATCTAAAACAAGCAGCGCTCCCATCTAAAACAGGCAGCGCTCCCATCTAAAACAGGCAGCGCTCTCATCTAAAACAGGCAGCGCTCCCATCTAAACAAGCAGCGCTCCCATCTAAAACAAGCAGCGCTCCCATCTAAAACAAGCAGCGCTCCCATCTAAAACAAGCAGCGTTCCCATCTAAACAAGCAGCGCTTCCATCTAAAACAGGCAGCGCTCCCATCTAAACAAGCAGCACTCCCATCTAAAACAAGCAGCGCTCCCATCTAAAACAAGCAGCGTTCCCATCTAAAACAAGCAGCGCTTCCATCTAAAACAGGCAGCGCTTCCATCTAAACAAGCAGCGCTCTAAAACAAGCAGCGCTCCCATCTAAACAAGCAGCGCTCCCATCTAAAACAGGCAGCGCTCCCATCTAAAACAGGCAGCGCTCCCATCTAAAACAGGCAGCGCTCCCATCTAAATAGGCAGCGCTCCCATCTAAACAAGCAGCGCTCCCATCTAAAACAGGCAGCGCTCCCATCTAAAACAAGCAGCGCTCCCATCTAAACAAGCAGCGCTCCCATCTAAACAAGCAGCGCTCCCATCTAAAACAAGCAGCGTTCCCATCTAAAACAAGCAGCGATCCCATCTAAAACAAGCAGCGCTTCCATCTAAAACAGGCAGCGCTCCCATCTAAACAAGCAGCGTTCCCATCTAAAACAAGCAGCGCTCCCATCTAAAACAGGCAGCGCTCCCATCTAAAACAGGCAGCGCTCTCATCTAAAACAGGCAGCGCTCCCATCTAAACAAGCAGCGCTCCCATCTAAAACAAGCAGCGCTCCCATCTAAAACAAGCAGCGCTCCCATCTAAAACAAGAAGCGCTCTCATCTAAACAAGCAGCGCTCTAAAACAAGCAGCGCTCCCATCTAAAACAAGCAGCGCTTCCATCTAAACAGGCAGCGCTCCCATCTAAACAAGCAGCACTCCCATCTAAAACAAGCAGCGTTCCCATCTAAACAAGCAGCGCTTCCATCTAAAACAGGTAGCGCTCCCATCTAAACAAGCAGCATTCCCATCTAAAACAAGCAGCGCTCCCATCTAAAACAAGCAGCGTTCCCATCTAAAACAAGCAGCGCTTTTATCTAAAACAGGCAGCGCTCCCATCTAAACAAGTATCGTTCCCATCTAAAACAAGCAGCGCTCCCATCTAAAACATGCAGCGCTCCCATCTAAAACAGGCAGCGCTCCCATCTAAAACAAGCAGCGCTCTCATCTAAAACAGGCAGCGCTCCCATCTGAATTAGGCAGCGCTCCCATCTAAAACAGGCAGCGCTGCCATCTAAAACAAGCAGCGTTCCCATCTAAACAAGCAGCGCTCCCATCTAAACAGGCAGCGCTCTCATCTAAACAAGCAGCACTCCCATCTAAAACAAGCAGCGTTCCCATCTAAACAAGCAGCGCTCCCATCTAAAACAAGCAGCGTTCCCATCTAAACAAGCAGCGCTCCCATCTAAAACAAGCAGCGCTCCCATCTAAAACAAGCAGCGCTCTCATCTAAACAAGCAGCGCTCTAAAACAAGCAGCGCTCCCATCTAAAACAAGCAGCGCTTCCATCTAAACAGGCAGCGCTTCCATCTAAACAAGCAGCACTCCCATCTAAAACAAGCAGCGTTCCCATCTAAACAAGCAGCGCTCCCATCTAAAACAGGCAGCGCTCCCATCTAAACAAGCAGCGCTCCCATCTAAAACAGGCAGCACTCCCATCTAAACAAGCAGCGCTCCCATCTAAAACAGGCAGCTCTCCCATCTAAACAGGCAGCGCTCCCATCTAAAACAAGAAGCGTTCCCATCTAAAACAAGCAGCGCTTCCATCTAAAACAGGCAGCGCTCCCATCTAAACAGGCAGCGCTCCCATCTAAACAAGCAGCGCTCCCATCTAAAACAGGCAGCACTCCCATCTAAACAAGCAGCGCTCCCATCTAAAACAGGCAGCTCTCCCATCTAAACAGGCAGCGCTCCCATCTAAAACAAGCAGCGTTCCCATCTAAAACAAGCAGCGCTTCCATCTTAAATAGGCAGCGCTCCCATCTAAACAAGCAGCGCTCACATCTAAACAAGCAGCGCTCCCATCTAAAACAAGCAGCGCTCCCATCTAAAGCAAGCAGCGCTCCCATCTAAACAAGCAGCGCTCTCATCTAAAACAAGCAGCGCTCCCATCTAAAAAAAAAGGCAGCGCTCCGATCTAAAACAGGCACCGCTCCCATCTAAAACAAGCAGCGCTCTCATCTAAAACAGGCAGCGCTCCCATCTAAAACAGGCAGCGCTCCCATCTAAAACAAGCAGCGCTCTCATCTAAAACAGGCAGCGCTCCCATCTAAAACAGGCAGCGCTCCCATCTAAAACAGGCAGCGCTCCCATCTAAAACAAGCAGCGCTCCCATCTAAAAAAAAGGCTGCGCTCCCATCTAAAAAAAAGGCTGCGCTCCCATCGAAAACAAGCAGCGCTCCCATCTAAAACAAGCAGCGCTCCCATCTAAAACAGACAGCGCTCCCATCTAAACAGGCAGCGCTCCCATCTAAACAGGCAGCACTCCCATCTAAAACAGGCAGCGCTCCCATCTAAACAGGCAGCGCTCCCATCTAAACAAGCAGCGCTCCCATCTAAAACAGGCAGCACTCCCATCTAAACAAGCAGCGCTCCCATCTAAAACAGGCAGCTCTCCCATCTAAACAGGCAGCGCTCCCATCTAAAACAAGCAGCGTTCCCATCTAAAACAAGCAGCGCTTCCATCTAAAACAGGCAGCGCTCCCATCTAAACAGGCAGCGCTCCCATCTAAACAAGCAGCGCTCCCATCTAAAACAGGCAGCACTCCCATCTAAACAAGCAGCGCTCCCATCTAAAACAGGCAGCTCTCCCATCTAAACAGGCAGCGCTCCCATCTAAAACAAGCAGCGTTCCCATCTAAAACAAGCAGCGCTTCCATCTTAAACAGGCAGCGCTCCCATCTAAACAAGCAGCGCTCACATCTAAACAAGCAGCGCTCCCATCTAAAACAAGCAGCGCTCCCATCTAAAACAAGCAGCGCTCCCATCTAAACAAGCAGCGCTCTCATCTAAAACAAGCAGCGCTTCCATCTAAAAAAAAAGGCAGCGCTCCCATCTAAAACAGGCAGCGCTCCCATCTAAAACAAGCAGCGCTCTCATCTAAAACAGGCAGCGCTCCCATCTAAAACAGGCAGCGCTCCCATCTAAAAAAAAGGCTGCGCTCCCATCTAAAAAAAAGGCTGCGCTCCCATCTAAAACAAGCAGCGCTCCCATCTAAAACAGACAGCGCTCCCATCTAAACAGGCAGCGCTCCCATCTAAACAGGCAGCACTCCCATCTAAAACAGGCAGCGCTCCCATCTAAAACAGGCAGCGCTCCCATCTAAACAGGCAGCGCTCCCATCTAAACAAGTAGCGCTCTAAAACAAGCAGCGCTCCCATCTAAACAAGCAGCGCTCCCATCTAAAACAGGCAGCGCTCCCATCTAAAACAGGCAGCGCTCCCATCTAAAACAGGCAGCGCTCCCATCTAAATAGGCAGCACTCCCATCTAAACAAGCAGCGCTCCCATCTAAAACAGGCAGCGCTCCCATCTAAAACAAGCAGCGCTCCCATCTAAACAAGCAGCGCTCCCATCTAAACAAGCAGCGCTCCCATCTAAAACAAGCAGCGTTCCCATCTAAAACAAGCAGCGATCCCATCTAAAACAAGCAGCGCTTCCATCTAAAACAGGCAGCGCTCCCATCTAAACAAGCAGCGTTCCCATCTAAAACAAGCAGCGCTCCCATCTAAAACAGGCAGCGCTCCCATCTAAAACAGGCAGCGCTCTCATCTAAAACAGGCAGCGCTCCCATCTAAACAAGCAGCGCTCCCATCTAAAACAAGCAGCGCTCCCATCTAAAACAAGCAGCGCTCCCATCTAAAACAAGCAGCGTTCCCATCTAAACAAGCAGCGCTTCCATCTAAAACAGGCAGCGCTCCCATCTAAACAAGCAGCACTCCCATCTAAAACAAGCAGCGCTCCCATCTAAAACAAGCAGCGTTCCCATCTAAAACAAGCAGCGCTTCCATCTAAAACAGGCAGCGCTTCCATCTAAACAAGCAGCGCTCTAAAACAAGCAGCGCTCCCATCTAAACAAGCAGCGCTCCCATCTAAAACAGGCAGCGCTCCCATCTAAAACAGGCAGCGCTCCCATCTAAAACAGGCAGCGCTCCCATCTAAATAGGCAGCGCTCCCATCTAAACAAGCAGCGCTCCCATCTAAAACAGGCAGCGCTCCCATCTAAAACAAGCAGCGCTCCCATCTAAACAAGCAGCGCTCCCATCTAAACAAGCAGCGCTCCCATCTAAAACAAGCAGCGTTCCCATCTAAAACAAGCAGCGATCCCATCTAAAACAAGCAGCGCTTCCATCTAAAACAGGCAGCGCTCCCATCTAAACAAGCAGCGTTCCCATCTAAAACAAGCAGCGCTCCCATCTAAAACAGGCAGCGCTCCCATCTAAAACAGGCAGCGCTCTCATCTAAAACAGGCAGCGCTCCCATCTAAACAAGCAGCGCTCCCATCTAAAACAAGCAGCGCTCCCATCTAAAACAAGCAGCGCTCCCATCTAAAACAAGCAGCGTTCCCATCTAAACAAGCAGCGCTTCCATCTAAAACAGGCAGCGCTCCCATCTAAACAAGCAGCACTCCCATCTAAAACAAGCAGCGCTCCCATCTAAAACAAGCAGCGTTCCCATCTAAAACAAGCAGCGCTTCCATCTAAAACAGGCAGCGCTTCCATCTAAACAAGCAGCGTTCCCATCTAAAACAAGCAGCGCTCCCATCTAAAACAGGCAGCGCTCCCATCTAAACAAGCAGCGCTCCCATCTAAAACAGGCAGCGCTCCCATCTAAAACAAGCAGCGTTCCCATCTAAAACAAGCAGCGCTTCCATCTAAAACAGGCAGCGCTCCCATCTAAACAAGCAGCACTCCCATCTAAAACAAGCAGCGCTCCTATCTAAAACAAGCAGCGTTCCCATCTAAACAAGCAGCGCTCCCATCTAAAACAAGCAGCGCTCCCATCTAAACAAGCAGCGCTCCCATCTAAACAGGCAGCGCTCTCATCTAAACAAGCAGCACTCCCATCTAAAACAAGCAGCGTTCCCATCTAAACAAGCAGCGCTCCCATCTAAAACAAGCAGCGTTCCCATCTAAACAAGCAGCACTCCCATCTAAAACAAGCAGCGTTCCCATCTAAACAAGCAGCGCTCCCATCTAAAACAAGCAGCGCTCCCATCTAAAACAAGCAGTGCTCTCATCTAAACAAGCAGCGCTCTAAAACAAGCAGCGCTCCCATCTAAAACAAGCAGCGCTTCCATCTAAACAGGCAGCGCTCCCATCTAAACAAGCAGCACTCCCATCTAAAACAAGCAGCGTTCCCATCTAAACAAGCAGCGCTTCCATCTAAAACAGGTAGCGCTCCCATCTAAACAAGCAGCATTCCCATCTAAAACAAGCAGCGCTCCCATCTAAAACAAGCAGCGTTCCCATCTAAAACAAGCAGCGCTTCCATCTAAAACAGGCAGCGCTCCCATCTAAACAAGTATCGTTCCCATCTAAAACAAGCAGCGCTCCCATCTAAAACAGTCAGCGCTCCCATCTAAAACAGGCAGCGCTCCCATCTAAAACAAGCAGCGCTCTCATCTAAAACAGGCAGCGCTCCCATCTGAAACAGGCAGCGCTCCCATCTAAAACAGGCAGCGCTGCCATCTAAAACAAGCAGCGTTCCCATCTAAACAAGCAGCGCTCCCATCTAAACAGGCAGCGCTCTCATCTAAACAAGCAGCACTCCCATCTAAAACAAGCAGCGTTCCCATCTAAACAAGCAGCGCTCCCATCTAAAACAAGCAGCGTTCCCATCTAAACAAGCAGCGCTCCCATCTAAAACAAGCAGCGCTCCCATCTAAAACAAGCAGCGCTCTCATCTAAACAAGCAGCGCTCTAAAACAAGCAGCGCTCCCATCTAAAACAAGCAGCGCTTCCATCTAAACAGGCAGCGCTTCCATCTAAACAAGCAGCACTCCCATCTAAAACAAGCAGCGTTCCCATCTAAACAAGCAGCGCTCCCATCTAAAACAGGCAGCGCTCCCATCTAAACAAGCAGCGCTCCCATCTAAAACAGGCAGCGCTCCCATCTAAACAGGCAGCGCTCCCATCTAAAACAAGCAGCGCTCCCATCTAAACAAGCAGCGCTCTCATCTAAAACAAGCAGCGCTCCCATCTAAAAAAAAAGGCAGCGCTCCCATCTAAAACAGGCAGCGCTCCCATCTAAAACAAGCAGCGCTCTCATCTAAAACAGGCAGCGCTCCCATCTAAAACAGGCAGCGCTCCCATCTAAAACAAGCAGCGCTCTCATCTAAAACAGGCAGCGCTCCCATCTAAAACAGGCAGCGCTCCCATCTAAAACAGGCAGCGCTCCCATCTAAAAAAAAGGCTGCGCTCCCATCTAAAAAAAAGGCTGCGCTCCCATCGAAAACAAGCAGCGCTCCCATTTAAACAAGCAGCGCTCCCATCTAAAACAGACAGCGCTCCCATCTAAACAGGCAGCGCTCCCATCTAAACAGGCAGCACTCCCATCTAAAACAGGCAGCGCTCCCATCTAAAACAGGCAGCGCTCCCATCTAAACAGGCAGCGCTCCCATCTAAACAAGCAGCGCTCCCATCTAAAACAGGCAGCACTCCCATCTAAACAAGCAGCGCTCCCATCTAAAACAGGCAGCTCTCCCATCTAAACAGGCAGCGCTCCCATCTAAAACAAGCAGCGTTCCCATCTAAAACAAGCAGCGCTTCCATCTAAAACAGGCAGCGCTCCCATCTAAACAGGCAGCGCTCCCATCTAAACAAGCAGCGCTCCCATCTAAAACAGGCAGCACTCCCATCTAAACAAGCAGCGCTCCCATCTAAAACAGGCAGCTCTCCCATCTAAACAGGCAGCGCTCCCATCTAAACAGGCAGCACTCCCATCTAAAACAGGCAGCGCTCCCATCTAAAACAGGCAGCGCTCCCATCTAAACAGGCAGCGCTCCCATCTAAACAAGCAGCGCTCCCATCTAAAACAGGCAGCGCTCCCATCTAAAACAAGCAGCGTTCCCATCTAAAACAAGCAGCGCTTCCATCTAAAACAGGCAGCGCTCCCATCTAAACAAGCAGCACTCCCATCTAAAACAAGCAGCGCTCCTATCTAAAGCAAGCAGCGTTCCCATCTAAACAAGCAGCGCTCCCATCTAAAACAAGCAGCGCTCCCATCTAAACAAGCAGCGCTCCCATCTAAACAGGCAGCGCTCTCATCTAAACAAGCAGCACTCCCATCTAAAACAAGCAGCGTTCCCATCTAAACAAGCAGCGCTCCCATCTAAAACAAGCAGCGTTCCCATCTAAACAAGCAGCGCTCCCATCTAAAACAAGCAGCGCTCCCATCTAAAACAAGCAGTGCTCTCATCTAAACAAGCAGCGCTCTAAAACAAGCAGCGCTCCCATCTAAAACAAGCAGCGCTTCCATCTAAACAGGCAGCGCTCCCATCTAAACAAGCAGCACTCCCATCTAAAACAAGCAGCGTTCCCATCTAAACAAGCAGCGCTTCCATCTAAAACAGGTAGCGCTCCCATCTAAACAAGCAGCATTCCCATCTAAAACAAGCAGCGCTCCCATCTAAAACAAGCAGCGTTCCCATCTAAAACAAGCAGCGCTTCCATCTAAAACAGGCAGCGCTCCCATCTAAACAAGTATCGTTCCCATCTAAAACAAGCAGCGCTCCCATCTAAAACAGGCAGCGCTTCCATCTAAACAGGCAGCGCTTCCATCTAAACAAGCAGCACTCCCATCTAAAACAAGCAGCGTTCCCATCTAAACAAGCAGCGCTCTCATCTAAAACAGGCAGCGCTCCCATCTAAACAAGCAGCGCTCCCATCTAAACAAGCAGCGCTCTCATCTAAAACAAGCAGCGCTCCCATCTAAAAAAAAAGGCAGCGCTCCCATCTAAAACAGGCAGCGCTCCCATCTAAACAAGCAGCGCTCCCATCTAAACAAGCAGCGCTCCCATCTAAAACAAGCAGCGTTCCCATCTAAACAAGCAGCGCTCCCATCTAAAACAAGCAGCGCTCACATCTAAACAGGCAGCGCTCCCATCTAAAACAATCAGCGTTCCCATCTAAAACAAGCAGCGTTCCCATCTAAACAAGCAGCGCTCCCATCTAAAACAAGCAGCGCTCCCATCTAAAACAAGCAGCGCTTCCATCTAAAACAAGCAGCGCTCCTATCTAAAACAAGCAGCGTTCCCATCTAAACAAGCAGCGCTCCCATCTAAAACAAGCAGCGCTCCCATCTAAACAAGCAGCGCTCCCATCTAAACAGGCAGCGCTCTCATCTAAACAAGCAGCACTCCCATCTAAAACAAGCAGCGTTCCCATCTAAACAAGCAGCGCTCCCATCTAAAACAAGCAGCGTTCCCATCTAAACAAGCAGCGCTCCCATCTAAAACAAGCAGCGCTCCCATCTAAAACAAGCAGTGCTCTCATCTAAACAAGCAGCGCTCTAAAACAAGCAGCGCTCCCATCTAAAACAAGCAGCGCTTCCATCTAAACAGGCAGCGCTCCCATCTAAACAAGCAGCACTCCCATCTAAAACAAGCAGCGTTCCCATCTAAACAAGCAGCGCTTCCATCTAAAACAGGTAGCGCTCCCATCTAAACAAGCAGCATTCCCATCTAAAACAAGCAGCGCTCCCATCTAAAACAAGCAGCGTTCCCATCTAAAACAAGCAGCGCTTCCATCTAAAACAGGCAGCGCTCCCATCTAAACAAGTATCGTTCCCATCTAAAACAAGCAGCGCTCCCATCTAAAACAGGCAGCGCTTCCATCTAAACAGGCAGCGCTTCCATCTAAACAAGCAGCACTCCCATCTAAAACAAGCAGCGTTCCCATCTAAACAAGCAGCGCTCTCATCTAAAACAGGCAGCGCTCCCATCTAAACAAGCAGCGCTCCCATCTAAACAAGCAGCGCTCTCATCTAAAACAAGCAGCGCTCCCATCTAAAAAAAAAGGCAGCGCTCCCATCTAAAACAGGCAGCGCTCCCATCTAAACAAGCAGCGCTCCCATCTAAACAAGCAGCGCTCCCATCTAAAACAAGCAGCGTTCCCATCTAAACAAGCAGCGCTCCCATCTAAAACAAGCAGCGCTCACATCTAAACAGGCAGCGCTCCCATCTAAAACAATCAGCGTTCCCATCTAAAACAAGCAGCGTTCCCATCTAAACAAGCAGCGCTCCCATCTAAAACAAGCAGCGCTCCCATCTAAAACAAGCAGCGCTTCCATCTAAACAGGCAGAGCTCCCATCTAAACAAGCAGCACTCCCATCTAAAACAAGCAGCGCTCCCATCTAAAACAAGCAGCGTTCCCATCTAAACAAGCAGCGCTCCCATCTAAAACAAGCAGCGCTCCCATCTAAAACAAGCAGTGCTCTCATCTAAACAAGCAGCGCTCTCATCTAAACAAGCAGCGCTCTAAAACAAGCAGCGCTCCCATCTAAAACAAGCGCTCCCATCTAAACAAGCAGCGCTCCCATCTAAAACAAGCAGCGTTCCCATCTAAACAAGCAGCGCTCCCATCTAAAACAAGCAGCGCTCACATCTAAACAGGCAGCGCTCCCATCTAAAACAATCAGCGTTCCCATCTAAAACAAGCAGCGTTCCCATCTAAACAAGCAGCGCTCCCATCTAAAACAAGCAGCGCTCCCATCTAAAACAAGCAGCGCTTCCATCTAAACAGGCAGAGCTCCCATCTAAACAAGCAGCACTCCCATCTAAAACAAGCAGCGCTCCCATCTAAAACAAGCAGCGTTCCCATCTAAACAAGCAGCGCTTCCATCTAAAACAGGCAGCGCTCCCATCTAAACAAGCAGCACTCCCATCTAAAACAAGCAGCGCTCCCATCTAAAACAAGCAGCGATCCCATCTAAAACAAGCAGCGCTTCCAACTAAAACAAGCAGCGCTCCCATCTAAAACAAGCAGCGCTCCCATCTAAAACAAGCAGCGCTCCCATCTAAAACAAGCAGCGTTCCCATCTAAACAAGCAGCGCTTCCATCTAAAACAGGCAGCGCTCCCATCTAAACAAGCAGCACTCCCATCTAAAACAAGCAGCGCTCCCATCTAAAACAAGCAGCGTTCCCATCTAAAACAAGCAGCGCTTCCATCTAAAACAGGCAGCGCTTCCATCTAAACAAGCAGCGTTCCCATCTAAAACAAGCAGCGCTCCCATCTAAAACAGGCAGCGCTCCCATCTAAACAAGCAGCGCTCCCATCTAAAACAGGCAGCGCTCCCATCTAAAACAAGCAGCGTTCCCATCTAAACAAGCAGCACTCCCATCTAAAACAAGCAGCGTTCCCATCTAAACAAGCAGCGCTCCCATCTAAAACAAGCAGCGTTCCCATCTAAACAAGCAGCGCTCCCATCTAAAACAAGCAGCGCTCCCATCTAAAACAAGCAGTGCTCTCATCTAAACAAGCAGCGCTCTCATCTAAACAAGCAGCGCTCTAAAACAAGCAGCGCTCCCATCTAAAACAAGCAGCGCTTCCATCTAAACAGGCAGCGCTCCCATCTAAACAAGCAGCACTCCCATCTAAAACAAGCAGCGTTCCCATCTAAACAAGCAGCGCTTCCATCTAAAACAGGTAGCGCTCCCATCTAAACAAGCAGCATTCCCATCTAAAACAAGCAGCGCTCCCATCTAAAACAAGCAGCGTTCCCATCTAAAACAAGCAGCGCTTCCATCTAAAACAGGCAGCTCTCCCATCTAAACAAGTATCGTTCCCATCTAAAACAAGCAGCGCTCCCATCTAAAACAGGCAGCGCTTCCATCTAAACAGGCAGCGCTTCCATCTAAACAAGCAGCACTCCCATCTAAAACAAGCAGCGTTCCCATCTAAACAAGCAGCGCTCTCATCTAAAACAGGCAGCGCTCCCATCTAAACAAGCAGCGCTCCCATCTAAAACAGGCAGCGCTCCCATCTAAACAGGCAGCGCTCCCATCTAAAACAAGCAGCGCTCCCATCTAAACAAGCAGCGCTCTCATCTAAAACAAGCAGCGCTCCCATCTAAAAAAAAAGGCAGCGCTCCCATCTAAAACAGGCAGCGCTCCCATCTAAAACAAGCAGCGCTTCCATCTAAACAGGCAGCGCTCCCATCTAAACAAGCAGCACTCCCATCTAAAACAAGCAGCGTTCCCATCTAAACAAGCAGCGCTTCCATCTAAAACAGGTAGCGCTCCCATCTAAACAAGCAGCATTCCCATCTAAAACAAGCAGCGCTCCCATCTAAAACAAGCAGCGTTCCCATCTAAAACAAGCAGCGCTTCCATCTAAAACAGGCAGCGCTCCCATCTAAACAAGTATCGTTCCCATCTAAAACAAGCAGCGCTCCCATCTAAAACAGGCAGCGCTCCCATCTAAAACAGGCAGCGCTCCCATCTAAAACAAGCAGCGCTCTCATCTAAAACAGGCAGCGCTCCCATCTGAAACAGGCAGCGCTCCCATCTAAAACAGGCAGCGCTGCCATCTAAAACAAGCAGCGTTCCCATCTAAACAAGCAGCGCTCCCATCTAAACAGGCAGCGCTCTCATCTAAACAAGCAGCACTCCCATCTAAAACAAGCAGCGTTCCCATCTAAACAAGCAGCGCTCCCATCTAAAACAAGCAGCGTTCCCATCTAAACAAGCAGCGCTCCCATCTAAAACAAGCAGCGTTCCCATCTAAAACAAGCAGCGCTTCCATCTAAAACAGGCAGCGCTTCCATCTAAACAAGCAGCGTTCCCATCTAAAACAAGCAGCGCTCCCATCTAAAACAGGCAGCGCTCCCATCTAAACAAGCAGCGCTCCCATCTAAAACAGGCAGCGCTCCCATCTAAAACAAGCAGCGTTCCCATCTAAAACAAGCAGCGCTTCCATCTAAAACAGGCAGCGCTCCCATCTAAACAAGCAGCACTCCCATCTAAAACAAGCAGCGCTCCTATCTAAAACAAGCAGCGTTCCCATCTAAACAAGCAGCGCTCCCATCTAAAACAAGCAGCGCTCCCATCTAAACAAGCAGCGCTCCCATCTAAACAGGCAGCGCTCTCATCTAAACAAGCAGCACTCCCATCTAAAACAAGCAGCGTTCCCATCTAAACAAGCAGCGCTCCCATCTAAAACAAGCAGCGTTCCCATCTAAACAAGCAGCGCTCCCATCTAAAACAAGCAGCGTTCCCATCTAAACAAGCAGCGCTCCCATCTAAAACAAGCAGCGCTCCCATCTAAAACAAGCAGTGCTCTCATCTAAACAAGCAGCGCTCTAAAACAAGCAGCGCTCCCATCTAAAACAAGCAGCGCTTCCATCTAAACAGGCAGCGCTCCCATCTAAACAAGCAGCACTCCCATCTAAAACAAGCAGCGTTCCCATCTAAACAAGCAGCGCTTCCATCTAAAACAGGTAGCGCTCCCATCTAAACAAGCAGCATTCCCATCTAAAACAAGCAGCGCTCCCATCTAAAACAAGCAGCGTTCCCATCTAAAACAAGCAGCGCTTCCATCTAAAACAGGCAGCGCTCCCATCTAAACAAGTATCGTTCCCATCTAAAACAAGCAGCGCTCCCATCTAAAACAGTCAGCGCTCCCATCTAAAACAGGCAGCGCTCCCATCTAAAACAAGCAGCGCTCTCATCTAAAACAGGCAGCGTTCCCATCTAAACAAGCAGCGCTCCCATCTAAACAGGCAGCGCTCTCATCTAAACAAGCAGCACTCCCATCTAAAACAAGCAGCGTTCCCATCTAAACAAGCAGCGCTCCCATCTAAAACAAGCAGCGTTCCCATCTAAACAAGCAGCGCTCCCATCTAAAACAAGCAGCGCTCCCATCTAAAACAAGCAGCGCTCTCATCTAAACAAGCAGCGCTCTAAAACAAGCAGCGCTCCCATCTAAAACAAGCAGCGCTTCCATCTAAACAGGCAGCGCTTCCATCTAAACAAGCAGCACTCCCATCTAAAACAAGCAGCGTTCCCATCTAAACAAGCAGCGCTCCCATCTAAAACAGGCAGCGCTCCCATCTAAACAAGCAGCGCTCCCATCTAAAACAGGCAGCGCTCCCATCTAAACAGGCAGCGCTCCCATCTAAAACAAGCAGCGCTCCCATCTAAACAAGCAGCGCTCTCATCTAAAACAAGCAGCGCTCCCATCTAAAAAAAAAGGCAGCGCTCCCATCTAAAACAGGCAGCGCTCCCATCTAAAACAAGCAGCGCTCTCATCTAAAACAGGCAGCGCTCCCATCTAAAACAGGCAGCGCTCCCATCTAAAACAAGCAGCGCTCTCATCTAAAACAGGCAGCGCTCCCATCTAAAACAGGCAGCGCTCCCATCTAAAACAGGCAGCGCTCCCATCTAAAAAAAAGGCTGCGCTCCCATCTAAAAAAAAGGCTGCGCTCCCATCGAAAACAAGCAGCGCTCCCATTTAAACAAGCAGCGCTCCCATCTAAAACAGACAGCGCTCCCATCTAAACAGGCAGCGCTCCCATCTAAACAGGCAGCACTCCCATCTAAAACAGGCAGCGCTCCCATCTAAAACAGGCAGCGCTCCCATCTAAACAGGCAGCGCTCCCATCTAAACAAGCAGCGCTCCCATCTAAAACAAGCAGCGTTCCCATCTAAACAAGCAGCGCTCCCATCTAAAACAAGCAGCGTTCCCATCTAAAACAAGCAGCGCTTCCATCTAAAACAGGCAGCGCTTCCATCTAAACAAGCAGCGTTCCCATCTAAAACAAGCAGCGCTCCCATCTAAAACAGGCAGCGCTCCCATCTAAACAAGCAGCGCTCCCATCTAAAACAGGCAGCGCTCCCATCTAAAACAAGCAGCGTTCCCATCTAAAACAAGCAGCGCTTCCATCTAAAACAGGCAGCGCTCCCATCTAAACAAGCAGCACTCCCATCTAAAACAAGCAGCGCTCCTATCTAAAACAAGCAGCGTTCCCATCTAAACAAGCAGCGCTCCCATCTAAAACAAGCAGCGCTCCCATCTAAACAAGCAGCGCTCCCATCTAAACAGGCAGCGCTCTCATCTAAACAAGCAGCACTCCCATCTAAAACAAGCAGCGTTCCCATCTAAACAAGCAGCGCTCCCATCTAAAACAAGCAGCGTTCCCATCTAAACAAGCAGCGCTCCCATCTAAAACAAGCAGCGTTCCCATCTAAACAAGCAGCGCTCCCATCTAAAACAAGCAGCGCTCCCATCTAAAACAAGCAGTGCTCTCATCTAAACAAGCAGCGCTCTAAAACAAGCAGCGCTCCCATCTAAAACAAGCAGCGCTTCCATCTAAACAGGCAGCGCTCCCATCTAAACAAGCAGCACTCCCATCTAAAACAAGCAGCGTTCCCATCTAAACAAGCAGCGCTTCCATCTAAAACAGGTAGCGCTCCCATCTAAACAAGCAGCATTCCCATCTAAAACAAGCAGCGCTCCCATCTAAAACAAGCAGCGTTCCCATCTAAAACAAGCAGCGCTTCCATCTAAAACAGGCAGCGCTCCCATCTAAACAAGTATCGTTCCCATCTAAAACAAGCAGCGCTCCCATCTAAAACAGTCAGCGCTCCCATCTAAAACAGGCAGCGCTCCCATCTAAAACAAGCAGCGCTCTCATCTAAAACAGGCAGCGCTCCCATCTGAAACAGGCAGCGCTCCCATCTAAAACAGGCAGCGCTGCCATCTAAAACAAGCAGCGTTCCCATCTAAACAAGCAGCGCTCCCATCTAAACAGGCAGCGCTCTCATCTAAACAAGCAGCACTCCCATCTAAAACAAGCAGCGTTCCCATCTAAACAAGCAGCGCTCCCATCTAAAACAAGCAGCGTTCCCATCTAAACAAGCAGCGCTCCCATCTAAAACAAGCAGCGCTCCCATCTAAAACAAGCAGCGCTCTCATCTAAACAAGCAGCGCTCTAAAACAAGCAGCGCTCCCATCTAAAACAAGCAGCGCTTCCATCTAAACAGGCAGCGCTTCCATCTAAACAAGCAGCACTCCCATCTAAAACAAGCAGCGTTCCCATCTAAACAAGCAGCGCTCCCATCTAAAACAGGCAGCGCTCCCATCTAAACAAGCAGCGCTCCCATCTAAAACAGGCAGCGCTCCCATCTAAACAGGCAGCGCTCCCATCTAAAACAAGCAGCGCTCCCATCTAAACAAGCAGCGCTCTCATCTAAAACAAGCAGCGCTCCCATCTAAAAAAAAAGGCAGCGCTCCCATCTAAAACAGGCAGCGCTCCCATCTAAAACAAGCAGCGCTCTCATCTAAAACAGGCAGCGCTCCCATCTAAAACAGGCAGCGCTCCCATCTAAAACAAGCAGCGCTCTCATCTAAAACAGGCAGCGCTCCCATCTAAAACAGGCAGCGCTCCCATCTAAAACAGGCAGCGCTCCCATCTAAAAAAAAGGCTGCGCTCCCATCTAAAAAAAAGGCTGCACTCCCATCGAAAACAAGCAGCGCTCCCATTTAAACAAGCAGCGCTCCCATCTAAAACAGACAGCGCTCCCATCTAAACAGGCAGCGCTCCCATCTAAACAGGCAGCACTCCCATCTAAAACAGGCAGCGCTCCCATCTAAAACAGGCAGCGCTCCCATCTAAACAGGCAGCGCTCCCATCTAAACAAGCAGCGCTCCCATCTAAAACAGGCAGCACTCCCATCTAAACAAGCAGCGCTCCCATCTAAAACAGGCAGCTCTCCCATCTAAACAGGCAGCGCTCCCATCTAAAACAAGCAGCGTTCCCATCTAAAACAAGCAGCGCTTCCATCTAAAACAGGCAGCGCTCCCATCTAAACAGGCAGCGCTCCCATCTAAACAAGCAGCGCTCCCATCTAAAACAGGCAGCGCTCCCATCTAAACAAGCAGCGCTCCCATCTAAAACAGGCAGCTCTCCCATCTAAACAGGCAGCGCTCCCATCTAAACAGGCAGCACTCCCATCTAAAACAGGCAGCGCTCCCATCTAAAACAGGCAGCGCTCCCATCTAAACAGGCAGCGCTCCCATCTAAACAAGCAGCGCTCCCATCTAAAACAGGCAGCGCTCCCATCTAAAACAAGCAGCGTTCCCATCTAAAACAAGCAGCGCTTCCATCTAAAACAGGCAGCGCTCCCATCTAAACAAGCAGCACTCCCATCTAAAACAAGCAGCGCTCCTATCTAAAACAAGCAGCGTTCCCATCTAAACAAGCAGCGCTCCCATCTAAAACAAGCAGCGCTCCCATCTAAACAAGCAGCGCTCCCATCTAAACAGGCAGCGCTCTCATCTAAACAAGCAGCACTCCCATCTAAAACAAGCAGCGTTCCCATCTAAACAAGCAGCGCTCCCATCTAAAACAAGCAGCGTTCCCATCTAAACAAGCAGCGCTCCCATCTAAAACAAGCAGCGCTCCCATCTAAAACAAGCAGTGCTCTCATCTAAACAAGCAGCGCTCTAAAACAAGCAGCGCTCCCATCTAAAACAAGCAGCGCTTCCATCTAAACAGGCAGCGCTCCCATCTAAACAAGCAGCACTCCCATCTAAAACAAGCAGCGTTCCCATCTAAACAAGCAGCGCTTCCATCTAAAACAGGTAGCGCTCCCATCTAAACAAGCAGCATTCCCATCTAAAACAAGCAGCGCTCCCATCTAAAACAAGCAGCGTTCCCATCTAAAACAAGCAGCGCTTCCATCTAAAACAGGCAGCGCTCCCATCTAAACAAGTATCGTTCCCATCTAAAACAAGCAGCGCTCCCATCTAAAACAGGCAGCGCTTCCATCTAAACAGGCAGCGCTTCCATCTAAACAAGCAGCACTCCCATCTAAAACAAGCAGCGTTCCCATCTAAACAAGCAGCGCTTTCATCTAAAACAGGCAGCGCTCCCATCTAAACAAGCAGCGCTCCCATCTAAACAAGCAGCGCTCTCATCTAAAACAAGCAGCGCTCCCATCTAAAAAAAAAGGCAGCGCTCCCATCTAAAACAGGCAGCGCTCCCATCTAAACAAGCAGCGCTCCCATCTAAACAAGCAGCGCTCCCATCTAAAACAAGCAGCGTTCCCATCTAAACAAGCAGCGCTCCCATCTAAAACAAGCAGCGCTCACATCTAAACAGGCAGCGCTCCCATCTAAAACAATCAGCGTTCCCATCTAAAACAAGCAGCGTTCCCATCTAAACAAGCAGCGCTCCCATCTAAAACAAGCAGCGCTCCCATCTAAAACAAGCAGCGCTTCCATCTAAACAGGCAGAGCTCCCATCTAAACAAGCAGCACTCCCATCTAAAACAAGCAGCGCTCCCATCTAAAACAAGCAGCGTTCCCATCTAAACAAGCAGCGCTTCCATCTAAAACAGGCAGCGCTCCCATCTAAACAAGCAGCACTCCCATCTAAAACAAGCAGCGCTCCCATCTAAAACAAGCAGCGATCCCATCTAAAACAAGCAGCGCTTCCATCTAAAACAGGCAGCGCTCCCATCTAAACAAGCAGCGTTCCCATCTAAAACAAGCAGCGCTCCCATCTAAAACAGGCAGCGCTCCCATCTAAAACAGGCAGCGCTCCCATCTAAACAAGCAGCGCTCCCATCTAAAACAAGCAGCGCTCCCATCTAAAACAAGCAGCGCTCCCATCTAAAACAAGCAGCGTTCCCATCTAAACAAGCAGCGCTTCCATCTAAAACAGGCAGCGCTCCCATCTAAACAAGCAGCACTCCCATCTAAAACAAGCAGCGCTCCCATCTAAAACAAGCAGCGTTCCCATCTAAAACAAGCAGCGCTTCCATCTAAAACAGGCAGCGCTTCCATCTAAACAAGCAGCGTTCCCATCTAAAACAAGCAGCGCTCCCATCTAAAACAGGCAGCGCTCCCATCTAAAACAAGCAGCGCTCCCATCTAAAACAAGCAGCGCTCTCATCTAAAACAGGCAGCGCTCCCATCTGAAACAGGCAGCGCTCCCATCTAAAACAGGCAGCGCTCCCATCTAAAACAAGCAGCGCTCTCATCTAAAACAGGCAGCGCTCCCATCTAAAACAGGCAGCGCTCCCATCTAAAACAAGCAGCGCTCTCATCTAAAACAGGCAGCGCTCCCATCTAAAACAGGCAGCGCTCCCATCTAAAACAGGCAGCGCTCCCATCTAAAACAAGCAGCGCTCCCATCTAAAACAAGCAGCGCTTCCATCTAAACAGGCAGCGCTCCCATCTAAACAAGCAGCACTCCCATCTAAAACAAGCAGCGTTCCCATCTAAACAAGCAGCGCTTCCATCTAAAACAGGTAGCGCTCCCATCTAAACAAGCAGCATTCCCATCTAAAACAAGCAGCGCTCCCATCTAAAACAAGCAGCGTTCCCATCTAAAACAAGCAGCGCTTCCATCTAAAACAGGCAGCGCTCCCATCTAAACAAGTATCGTTCCCATCTAAAACAAGCAGCGCTCCCATCTAAAACAGGCAGCGCTCCCATCTAAAACAGGCAGCGCTCCCATCTAAAACAAGCAGCGCTCTCATCTAAAACAGGCAGCGCTCCCATCTGAAACAGGCAGCGCTCCCATCTAAAACAGGCAGCGCTGCCATCTAAAACAAGCAGCGTTCCCATCTAAACAAGCAGCGCTCCCATCTAAACAGGCAGCGCTCTCATCTAAACAAGCAGCGTTCCCATCTAAAACAAGCAGCGCTTCCATCTAAAACAGGCAGCGCTCCCATCTAAACAAGTATCGTTCCCATCTAAAACAAGCAGCGCTCCCATCTAAAACAGGCAGCGCTCCCATCTAAAACAGGCAGCGCTCCCATCTAAAACAAGCAGCGCTCTCATCTAAAACAGGCAGCGCTCCCATCTGAAACAGGCAGCGCTCCCATCTAAAACAGGCAGCGCTGCCATCTAAAACAAGCAGCGTTCCCATCTAAACAAGCAGCGCTCCCATCTAAACAGGCAGCGCTCTCATCTAAACAAGCAGCACTCCCATCTAAAACAAGCAGCGTTCCCATCTAAACAAGCAGCGCTCCCATCTAAAACAAGCAGCGTTCCCATCTAAACAAGCAGCGCTCCCATCTAAAACAAGCAGCGTTCCCATCTAAAACAAGCAGCGCTTCCATCTAAAACAGGCAGCGCTTCCATCTAAACAAGCAGCGTTCCCATCTAAAACAAGCAGCGCTCCCATCTAAAACAGGCAGCGCTCCCATCTAAACAAGCAGCGCTCCCATCTAAAACAGGCAGCGCTCCCATCTAAAACAAGCAGCGTTCCCATCTAAACAAGCAGCGCTCCCATCTAAAACAAGCAGCGCTCCCATCTAAAACAAGCAGTGCTCTCATCTAAACAAGCAGCGCTCTAAAACAAGCAGCGCTCCCATCTAAAACAAGCAGCGCTTCCATCTAAACAGGCAGCGCTCCCATCTAAACAAGCAGCACTCCCATCTAAAACAAGCAGCGTTCCCATCTAAACAAGCAGCGCTTCCATCTAAAACAGGTAGCGCTCCCATCTAAACAAGCAGCATTCCCATCTAAAACAAGCAGCGCTCCCATCTAAAACAAGCAGCGTTCCCATCTAAAACAAGCAGCGCTTCCATCTAAAACAGGCAGCGCTCCCATCTAAACAAGTATCGTTCCCATCTAAAACAAGCAGCGCTCCCATCTAAAACAGTCAGCGCTCCCATCTAAAACAGGCAGCGCTCCCATCTAAAACAAGCAGCGCTCTCATCTAAAACAGGCAGCGTTCCCATCTAAACAAGCAGCGCTCCCATCTAAACAGGCAGCGCTCTCATCTAAACAAGCAGCACTCCCATCTAAAACAAGCAGCGTTCCCATCTAAACAAGCAGCGCTCCCATCTAAAACAAGCAGCGTTCCCATCTAAACAAGCAGCGCTCCCATCTAAAACAAGCAGCGCTCCCATCTAAAACAAGCAGCGCTCTCATCTAAACAAGCAGCGCTCTAAAACAAGCAGCGCTCCCATCTAAAACAAGCAGCGCTTCCATCTAAACAGGCAGCGCTTCCATCTAAACAAGCAGCACTCCCATCTAAAACAAGCAGCGTTCCCATCTAAACAAGCAGCGCTCCCATCTAAAACAGGCAGCGCTCCCATCTAAACAAGCAGCGCTCCCATCTAAAACAGGCAGCGCTCCCATCTAAACAGGCAGCGCTCCCATCTAAAACAAGCAGCGCTCCCATCTAAACAAGCAGCGCTCTCATCTAAAACAAGCAGCGCTCCCATCTAAAAAAAAAGGCAGCGCTCCCATCTAAAACAGGCAGCGCTCCCATCTAAAACAAGCAGCGCTCTCATCTAAAACAGGCAGCGCTCCCATCTAAAACAGGCAGCGCTCCCATCTAAAACAAGCAGCGCTCTCATCTAAAACAGGCAGCGCTCCCATCTAAAACAGGCAGCGCTCCCATCTAAAACAGGCAGCGCTCCCATCTAAAAAAAAGGCTGCGCTCCCATCTAAAAAAAAGGCTGCGCTCCCATCGAAAACAAGCAGCGCTCCCATTTAAACAAGCAGCGCTCCCATCTAAAACAGACAGCGCTCCCATCTAAACAGGCAGCGCTCCCATCTAAACAGGCAGCACTCCCATCTAAAACAGGCAGCGCTCCCATCTAAAACAGGCAGCGCTCCCATCTAAACAGGCAGCGCTCCCATCTAAACAAGCAGCGCTCCCATCTAAAACAAGCAGCGTTCCCATCTAAACAAGCAGCGCTCCCATCTAAAACAAGCAGCGTTCCCATCTAAAACAAGCAGCGCTTCCATCTAAAACAGGCAGCGCTTCCATCTAAACAAGCAGCGTTCCCATCTAAAACAAGCAGCGCTCCCATCTAAAACAGGCAGCGCTCCCATCTAAACAAGCAGCGCTCCCATCTAAAACAGGCAGCGCTCCCATCTAAAACAAGCAGCGCTCTCATCTAAACAAGCAGCGCTCTAAAACAAGCAGCGCTCCCATCTAAAACAAGCAGCGCTTCCATCTAAACAGGCAGCGCTTCCATCTAAACAAGCAGCACTCCCATCTAAAACAAGCAGCGTTCCCATCTAAACAAGCAGCGCTCCCATCTAAAACAGGCAGCGCTCCCATCTAAACAAGCAGCGCTCCCATCTAAAACAGGCAGCGCTCCCATCTAAACAGGCAGCGCTCCCATCTAAAACAAGCAGCGCTCCCATCTAAACAAGCAGCGCTCTCATCTAAAACAAGCAGCGCTCCCATCTAAAAAAAAAGGCAGCGCTCCCATCTAAAACAGGCAGCGCTCCCATCTAAAACAAGCAGCGCTCTCATCTAAAACAGGCAGCGCTCCCATCTAAAACAGGCAGCGCTCCCATCTAAAACAAGCAGCGCTCTCATCTAAAACAGGCAGCGCTCCCATCTAAAACAGGCAGCGCTCCCATCTAAAACAGGCAGCGCTCCCATCTAAAAAAAAGGCTGCGCTCCCATCTAAAAAAAAGGCTGCGCTCCCATCGAAAACAAGCAGCGCTCCCATTTAAACAAGCAGCGCTCCCATCTAAAACAGACAGCGCTCCCATCTAAACAGGCAGCGCTCCCATCTAAACAGGCAGCACTCCCATCTAAAACAGGCAGCGCTCCCATCTAAAACAGGCAGCGCTCCCATCTAAACAGGCAGCGCTCCCATCTAAACAAGCAGCGCTCCCATCTAAAACAGGCAGCACTCCCATCTAAACAAGCAGCGCTCCCATCTAAAACAGGCAGCTCTCCCATCTAAACAGGCAGCGCTCCCATCTAAAACAAGCAGCGTTCCCATCTAAAACAAGCAGCGCTTCCATCTAAAACAGGCAGCGCTCCCATCTAAACAGGCAGCGCTCCCATCTAAACAAGCAGCGCTCCCATCTAAAACAGGCAGCGCTCCCATCTAAACAAGCAGCGCTCCCATCTAAAACAGGCAGCTCTCCCATCTAAACAGGCAGCGCTCCCATCTAAACAGGCAGCACTCCCATCTAAAACAGGCAGCGCTCCCATCTAAAACAGGCAGCGCTCCCATCTAAACAGGCAGCGCTCCCATCTAAACAAGCAGCGCTCCCATCTAAAACAGGCAGCGCTCCCATCTAAAACAAGCAGCGTTCCCATCTAAAACAAGCAGCGCTTCCATCTAAAACAGGCAGCGCTCCCATCTAAACAAGCAGCACTCCCATCTAAAACAAGCAGCGCTCCTATCTAAAACAAGCAGCGTTCCCATCTAAACAAGCAGCGCTCCCATCTAAAACAAGCAGCGCTCCCATCTAAACAAGCAGCGCTCCCATCTAAACAGGCAGCGCTCTCATCTAAACAAGCAGCACTCCCATCTAAAACAAGCAGCGTTCCCATCTAAACAAGCAGCGCTCCCATCTAAAACAAGCAGCGTTCCCATCTAAACAAGCAGCGCTCCCATCTAAAACAAGCAGCGCTCCCATCTAAAACAAGCAGTGCTCTCATCTAAACAAGCAGCGCTCTAAAACAAGCAGCGCTCCCATCTAAAACAAGCAGCGCTTCCATCTAAACAGGCAGCGCTCCCATCTAAACAAGCAGCACTCCCATCTAAAACAAGCAGCGTTCCCATCTAAACAAGCAGCGCTTCCATCTAAAACAGGTAGCGCTCCCATCTAAACAAGCAGCATTCCCATCTAAAACAAGCAGCGCTCCCATCTAAAACAAGCAGCGTTCCCATCTAAAACAAGCAGCGCTTCCATCTAAAACAGGCAGCGCTCCCATCTAAACAAGTATCGTTCCCATCTAAAACAAGCAGCGCTCCCATCTAAAACAGGCAGCGCTTCCATCTAAACAGGCAGCGCTTCCATCTAAACAAGCAGCACTCCCATCTAAAACAAGCAGCGTTCCCATCTAAACAAGCAGCGCTTTCATCTAAAACAGGCAGCGCTCCCATCTAAACAAGCAGCGCTCCCATCTAAACAAGCAGCGCTCTCATCTAAAACAAGCAGCGCTCCCATCTAAAAAAAAAGGCAGCGCTCCCATCTAAAACAGGCAGCGCTCCCATCTAAACAAGCAGCGCTCCCATCTAAACAAGCAGCGCTCCCATCTAAAACAAGCAGCGTTCCCATCTAAACAAGCAGCGCTCCCATCTAAAACAAGCAGCGCTCACATCTAAACAGGCAGCGCTCCCATCTAAAACAATCAGCGTTCCCATCTAAAACAAGCAGCGTTCCCATCTAAACAAGCAGCGCTCCCATCTAAAACAAGCAGCGCTCCCATCTAAAACAAGCAGCGCTTCCATCTAAACAGGCAGAGCTCCCATCTAAACAAGCAGCACTCCCATCTAAAACAAGCAGCGCTCCCATCTAAAACAAGCAGCGTTCCCATCTAAACAAGCAGCGCTTCCATCTAAAACAGGCAGCGCTCCCATCTAAACAAGCAGCACTCCCATCTAAAACAAGCAGCGCTCCCATCTAAAACAAGCAGCGATCCCATCTAAAACAAGCAGCGCTTCCATCTAAAACAGGCAGCGCTCCCATCTAAACAAGCAGCGTTCCCATCTAAAACAAGCAGCGCTCCCATCTAAAACAGGCAGCGCTCCCATCTAAAACAGGCAGCGCTCCCATCTAAACAAGCAGCGCTCCCATCTAAAACAAGCAGCGCTCCCATCTAAAACAAGCAGCGCTCCCATCTAAAACAAGCAGCGTTCCCATCTAAACAAGCAGCGCTTCCATCTAAAACAGGCAGCGCTCCCATCTAAACAAGCAGCACTCCCATCTAAAACAAGCAGCGCTCCCATCTAAAACAAGCAGCGTTCCCATCTAAAACAAGCAGCGCTTCCATCTAAAACAGGCAGCGCTTCCATCTAAACAAGCAGCGTTCCCATCTAAAACAAGCAGCGCTCCCATCTAAAACAGGCAGCGCTCCCATCTAAAACAAGCAGCGCTCCCATCTAAAACAAGCAGCGCTCTCATCTAAAACAGGCAGCGCTCCCATCTGAAACAGGCAGCGCTCCCATCTAAAACAGGCAGCGCTCCCATCTAAAACAAGCAGCGCTCTCATCTAAAACAGGCAGCGCTCCCATCTAAAACAGGCAGCGCTCCCATCTAAAACAAGCAGCGCTCTCATCTAAAACAGGCAGCGCTCCCATCTAAAACAGGCAGCGCTCCCATCTAAAACAGGCAGCGCTCCCATCTAAAACAAGCAGCGCTCCCATCTAAAACAAGCAGCGCTTCCATCTAAACAGGCAGCGCTCCCATCTAAACAAGCAGCACTCCCATCTAAAACAAGCAGCGTTCCCATCTAAACAAGCAGCGCTTCCATCTAAAACAGGTAGCGCTCCCATCTAAACAAGCAGCATTCCCATCTAAAACAAGCAGCGCTCCCATCTAAAACAAGCAGCGTTCCCATCTAAAACAAGCAGCGCTTCCATCTAAAACAGGCAGCGCTCCCATCTAAACAAGTATCGTTCCCATCTAAAACAAGCAGCGCTCCCATCTAAAACAGGCAGCGCTCCCATCTAAAACAGGCAGCGCTCCCATCTAAAACAAGCAGCGCTCTCATCTAAAACAGGCAGCGCTCCCATCTGAAACAGGCAGCGCTCCCATCTAAAACAGGCAGCGCTGCCATCTAAAACAAGCAGCGTTCCCATCTAAACAAGCAGCGCTCCCATCTAAACAGGCAGCGCTCTCATCTAAACAAGCAGCGTTCCCATCTAAAACAAGCAGCGCTTCCATCTAAAACAGGCAGCGCTCCCATCTAAACAAGTATCGTTCCCATCTAAAACAAGCAGCGCTCCCATCTAAAACAGGCAGCGCTCCCATCTAAAACAGGCAGCGCTCCCATCTAAAACAAGCAGCGCTCTCATCTAAAACAGGCAGCGCTCCCATCTGAAACAGGCAGCGCTCCCATCTAAAACAGGCAGCGCTGCCATCTAAAACAAGCAGCGTTCCCATCTAAACAAGCAGCGCTCCCATCTAAACAGGCAGCGCTCTCATCTAAACAAGCAGCACTCCCATCTAAAACAAGCAGCGTTCCCATCTAAACAAGCAGCGCTCCCATCTAAAACAAGCAGCGTTCCCATCTAAACAAGCAGCGCTCCCATCTAAAACAAGCAGCGTTCCCATCTAAAACAAGCAGCGCTTCCATCTAAAACAGGCAGCGCTTCCATCTAAACAAGCAGCGTTCCCATCTAAAACAAGCAGCGCTCCCATCTAAAACAGGCAGCGCTCCCATCTAAACAAGCAGCGCTCCCATCTAAAACAGGCAGCGCTCCCATCTAAAACAAGCAGCGTTCCCATCTAAAACAAGCAGCGCTTCCATCTAAAACAGGCAGCGCTCCCATCTAAACAAGCAGCACTCCCATCTAAAACAAGCAGCGCTCCTATCTAAAACAAGCAGCGTTCCCATCTAAACAAGCAGCGCTCCCATCTAAAACAAGCAGCGCTCCCATCTAAACAAGCAGCGCTCCCATCTAAACAGGCAGCGCTCTCATCTAAACAAGCAGCACTCCCATCTAAAACAAGCAGCGTTCCCATCTAAACAAGCAGCGCTCCCATCTAAAACAAGCAGCGTTCCCATCTAAACAAGCAGCGCTCCCATCTAAAACAAGCAGCGTTCCCATCTAAACAAGCAGCGCTCCCATCTAAAACAAGCAGCGCTCCCATCTAAAACAAGCAGTGCTCTCATCTAAACAAGCAGCGCTCTAAAACAAGCAGCGCTCCCATCTAAAACAAGCAGCGCTTCCATCTAAACAGGCAGCGCTCCCATCTAAACAAGCAGCACTCCCATCTAAAACAAGCAGCGTTCCCATCTAAACAAGCAGCGCTTCCATCTAAAACAGGTAGCGCTCACATCTAAACAAGCAGCATTCCCATCTAAAACAAGCAGCGCTCCCATCTAAAACAAGCAGCGTTCCCATCTAAAACAAGCAGCGCTTCCATCTAAAACAGGCAGCGCTCCCATCTAAACAAGTATCGTTCCCATCTAAAACAAGCAGCGCTCCCATCTAAAACAGTCAGCGCTCCCATCTAAAACAGGCAGCGCTCCCATCTAAAACAAGCAGCGCTCTCATCTAAAACAGGCAGCGTTCCCATCTAAACAAGCAGCGCTCCCATCTAAACAGGCAGCGCTCTCATCTAAACAAGCAGCACTCCCATCTAAAACAAGCAGCGTTCCCATCTAAACAAGCAGCGCTCCCATCTAAAACAAGCAGCGTTCCCATCTAAACAAGCAGCGCTCCCATCTAAAACAAGCAGCGCTCCCATCTAAAACAAGCAGC
Organism: Pelodytes ibericus; assembly: GCA_036172795.1. NCBI lineage: Eukaryota > Metazoa > Chordata > Amphibia > Anura > Pelodytidae > Pelodytes > Pelodytes ibericus. The sequence continues at coordinate 228,265,746 of CM069859.1, forward strand.
GCTCTCATCTAAACAAGCAGCGCTCTAAAACAAGCAGCGCTCCCATCTAAAACAAGCAGCGCTTCCATCTAAACAGGCAGCGCTTCCATCTAAACAAGCAGCACTCCCATCTAAAACAAGCAGCGTTCCCATCTAAACAAGCAGCGCTCCCATCTAAAACAGGCAGCGCTCCCATCTAAACAAGCAGCGCTCCCATCTAAAACAGGCAGCGCTCCCATCTAAACAGGCAGCGCTCCCATCTAAAACAAGCAGCGCTCCCATCTAAACAAGCAGCGCTCTCATCTAAAACAAGCAGCGCTCCCATCTAAAAAAAAAGGCAGCGCTCCCATCTAAAACAGGCAGCGCTCCCATCTAAAACAAGCAGCGCTCTCATCTAAAACAGGCAGCGCTCCCATCTAAAACAGGCAGCGCTCCCATCTAAAACAAGCAGCGCTCTCATCTAAAACAGGCAGCGCTCCCATCTAAAACAGGCAGCGCTCCCATCTAAAACAGGCAGCGCTCCCATCTAAAAAAAAGGCTGCGCTCCCATCTAAAAAAAAGGCTGCGCTCCCATCGAAAACAAGCAGCGCTCCCATTTAAACAAGCAGCGCTCCCATCTAAAACAGACAGCGCTCCCATCTAAACAGGCAGCGCTCCCATCTAAACAGGCAGCACTCCCATCTAAAACAGGCAGCGCTCCCATCTAAAACAGGCAGCGCTCCCATCTAAACAGGCAGCGCTCCCATCTAAACAAGCAGCGCTCCCATCTAAAACAAGCAGCGTTCCCATCTAAACAAGCAGCGCTCCCATCTAAAACAAGCAGCGTTCCCATCTAAAACAAGCAGCGCTTCCATCTAAAACAGGCAGCGCTTCCATCTAAACAAGCAGCGTTCCCATCTAAAACAAGCAGCGCTCCCATCTAAAACAGGCAGCGCTCCCATCTAAACAAGCAGCGCTCCCATCTAAAACAGGCAGCGCTCCCATCTAAAACAAGCAGCGTTCCCATCTAAAACAAGCAGCGCTTCCATCTAAAACAGGCAGCGCTCCCATCTAAACAAGCAGCACTCCCATCTAAAACAATCAGCGCTCCTATCTAAAACAAGCAGCGTTCCCATCTAAACAAGCAGCGCTCCCATCTAAAACAAGCAGCGCTCCCATCTAAACAAGCAGCGCTCCCATCTAAACAGGCAGCGCTCTCATCTAAACAAGCAGCACTCCCATCTAAAACAAGCAGCGTTCCCATCTAAACAAGCAGCGCTCCCATCTAAAACAAGCAGCGTTCCCATCTAAACAAGCAGCGCTCCCATCTAAAACAAGCAGCGTTCCCATCTAAACAAGCAGCGCTCCCATCTAAAACAAGCAGCGCTCCCATCTAAAACAAGCAGTGCTCTCATCTAAACAAGCAGCGCTCTAAAACAAGCAGCGCTCCAATCTAAAACAAGCAGCGCTTCCATCTAAACAGGCAGCGCTCCCATCTAAACAAGCAGCACTCCCATCTAAAACAAGCAGCGTTCCCATCTAAACAAGCAGCGCTTCCATCTAAAACAGGTAGCGCTCCCATCTAAACAAGCAGCATTCCCATCTAAAACAAGCAGCGCTCCCATCTAAAACAAGCAGCGTTCCCATCTAAAACAAGCAGCGCTTCCATCTAAAACAGGCAGCGCTCCCATCTAAACAAGTATCGTTCCCATCTAAAACAAGCAGCGCTCCCATCTAAAACAGTCAGCGCTCCCATCTAAAACAGGCAGCGCTCCCATCTAAAACAAGCAGCGCTCTCATCTAAAACAGGCAGCGCTCCCATCTGAAACAGGCAGCGCTCCCATCTAAAACAGGCAGCGCTGCCATCTAAAACAAGCAGCGTTCCCATCTAAACAAGCAGCGCTCCCATCTAAACAGGCAGCGCTCTCATCTAAACAAGCAGCACTCCCATCTAAAACAAGCAGCGTTCCCATCTAAACAAGCAGCGCTCCCATCTAAAACAAGCAGCGTTCCCATCTAAACAAGCAGCGCTCCCATCTAAAACAAGCAGCGCTCCCATCTAAAACAAGCAGCGCTCTCATCTAAACAAGCAGCGCTCTAAAACAAGCAGCGCTCCCATCTAAAACAAGCAGCGCTTCCATCTAAACAGGCAGCGCTTCCATCTAAACAAGCAGCACTCCCATCTAAAACAAGCAGCGTTCCCATCTAAACAAGCAGCGCTCCCATCTAAAACAGGCAGCGCTCCCATCTAAACAAGCAGCGCTCCCATCTAAAACAGGCAGCGCTCCCATCTAAACAGGCAGCGCTCCCATCTAAAACAAGCAGCGCTCCCATCTAAACAAGCAGCGCTCTCATCTAAAACAAGCAGCGCTCCCATCTAAAAAAAAAGGCAGCGCTCCCATCTAAAACAGGCAGCGCTCCCATCTAAAACAAGCAGCGCTCTCATCTAAAACAGGCAGCGCTCCCATCTAAAACAGGCAGCGCTCCCATCTAAAACAAGCAGCGCTCTCATCTAAAACAGGCAGCGCTCCCATCTAAAACAGGCAGCGCTCCCATCTAAAACAGGCAGCGCTCCCATCTAAAAAAAAGGCTGCGCTCCCATCTAAAAAAAAGGCTGCGCTCCCATCGAAAACAAGCAGCGCTCCCATTTAAACAAGCAGCGCTCCCATCTAAAACAGACAGCGCTCCCATCTAAACAGGCAGCGCTCCCATCTAAACAGGCAGCACTCCCATCTAAAACAGGCAGCGCTCCCATCTAAAACAGGCAGCGCTCCCATCTAAACAGGCAGCGCTCCCATCTAAACAAGCAGCGCTCCCATCTAAAACAGGCAGCACTCCCATCTAAACAAGCAGCGCTCCCATCTAAAACAGGCAGCTCTCCCATCTAAACAGGCAGCGCTCCCATCTAAAACAAGCAGCGTTCCCATCTAAAACAAGCAGCGCTTCCATCTAAAACAGGCAGCGCTCCCATCTAAACAGGCAGCGCTCCCATCTAAACAAGCAGCGCTCCCATCTAAAACAGGCAGCGCTCCCATCTAAACAAGCAGCGCTCCCATCTAAAACAGGCAGCTCTCCCATCTAAACAGGCAGCGCTCCCATCTAAACAGGCAGCACTCCCATCTAAAACAGGCAGCGCTCCCATCTAAAACAGGCAGCGCTCCCATCTAAACAGGCAGCGCTCCCATCTAAACAAGCAGCGCTCCCATCTAAAACAGGCAGCGCTCCCATCTAAAACAAGCAGCGTTCCCATCTAAAACAAGCAGCGCTTCCATCTAAAACAGGCAGCGCTCCCATCTAAACAAGCAGCACTCCCATCTAAAACAAGCAGCGCTCCTATCTAAAACAAGCAGCGTTCCCATCTAAACAAGCAGCGCTCCCATCTAAAACAAGCAGCGCTCCCATCTAAACAAGCAGCGCTCCCATCTAAACAGGCAGCGCTCTCATCTAAACAAGCAGCACTCCCATCTAAAACAAGCAGCGTTCCCATCTAAACAAGCAGCGCTCCCATCTAAAACAAGCAGCGTTCCCATCTAAACAAGCAGCGCTCCCATCTAAAACAAGCAGCGCTCCCATCTAAAACAAGCAGTGCTCTCATCTAAACAAGCAGCGCTCTAAAACAAGCAGCGCTCCCATCTAAAACAAGCAGCGCTTCCATCTAAACAGGCAGCGCTCCCATCTAAACAAGCAGCACTCCCATCTAAAACAAGCAGCGTTCCCATCTAAACAAGCAGCGCTTCCATCTAAAACAGGTAGCGCTCCCATCTAAACAAGCAGCATTCCCATCTAAAACAAGCAGCGCTCCCATCTAAAACAAGCAGCGTTCCCATCTAAAACAAGCAGCGCTTCCATCTAAAACAGGCAGCGCTCCCATCTAAACAAGTATCGTTCCCATCTAAAACAAGCAGCGCTCCCATCTAAAACAGGCAGCGCTTCCATCTAAACAGGCAGCGCTTCCATCTAAACAAGCAGCACTCCCATCTAAAACAAGCAGCGTTCCCATCTAAACAAGCAGCGCTTTCATCTAAAACAGGCAGCGCTCCCATCTAAACAAGCAGCGCTCCCATCTAAACAAGCAGCGCTCTCATCTAAAACAAGCAGCGCTCCCATCTAAAAAAAAAGGCAGCGCTCCCATCTAAAACAGGCAGCGCTCCCATCTAAACAAGCAGCGCTCCCATCTAAACAAGCAGCGCTCCCATCTAAAACAAGCAGCGTTCCCATCTAAACAAGCAGCGCTCCCATCTAAAACAAGCAGCGCTCACATCTAAACAGGCAGCGCTCCCATCTAAAACAATCAGCGTTCCCATCTAAAACAAGCAGCGTTCCCATCTAAACAAGCAGCGCTCCCATCTAAAACAAGCAGCGCTCCCATCTAAAACAAGCAGCGCTTCCATCTAAACAGGCAGAGCTCCCATCTAAACAAGCAGCACTCCCATCTAAAACAAGCAGCGCTCCCATCTAAAACAAGCAGCGTTCCCATCTAAACAAGCAGCGCTTCCATCTAAAACAGGCAGCGCTCCCATCTAAACAAGCAGCACTCCCATCTAAAACAAGCAGCGCTCCCATCTAAAACAAGCAGCGATCCCATCTAAAACAAGCAGCGCTTCCATCTAAAACAGGCAGCGCTCCCATCTAAACAAGCAGCGTTCCCATCTAAAACAAGCAGCGCTCCCATCTAAAACAGGCAGCGCTCCCATCTAAAACAGGCAGCGCTCCCATCTAAACAAGCAGCGCTCCCATCTAAAACAAGCAGCGCTCCCATCTAAAACAAGCAGCGCTCCCATCTAAAACAAGCAGCGTTCCCATCTAAACAAGCAGCGCTTCCATCTAAAACAGGCAGCGCTCCCATCTAAACAAGCAGCACTCCCATCTAAAACAAGCAGCGCTCCCATCTAAAACAAGCAGCGTTCCCATCTAAAACAAGCAGCGCTTCCATCTAAAACAGGCAGCGCTTCCATCTAAACAAGCAGCGTTCCCATCTAAAACAAGCAGCGCTCCCATCTAAAACAGGCAGCGCTCCCATCTAAAACAAGCAGCGCTCCCATCTAAAACAAGCAGCGCTCTCATCTAAAACAGGCAGCGCTCCCATCTGAAACAGGCAGCGCTCCCATCTAAAACAGGCAGCGCTCCCATCTAAAACAAGCAGCGCTCTCATCTAAAACAGGCAGCGCTCCCATCTAAAACAGGCAGCGCTCCCATCTAAAACAAGCAGCGCTCTCATCTAAAACAGGCAGCGCTCCCATCTAAAACAGGCAGCGCTCCCATCTAAAACAGGCAGCGCTCCCATCTAAAACAAGCAGCGCTCCCATCTAAAACAAGCAGCGCTTCCATCTAAACAGGCAGCGCTCCCATCTAAACAAGCAGCACTCCCATCTAAAACAAGCAGCGTTCCCATCTAAACAAGCAGCGCTTCCATCTAAAACAGGTAGCGCTCCCATCTAAACAAGCAGCATTCCCATCTAAAACAAGCAGCGCTCCCATCTAAAACAAGCAGCGTTCCCATCTAAAACAAGCAGCGCTTCCATCTAAAACAGGCAGCGCTCCCATCTAAACAAGTATCGTTCCCATCTAAAACAAGCAGCGCTCCCATCTAAAACAGGCAGCGCTCCCATCTAAAACAGGCAGCGCTCCCATCTAAAACAAGCAGCGCTCTCATCTAAAACAGGCAGCGCTCCCATCTGAAACAGGCAGCGCTCCCATCTAAAACAGGCAGCGCTGCCATCTAAAACAAGCAGCGTTCCCATCTAAACAAGCAGCGCTCCCATCTAAACAGGCAGCGCTCTCATCTAAACAAGCAGCGCTCCCATCTAAAACAAGCAGCGCTCTCATCTAAACAAGCAGCGCTCTAAAACAAGCAGCGCTCCCATCTAAAACAAGCAGCGCTTCCATCTAAACAGGCAGCGCTTCCATCTAAACAAGCAGCACTCCCATCTAAAACAAGCAGCGTTCCCATCTAAACAAGCAGCGCTCCCATCTAAAACAGGCAGCGCTCCCATCTAAACAAGCAGCGCTCCCATCTAAAACAGGCAGCGCTCCCATCTAAACAGGCAGCGCTCCCATCTAAAACAAGCAGCGTTCCCATCTAAAACAAGCAGCGCTTCCATCTAAAACAGGCAGCGCTCCCATCTAAAAAAGCAGCGCTTACATCTAAACAAGCAGCGCTCCCATCTAAAACAAGCAGCGCTCCCATCTTAAACAAGCAGCGCTCCCATCTAAAACAAGCAGCGCTGCCATCTAAAACAAGCAGCGCTCCCATCTAAAACAGACAGCGCTCCCATCTAAACAAGCAGCGCTCCCATCTAAACAGGCAGCGCTCTCATCTAAACAAGCAGCACTCCCATCTAAAACAAGCAGCGTTCCCATCTAAACAAGCAGCGCTCCCATCTAAAACAAGCAGCGTTCCCATCTAAACAAGCAGCGCTCCCATCTAAAACAAGCAGCGCTCCCATCTAAAACAAGCAGCGCTCTCATCTAAACAAGTAGCGCTCTAAAACAAGCAGCGCTCCCATCTAAAACAAGCAGCGCTTCCATCTAAACAGGCAGCGCTTCCATCTAAACAAGCAGCACTCCCATCTAAAACAAGCAGCGTTCCCATCTAAACAAGCAGCGCTCCCATCTAAAACAGGCAGCGCTCCCATCTAAACAAGCAGCGCTCCCATCTAAAACAGGCAGCGCTCCCATCTAAACAGGCAGCGCTCCCATCTAAAACAAGCAGCGCTCCCATCTAAACAAGCAGCGCTCTCATCTAAAACAAGCAGCGCTCCCATCTAAAAAAAAAGGCAGCGCTCCCATCTAAAACAGGCAGCGCTCCCATCTAAAACAAGCAGCGCTCTCATCTAAAACAGGCAGCGCTCCCATCTAAAACAGGTAGCGCTCCCATCTAAAACAAGCAGCGCTCTCATCTAAAACAGGCAGCGCTCCCATCTAAAACAGGCAGCGCTCCCATCTAAAACAGGCAGCGCTCCCATCTAAAACAAGCAGCGCTCCCATCTAAAAAAAAGGCTGCGCTCCCATCTAAAAAAAAGACTGCGCTCCCATCGAAAACAAGCAGCGCTCCCATTTAAACAAGCAGCGCTCCCATCTAAAACAGACAGCGCTCCCATCTAAACAGGCAGCGCTCCCATCTAAACAGGCAGCACTCCCATCTAAAACAGGCAGCGCTCCCATCTAAAACAGGCAGCGCTCCCATCTAAACAGGCAGCGCTCCCATCTAAACAAGCAGCGCTCCCATCTAAAACAGGCAGCACTCCCATCTAAACAAGCAGCGCTCCCATCTAAAACAGGCAGCTCTCCCATCTAAACAGGCAGCGCTCCCATCTAAAACAAGCAGCGTTCCCATCTAAAACAAGCAGCGCTTCCATCTAAAACAGGCAGCGCTCCCATCTAAACAGGCAGCGCTCCCATCTAAACAAGCAGCGCTCCCATCTAAAACAGGCAGCACTCCCATCTAAACAAGCAGCGCTCCCATCTAAAACAGGCAGCTCTCCCATCTAAACAGGCAGCGCTCCCATCTAAAACAAGCAGCGTTCCCATCTAAAACAAGCAGCGCTTCCATCTTAAACAGGCAGCGCTCCCATCTAAACAAGCAGCGCTCACATCTAAACAAGCAGCGCTCCCATCTAAAACAAGCAGCGCTCCCATCTAAAACAAGCAGCGCTCCCATCTAAACAAGCAGCGCTCTCATCTAAAACAAGCAGCGCTCCCATCTAAAAAAAAAGGCAGCGCTCCCATCTAAAACAGGCAGCGCTCCCATCTAAACAAGCAGCGCTCCCATCTAAACAAGCAGCGCTCCCATCTAAAACAAGCAGCGTTCCCATCTAAACAAGCAGCGCTCCCATCTAAAACAAGCAGCGCTCACATCTAAACAGGCAGCGCTCCCATCTAAAACAATCAGCGCTCCCATCTAAAACAAGCAGCGTTCCTATCTAAACAAGCAGCGCTCCCATCTAAAACAAGCAGCGCTCCCATCTAAAACAAGCAGCGCTTCCATCTAAACAGGCAGAGCTCCCATCTAAACAAGCAGCACTCCCATCTAAAACAAGCAGCGCTCCCATCTAAAACAAGCAGCGTTCCCATCTAAACAAGCAGCGCTTCCATCTAAAACAGGCAGCGCTCCCATCTAAACAAGCAGCACTCCATCTAAAACAAGCAGCGCTCCCATCTAAAACAAGCAGCGATCCCATCTAAAACAAGCAGCGCTTCCATCTAAAACAGGCAGCGCTCCCATCTAAACAAGCAGCGTTCCCATCTAAAACAAGCAGCGCTCCCATCTAAAACAGGCAGCGCTCCCATCTAAAACAGGCAGCGCTCTCATCTAAAACAGGCAGCGCTCCCATCTAAACAAGCAGCGCTCCCATCTAAAACAAGCAGCGCTCCCATCTAAAACAAGCAGCGCTCCCATCTAAAACAAGCAGCGTTCCCATCTAAACAAGCAGCGCTTCCATCTAAAACAGGCAGCGCTCCCATCTAAACAAGCAGCACTCCCATCTAAAACAAGCAGCGCTCCCATCTAAAACAAGCAGCGTTCCCATCTAAAACAAGCAGCGCTTCCATCTAAAACAGGCAGCGCTTCCATCTAAACAAGCAGCGTTCCCATCTAAAACAAGCAGCGCTCCCATCTAAAACAGGCAGCGCTCCCATCTAAACAAGCAGCGCTCCCATCTAAAACAGGCAGCGCTCCCATCTAAAACAAGCAGCGTTCCCATCTAAAACAAGCAGCGCTTCCATCTAAAACAGGCAGCGCTCCCATCTAAACAAGCAGCACTCCCATCTAAAACAAGCAGCGCTCCTATCTAAAACAAGCAGCGTTCCCATCTAAACAAGCAGCGCTCCCATCTAAAACAAGCAGCGCTCCCATCTAAACAAGCAGCGCTCCCATCTAAACAGGCAGCGCTCTCATCTAAACAAGCAGCACTCCCATCTAAAACAAGCAGCGTTCCCATCTAAACAAACAGCGCTCCCATCTAAAACAAGCAGCGTTCCCATCTAAACAAGCAGCGCTCCCATCTAAAACAAGCAGTGCTCTCATCTAAACAAGCAGCGCTCTAAAACAAGCAGCGCTCCCATCTAAAACAAGCAGCGCTTCCATCTAAACAGGCAGCGCTCCCATCTAAACAAGCAGCACTCCCATCTAAAACAAGCAGCGTTCCCATCTAAACAAGCAGCGCTTCCATCTAAAACAGGTAGCGCTCCCATCTAAACAAGCAGCATTCCCATCTAAAACAAGCAGCGCTCCCATCTAAAACAAGCAGCGTTCCCATCTAAAACAAGCAGCGCTTCCATCTAAAACAGGCAGCGCTCCCATCTAAACAAGTATCGTTCCCATCTAAAACAAGCAGCGCTCCCATCTAAAACAGGCAGCGCTTCCATCTAAACAGGCAGCGCTTCCATCTAAACAAGCAGCACTCCCATCTAAAACAAGCAGCGTTCCCATCTAAACAAGCAGCGCTCTCATCTAAAACAGGCAGCGCTCCCATCTAAACAAGCAGCGCTCCCATCTAAAACAGGCAGCGCTCCCATCTAAACAGGCAGCGCTCCCATCTAAAACAAGCAGCGCTCCCATCTAAACAAGCAGCGCTCTCATCTAAAACAAGCAGCGCTCCCATCTAAAAAAAAAGGCAGCGCTCCCATCTAAAACAGGCAGCGCTCCCATCTAAAACAAGCAGCGCTCTCATCTAAAACAGGCAGCGCTCCCATCTAAAACAGGCAGCGCTCCCATCTAAAACAAGCAGCGCTCTCATCTAAAACAGGCAGCGCTCCCATCTAAAAAAGGCAGCGCTCCCATCTAAAACAGGCAGCGCTCCCATCTAAAACAAGCAGCGCTCCCATCTAAAAAAAAGGCTGCGCTCCCATCTAAAAAAAAGGCTGCGCTCCCATCGAAAACAAGCAGCGCTCCCATCTAAAACAGACAGCGCTCCCATCTAAACAGGCAGCACTCCCATCTAAACAGGCAGCACTCCCATCTAAACAGGCAGCACTCCCATCTAAAACAGGCAGCGCTCCCATCTAAAACAGGCAGCGCTCCCATCTAAACAGGCAGCGCTCCCATCTAAACAAGCAGCGCTCCCATCTAAAACAGGCAGCACTCCCATCTAAACAAGCAGCGCTCCCATCTAAAACAGGCAGCTCTCCCATCTAAACAGGCAGCGCTCCCATCTAAAACAAGCAGCGTTCCCATCTAAAACAAGCAGCGCTTCCATCTAAAACAGGCAGCGCTCCCATCTAAACAGGCAGCGCTCCCATCTAAACAAGCAGCGCTCCCATCTAAAACAGGCAGCACTCCCATCTAAACAAGCAGCGCTCCCATCTAAAACAGGCAGCTCTCCCATCTAAACAGGCAGCGCTCCCATCTAAAACAAGCAGCGTTCCCATCTAAAACAAGCAGCGCTTCCATCTTAAACAGGCAGCGCTCCCATCTAAACAAGCAGCGCTCACATCTAAACAAGCAGCGCTCCCATCTAAAACAAGCAGCGCTCCCATCTAAAACAAGCAGCGCTCCCATCTAAACAAGCAGCGCTCTCATCTAAAACAAGCAGCGCTCCCATCTAAAAAAAAAGGCAGCGCTCCCATCTAAAACAGGCAGCGCTCCCATCTAAAACAAGCAGCGCTCTCATCTAAAACAGGCAGCGCTCCCATCTAAAACAGGCAGCGCTCCCATCTAAAACAAGCAGCGCTCCCATCTAAAAAAAAGGCTGCGCTCCCATCTAAAAAAAAGGCTGCGCTCCCATCTAAAAAAAAGGCTGCGCTCCCATCTAAAACAAGCAGCGCTCCCATCTAAAACAGACAGCGCTCCCATCTAAACAGGCAGCGCTCCCATCTAAACAGGCAGCACTCCCATCTAAAACAGGCAGCGCTCCCATCTAAAACAGGCAGCGCTCCCATCTAAACAGGCAGCGCTCCCATCTAAACAAGCAGCGCTCTAAAACAAGCAGCGCTCCCATCTAAACAAGCAGCGCTCCCATCTAAAACAGGCAGCGCTCCCATCTAAAACAGGCAGCGCTCCCATCTAAAACAGGCAGCGCTCCCATCTAAATAGGCAGCACTCCCATCTAAACAAGCAGCGCTCCCATCTAAAACAGGCAGCGCTCCCATCTAAAACAAGCAGCGCTCCCATCTAAACAAGCAGCGCTCCCATCTAAACAAGCAGCGCTCCCATCTAAAACAAGCAGCGTTCCCATCTAAACAAGCAGCGCTCCCATCTAAAACAAGCAGCGCTCCCATCTAAACAGGCAGCGCTCCCATCTAAAACAATCAGCGCTCCCATCTAAAACAAGCAGCGTTCCTATCTAAACAAGCAGCGCTCCCATCTAAAACAAGCAGCGCTCCCATCTAAAACAAGCAGCGCTTCCATCTAAACAGGCAGAGCTCCCATCTAAACAAGCAGCACTCCCATCTAAAACAAGCAGCGCTCCCATCTAAAACAAGCAGCGTTCCCATCTAAACAAGCAGCGCTTCCATCTAAAACAGGCAGCGCTCCCATCTAAACAAGCAGCACTCCCATCTAAAACAAGCAGCGCTCCCATCTAAAACAAGCAGCGATCCCATCTAAAACAAGCAGCGCTTCCATCTAAAACAGGCAGCGCTCCCATCTAAACAAGCAGCGTTCCCATCTAAAACAAGCAGCACTCCCATCTAAAACAGGCAGCGCTCCCATCTAAAACAGGCAGCGCTCTCATCTAAAACAGGCAGCGCTCCCATCTAAACAAGCAGCGCTCCCATCTAAAACAAGCAGCGCTCCCATCTAAAACAAGCAGCGCTCCCATCTAAAACAAGCAGCGTTCCCATCTAAACAAGCAGCGCTTCCATCTAAAACAGGCAGCGCTCCCATCTAAACAAGCAGCACTCCCATCTAAAACAAGCAGCGCTCCCATCTAAAACAAGCAGCGTTCCCATCTAAAACAAGCAGCGCTTCCATCTAAAACAGGCAGCGCTTCCATCTAAACAAGCAGCGTTCCCATCTAAAACAAGCAGCGCTCCCATCTAAAACAGGCAGCGCTCCCATCTAAACAAGCAGCGCTCCCATCTAAAACAGGCAGCGCTCCCATCTAAAACAAGCAGCGTTCCCATCTAAAACAAGCAGCGCTTCCATCTAAAACAGGCAGCGCTCCCATCTAAACAAGCAGCACTCCCATCTAAAACAAGCAGCGCTCCTATCTAAAACAAGCAGCGTTCCCATCTAAACAAGCAGCGCTCCCATCTAAAACAAGCAGCGCTCCCATCTAAACAAGCAGCGCTCCCATCTAAACAGGCAGCGCTCTCATCTAAACAAGCAGCACTCCCATCTAAAACAAGCAGCGTTCCCATCTAAACAAGCAGTGCTCCCATCTAAAACAAGCAGCGTTCCCATCTAAACAAGCAGCGCTCCCATCTAAAACAAGCAGCGCTCCCATCTAAAACAAGCAGTGCTCTCATCTAAACAAGCAGCGCTCTAAAACAAGCAGCGCTCCCATCTAAAACAAGCAGCGCTTCCATCTAAACAGGCAGCGCTCCCATCTAAACAAGCAGCACTCCCATCTAAAACAAGCAGCGTTCCCATCTAAACAAGCAGCGCTTCCATCTAAAACAGGTAGCGCTCCCATCTAAACAAGCAGCATTCCCATCTAAAACAAGCAGCGCTCCCATCTAAAACAAGCAGCGTTCCCATCTAAAACAAGCAGCGCTTCCATCTAAAACAGGCAGCGCTCCCATCTAAACAAGTATCGTTCCCATCTAAAACAAGCAGCGCTCCCATCTAAAACAGGCAGCGCTCCCATCTAAAACAGGCAGCGCTCCCATCTAAAACAAGCAGCGCTCTCATCTAAAACAGGCAGCGCTCCCATCTGAAACAGGCAGCGCTCCCATCTAAAACAGGCAGCGCTGCCATCTAAAACAAGCAGCGTTCCCATCTAAACAAGCAGCGCTCCCATCTAAACAGGCAGCGCTCTCATCTAAACAAGCAGCACTCCCATCTAAAACAAGCAGCGTTCCCATCTAAACAAGCAGCGCTCCCATCTAAAACAAGCAGCGTTCCCATCTAAACAAGCAGCGCTCCCATCTAAAACAAGCAGCGCTCCCATCTAAAACAAGCAGCGCTCTCATCTAAACAAGCAGCGCTCTAAAACAAGCAGCGCTCCCATCTAAAACAAGCAGCGCTTCCATCTAAACAGGCAGCGCTTCCATCTAAACAAGCAGCACTCCCATCTAAAACAAGCAGCGTTCCCATCTAAACAAGCAGCGCTCCCATCTAAAACAGGCAGCGCTCCCATCTAAACAAGCAGCGCTCCCATCTAAAACAGGCAGCGCTTCCATCTAAAACAGGCAGCGCTCCCATCTAAAAAAGCAGCGCTCACATCTAAACAAGCAGCGCTCCCATCTAAAACAAGCAGCGCTCCCATCTTAAACAAGCAGCGCTCCCATCTAAAACAAGCAGCGCTCCCATCTAAAACAAGCAGCGCTCCCATCTAAAACAGACAGCGCTCCCATCTAAACAGGCAGCGCTCCCATCTAAACAGGCAGCACTCCCATCTAAAACAGGCAGCGCTCCCATCTAAAACAGGCAGCGCTCCCATCTAAACAAGCAGCGCTCCCATCTAAACAAGCAGCGCTCTAAAACAAGCAGCGCTCCCATCTAAACAAGCAGCGCTCCCATCTAAAACAGGCAGCGCTCCCATCTAAAACAGGCAGCGCTCCCATCTAAAACAGGCAGCGCTCCCATCTAAATAGGCAGCTCTCCCATCTAAACAAGCAGCGCTCCCATCTAAAACAAGCAGCGTTCCCATCTAAAACAAGCAGCGCTTCCATCTAAAACAGGCAGTGCTCACATCTAAACAAGCAGCGTTCCCATCTAAACAAGCAGCGCTTCCATCTAAAACAGGCAGCGCTCCCATCTAAACAAGCAGCACTCCCATCTAAAACAAGCAGCGCTCCCATCTAAAACAAGCAGCGTTCCCATCTAAAACAAGCAGCGCTTCCATCTAAAACAGGCAGTGCTCACATCTAAACAAGCAGCGCTCCTATCTAAAACAGGCAGCGCTCCCATCTAAAACAGGCAGCGCTCCCATCTAAAACAGGCAGCGCTCCCATCTAAATAGGCAGCTCTCCCATCTAAACAAGCAGCGCTCCCATCTAAAACAAGCAGCGTTCCCATCTAAACAAGCAGCGCTTCCATCTAAAACAGGCAGCGCTCCCATCTAAAACAAGCAGCGCTTCCATCTAAAACAAGCAGCGTTCCCATCTAAACAAGCAGTGCTCCCATCTAAAACAAGCAGCGCTCCCATCTAAACAGGCAGCGCTCCCATCTAAAACAAGCAGCACTCCCATCTAAAACAAGCAGCGCTCCCATCTAAACAAGCAGCGCTCCCATCTAAAACAAGCAGCGCTTCCATCTAAAACAAGCAGCGCTCCCATCTAAAACAAGCAGCGCTCCCATATAAAACAAGCAGCGCTTCCATCTAAAACAAGCAGCGCTCCCATCTAAAACAGGCAGCGCTCCCATCTAAAACAGACAGCGCTCCCATATAAAACAAGCAGCGCTCCCATCTAAACAAGCAGCGCTCCCATCTAAACAAGCAGCGCTCCCATCTAAACAAGCAGCGTTCCCATCTAAACAAGCAGCGCTCCGATCTAAAACAGGCAGCACTCCCATCTAAAACAGGCAGCGCTCCCATCTAAAACAGGCAGCGCTCCCATCTAAAACAAGCAGCGCTCTCATCTAAAACAAGCAGCGCTCCCATCTAAAACAAGCAGCGCTCCCATCTAAACAAGCAGCGCTCCCATCTAAAACGGGCAGCGCTCCCATCTAAACAGGCAGCGCTCCCATCTAAAACAAGCAGCGCTCCCATCTAAACAAGCAGCGCTCCCATCTAAACAAGCAGCGCTCCCATCTAAAACGGGCAGCGCTCCCATCTAAACAGGCAGCGCTCCCATCTAAAACAAGCAGCGCTCCCATCTAAACAAGCAGCGCTCCCATCTAAAACGGGCAGCGCTCCCATCTAAACAGGCAGCGCTCCCATCTAAACAAGCAGCGCTCCCATCTAAACAAGCAGCGCTCCCATCGAAAACATTTTATCAGTCTTTATGCTCTGCTAGATTCTCTTATCTAAGTTGTTTTAAAATTACCAAATTATCCCCCCCCCCCCTCTGTATAAAGTCTCCAATAAGAATATCCTTCTCAGAAACCCAGCACACATAGCCATTTGGATTCTTGCAAGCAGGGTGTTTCATTCTTCCCACCCCAGGTCAATTTTCTTTTATAGACCTTACCCACCCCCTCAATCACCTGTGTGCAGATTATTTACCTGCATGTTTTAGCAGCTAGCTGACAGTCTACCTTGGAACTCATCTGATGTAATATAGTCTGTTAGGGGCAAATCAAACAATCAACTCTCACTTGTTACAATTCAAACTACATGTTAAACATAAATTAAACTCAACTCAACAGCAGCTTTACATTTTGCTTCCTAGAGGAGATACTAGTTTAACCCTCCAATCGATGCTTCTTCTCTTGTCTAACCTGTCTTTCTGCCAGAACGATCAGCCAAACAAAAGGTATTATTATGTTTTCTTTATTCCTGGCATTACTAAGCCATTTTCCCACCCATCCCAATACACAGACCCCTGCCTTGCAACATAATGTAGTGATCCACCAAATGATATTGAAACCAACCCTGGCCCCTGTCCTGGTACAAATGTCAGCTTCACTTTCAATAAGGGCCTCTCCTGTGTCCATTGCAATATACGCAGCCTTCTACCCAAAACTGATGATCTAAGAACATGGTGTCAGGACAGGGGCGGATCCAGAGTCTGATCTCGGGAGGGGCACATGTCCGTCTGTCTTATCCTCTCTCCCATGTCCGTCTGTCTTATCCTCTCTCTCATGTCCGTCTGTCTTTTCCTCTCTCTCATGTCCGTCTGTCTTTTCCTCTCTCCCATGTCCGTCTGTCTTTTCCTCTCTCCCATGTCCGTCTGTCTTATCTTCTCTCCCATGTCCGTCTGTCTTTTCCTCTCTCCCATGTCCGTCTGTCTTTTCCTCTCTCCCATGTCCGTCTGTCTTTTCCTCTCTCTCATGTCCGTCTGTCTTTTCCACTCTCCCTTGTCCGTCTGTCTTATCCTCTCTCCCATGTCCGTCTGTCTTTTCCTCTCTCCCATGTCCGTCTGTCTTATCCTCTCTCCCATGTCCGTCTGTCTTTTCCTCTCTCTCATGTCCGTCTGTCTTATCTTCTCTCCCATGTCCGTCTGTCTTTTCCTCTCTCTCATGTCCGTCTGTCTTTTCCTCTCTCCCATGTCCGTCTGTCTTTTCCTCTCTCCCATGTCTGTCTGTCTTTTCCTCTCTCCCATGTCCGTCTGTCTTTTCCTCTCTCCCATGTCCGTCTGTCTTTTCCTCTCTCCCATGTCCGTCTGTCTTTTCCTCTCTGCCATGTCCGTCTGTCTTTTCCTCTCTGCCATGTCCGTCTGTCTTATCCTCTCTCCCATGTCTGTCACACTCCTCTCACTCCCCGTGTCCCTCTGTCTCTCTTCCTTCCATATCCGTTTCTCTCCTCTTCCCTTCCATGTCCGTCTATGTATCCTCTTCTTTCCCATGTCCGTCTGTCTCTCCTCTCATTTCCCATCTCTCTGCCTCTCCTCTCCCATCCCATGTCTGTCTGTCTCTCCTCTACTATCCCATTTATGGCTCTCTCAGCCAATTTGTCCAATAATATGCCAGTATTATTTGCCATTTAATATGCCCCAGCCAATTTGCCCAATAATATGCTAGTGTTAATTGCCATTGAATATGCCCCAGCCAATTTGCCCAATATTATGCCAGTGTTATTTGCCATTTAATATGCCCCTGACAATTTGCCCAATAAATTATATGCCAGTGTTATTTGCCATTTAATATGCCCCTGCTAATTTGCCCAATAATATGCCAGTGTTATTTGCCATTTAATGCGCCCCTTCCAATTTGCCCAATAATATGCCAGTACTAGTTGCCCTTTTATATACCCCAGCCAATTGGCCCAGTAATATGCCAGTGTTAGTTGCCATTTTATAAGCCCCTTCCAATTTGCCCAGTAATATGCCAGTGTTCGTTGCCATTTTATAAGCCCTTTCCAATTTGCCCAGTAATATGCCAGTGCTAGTTGCCATTTTATATGCCCCTTACAATTTGCCCAATAATATGCCAGTGCTAGTTGCCATTTTATATGCCCCTGCCAATTTGCCCAGTAATATGCCAGTGTTCGTTGCCATTTTATAAGCCCTTTCCAATTTGCCCAGTAATATGCCACTGCTAGTTGCCATTTTATATGCCCCTTCCAATTTGCCCAATATGCAGTGTTATTAGCCATTTATTAAGCCCCAGACTATTTGCCCCCCATCTCCCCAGCACTTACCTTTCCCTGGTGGCTAGTGGCAGGCAGCATGGTCTCCCCCATGCTGCCTGTTCGGCTCCCAGGCGGTTGTGCCGACAGGTCACGTGACCCGGCACACGTATGACGTCAGCGCGCCGGTCACGTGACCTGTCGGCACTTCCGTGTCAGACTGCACGGGGAGCCGAACAGGCAGCACGGAGCTTTCTCTGTGCTGCCTGTTCAGCTCCCCGTGCAGCCTGGCAGGCAGGCAGAGAAGGTGAGGGGGATCTTCCGATCCCTTCTCACCTCTGTCTCTGCCTGCAAGTGTGTCATTTTTTTTTTTTTAAAGCGTTTTTTTTTTCTTTCTCTTCTCGGGGGGGGGGGGGGGGGGGGGCAATTGTTTTGTTCCAGAAAAGACAAAAATAAGAGAGGAGGAGGTAATGTTCTATACATACATAAGACATTGAATTTCATAGACCTTTCTTTATCAAGTACCCCTCTACTATTGAAGTTATAGCCGGAAGAATATTACACCCATTCTCACAACCATTAGTACTGGTAGGGATCTATCGCCCACCAAATTCCCCTGCTCAGTCACTTACTGACATCAAGAAACTACTGGGTGATATTAGTGCCCAAAATAAGAAAAGTGAGCTGCTCGTTCTTGGAGATCTCAATGTAGACTGGTTAGACCACAAAAATGTTAAAACCTGCTCACTGTCCAAATCCATAAACCTAACCCAGCTTATTTCTTCTACTACTCGGATGAATCCCAACAGCTCTAACCATACGCTGCTGGATTGGGTCCTTTCCTCTTGTCCCCAAAGAATCCAGCAGTCGGCATCCTACCCAACGCGTTCAGTGATCATTGCTTAGTGTATTGTGTACGGAAAATAAGACCCATCAAATCGACCCCTAGAGTAATTGTTACAAGATGTTTTAAGAAGTTTAATATCCAGTCTTTTCTCAGTGACTTGAGTAATTGTCTGTGGAGCAAGCTAAGCTTGATACTTGATCTGGACTCTGCAACTGAATATTCTCAATCTGAGTTCATGCAGGTCAGTGATAAACATGCCCCCCTGCGTAGAGTGAGAGTAAGGGGTGCCCATCTTCCCTGGGTCTCAGCTGACCTCCTGGACTTAGTCCATTTCAGGGATACTTTATGGTCAAAATTTAAGCAAACTGGATCTGACCAAGATCACAACACTTATCGGCACGTCCGCAATAGATGCAAGACTCAAACCAAACTTGCCAAGACAACTTATTACTCTGATCGACTGAATAGAAATCTAGCGAACCCGACCAAATTTTGTAGCGTCATAAAAAACATGTATGAACCCCCCCCCCACACACACAATTAAAACACATAATGAAGTTATAACATCTCCAGTGGCAAGATGTCTACTAGCACATTAATTCTATAACTACTTTGTAGGAATTTTTTTTTTTTTCTTCTCCTTATTTTTGCGATTTTTTGCTCTTTCACTTTATATACAATCACTATTGACTCACTGTTTCACATAATAATGTTCCACTTATTATATTATATCTCCTTAGTTCATTCCATATTTGGCTGATATGTTTGTTTCATGCTTATTGCTTTTTACCTTTATCTTTTTAATACTTATATATATCCATTTCTATCTATTTATTCTTTTTAATGATGGTATTTCTTAATGTTTTAATCATTTATACTGTGTGTATATCCAATAATACTATTACTGACTATAACCTTCTATCGCTAAGTCATTCATTCATATCTGATACATTTTTGATTTCAATCTATACCTTGCCCTATATATGATATGCACTATTGCTATTTATGATGCTAAATCCTGTCTCTTTCTCTCTTCCATAGTGTTCATTAAGCACTGTGCTGCTGCTCCTTCTGAAGACATTGTACTTGTGTCCAGACTGTGCTCCATTCACTCTGTGTAATCCTCAGCTACTGACAGGGAGGGGGGGGGGGGGCGTGTCTCTCGCTCCACCTTTGGGGGGCATGTCTAGCTCCCTGACTCTAGTATGAATGCTCTTTAATCATTCTGAGCATGGTGGACTCCCCTCCTCACTGACACCAGCTGCAGGTACTATACTAATTACTTTCTAATTGTGTATTTATGTATATATATTGTGTGTTGTACCATGATACTTCAGACTGCTTTTGACAAAGCGCCAGTTGGTGCGAAACGCGTCAAGCGTGTGTCGTTTCTGTTTTGTACCTGTCTCCCTGCTCGATGGTTTTATTATTCTTTCTTTGATTTAATAAAGTTACTTTTTACAAACCAACTATAGATTGATGCTGTCTACCTTCCGGATGACTTCAGCTGGCACTACCTCTGTTTGTTCCTACTTTGTAGGATGCGGTACAGCTCTTATAGCAAAACACCACAATGAAGATCATGAAGACGAGTCACCACCGATATCACCTCTGGCCAAACACATTGCTGAATTTACTTCTATATCAGATAGTGAAATAGCATCGCATCTCCTCAATCAAAAAATGAAATTACAGTGTGGGCCGGACCTACTTCTATCAATGCTACTGAGGCTGAGTGCGCCTGTTACTGCGCGACCCATTGCCTGCTTAATCAATGCGTCCCTGTCCTCTGGTTCTGTCCCCAAAGCCTGGAAAAAAGCCAGAGTTATCACAAAAATGGGGATGTAAACATAGTGTCAAACAACAGTCTATTTCACTGCTACCTTCCTTTCTAAAATCCTGGAAAAATGTGCCCATGATCAACTGTGCGAGTATTATCAACGCTCCAACTATCTAACCTCGCTTCAATCTGGGTTTAGGTCAGATCACTCCACGATAACTGCCCTCTTACAGGTGACCAATGACATTCAGAGTGGCATGGAGAGGGGTGAACTCACAGGTGCAGTTTTCCTAGACTTTGCAAAGCCCTTTGATACGGTTGATCATGATCTTCTTCTAAACAAGCTAAGTTGTTCTGGTATAAATGAGAGGTCGCTCTGCTGGTTTCGTTCATACTTGTCTGATAGATCTCAATATGTGTCCATTGCTGATACTGCCTCCCTCCCGTTGCCAATCAAGTGTGGAGTGACTCAAGTTGATGATATTGTCATTTATACGAGCGGTACTAAACTATGGAATCCGTGCTACAGGGTCAGTTTTATAAAGTAGAAAATTGGATAGCTTGCAACAAATTATTCCTCAACGCTGAAAAAACTGTGTCCATGATGTTTGGGACAAATGCTAAACTACTTAACCAATCCTCAAATAAACATGGAGTCCAAATCCAGTTATAACCTGACCCAGGTATATTCATATAAGTATCTTGGCATGTGGCTAGACCCAAACTTATCTTTTGGTCTCCATATTGATAAGCTTGTGTCAAAGCTATATC
Source organism: Pelodytes ibericus (assembly GCA_036172795.1). Lineage (NCBI taxonomy): Eukaryota > Metazoa > Chordata > Amphibia > Anura > Pelodytidae > Pelodytes > Pelodytes ibericus. The sequence continues at coordinate 228,286,378 of CM069859.1, forward strand.
CTAGGATTGTCTCTCTATATAGGAACAAATCAGTAAGGAAACGTATTGTGCAGCTAATGTTAGTGCCGATCTTAGACTATGGAGATGTTGTGTATGATTCAGCCCCGCAGACCCATCTCGGTAAACTCAACACTATGTACAATACAGTGTGATTATAACACTCATCACTGTAAAATGTTACAAGAGTTTAAGTGGCTGACGTTTGCCTCCAGGCGCACTCTCCACCTAGCTTGCTTAGTGCAAAACCACTTCTCTGGAACGCTCCCCCCCTACCTGAGCGGCATGCTCACTCTTACTCCCCCTCTACCTGAGCGGCATGCTCACTCTTACTCCCCCTCTACCTGAGCGGCATGCTCACTCTTACCCCCCCTACCTGAGCGGCACGCTCGCTCTTACTCCCCCTCTACCTGAGCGGCACGCTCACTCTTACTCCCCCCCTACCTGAGCGGCATGCTCAGTCTTACTCCCCCTCTACCTGAGCGGCATGCACACTCTTACTCCCCCTCTACCTGAGCGGCATGCTCACTCTTACCCCCCCTACCTGAGCAGCATGCTCGCTCTTACTCCCCCCCTACCTGAGCGGCATGCTCACTCTTACTCCCCCTCTACCTGAGAGGCATGCTCACTCTTACTCCCCCTCTACCTGAGCGGCATGCTCACTCTTACCCCCCCTACCTGAGCAGCATGCTCACTCTTACTCCCCCCCTACCTGAGCGGCATGCTTACTCTTACTCCCCCTCTACCTGAGCGGCGTGCTCGCTCTTACTCTCCCCCTACCTGAGCGGCATGCTTACTCTTACTCCCCCCCTACCTGAGCGGCACGCTCGCTCTTACTCCCCCTCTACCTGAGCGGCACGCTCGCTCTTACTCCCCCTCTACCTGAGCGGCACGTTCGCTCTTACTCCCCCTCTACCTGAGCGGCATGCTCGCTCTTACTCCCCCTCTACCTGAGCGGCACGCTCCCTCTTACTCTCCCCCTACCTGAGCGGCACGCTCGCTCTTACTCCCCCTCTACCTGAGCGGCACGCTCGCTCTTACTCCCCCTCTACCTGAGCGGCACGCTCGCTCTTACTCCCCCTCTACCTGAGCGGCACGCTCGCTCTTACTCCCCCTCTACCTGAGCGGCACGCTCGCTCTTACTCCCCCTCTACCTGAGCGGCACGCTCGCTCTTACTCCCCCTCTACCTGAGCGGCACGCTCGCTCTTACTCCCCCCACCTGAGCGGCATGCTCACTCTTACTCCCCCCACCTGAGCGGCATGCTCGCTCTTACTCCCCCTCTACCTGAGCGGCACGCTCGCTCTTACTCCCCCTCTACCTGAGCGGCACGCTCGCTCTTACTCCCCCTCTACCTGAGCGGCACGCTCGCTCTTACTCCCCCTCTACCTGAGCGGCACGCTCGCTCTTACTCCCCCTCTACCTGAGCGGCACGCTCGCTCTTACTCCCCCTCTACCTGAGCGGCATGCTCACTCTTACTCCCCCCACCTGAGCGGCATGCTCACTCTTACTCCCCCCACCTGAGCGGCATGCTCGCTCTTACTCCCCCTCTGAGCGGCACGCTCGCTCTTACTCCCCCTCTACCTGAGCGGCACGCTCGATCTTACTCCCCCTCTACCTGAGTGGCACGCTCCCTCTTACTCCCCCTCTACCTGAGCAGCATGCTCACTCTTACTCCCCCTCTACCTGAGCGCACGTTCGCTCTTACTCCCCCCCTACCTGAGCGGCACGCTCACTCTTACTCCCCCCCTACCTAAGCGGCACGCTCCCTCTTACTCCCCCTCTACCCGAGCAGCATGCTCACTCTTACTCCCCCTCTACCTGAGCGGCACGTTCGCTCTTACTCCCCCCCTACCTGAGTGGCATGATCACTCTTACTCCCCCCCTACCTGAGCGGCACGCTCCCTCTTACTCCCCCTCTACCTGAGCAGCATGCTCACTCTTACTCCCCCTCTACCTGAGCGGCACGTTCGCTCTTACTCCCCCCCTACCTGAGCGGCACGCTCACTCTTACTCCCCCCCTACCTGAGCGGCACGCTCCCTCTTACTCCCCCTCTACCTGAGCAGCATGCTCACTCTTACTCCCCCTCTACCTGAGCGGCACGTTTGCTCTTACTCCCCCCTACCTGAGCAGCATGCTCACTCTTACTCCCCCTCTACCTGAGCGGCACGTTCGCTCTTACTCCCCCCCTACCTGAGCGGCATGATCACTCTTACTCCCTGCACATCCTACAATGTTAGGTCCTGCACCAGCGATTCCTGACTTCAGAAAGGAAGCAGGTGGAGGTGCGTTCTGTTTCCTGTTTCTGCAAAATCATCTAGTCTAAAATCCCTGAAAATGCCAGCCTCTCACACGCGCCACACGTCACTGCCAGCCTCTCACACGCGCCACACGTCACTGCCAGCCTCTCACACGTGCCACACGTCACTGCCAGCCTCTCACACGTGCCACACGTCACTGCCAGCCTCTCACACGCGCCACAGTGTCACTGCCAGCCTCTCACACGTCACTGCCAGCCTCTCACACGCGCCACAGTGTCACTGCCAGCCTCTCACACGTGCCACACGTCACTGCCAGCCTCTCACACGTGCCACACGTCACTGCCAGCCTCTCACACGCGCCACAGTGTCACTGCCAGCCTCTCACACGTGCCACACGTCACTGCCAGCCTCTCACACGCGCCAGTGTCACTGCCAGCCTCTCACACGCGCCACAGTGTCACTGCCAGCCTCTCACACGCGCCACACGTCACTGCCAGCCTCTCACACGCGCCACACGTCACTGCCAGCCTCTCACACGCGCCACACGTCACTGCCAGCCTCTCACACGCGCCACACGTCACTGCCAGCCTCTCACACGCGCCACTGCCAGCCTCTCACACGCGCCACAGTGTCACTGCCAGCCTCTCACACGCGCCACAGTGTCACTGCCAGCCTCTCACACGCGCCACCCGTCACTGCCAGCCTCTCACACGCGCCACACGTCACTGCCAGCCTCTCACACGCGCCACACGTCACTGCCAGCCTCTCACACGCGCCACACGTCACTGCCAGCCTCTCACACGCGCCACTGCCAGCCTCTCACACGCGCCACACGTCACTGCCAGCCTCTCACACGCGCCACAGTGTCACTGCCAGCCTCTCACACGCGCCACAGTCACTGCCAGCCTCTCACACGCGCCACACGTCACTGCCAGCCTCTCACACTCGCCACACGTCACTGCCAGCCTCTCACACGCGCCACAGTGTCACTGCCAGCCTCTCACACGCGCCACTGCCAGCCTCTCACACGCGCCACTGCCAGCCTCTCACACGCGCCACACGTCACTGGGATGCACTCACACACTATACACCCTGATCTTTGTTTATTCAGTAAACTGCATCAAGTAGGACTCCCTTGTCCATTGATTTATTAGACTTCAAGTCTGGATCAAACAAACAAATATTTCCAGCCCCCCCAGTGTCGCTCCTTTAACATCGGGGAAAGTTACTTGTCCGTCTCAGTGTCTGGCAAGATAACAGGAATTCAGGCTGACGCAGACTGTACAACTGGCACAGTGTACTCCCCGGGTCCCCGGGTCACAGTGCAGACCTGAACTGGCCAAATATTTCAGAATTATTTTAAAGGGACAGTATCGCTTTTTTACTTTGAATGTATAGATACGTTTCTTGTTTACACTGTGTGAGCAGAATCGCAAGCAAATGGCTAATTTAGAAGAGCAATGTGTGCTTAATGTGTCTGTGTCCTGCTTATAACATCACCTGTGGCTTGATATGCAAATTACACATTTCCCATTGAAAAACAGTTAATTTGCATACGGTGCCACAGGTGATGTCATAAGCAGGGGACACAGACACATTAAACACACATTTTTCTCCTAATTTTGCTCTCATTTCTGCTAACACAGTGTATATATCATTTTCAATCATTTTTTTATTCTCTACAGTCACAGTATAAGCAGGTACACAGGAGGTATACAGTCCCTTTAACTGTAATTGAGAATTAGGACTTTTGGGGAATTTAATCAGAAATAAACCTGTCCTCGCAAAGGTCCACTCACTACGACTGTATAAATATGATGGGTCGCTGGCATCAATCCATGGAGTACACCTTGTCCCGGCATGTGAACCCATAGTGTAGCTTTCCAATAAGCACCGGCGGCAGGGCCGTGCAGGAGTCTCTATATCTAGCTAGCTTGGAACAGAAGGTAATTCTAAAGATGAAGCAGAAAAACCGACAGCCATGCCGGAATGGCTCGTCTTATTGTGAGATTTCTGGTGCTTGACCAGCGTTGAACTTCGGCTGAATCGTTTCCCACAGTCAGAGCAGGTGTAGGGCTTCTCTCCGCTGTGGATGCGCGAGTGTATGGCGAGGTGCGAGTGCTGGACAAAGCTTTTCCCACAGTCCGCACAGGTGTAAGGCTTCTCCTTGGTGTGGATTCTAGAGTGAGTCATCAGGTAGGAGGTTCGACTGAAGCGCTTCCCACATTCCCCGCAGGTGTAGGGTTTCTCCCCAGTGTGAGACCGTCGGTGATTGTTATAATCCGAGCTCTGGATGAAGCTCTTCCCACACTCGGAGCAGGAATATGGCTTCTCTCCAGTGTGGATCCTCTGGTGCCGGAGAAAGGCTGATTTGCATGGGCAGCACTTGCCGCAGTAACTACACATGTAGGTTGCCTTTTTTGGGGTGGATTCACGCTCTACCCCACTGTTCATGCTGTTGGTGTTGACAGAGTTCATGCGGTTATAGGTTTTTCCATTCTCAGCCGTAGTGTTAGCCAGGTTAAGGTTTGGGAAAGTCTCCATGTCCAAGCTGTGGTCTGTGGCAGAGTCTTTCGTGGATTGATTTTCAGTGATGCTACAAAGCTTTAACTCTGAATTTGTGTCCTGTGGAGTCTCACCTGGAGGACAATCCTCCACCTTCACTGTCCCCACAGAGCACTTAGGTGTTTCTGTATCACCATTACATGAGCTTTCTCCAGTAGATTTGTCACGCTGTTTGGACTTTTTTTTCCACGGAATCTTTCTTTGGCCAGTAAAGAGTCCTGTGCTTTCTCTGGAGCCTTTGTCGCACACCACATATTTCCCCACTCGTAGAGGTCTGTGAGGACTTTTTCTCTCACCCTTGCAGTGTTTCCCACAGCTCGGTTTTTGTGACATTTCACAGTTTTCTAATTTAATATCTTTCACTTTTGGAGGAACTTCCTCTGTCCCTTCTGGCAGTGGGACGCTGGGCATGAATACTAAGCGATCCTCGTTCTTTTTCTTGTAGACATGAAAAGTTTTCCTGCGGTGGGATTTTTTGTGCCGCACCAAAGTTGAGCTTCTGCTGAAGCAGTTGCCGCACTCGATGCAGATGTAGGGCCTTTCCCCACTGTGGATCCGCAGGTGCAAGGCCAGATGGGAATGTTGGATGAAGCTTTTCCCACAAACTGTGCACAGGTATGGCTTCTCCTTGGTGTGAGTTCTAGAGTGGGTCACCAGGTAGGTGCTGCGGCTGAAGGTCTTTCCGCACTTGGCACAGGTGTACGGCTTCTCCCCGGTGTGCGACCGCATGTGATTGTTATAGTCAGAGCTTTGGATGAAGCTCTTGCCGCAGTCCGTGCAGTGGTAGGGCTTCTCTCCTGTATGAATCCGCTGGTGCCTGACGAAAGCCGATCGGCATGGGCAGCTCTTTCCGCAGTAGGAACAGATGTAAATCTTTGCGGCAGACTTTCTCTTGAGGTTTGTCTCAACGATGGTAAAGGGGAACTGTCCCACCGCCTCATTTCCCAAAATGTCTTGAAGGTCCATTTGCTTCTCAGGGCCACTAGCAGCAGTTGTTGTAGTGTGTGTGCTATTGCAGGTTGTCCTTTTATTGTCCAGTTTTGTGGGGGTTTCTGCCCGGTTGTCTGCACAGGAGTCTGTCTTGTCTGCTCCGTCTACATCAAGCCTGCCAGAGCTGTCGGGGGTTTCACTCGCCAGGCTTCGAAGATGGGCGATAATACTTGAGATGTCACTGGGGCTCCTGTCTGACTGGAATGCCTTATCTGTAGAGGTCCGGGACAGAGTAATCTGGAGAGTGCTAGAGCTGCACATCCCCCAGCTGGAGTCTCTGGAATAGCATGGTGAGCCATCACTATTCATCAGCTGTACCCCTTGGGGTAAGAAATGGGGAGACACAAGTCCCTGTTGACTGGAAGTTATGGAGGCGTCATCTGCAGGGGAAAAGACAATGGAAGAGATTAGAAAGTGGAAAATTTGCTGTTATTTAGGATTTGGACCTTTAGAAACTATCTGAAGAATAGAAACTTTGCCAACGTGAATAGAATATTTCTGTCTTTCCTTGGTCATCGTTGTGACAAAACCCTCCATCACTGGGGTTTGTGGAGAGAACTAATGGCCCACCACCTCCCAATGGACTATAGACCCCCTCTGTGAATATACCAGGTTTTGGGGTATAAACTGAGGGCACCAGCAGAACCCTGTTTTGAGCTTGACTTCAAACACAGGCTCACTCAGGCATCCAAGCCTTTATCCCATTCATTGTGTTTCCCCCAGAATAAGATTGTATCCTATCCTGCAAACCCCTGTCATTATGTCACCTTACCCATTGTCTTCATGTAAGTCATTCAGTGTCCTGTTGTACAGTGATGTCCTTCAATTAACACATTACTTTAATTAAGTGTACACTGTATGTATCTGAACTTGACACCTTTGTATCCTGAAAGGTGTGAGGCAGGATTTCCCCATTGTATGTCCTACTGTTATGTTGTGTTCCTTATGTGTCTGTATATAAAGGTGGGATTATGATATATCTTACTGTATCTAATTACCTGTACTAAATGAGTCTCTATTGTTTGAGGCTTACCATGTTTTATATTGATGTTACATTGTCTGTGTTTAAATATCTGTGCTGTTTTCCAATAAATGTTCGTTCCTGTTCCCCTCCTATACTGGCGTGTGTCCGTTCCTGTTCCCTTCCTATACTGGTGTGTGTCCGTTCCTGTTCCCCTCCTATACTGGTGTGTGTCCATTCCTGTTCCCCTCCTATACTGGTGTGTGTCCATTCCTGTTCCCCTCCTATACTGGTGTGTGTCCATTCCTGTTCCCCTCCTATACTGGTGTGTGTCCATTCCTGTTCCTCTCCTATACTGGTGTGTGTCCATTCCTGTTCCTCCCCTATACTGGTGTGTGTCCATTCCTGTTCCCCTCCTATACTGGTGTGTGTCCATTCCTGTTCCCCTCCTATACTGGTGTGTGTCCATTCCTGTTCCCCTCCTATACTGGTGTGTGTCCATTCCTGTTCTCCTCCTATACTGGTGTGTGTCCATTCCTGTTCCCCTCCTATACTGGTGTGTGTCCATTCCTGTTCCACTCCTATACTGGTGTGTGTCCATTCCTGTTCCTCTCCTATACTGGTGTGTGTCCATTCCTGTTCCTCTCTACTGGTGTGTGTCCATTCCTGTTCCTCTCCTATACTGGTGTGTGTCCATTCCTGTTCCCCTCCTATACTGGTGTGTGTCCATTCCTGTTCTCCTCCTATAATGGTGTGTGTCCATTCCTGTTCCCCTCCTATACTGGTGTGTGTCCATTCCTGTTCCTCTCCTATACTGGTGTGTGTCCATTCCTGTTCCCCTCCTATACTGGTGTGTGTCCATTCCTGTTCCCCTCCTATACTGGTGTGTGTCCATTCCTGTTCCCCTCCTATACTGGTGTGTGTCCATTCCTGTTCCTCTCCTATACTGGTGTGTGTCCATTCCTGTTCCTCTCCTATACTGGTGTGTGTCCATTCCTGTTCCTCTCTACTGGTGTGTGTCCATTCCTGTTCCTCTCCTATACTGGTGTGTGTCCATTCCTGTTCCCCTCCTATACTGGTGTGTGTCCATTCCTGTTCTCCTCCTATACTGGTGTGTGTCCATTCCTGTTCCCCTCCTATACTGGTGTGTGTCCATTCCTGTTCTCCTCCTATACTGGTGTGTGTCCATTCTTGTGGCAGAGTCTTCGGATCTGTCAGCATTGAGCTTATTACTTGGTGGCAGAGGGGTCCATACCTGCCTCCCTCTCCAGTGGGTAGAGGACTGGCCTGGCTTTGGTCAGCTACCAGCTACCGCCCATTCTGCCTCCCTTTGCAAAGTCCCTATACTGAGACCAGCATCCTGGGGGAGATATAGTCACTGACTTGACACACGATCTCAGCAACGTTCCTCTTCAGGACAATACACCTAGGGGAGAGGCTGCTCTAGGGCTCCGTATCATCACAATCCTCAATACACTGCTTTGTCCTCTGATACGGATATTGCTCATTGGTCGATTAGTGGCGAGGATACTCACCAGGCAGAATGTTCAGCCCAGCTCCGCCCCTTGCAGTTGCCTGTAATACCCCGGAGTCTGCTCCACGGTCCAGAATAGACACCATGTCAGACTGCCCAGCGGGGGGCTCGGAACCTGAAACAGAACCAGTTCACCGTATCACAGAGACAACAATATTCAACTGTCTAGGAATGGTTGGCCAATGAAAGCAAGTCTCTCGGGAAAGCTTAGTGACAAATGTCACGTAAATAGAAATTATTTTCCTTCCATTAAACTGTTACATGCAATTGTGTTACCTTTGCCCCCCCCCGCAACCAAGGCAAGCTGCATGCCATTTTCCCCATGCCTGCGCAGTGGTATTGGATGCACGAGCGTCTGTATAATGGTGGATCAGAGCGCCCGAGGAGCTGGCTGCACACGTTTACAGGTAAGTAACAGGATTTACATCAAGTGGTGGCTCTATCATTTGAATGAGCACAAGATATGTAGGGACATTAAGGCACAAACAGCCTGTGACTCAATCTCACGAGAATGCCAGGGGAGAATAGTGACCAGCAACATGGCCGACTAAGCGTGTGGCACACGCCCTCAAGGCCGGCTCCACCCAATATCTCTACCAAATGTTATTAGACTAACACAAGAAGTGCTCACAAACAACAAAAAGAGTAAAATACCGAAAAAAAAGAGGTCAAGGTCAAATTCTCCATCATCGCGAACATGTAGTGTTCCTTCAGACATTCTCTGTCCTCCTTCCAGGTCCATGTAATTCCCTACAAGGGTCATTAAGGTCGTCACATTGTCTGCTAAAGCACTGAAAGGTCAGAAAAAAAAAACAGGGATGAGGTCACTCCACTAAAATCAGCTTTATTAGTACCGACACAAGACAGATCCGGTGCTCCCCGACCTTGATACCATTCCTCCAACACACACTCTCCTCCGAACCACGATACCATTCTCCCAACACACACTCTCCTCCGACCTCGATACCATTCCCCCAACACACCCTCCCCTCTGACCTCGATACCATTCCCTCCGACCTCGATACCATTCCCCCAACACACCCTCCCCTCTGACCTCGATACCATTCCCCCAACACACCCTCCCCTCCGACCTCGATACCATTCCCTCCGACACACCCTCCCCTCCGACCTCGATACCATTCCCTCCGACACACCCTCCCCTCCGACCTCGATACCATTCCCCCAACACACACTCTCCTCCGACCTCGATACCATTCTTCCAACACACCCTCCCCTCTGACCTCGATACCATTCCCTCCGACACCAATACCATTCCCCCAACACACCCTCCCCTCCGACCTCGATACCATTCCCCCCAACACACCCTCCCCTCCGACACACTCTCCCCTCAGACCTCGATCCCATTCCCTCCGACACACTCTCCCCCCAGACCTCGATCCCATTCCCTCCGACACACTCTCCCCCCAGACCTCGATCCCATTCCCTCCGACACACTCTCCCCCCAGACCTCGATCCCATTCCCTCCGACACACTCTCCCCCCAGACCTCGATCCCATTCCCTCCGACACACTCTCCCCCCAGACCTCGATCCCATTCCCTCCGACACACTCTCCCCCCAGACCTCGATCCCATTCCCTCCGACACACTCTCCCCCCAGACCTCGATCCCATTCCCTCCGACACACTCTCCCCCCAGACCTCGATTCCATTCCCTCCGACACACTCTCACCCCAGACCTCGATCCCATTCCCTCCGACACACTCTCACCCCAGACCTCGATCCCATTCCCTCCGACACACTCTACCCTCCGACCTCGATACCATTCCCCCAACACACGCTCCCCTCCAACCTCGATCCCATTCCCTCCGACACTCTCCCCCCAGACCTCGATCCCATTCCCTCCGACACACTCTCCCCCCGACCTCGATCCCATTCTCTCAGACACACTCTACCCTCCGACCTCGATCCCATTCTCTCAGACACACTCTCCCCCCCGACCTCGATCCCATTCCCTCCGACACACTCTCCCCCCGACCTCAATACCATTCTCTCAGACACACTCTCCCCCCCGACCTCGATCCCATTCCCTCCGACACACTCTCACCCCAGACCTCGATCCCATTCCCTCCGACACACTCTACCCTCCGACCTCGATACCATTCCCCCAACACACGCTCCCCTCCGACCTCGATCCCATTCCCTCCGACACTCTCCCCCCAGACCTCGATCCCATTCCCTCCGACACACTCTCCCCCCGACCTCGATACCATTCTCTCAGACACACTCTACCCTCCGACCTCGATCCCATTCTCTCAGACACACTCTCCCCCCCCGACCTCGATCCCATTCCCTCCGACACACTCTCCCCCCGACCTCAATACCATTCTCTCAGACACACTCTCCCCCCCGACCTCGATCCCATTCCCTCCGACACACTCTCCCCCCGACCTCGATCCCATTCCCTCCAACACACTCTCCCCCCGACCTCGATACCATTCCCTCCGACACACTCTCCCCCCCGACCTCGATCCCATTCTCTCAGACACACTCTCCCCCCAGACCTCGATTCCATTCCCTCCGACACACTCTCCCCCCAGACCTCGATCCCATTCCCTCCGACACACTCTCCCCCCCGACCTCGATCCCATTCCCTCCGACACACTCTCCCCCCAGACCTCGATCCCATTCCCTCCGACACACTCTCCCCCCAGACCTCGATCCCATTCTCTCAGACACACTCTCCCCCCGACCTCGATACCATTCTCTCAGACACACTCTCCCCCCGACCTCGATCCCATTCCCTCCGACCTCGATACCATTCTCTCAGACACACTCTCCCCCCCGACCTCGATACCATTCCCTCAGACACCCTGACCTAGATAGTATTGTTTATTCTCTGGGAGTAATAAAACAATGTTACATGTGTCTTTATATTTCTGTGGCATATTTTATTTTTTATTATAAAAAACAGGGTAATAAGGTTCCATGGGGTAACAAGGAAGGGGTTCCATGGGGTAACAAGGAAGGGGTTCCATGGGGTAATAAGGTAACATGGGGTAACAAGGAAAGGGTTACATGGGGTAACAGGGAAGGGGTTACATGGGGTAACAAGGAAGGGGTTACATGGGGTAACAGGGAAGGGGTTACATGGGGTAACAGGGAAGGGGTTACATGGGGTAACAGGGAAGGGGTTACATGGGGTAACAAGGAAGGGGTTACATGGGGTAACAAGGAAGGGGTTCCATGGGGTAACAAGGAAGGGGTTCCATGGGGTAATAAGGTTACATGGGGTAACAAGGAAGGGGTTACATGGGGTAACAAGGTAGGGGTTACATGGGGTAATAAGGTTACATGGGGTAACAAGGAAGGGGTTACATGGGGTAATAAGGTTACATGGGGTAACAAGGAAGGGGTTACATGGGGTAACAAGGAAGGGGTTCCATGGGGTAACAAGGAAGGGGTTCCATGGGGTAACAAGGAAGGGGTTCCATGGGGTAACAAGGAAGGGGTTCCATGGGGTAACAAGGAAGGGGTTCCATGGGGTAACAAGGAAGGGGTTCCATGGGGTAATAAGGTTCCATGGGGTAATAAGGAAGGGGTTCCATGGGGTAATAAGGTTACATGGGGTAATAAGTAAGGGGTTCCATGGGGTAACAAGGAAGGGGTTCCATGGGGTAACAAGGAAGGGGTTACATGGGGTAACAAGGAAGGGGTTCCATGGGGTAATAAGGTTCCATGGGGTAATAAGGAAGGGGTTCCATGGGGTAATAAGGTTCCATGGGGTAATAAGGAAGGGGTTACTTGGGGTAATAAGGTTCCATGGGGTAATAAGGTTCCATGGGGTAATAAGAAAGGGTTACTTGGGGTAATAAGGTTCCATGGGGTAATAAGGTTCCATGGGGTAATAAGGAAGGGGTTACTTGGGGTAATAAGGTTCCATGGGGTAATAAGGAAGGGGTTACTTGGGGTAATAAGGTTCCATGGGGTAATAAGGTTCCATGGGGTAATAAGGAAGGGGTTACTTGGGGTAATAAGGTTCCATGGGGTAATAAGGTTCCATGGGGTAATAAGGAAGGGGTTACTTGGGGTAATAAGGTTCCATGGGGTAATAAGGTTCCATGGGGTAATAAGGTTCCATGGGGTAATAAGGTTCCATGGGGTAATAAGGAAGGGGTTACATGGGGTAATAAGGTTCCATGGGGTAATAAGGTTCCATGGGGTAATAAGGTTCCATGGGGTAATAAGGTTCCATGGGGTAATAAGGTTCCATGGGGTAATAAGGAAGGGGTTACTTGGGGTAATAAGGTTCCATGGGGTAATAAGGTTCCATGGGGTAATAAGAGGGGGTTACATACAGTTACGAGCTCCCTCCCCCTGGTCAGCCCCCCATATCTCTGACCTGCTGGGGGGCTCACAGCTCTGAGCCTGGGATCTCCTGCAGCATTCAGCCTCTTGCCGCAGTGCATGCTAGGACTTGGAGTCCTGTGTCTCTCTCACTGCACCGCTTCCAGACAAACGAAACTACCGCTCCCAGCAGCCCCCGCGACTCACTGTGCTTGAGGTAAACCAGGAGAAGTGCCTGGCGTGCTTGCTGCTGGGACTTGTAGTTTCCGTAGCGCCGCTTTGCATGCCGGAACATGCAGTGTCTGTGTCACTAAGCGAAATGGATCTGAGAGCAGAAGGACTAGAAGTCCCATGATGCAGTGCGCGATGTTCAGCTGGAGGGGGCTGACTGGAGAGGACCGGAAAGGGAGGAGCTTGAATAGGTTCCGGTGACTGGTGCCTCCCTTTGCAGCTTTCAGCCAAGGTAATACCCATACCTGGGGTAACAGAGGGGGGCGGGAGAATGGGGGATAACAGGGGGGCTCAGAGAGGGGGGCAGGAAGAATGGGGGATAACAGGGGGGCAGGAAGAATGGGGGATAACAGGGGGGCTCAGAGAGGGGGGCAGGAAGAATGGGGGATAACAGGGGGGCTCAGAGAGGGGTGCAGGATGAATGGGGGATAACAGGGGGGCAGGAAGAATGGGGGATAACAGGGGGGCTCAGAGAGGGGGGCAGGAAGAATGGGGGATAACAGGGGGGCTCAGAGAGGGGGGCAGGAAGAATGGGGGATAACAGGGGGGCTCAGAGAGGGGGGCAGGAAGAATGGGGGATAACAGGGGGGCAGGAAGAATGGGGGATAACAGGGGGGCAGGAAGAATGGGGGATAACAGGGGGGCTCAGAGAGGGGGCAGGAAGAATGGGGGATAACAGGGGGGCAGGAAGAATGGGGGATAACAGGGGGGCTCAGAGAGGGGGGATTACAGGGGGCAGGAGAATGGGGGATTACAGGGGGGCACAGAGAGGGGGGATTACAGGGGGCAGGAGAATGGGGGATTACAGGGGGGCACAGAGAGGGGGGATTACAGGGGGCAGGAAGAATGGGGGATTAGAGGGGGCACAGAGATGGGTGATTACAGGGGGGGCTCAGAGGGGGGCAGGAAGAATGGGGGATTACAGGGGATTACGGGGGGGGGCAGGAAGAATGGGGGATTACAGGGGGGCACAGAGATGGGGGGGATTACAGGGGGGCTCAGAGAGAGGGGGCAGGAGAATGGAGGATAACGGGGCACAGAAAGGGGACAAACGAATGGGGGATTACAGGGGGGCTCAGAGTGGGGTAAGTAGAATGGGGGATAATGGGGCACAGAGAGGGGACAGAAGAATGGGGGATTTCAGAGGGGCAGGAGAATGGGGGATTGTTGGGGGGCAGGAGAATGGGGGATTACAGGGGGGCAGGAGAATGGGGGATTACAGGGGCACAGAGAGGGGGGATTACAGGGGGGCTCAGAGAGGGGGCAGGAGAATAGGGGATTACAGGGGGGCTCAGAGAGGGGACAGGAGAATGGGGGATTACAGAGATCTCTGTGTGTGCTGGAGACTCCCCTTTTGCCTCTGGCAAATTGTGACTCCCTGCTCTCTGGGGGACACACATTTATTAACTCATCTCTCTCCTACCAGGGATGTGCGGCTCCATCTGACAGCCGCTCTGCACCCTGGGACCGGCTCTGCACCCTGGGGTTCCTGTCTCTGTGTATGTATATACCGGCTCTGCACCCTGGGGTTCCTGTCTCTGTGTATGTATATACCGGCTCTGCACCCTGGGGTTCCTGTCTCTGTGTATATACCGGCTCTGCACCCTGGGGTTCCTGTCTCTGTGTATATACCGGCTCTGCACCCTGGGGTTCCTGTCTCTGTGTGTGTATATACCGGCTCTGGACCCTGGGGTTCCTGTCTCTGTGTATGTATATACCGGCCCTGCACCCTGGGGTTCCTGTCTCTGTGTATGTATATACCGGCCCTGCACCCTGGGGTTCCTGTCTCTGTGTATATACCGGCCCTGCACCCTGGGGTTCCTGTCTCTGTGTATATACCGGCCCTGCACCCTGGGGTTCCTGTCTCTGTGTATATACCGGCTCTGCACCCTGGGGTTCCTGTCTCTGTGTGTGTATATACCGGCTCTGCACCCTGGGGTTCCTGTCTCTGTGTATACCGGCTCTGCACCCTGGGGTTCCTGTCTCTGTGTGTATACCGGCTCTGCACCCTGGGGTTCCTGTCTCTGTGTGTGTATATACCGGCTCTGCACCCTGGGGTTCCTGTCTCTGTGTGTATACCGGCTCTGCACCCTGGGGTTCCTGTCTCTGTGTGTATACCGGCTCTGCACCCTGGGGTTCCTGTCTCTGTGTATATACCGGCTCTGCACCCTGGGGTTCCTGTCTCTCTGTGTATATACCGGCTCTGCACCCTGGGGTTCCTGTCTCTGTGTGTGTATATACCGGCTCTGCACCCTGGGGTTCCTGTCTCTGTGTATATACTGGCTCTGCACCCTGGGGTTCCTGTCTCTGTGTATATACCGGCTCTGCACCCTGGGGTTCCTGTCTCTGTGTGTATATACCGGCTCTGCACCCTGGGGTTCCTGTCTCTGTGTGTATATACCGGCTCTGCACCCTGGGGTTCCTGTCTCTGTGTGTATATACCGGCTCTGCACCCTGGGGTTCCTGTCTCTGTGTATATACCGGCTCTGCCCCCTGGGGTTCCTGTCTCTGTGTATATACCGGCTCTGCACCCAGGGGTTCCTGTCTCTGTGTATATACCGGCTCTGCACCCTGGGGTTCCTGTCTCTGTGTATATACCGGCCCTGCACCCTGGGGTTCCTGTCTCTGTGTGTATACCGGCTCTGCACCCTGGGGTTCCTGTCTCTGTGTATATACCGGCTCTGCCCCCTGGGGTTCCTGTCTCTGTGTATATACCGGCTCTGCACCCTGGGGTTCCTGTCTCTATGTATATACCGGCTCTGCACCCTGGGGTTCCTGTCTCTGTGTGTATACCGGCTCTGCACCCTGGGGTTCCTGTCTCTGTGTATATACTGGCTCTGCACCCTGGGGTTCCTGTCTCTGTGTATATACCGGCCCTGCACCCTGGGGTTCCTGTCTCTGTGTATATACCGGCTCTGCACCCTGGGGTTCCTGTCTCTGTGTATATACCGGCTCTGCACCCTGGGGTTCCTGTCTCTGTGTATATACCGGCCCTGCACCCTGGGGTTCCTGTCTCTGTGTGTATACCGGCTCTGCACCCTGGGGTTCCTGTCTCTGTGTATATACCGGCTCTGCCCCCTGGGGTTCCTGTCTCTGTGTATATACCGGCTCTGCACCCTGGGGTTCCTGTCTCTGTGTATATACCGGCTCTGCACCCTGGGGTTCCTGTCTCTGTGTGTATACCGGCTCTGCACCCTGGGGTTCCTGTCTCTGTGTATATACCGGCTCTGCACCCTGGGGTTCCTGTCTCTGTGTATATACCGGCTCTGCACCCTGGGGTTCCTGTCTCTGTGTAAATACCGGCTCTGCACCCTGGGGTTCCTGTCTCTGTGTGTGTATATACCGGCTCTGGACCCTGGGGTTCCTGTCTCTGTGTATGTATATACCGGCCCTGCACCCTGGGGTTCCTGTCTCTGTGTATGTATATACCGGCCCTGCACCCTGGGGTTCCTGTCTCTGTGTATATACCGGCCCTGCACCCTGGGGTTCCTGTCTCTGTGTATATACCGGCCCTGCACCCTGGGGTTCCTGTCTCTGTGTATATACCGGCTCTGCACCCTGGGGTTCCTGTCTCTGTGTAAATACCGGCTCTGCACCCTGGGGTTCCTGTCTCTGTGTATATACCGGCCCTGCACCCTGGGGTTCCTGTCTCTGTGTATATACCGGCTCTGCACCCTGGGGTTCCTGTCTCTGTGTATATACCGGCCCTGCACCCTGGGGTTCCTGTCTCTGTGTATATACCGGCTCTGCACCCTGGGGTTCCTGTCTCTGTGTATATACCGGCCCTGCACCCTGGGGTTCCTGTCTCTGTGTATGTGTATACCGGCTCTGCACCCTGGGGTTCCTGTCTCTGTGTATATACCGGCCCTGCACCCTGGGGTTCCTGTCTCTGTGTATATACCGGCCCTGCACCCTGGGGTTCCTGTCTCTGTGTGTGTATATACCGGCTCTGCACCCTGGGGTTCCTGTCTCTGTGTATATATACCGGCTCTGCACCCTGGGGTTCCTGTCTCTGTGTATATACCGGCTCTGCCCCCTGGGGTTCCTGTCTCTGTGTATATACCGGCTCTGCCCCCTGGGGTTCCTGTCTCTGTGTATATACCGGCTCTGCACCCTGGGGTTCCTGTCTCTGTGTGTGTATATACCGGCTCTGCCCCCTGGGGTTCCTGTCTCTGTGTGTGTATATACCGGCTCTGCCCCCTGGGGTTCCTGTCTCTGTGTATATACCGGCTCTGCCCCCTGGGGTTCCTGTCTCTGTGTATATACCGGCTCTGCCCCCTGGGGTTCCTGTCTCTGTGTGTGTATATACCGGCTCTGCACCCTGGGGTTCCTGTCCCTGTGTATATACCGGCTCTGCACCCTTGGGTTCCTGTCTCTGTGTATATACCGGCTCTGCACCCTGGGGTTCCTGTCTCTGTGTATATACCGGCTCTGCACCCTGGGGTTCCTGTCCCTGTGTATATACCGGCTCTGCACCCTGGGGTTCCTGTCTCTGTGTATATACCGGCCCTGCACCCTGGGGTTCCTGTCTCTGTGTATGTGTATACCGGCTCTGCACCCTGGGGTTCCTGTCTCTGTGTATATACCGGCTCTGCACCCTGGGGTTCCTGTCTCTGTGTATATACCGGCTCTGCACCCTGGGGTTCCTGTCTCTGTGTATATACCGGCTCTGCACCCTGGGGTTCCTGTCTCTGTGTATATACCGGCTCTGCACCCTGGGGTTCCTGTCTCTGTGTATATACCGGCTCTGTACCCTGGGGTTCCTGTCTCTGTGTATGTATATACCGGCTCTGCACCCTGGGGTTCCTGTCTCTGTGTATATACCGGCTCTGCACCCTGGGGTTCCTGTCTCTGTGTATATACCGGCTCTGTACCCTGGGGTTCCTGTCTCTGTGTATATACCGGCTCTGCACCCTGGGGTTCCTGTCTCTGTGTGTATATACCGGCTCTGCACCCTGGGGTTCCTGTCTGTATATACCGGCCCTGCACCCTGGGGTTCCTGTCTCTGTGTGTATATACCGGCTCTGCACCCTGGGGTTCCTGTCTCTGTGTATATACCGGCTCTGCACCCTGGGGTTCCTGTCTCTGTGTATATACCGGCTCTGCACCCTGGGGTTCCTGTCTCTGTGTATATACCGGCCCTGCACCCTGGGGTTCCTGTCTCTGTGTATATACCGGCTCTGCACCCGGGGTTCCTGTCTCTGTGTATGTATATACCGGCCCTGCACCCTGGGGTTCCTGTCTCTGTGTATATACCGGCTCTGCACCCTGGGGTTCCTGTCTCTGTGTATATACCGGCTCTGCACCCGGGGTTCCTGTCTCTGTGTATGTATATACCGGCTCTGCACCCTGGGGTTCCTGTCTCTGTGTATATACCGGCTCTGCACCCTGGGGTTCCTGTCTCTGTGTATATACCGGCTCTGCCCCCTGGGGTCCTGTCTCTGTGTATATACCGGCTTTGCACCCTGGGGTTCCTGTCTCTGTGTATATACCGGCTCTGCCCCCTGGGGTTCCTCTCTCTGTGTATATACCGGCTCTGCACCCTGGGGTTCCTGTCTCTGTGTATATACCGGCTCTGCACCCTGGGGTTCCTGTCTCTGTGTATATACCGGCTCTGCACCCTGGGGTTCCTGTCTCTGTGTATATACCGGCCCTGCACCCTGGGGTTCCTGTCTCTGTGTATATACCGGCTCTGCACCCTGGGGTTCCTCTCTCTGTGTGTATATACCGGCTCTGCACCCTGGGGTTCCTCTCTCTGTGTATATACCGGCTCTGCACCCTGGGGTTCCTGTCTCTGTGTGTATATACCGGCTCTGCACCCTGGGGTTCCTGTCTCTGTGTATATACTGGCTCTGCACCCTGGGGTTCCTCTCTCTGTGTATATACCGGCTCTGCACCCTGGGGTTCCTGTCTCTGTGTATATACTGGCTCTGCACCCTGGGGTTCCTCTCTCTGTGTATATACCGGCTCTGCACCCTATGGTTCCTCTCTCTGTGTATATACCGGCTCTGCACCCTGGGGTTCCTGTCTCTGTGTATATACCGGCTCTGCACCCTGGGGTTCCTCTCTCTGTGTATATACCGGCTCTGCCCCCTGGGGTTCCTCTCTCTGTGTGTATACCGGCTCTGCCCCCTGGGGTTCCTGTCTCTGTGTATATACCGGCTCTGCACCCTGGGGTTCCTGTCCCTGTGTATATACCGGCTCTGCACCCTGGGGTTCCTGTCTCTGTGTGTATACCGGCTCTGCACCCTGGGGTTCCTGTCTCTGTGTATATACCGGCTCTGCCCCCTGGGGTTCCTCTCTCTGTGTATATACCTGCTCTGCACCCTGGGGTTCCTCTCTCTGTGTGTATACCGGCTCTGCACCCTGGGGTTCCTGTCTCTGTGTGTATACCGGCTCTGCACCCTGGGGTTCCTGTCTCTGTGTATATACCGGCCCTGCACCCTGGGGTTCCTCTCTCTGTGTGTATACCGGCTCTGCACCCTGGGGTTCCTCTCTCTGTGTGTATACCGGCTCTGCACCCTGGGGTTCCTCTCTCTGTGTATATACCGGCCCTGCACCCTGGGGTTCCTCTCTCTGTGTATATACCGGCTCTGCACCCTGGGTTTCCTCTCTCTGTGTATATACCGGCCCTGCACCCTGGGGTTCCTCTCTCTGTGTATATACCGGCTCTGCACCCTGGGGTTCCTGTCTCTGTGTATATACCGGCTCTGCACCCTGGGGTTCCTCTCTCTGTGTATATACCGGCTCTGCCCCCTGGGGTTCCTGTCTCTGTGTATATACCGGCTCTGCACCCTGGGGTTCCTGTCTCTGTGTATATACCGGCACTGCACCCTGGGGTTCCTCTCTCTGTGTATATACCGGCCCTGCACCCTGGGGTTCCTGTCTCTGTGTGTATACCGGCTCTGCACCCTGGGGTTCCTGTCTCTGTGTATATACCGGCTCTGCACCCTGGGGTTCCTCTCTCTGTGTATACCGGCCCTGCACCCTGGGGTTCCTCTCTCTGTGTATACCGGCCCTGCACCCTGGGGTTCCTCTCTCTGTGTATATACCGGCTCTGCACCCTGGGGTTCCTCTCTCTGTGTATACCGGCCCTGCACCCTGGGGTTCCTCTCTCTGTGTATATACCGGCCCTGCACCCTGGGGTTCCTGTCTCTGTGTGTATACCGGCTCTGCACCCTGGGGTTCCTGTCTCTGTGTGTATACCGGCTCTGCACCCTGGGGTTCCTCTCTCTGTGTATACCGGCCCTGCACCCTGGGGTTCCTCTCTCTGTGTATATACCGGCCCTGCACCCTGGGGTTCCTGTCTCTGTGTGTATACCGGCTCTGCACCCTGGGGTTCCTGTCTCTGTGTGTATATACCGGCTCTGCACCCTGGGGTTCCTGTCTCTGTATATACCGGCTCTGCACCCTGGGGTTCCTGTCTCTGTGTGTGTATATACCGGCTCTGGACCCTGGGGTTCCTGTCTCTGTGTATGTATATACCGGCTCTGCACCCTGGGGTTCCTCTCTCTGTGTATATACCGGCTCTGCACCCTGGGGTTCCTGTCTCTGTGTATATACCGGCCCTGCACCCTGGGGTTCCTCTCTCTGTGTGTATACCGGCCCTGCACCCTGGGGTTCCTCTCTCTGTGTATATACCGGCTCTGCCCCCTGGGGTTCCTGTCTCTGTGTATATACAGCCCTGCACCCTGGGGTTCCTCTCTCTGTGTGTATACCGGCCCTGCACCCTGGGGTTCCTCTCTCTGTGTATATACCGGCTCTGCACCCTGGGGTTCCTGTCTCTGTGTGTATACCGGCCCTGCACCCTGGGGTTCCTCTCTCTGTGTATATACCGGCCCTGCACCCTGGGGTTCCTCTCTCTGTGTATACCGGCTCTGCACCCTGGGGTTCCTCTCTCTGTGTATACCGGCCCTGCACCCTGGGGTTCCTCTCTCTGTGTATATACCGGCCCTGCACCCTGGGGTTCCTCTCTCTGTGTGTATACCGGCCCTGCACCCTGGGGTTCCTCTCTCTGTGTATATACCGGCCCTGCACCCTGGGGTTCCTCTCTCTGTGTGTATACCGGCCCTGCACCCTGGGGTTCCTCTCTCTGTGTGTATACCGGCCCTGCACCCTGGGGTTCCTCTCTCTGTGTATATACCGGCCCTGCACCCTGGGGTTCCTCTCTCTGTGTGTATACCGGCTCTGCACCCTGGGGTTCCTCTCTCTGTGTGTATACCGGCTCTGCACCCTGGGGTTCCTGTCTCTGTGTGTATACCGGCCCTGCACCCTGGGGTTCCTCTCTCTGTGTGTATACCGGCTCTGCACCCTGGGGTTCCTCTCTCTGTGTGTATACCGGCCCTGCACCCTGGGGTTCCTCTCTCTGTGTATATACCGGCTCTGCACCCTGGGGTTCCTGTCTCTGTGTGTATACCGGCTCTGCACCCTGGGGTTCCTGTCTCTGTGTATATACCGGCTCTGCCCCCTGGGGTTCCTGTCTCTGTGTGTATACCGGCCCTGCACCCTGGGGTTCCTCTCTCTGTGTGTATACCGGCTCTGCACCCTGGGGTTCCTGTCTCTGTGTGTATACCGGCCCTGCACCCTGGGGTTCCTGTCTCTGTGTATATACCGGCTCTGCCCCCTGGGGTTCCTGTCTCTGTGTATATACCGGCTCTGCACCCTGGGGTTCCTGTCTCTGTGTGTATACCGGCCCTGCACCCTGGGGTTCCTCTCTCTGTGTATATACCGGCTCTGTACCCTGGGGTTCCTCTCTCTGTGTATATACCGGCCCTGCACCCTGGGGTTCCTCTCTCTGTGTGTATACCGGCCCTGCACCCAGGGGTTCCTGTCTCTGTGTATATACCGGCTCTGCACCCTGGGGTTCCTCTCTCTGTGTGTATACCGGCCCTGCACCCTGGGGTTCCTGTCTCTGTGTATATACCGGCTCTGCACCCTGGGGTTCCTGTCTCTGTGTGTATACCGGCCCTGCACCCTGGGGTTCCTCTCTCTGTGTATATACCGGCTCTGTACCCTGGGGTTCCTGTCTCTGTGTGTATACCGGCCCTGCACCCTGGGGTTCCTCTCTCTGTGTATATACCGGCCCTGCACCCTGGGGTTCCTGTCTCTGTGTGTATATACCGGCTCTGCACCCTGGGGTTCCTGTCTCTGTATATACCGGCTCTGCACCCTGGGGTTCCTGTCTCTGTGTGTGTATATACCGGCTCTGGACCCTGGGGTTCCTGTCTCTGTGTATGTATATCCCGGCTCTGCACCCTGGGGTTCCTCTCTCTGTGTATATACCGGCTCTGCACCCTGGGGTTCCTGTCTCTGTGTATATACCGGCCCTGCACCCTGGGGTTCCTCTCTCTGTGTGTATACCGGCCCTGCACCCTGGGGTTCCTCTCTCTGTGTATATACCGGCTCTGCCCCCTGGGGTTCCTGTCTCTGTGTATATACCGGCCCTGCACCCTGGGGTTCCTCTCTCTGTGTATATACCGGCTCTGCACCCTGGGGTTCCTGTCTCTGTGTGTATACCGGCCCTGCACCCTGGGGTTCCTGTCTCTGTGTATATACCGGCCCTGCACCCTTTGGTTCCTCTCTCTGTGTATATACCGGCCCTGCACCCTGGGGTTCCTGTCTCTGTGTGTATACCGGCCCTGCACCCTGGGGTTCCTCTCTCTGTGTATATACCGGCCCTGCACCCTGGGGTTCCTCTCTCTGTGTATACCGGCTCTGCACCCTGGGGTTCCTCTCTCTGTGTGTATACCGGCCCTGCACCCTGGGGTTCCTCTCTCTGTGTATATACCGGCTCTGCACCCTGGGGTTCCTCTCTCTGTGTATACCGGCCCTGCACCCTGGGGTTCCTCTCTCTGTGTATATACCGGCCCTGCACCCTGGGGTTCCTCTCTCTGTGTATATACCGGCCCTGCACCCTGGGGTTCCTCTCTCTGTGTGTATACCGGCCCTGCACCCTGGGGTTCCTCTCTCTGTGTATATACCGGCCCTGCACCCTGGGGTTCCTCTCTCTGTGTGTATACCGGCCCTGCACCCTGGGGTTCCTCTCTCTGTGTGTATACCGGCCCTGCACCCTGGGGTTCCTCTCTCTGTGTGTATACCGGCTCTGCACCCTGGGGTTCCTCTCTCTGTGTGTATACCGGCTCTGCACCCTGGGGTTCCTGTCTCTGTGTGTATACCGGCCCTGCACCCTGGGGTTCCTCTCTCTGTGTGTATACCGGCTCTGCACCCTGGGGTTCCTCTCTCTGTGTGTATACCGGCCCTGCACCCTGGGGTTCCTCTCTCTGTGTATATACCGGCTCTGCACCCTGGGGTTCCTGTCTCTGTGTGTATACCGGCTCTGCACCCTGGGGTTCCTGTCTCTGTGTATATACCGGCTCTGCCCCCTGGGGTTCCTGTCTCTGTGTATATACCGGCTCTGCACCCTGGGGTTCCTGTCTCTGTGTGTATACCGGCCCTGCACCCTGGGGTTCCTGTCTCTGTGTATATACCGGCTCTGCCCCCTGGGGTTCCTGTCTCTGTGTATATACCGGCTCTGCACCCTGGGGTTCCTGTCTCTGTGTGTATACCGGCCCTGCACCTTGGGGTTCCTCTCTCTGTGTATATACCGGCTCTGTACCCTGGGGTTCCTCTCTCTGTGTATATACCGGCCCTGCACCCTGGGGTTCCTCTCTCTGTGTGTATACCGGCCCTGCACCCTGGGGTTCCTGTCTCTGTGTATATACCGGCTCTGCACCCTGGGGTTCCTCTCTCTGTGTGTATACCGGCCCTGCACCCTGGGGTTCCTGTCTCTGTGTATATACCGGCTCTGCACCCTGGGGTTCCTGTCTCTGTGTGTATACCGGCCCTGCACCCTGGGGTTCCTCTCTCTGTGTATATACCGGCTCTGTACCCTGGGGTTCCTCTCTCTGTGTATATACCGGCTCTGCACCCTGGGGTTCCTCTCTCTGTGTATATACCGGCTCTGTACCCTGGGGTTCCTGTCTCTGTGTGTATACCGGCCCTGCACCCTGGGGTTCCTCTCTCTGTGTATATACCGGCTCTGCCCCCTGGGGTTCCTCTCTCTGTGTATGTACCGGCCCTGCACCCTGGGGTTCCTCTCTCTGTGTGTGTATACCGGCTCTGCACCCTGGGGTTCCTGTCTCTGTGTATATACCGGCTCTGCACCCTGGGGTTCCTCTCTCTGTGTATATACCGGCCCTGCACCCTGGGGTTCCTCTCTCTGTGTGTATACCGGCCCTGCACCCTGGGGTTCCTCTCTCTGTGTATATACCGGCCCTGCACCCTGGGGTTCCTGTCTCTGTGTATATACCGGCCCTGCACCCTGGGGTTCCTCTCTCTGTGTATATACCGGCTCTGCACCCTGGGGTTCCTGTCTCTGTGTGTATACCGGCTCTGCCCCCTGGGGTTCCTGTCTCTGTGTATATACCGGCTCTGCCCCCTGGGGTTCCTGTCTCTGTGTGTATACCGGCCCTGCACCCTGGGGTTCCTGTCTCTGTGTATATACCGGCTCTGCCCCCTGGGGTTCCTGTCTCTGTGTATATACCGGCTCTGCACCCTGGGGTTCCTGTCTCTGTGTGTATACCGGCCCTGCACCTTGGGGTTCCTCTCTCTGTGTATATACCGGCTCTGTACCCTGGGGTTCCTCTCTCTGTGTATATACCGGCCCTGCACCCTGGGGTTCCTCTCTCTGTGTATATACCGGCCCTGCACCCTGGGGTTCCTCTCTCTGTGTATATACCGGCTCTGCACCCTGGGGTTCCTGTCTCTGTGTATATACCGGCTCTGCACCCTGGGGTTCCTGTCTCTGTGTATATACCGGCCCTGCACCCTGGGGTTCCTGTCTCTGTGTATATACCGGCCCTGCACCCTGGGGTTCCTCTCTCTGTGTATATACCGGCTCTGCACCCTGGGGTTCCTGTCTCTGTGTGTATACCGGCTCTGCCCCCTGGGGTTCCTGTCTCTGTGTATATACCGGCTCTGCCCCCTGGGGTTCCTGTCTCTGTGTGTATACCGGCCCTGCACCCTGGGGTTCCTGTCTCTGTGTATATACCGGCTCTGCCCCCTGGGGTTCCTGTCTCTGTGTATATACCGGCTCTGCACCCTGGGGTTCCTGTCTCTGTGTGTATACCGGCCCTGCACCTTGGGGTTCCTCTCTCTGTGTATATACCGGCTCTGTACCCTGGGGTTCCTCTCTCTGTGTATATACCGGCCCTGCACCCTGGGGTTCCTCTCTCTGTGTATATACCGGCCCTGCACCCTGGGGTTCCTCTCTCTGTGTATATACCGGCTCTGCACCCTGGGGTTCCTGTCTCTGTGTATATACCGGCTCTGCACCCTGGGGTTCCTGTCTCTGTGTATATACCGGCTCTGCACCCTGGGGTTCCTCTCTCTGTGTGTATACCGGCCCTGCACCCTGGGGTTCCTGTCTCTGTGTATATACCGGCTCTGCACCCTGGGGTTCCTGTCTCTGTGTGTATATACCGGCTCTGCACCCTGGGGTTCCTGTCTCTGTGTATATACCGGCCCTGCACCCTGGGGTTCCTCTCTCTGTGTATATACCGGCTCTGTACCCTGGGGTTCCTGTCTCTGTGTGTATACCGGCCCTGCACCCTGGGGTTCCTCTCTCTGTGTATATACCGGCTCTGTACCCTGGGGTTCCTGTCTCTGTGTGTATACCGGCCCTGCACCCTGGGGTTCCTCTCTCTGTGTATATACCGGCTCTGCACCCTGGGGTTCCTGTCTCTGTGTATATACTGGCTCTGCACCCTGGGGTTCCTGTCTCTGTGTATATACCGGCTCTGCACCCTGGGGTTCCTCTCTCTGTGTATACCGGCCCTGCACCCTGGGGTTCCTCTCTCTGTGTATATACCGGCCCTGCACCCTGGGGTTCCTCTCTCTGTGTGTATACCGGCCCTGCACCCTGGGGTTCCTCTCTCTGTGTATATACCGGCCCTGCACCCTGGGGTTCCTCTCTCTGTGTGTATACCGGCCCTGCACCCTGGGGTTCCTCTCTCTGTGTATATACCGGCTCTGCCCCCTGGGGTTCCTCTCTCTGTGTATATACCGGCTCTGCACCCTGGGGTTCCTGTCTCTGTGTATATACCGGCCCTGCACCCTGGGGTTCCTCTCTCTGTGTATATACCGGCCCTGCCCCCTGGGGTTCCTCTCTCTGTGTATATACTGGCTCTGCCCCCTGGGGTTCCTGTCTCTGTGTATATACCGGCCCTGCACCCTGGGGTTCCTGTCTCTGTGTATATACCGGCCCTGCACCCTGGGGTTCCTCTCTCTGTGTATATACCGGCTCTGCACCCTGGGGTTCCTCTCTCTGTGTATATACCGGCTCTGCACCCTGGGGTTCCTGTCTCTGTGTATATACCGGCTCTGCACCCTGGGGTTCCTGTCTCTGTGTATATACCGGCCCTGCACCCTGGGGTTCCTCTCTCTGTGTATATACCGGCCCTGCACCCTGGGGTTCCTCTCTCTGTGTATATACCGGCTCTGCACCCTGGGGTTCCTGTCTCTGTGTATATACCGGCTCTGCACCCTGGGGTTCCTGTCTCTGTGTATATACCGGCCCTGCACCCTGGGGTTCCTCTCTCTGTGTATATACCGGCCCTGCACCCTGGGGTTCCTGTCTCTGTGTATATACCGGCCCTGCACCCTGGGGTTCCTCTCTCTGTGTATATACCGGCTCTGTACCCTGGGGTTCCTGTCTCTGTGTATGTATATACCGGCCCTGCACCCTGGGGTTCCTGTCTCTGTGTATATACCGGCCCTGCACCCTGGGGTTCCTCTCTCTGTGTATATACCGGCCCTGCACCCTGGGGTTCCTCTCTCTGTGTATATACCGGCTCTGTACCCTGGGGTTCCTCTCTCTGTGTATATACCGGCTCTGTACCCTGGGGTTCCTCTCTCTGTGTGTATACCGGCTCTGTACCCTGGGGTTCCTCTCTCTGTGTGTATACCGGCTCTGTACCCTGGGGTTCCTGTCTCTGTGTGTATACCGGCCCTGCACCCTGGGGTTCCTCTCTCTGTGTATATACCGGCTCTGCCCCCTGGGGTTCCTGTCTCTGTGTATATACCGGCTCTGTACCCTGGGGTTCCTCTCTCTGTGTATATACCGGCTCTGTACCCTGGGGTTCCTCTCTCTGTGTGTATACCGGCTCTGTACCCTGGGGTTCCTCTCTCTGTGTATATACCGGCCCTGCACCCTGGGGTTCCTGTCTCTGTGTATATACCGGCTCTGTACCCTGGGGTTCCTCTCTCTGTGTGTATACCGGCTCTGTACCCTGGGGTTCCTCTCTCTGTGTATATACCGGCTCTGTACCCTGGGGTTCCTCTCTCTGTGTGTATACCGGCTCTGCACCCTGGGGTTCCTCTCTCTGTGTATATACCGGCTCTGTACCCTGGGGTTCCTGTCTCTGTGTATATACCGGCCCTGCACCCTGGGGTTCCTGTCTCTGTGTATATACCGGCCCTGCACCCTGGGGTTCCTCTCTCTGTGTATATACCGGCCCTGCACCCTGGGGTTCCTCTCTCTGTGTATATACCGGCTCTGTACCCTGGGGTTCCTCTCTCTGTGTGTATACCGGCTCTGTACCCTGGGGTTCCTCTCTCTGTGTATATACCGGCTCTGTACCCTGGGGTTCCTCTCTCTGTGTGTATACCGGCTCTGCACCCTGGGGTTCCTCTCTCTGTGTATATACCGGCTCTGCACCCTGGGGTTCCTCTCTCTGTGTGTATACCGGCTCTGTACCCTGGGGTTCCTCTCTCTGTGTATATACCGGCTCTGTACCCTGGGGTTCCTCTCTCTGTGTGTATACCGGCTCTGCACCCTGGGGTTCCTCTCTCTGTGTATATACCGGCCCTGCACCCTGGGGTTCCTCTCTCTGTGTATATACCGGCCCTGCACCCTGGGGTTCCTCTCTCTGTGTATATACCGGCCCTGCACCCTGGGGTTCCTCTCTCTGTGTATATACCGGCTCTGCACCCTGGGGTTCCTCTCTCTGTGT
The DNA here is from genome assembly GCA_036172795.1 of Pelodytes ibericus. NCBI lineage: Eukaryota > Metazoa > Chordata > Amphibia > Anura > Pelodytidae > Pelodytes > Pelodytes ibericus. Next base: position 228,314,233 of record CM069859.1, read on the forward strand.
ATATACCGGCCCTGCACCCTGGGGTTCCTGTCTCTGTGTATATACCGGCCCTGCACCCTGGGGTTCCTCTCTCTGTGTATATACCGGCCCTGCACCCTGGGGTTCCTCTCTCTGTGTATATACCGGCCCTGCACCCTGGGGTTCCTCTCTCTGTGTATATACCGGCCCTGCACCCTGGGGTTCCTCTCCATCCTCACTGTATCTCTAGTTATGTTTCCAGGTGAGACCCCCGCAGGTCAGGCAGACTTTACCATGGGCTCCTTTCCTGTTTCAGGCAGGCATGATGAGTGATCCGAGGGAGCGGACATACGTGTGGGGTCCTCTGCTCTCTGATGATGACACGGATGAGAGGCCGTACGCAGGTAAGGGGGTCACCAGAGGAGGGGGGTGTCAGGAGACCGCCCACTCAAACATGCATTTAATAGGCAGCTGGACCTGAAACAACCACACAAGATTGCATGATCCCCCCAATCTGAGCCAGGGAATAGCAAAGTAACCAGAGAATGGCACACGATGCAATCCAACTCGGATACTTTGGCCTTAAGTTAAATATTCCCTTCTCTGTTCCCTCTTTAACCCTTAAAGGGCCAGGGATTTTCCTGGGCCAAGGACCAGAGCGTTTTTCAATTTTTAATATACAGTTTTTGAAACATAATTTTCCTCTGTCTCATTTAACGTACCCATACAAGTTATATGTTGTTTTTTAAAGGACAGTTAGAGCTTTCTTTTGATACCCTATACATAAAAATGATTTACATTTTAGTATTAAAAAGTACATATAAAAGAGGAAATTTTGGGAAAAAAAAAAGTTTTTCCCCATTATTTTCCGAATAATAAGCTACATAACTAGTGCAACACTAACCCCTGTATCCCACCTAATTAACTAACTAATACAAAAGACAAATACTGGTTCCCAAACCCCCCATAACAAAAAAGACAGAAAAAAAAACTCTGAAGAGTGCGATGTCAGATCCATAAAAATCATACAACAGGCATGCAGGGGTTAAATTTTAATTAAATAAATATATTTAAATTACCTTTATTTATTAAAAAAAAACTTTATAAAGTGCAAAAATAAAAAAAAGTTGTAAAAAAAAACACCTAAATGAGGGCCATAAAGTGGAAGAAAACTGATCACAGTTACAAACTGTGATCAGCAATGAAAGGGTTATATATTTTTTTTGTGCATACATATATTACACAGGAGCCTGTACAGAGCAGACATATAATAATACCAGGTGAATGATAACTATACTTGCAGTGTGTGCATACATATATTACACAGGAGCCTGTACAGAGCAGACATATAATAATACCAGGTGAATGATAACTATACTTGCAGTGTGTGCATACATATATTACACAGGAGCCTGTACAGTGCAGACATATAATAATAACAGATGAATGATAACTATACTTGCAATGTGTGCATACATATATTACACAGGATTCTGTACAGATCAGACATATAATAATACTAGGTGAATGATAACTATACTTGCAGTGTGTGCATACATATATTACACAGGAGTCTGTACAGAGCAGACATATAATAATACCAGGTGAATGATAACTATACTTGCAGTGTGTGCATACATATATTACACAGGATTCTGTACAGATCAGACATATAATAATACTAGGTGAATGATAACTATACTTGCAGTGTGTGCATACATATATTACACAGGAGTCTGTACAGAGCAGACATATAATAATACCAGGTGAATGATAACTATACTTGCAGTGTGTGCATACATATATTACACAGGAGTCTGTACAGAGCAGACATATAATAATACCAGGTGAATGATAACTATACTTGCAGTGTGTGCATACATATATTACACAGGAGCCTGTACAGAGCAGACATATAATAATACCAGGTGAATGATAACTATACTTGCAGTGTGTGCATACATATATTACACAGGAGTCTGTACAGAGCAGACATATAATAATAACAGATGAATGATAACTATACTTGCAATGTGTGCATACATATATTACACAGGAGTCTGTACAGAGCAGACATATAATAATACCAGGTGAATGATAACTATACTTGCAGTGTGTGCATACATATATTACACAGGAGTCTGTACAGAGCAGACATATAATAATACCAGGTGAATGATAACTATCCTTGCAGTGTGTGCATACATATATTACACAGGAGCCTGTACAGAGCAGATATATAATAATACTAGGTGAATGATAACTATACTTGCAGTGTGTGCATACATATATTACACAGGAGTCTGTACAGAGCAGACATATAATAATACCAGGTGAATGATAACTATACTTGCAATGTGTGCATACATATATTACACAGGAGTCTGTACTGAGCAGACATATAATAATACTAGGTGAATGATAACTATACTTGCAGTGTGTGCATACATATATTACACAGGAGTCTGTACAGATCAGACATATAATAATACCAGGTGAATGATAACTATACTTGCAGTGTGTGCATACATATATTACACAGAAGTCTGTACAGAGCAGACATAAAATAATACCAGGTGAATGATAACTATACTTGCAGTGTGTGCATACATATATTACACAGGAGCCTGTACAGAGCAGATATATAATAATACTAGGTGAATGATAACTATACTTGCAGTGTGTGCATACATATATTACACAGGAGCCTGTACAGAGCAGACATATAATAATACCAGGTGAACGATAATTATACTTGCAATGTGTGCATACATATATTACACAGGAGTCTGTACAGAGCAGACATATAATAATACCAGGTGAATGATAACTATACTTGCAGTGTGTGCATACATATATTACACAGGAGCCTGTACAGAGCAGACATATAATAATACCAGGTGAATGATAACTATACTTGCAATGTGTGCATACATTTATTTCACAGAAGTCTGTACAGAGCAGACCTATAATAATATCAGGTGAATGATAACTATACTTGCAATGTGTGCATACATATATTACACAGGATTCTGTACAGAGCAGACATATAATAATACCAGGTGAATGATAACTATACTTGCAGTATGTGCATACATATATTACACAGGAGTCTGTACAGAGCAGACATATAATAATACCAGGTGAATGATAACTATACTTGCAGTGTGTGCATACATATATTACACAGGAGTCTGTACAGATCAGACATATAATAATACCAGGTGAATGATAACTATACTTGCAATGTGTGCATACATATATTACACAGGAGCCTGTACAGAGCAGATATATAATAATACTAGGTGAATGATAACTATACTTGCAGTGTGTGCATACATATATTACACAGGAGTCTGTACAGAGCAGACATATAATAATACAAGGTGAATGATAACTATATGTGCAATGTGTGCATACATATATTACACAGGAGTCTGTACACAGCAGACATATAATAATACCAGGTGAATGATAACTATACTTGCAGTGTGTGCAAACATATATTACACAGGAGTATGTACAGAGCAGACATATAATAATACCAGATGAATGATAACTATACTTGCAGTGTGTGCATACATATATTACACAGGAGTCTGTACAGAGCAGACATATAATAATACCAGATGAATGATAACTATACTTGCAGTGTGTGCAGACATATAATAATACCAGGTGAATGATAACTATATGTGCAATGTGTGCATACATATATTACACAGGACTCTGTACAGAGCAGACATATAATAATACCAGGTGAATGATAACTATACTTGCAATGTGTGCATACATATATTACACAGGAGCCTGTACAGATCAGACATATAATAATACCAGGTGAATGATAACTAAACCTGCATTGTGTGCATACATATATTACACAGGAGCCTGTACAGCAAGGGTTGCCGAGTCAGTCGGTGTTTTTGGAAACTACCTTGATTAATTAACTGATTTCCCCCAAGGAATGAGAAGTAGGAGGAGTTACTGTCAGATCTATTCAGGTAGCGGATCATACAGCTGTATGCGTGGAATGAGAAGTAGGAGGAGTTACTGTCAGATCTATTCAGGTAGCCGATCATACAGCTGTATGCATGGAATGAGAAGTAGGAGGAGTTAATGTCAGATCTATTCAGGTAGCTGATCATACAGCTGTATGCGTGGAATGAGAAGTAGGAGGAGTTAATGTCAGATCTATTCAGGTAGCCGATCATACAGCTGTATGCGTGGAATGAGAAGTGGGAGGAGTTAATGTCAGATCTATTCAGGTAGCTGATCATACAGCTGTATGCGTGGAATGAGAAGTAGGAGGAGTTAATGTCAGATCTATTCAGGTAGCTGATCATACAGCTGTATGCGTGGAATGAGAAGTAGGAGGAGTTAATGTCAGATCTATTCAGGTATCCGATCATACAGCTGTATGCATGGAATGAGAAGTAGGAGGAGTTAATGTCAGATCTATTCAGGTAGCTGATCATACAGCTGTATGCGTGGAATGAGAAGTAGGAGGAGTTAATGTCAGATCTATTCAGGTAGCTGATCATACAGCTGTATGCGTTGAATGAGAAGTAGGAGGAGTGTCAGATCTATTCAGGTAGCTGATCATACAGCTGTATGCGTGGAATGAGAAGTAGGAGGAGTTAATGTCAGATCTATTCAGGTAGCCGATCATACAGCTGTATGCGTGGAATGAGAAGTAGGAGGAGTTACTGTCAGATCTATTCAGGTAGCTGATCATACAGCTGTATGCGTGGAATGAGAAGTAGGAGGAGTTAATGTCAGATCTATTCAGGTAGCCGATCATACAGCTGTATGCGTGGAATGAGAAGTAGGAGGAGTTAATGTCAGATCTATTCAGGTAGCTGATCATACAGCTGTATGCATGGAATGAGAAGTAGGAGGAGTTAATATCAGATCTTTTCAGGGAGCCGATCATACAGCTGTATGCGTGGAATGAGAAGTAGGAGGAGTTACTGTCGGATCTATTCAGGTAGCTGATCATACAGCTGTATGCGTGGAATGAGAAGTAGGAGGAGTTAGTGTCAGATCTATTCAGGTAGCTGATCATACAGCTGTATGCGTGGAATGAGAAGTAGGAGGAGTTAGTGTCAGATCTATTCAGGTAGCTGATCATACAGCTGTATGCGTGGAATGAGAAGTAGGAGGAGTTAATGTCAGATCTATTCAGGTAGCCGATCATACAGCTGTATGCGTGGAATGAGAAGTAGGAGGAGTTGCTGTCAGATCTATTCAGGTAGCCGATCATATAGCTGTATGCGTGGAATGAGAAGTAGGAGGAGTTAATGTCAGATCTATTCAGGTAGCCGATCATATAGCTGTATGTGTGGAATGAGAAGTAGGAGGAGTTAATGTTAGATATATTCAGGTAGCCGATCATACAGCTGTATGCGTGGACTGAGAAGTAGGAGGAGTTAATGTCAGATCTATTCAGGTAGCTGATCATACAGCTGTATGCGTGGAATGAGAAGTAGGAGGAGTTAATGTCAGATCTATTCAGGTAGCTGATCATACAGCTGTACGCGTGGAATGAGAAGTAGGAGGAGTTAATGTCAGATCTATTCAGGTAGGTGATCATACAGCTGTATGCGTGGAATGAGAAGTAGGAGGAGTTACTGTCAGATCTATTCAGGTAGCTGATCATACAGCTGTACGCGTGGAATGAGAAGTAGGAGGAGTTAATGTCAGATCTATTCAGGTAGCTGATCATACAGCTGTATGCGTGGAATGAGAAGTAGGAGGAGTTATATCAGATCTATTAAGGTAGACGATCATACAGCTGTATGCATGGAATGAGAAGTAGGAGGAGTTAATGTCAGATCTATTCAGGTAGCCGATCATACAGCTGTATGCGTGGAATGAGAAGTAGGAGGAGTTAATGTCAGATCTATTCAGGTAGCCGATCATACAGCTGTATGCGTGGAATGAGAAGTAGGAGGAGTTAATGTCAGATCTATTCAGGTAGACGATCATACAGCTGTATGCGTGGAATGAGAAGTAGGAGGAGTTAATGTCAGATCTATTCAGGTAGCTGATCATACAGCTGTATGCCTGGAATGAGAAGTAGGAGGAGTTAATGTCAGATCTATTCAGGTAGACGATCATACAGCTGTATGCGTGGAATGAGATGTAGGAGGAGTTAATGTCAGATCTGTTCAGGTAGCTTATCATACAGCTGTATGCGTGGAACGAGAAGTAGGAGGAGTTAATGTCAGATCTATTCAGGTAGCCGATCATTCAGCTGTATGCGTGGAATGAGAAGTAGGAGGAGTTAATGTCAGATCTATTCAGGTAGCCGATCATACAGCTGTATGCGTGGAATGAGAAGTAGGAGGAGTTAATGTCAGATCTATTCAGGTAGCTGATCATACAGCTGTATGCGTGGAATGAGAAGTAGGAGGAGTTAATGTCAGATCTATTCAGGTAGCCGATCATACAGCTGTATGCGTGGAATGAGAAGTAGGAGTAGTTAATGTCAGATCTATTCAGGTAGCCGATCATACAGCTGTGTGCGTGGAATGAGAAGTAGGAGGAGTTAATGTCAGATCTATTCAGGTAGCTTATCATACAGCTGTATGCGTGGAATGAGAAGTAGGAGGAGTTAATGTCAGATCTGTTCAGGTAGCCGGTCATACAGCTGTATGTGTGGAATGAGAAGTAGGAGGAGTTAATGTCAGATCTATTCAGGTAGCCGATCATACAGCTGTATGCGTGTAATGAGAAGTAGGAGGAGTTAATGTCAGATCTATTCAGGTAGCTGTTCATACAGCTGTATGTGTGGAATGAGAAGTAGGAGGAGTTAATGTCAGATCTATTTTTTGGAGCCGATCATACAGCTGTACGCGTGGAATGAGAAGTAGGAGGAGTTAATGTCAGATCTATTCAGGTAGCTGATCATACAGCTGTATGCGTGGAATGAGAAGTAGGAGGAGTTAATGTCAGATCTATTCAGGTAGCTGATCATACAGCTGTATGCGTGGAATGAGAAGTAGGAGGAGTTAATGTCAGATCTATTCAGGTAGCCGATCATACAGCTGTATGCGTGGAATGAGAAGTAGGAGGAGTTAATGTCAGATCTATTCAGGTAGCTGATCATACAGCTGTACGCGTGGAATGAGAAGTAGGAGGAGTTAATGTCAGATCTATTCAGGTAGCCGATCATACAGCTGTATGTGTGGAATGAGAAGTAGGAGGAGTTAATGTCAGATCTATTCAGGTAGCTGATCATACAGCTGTATGCGTGGAATGAGAAGTAGGAGGAGTTAATGTCAGATCTATTCAGGTAGCCGATCATACAGCTGTATGTGTGGAATGAGAAGTAGGAGGAGTTAATGTCAGATCTATTCAGGTAGCTGATCATACAGCTGTATGCGTGGAAAGAGACGTAGGAGGAGTTAATGTCAGATCTATTCAGGTAGCCGATCATACAGCTGTATGTGTGGAATGAGAAGTAGGAGGAGTTATATCAGATCTATTCAGGTAGCCGATCATACAGCTGTATGCGTGGAATGAGAAGTAGGAGGAGTTATATCAGATCTATTCAGGTAGCCGATCATACAGCTGTATGCGTGGAATGAGAAGTAGGAGGAGTTAATGTCAGATCTATTCAGGTAGCTGATCATACAGCTGTATGCATGGAATGAGAAGTGGGAGGAGTTAATGTCAGATCTGTTCAGGTAGCTGATCATACAGCTGTATGCGTGGAATGAGAAGTAGGAGGACTTAATGTCAGATCTATTCAGGTAGCCGATCATACAGCTGTATGGGTGGAATGAGAAGTAGGAGGAGTTATATCAGATCTATTCAGGTAGCTGATCATACAGCTGTATGCGTGGAATGAGAAGTAGGAGGAGTTAATGTCAGATCTATTCAGGTAGCTGATCATACAGCTGTATGCGTGGAATGAGAAGTAGGAGGAGTTAATGTCAGATCTATTCAGGTAGCCGATCATACAGCTGTATGCATGGAATGAGAAGTAGGAGGAGTTAATGTCAGATCTATTCTGGTAGCTGATCATACAGCTGTATGCGTGGAATGAGAAGTAGGAGGAGTTACTGTCAGATCTATTCAGGTAGCCGATCATACAGCTGTATGCGTGGAATGAGAAGTAGGAGGAGTTAATGTCAGATCTATTCAGGTAGCCGATCATACAGCTGTATGCGTGGAATGAGAAGTAGGAGGAGTTAATGTCAGATCTATTCTGGTAGCTGATCATACAGCTGTATGCGTGGAATGAGAAGTAGGAGGAGTTACTGTCAGATCTATTCAGGTAGCCGATCATACAGCTGTATGCGTGGAATGAGAAGTAGGAGGAGTTAATGTCAGATCTATTCAGGTAGCCGATCATTCAGCTGTATGCGTGGAATGAGAAGTAGGAGGAGTTAATGTCCGATCTATTCAATTTAATAGTGATAACAGTAGTAATTCAGACTGTGTGATTGAGGGACGGCTGCTGCCACGTTAAACTGAATAAAACTATGGATATTTTTTAGTCCAAAGATCCTGGTTCTGATCAGAGTGATGAGAGCGACCCAGAGAGAGGCGCCTTCACAGTTTTGTTTGAGTGTGCCTAAATATTGCGATGTGTATGTTGGTGAGCTGCTGTTCTGTGCATCCTCTTGTTCCTTTGTTTCGGCATAGAAAGTTCATACATGTTAGCGTGTTAAAGTAATCGCGGTGCGCAGAGCTAGCTAAGGGGAAGGTCTCGCTCTGGCTGTGACGAGGATTGTAATGTTCTATTCTTTTTCAGAGGGCTTTGGCCCCATTACTGGTGATGAAGACAGTGCAATGTTCATGGAGCAGTGTGGGGTGCTGCTGGACTGTCATGATGATGTTTCCGAGTCGGCCCCAGGTGAAGAGAGCGAGGAAAGCTTGTTTGAGGCAGATAAGAAGGATGGCTGCCTCTCTGGCAGCTCTCCTTCCAAACCCGCGCAGAGTGGCAAGCTGTCCAGCATCATCGCCCACCTACAGAACCTGGCCTGTGAGCGGGAGTCTACACGGAGGGAAGCTGAGGAGGACACCGCGTTCCAGATGGGAGAAAGCCCATACACATTCAGTAACGAAGGCATGACCTTCGACGAGCACGCAGAGAGTTCCGCCCGAGCTCGCTCTCACTCGTCTGACCAAAGGCTAAAGGCCTTCAAGGCAATCAAAATCTTACAGGATACGGACTCCAAGGACAAAAAGTACATTTGTGTGGAGTGTGGTAAGACCAGCCGCTATAAGTCTGCCTACCTGCGGCACAAGCGGACTCACACTGGGGAAAAGCCCTTTAGTTGCACTGATTGTGGGAAATGTTTCCGGAGAAGTTCCCAGCTGGTGACCCACCAGCGCATCCACACTGGGGAGAAACCCTACACCTGCCTGCGCTGTGGCAAGAGCTTCAGCTGCAACTCCACCTTAGTGACCCACCAGAGGACCCACACGGGTGAAAAGCCCTACACCTGCCTGGAGTGCGGGAAGGGCTTCATCCACAGCTCTGATTACAACCGGCACCATAGAGTCCACCGGGGTGAGAAACGCTACACCTGCAAGGAGTGCGGGAAAAGCTTTAGCCAGAGCTCCTACTTGGTGATTCATCAGCGCATTCACACTGGCGAGAAGCCCTTTATGTGCAATGAGTGCGGGAAGTGCTTCAGCCGGAACTCTTCACTGGTGACGCACCAGAGGGTTCACACGGGTGAGAGGCCATACACCTGTGCCGAGTGTGGAAAGAGCTTCCGCCAGAGCTCCCACCTGCTCATCCACCAGAGGACCCACACTCCGGACAGTCACCTTGCATTGCGCGCCATGATGTGAGAGGTTGGTGGTGGGGGGTGTCTCACTTTCTGCCTCCTTCCAAAGATCACACGTATGTAGGAAGCTCTGGCCACACTCCATCCTCCAAGGGCTGCCTCCACCAACCAGTGACTTCTTGGTGCTAATGGAGACCCAGTGACTGCCGCTGTATTCCTTGTAGTTTGCTAATGTTTCAGGTCAGTCCTGGTCCCCTCTCCCATGGGTGGCAGGACCCCAATGTCCGCCTCTCTGTCTATTTATACATAATCGCTAGGCACTTGCGCCGCTGGCTGTCCTTGATTGCATGCCTCTGACATTGAGCTGCTCTGTTTAGTGTACACTGTCCTGTCATGTTTAGGATTTTGGTTTTATTTCAGTTAAAGTTTAAATGCGGAATACATCGTGTGCTTCTTCTGGTTACCCGCTGGTCCGAGGGTTACTGGAATATCATGGGGTCCATTACTTTCAATCCCCTATGTCGGGAGGTCTTCTGAGCATTAAGTAGAACAAAGTGTGCACTCCACTCGCCAAGTAGTGAATGAATAAAGTGCTTTAATGCTTTCAAAAAATCCAAACAAACAGGGTACGGTACAATCTACGGATAATAAAGTGAAAAGGAAAGGCCACCTAACGCTTTTCGTGTGTCACCACGCTTAGTCATAGTCAGGGAGGTCTTCTGACTCTGTGGGAGGGGACAGGTATGTCTGCTACTAGTTGATGCACTTTACCGCGCGTTCTGGCCCTCCCCCGCCTGTACCCCGCGCTCTGTCCCTCCCCCCCGTACCCCGCGCTCTGTCCCTCCCCCTCTGTACCCCGCACTCTGTCCCTCCCCCTCTGTACCCCGTGCTCTCTCCCTCCCCCGCCTGTACCCCGTGCTCTCTCCCTTCCCCGCCTGTACCCCGCGCTCTCTCCCTCCCCTCCTGTAACCTGCGCTCTGTCCCTCCCCAGCCTGTATCCCGCTCTCTGTCCCTCCCCAGCCTGTACCCCGCGCTCTGTCCCTCTCCCCGCTGTACCCCACGCTCTTTCCCTCTCCCCGCTGTACCCCACGCTCTGTCCCTCCCCCACCTGTACCCCAGGCTCTGTCCCTCCCCCTCTGTACCCCGCGCTCTCTCCCTCCCCCGCCTGTACCCCGCGCTCTGTCCCTGTACCCTGCGCTATTTCCCTCCCCCTGTACCCCGTGCTCTCTCCCTCCCCCCCTGTACCCCGCGCTCTGTTCCTCCGCCCCGTAACCCGTGCTCTTTTCCTCCGCCTTGTACCCCGCGCTCTGTCCCTCCCCCTCTGTACCCCGGGCTCTCTCCCTAGCCCGCCTGTACCCCGGGCTCTCTCCCTCCCCCGCCTGTACCCCGCGCTCTCTCCCTCCCCCGCCTGTACCCCGTGCTCTGTCCCTCCCCTCCTGTAACCCGCGCTCTGTTCCTCCCCCCTGTATCCCGCTCTCTGTCCCTCCCCAGCCTGTACCCCGCGCTCTGTCCCTCTCCCCGCTGTACCCCGCGCTCTTTCCCTCCCCCGCCTGTACCCTGCGCTCTGTCTCTCCCCCTCCTGTACCCTGTGCTCTGTCCCTCTCCCCGCTGTACCCCACGCTCTGTCCCTCCCCCACCTGTACCCCAGACTCTGTCCCTCCCCCTCTGTACCCCGCGCTCTCTCCCTCCCGTGCTCTGTCCCTGTACCCTGCGCTATTTCCCTCCCCCTGTACCCCGTGCTCTCTCCCTCCCCCGCCTGTACCCCGCCGCTCTCTCCCTCCCCCGCCTGTACCCCGCGCTCTCTCCCTCCCCCGCCTGTACCCCGTGCTCTGTCCCTCCCCTCCTGTACCCCGCGCTCTGTCCCTCCCCCCTGTATCCCGCTCTCTGTCCCTCCCCAGCCTGTACCCCGCACTCTGTCCCTCTCCCCGCTGTACCCCACGTTCTTTCCCTCCCCCGCCTGTACCCTGCGCTCTGTTCCTCCGCCCCGTACCCCGTGCTCTTTTCCTCCGCCTTGTACCCCGCGCTCTGTCCCTTCCCCTCTGTACCCCGCGCTCTGTCCCTTCCCCTCTGTACCCCGTGCTCTCTCCCTCCCCCGCCTTTACCCCGGATTCTCTCCCTCCCCCGCCTGTACCCCGCCGCTCTCTCCCTCCCCCCTGTATCCCGCTCTCTGTCCCTCCCCCTCCTGTACCCCGCGCTCTGTCCCTCTCCCTCCTGTACCCCGCGCTCTGTGCCTCTCCCGCGTATGTTTTGTGATGTCACTGGAACACCTGCGCGTATTAATGAGAAAGAAAAAAAATCATTCAAAATGGCAGCATGAGGTAAGTGAATAACCTTCCAGCGGAAGCTGTAAAGGCTGACACTGTAAGGAGTAGTATATACCTGGAATAACCTTCCAACAGAAGCTGTAAAGGCTGACGCTGTAAAGAGTAGTAGATTCCTGGAATAACCTCCCAGCGGAAGCAGTAAAGGCTGACGCTGTAAAGAGTAGTAGATACCTGAAATAACCTTCCAGCGGAAGCAGTAAAGGCTGAAACTAAGGAGAAGTAGATACCTGGAGTAACCTCCCAGCGGAAGCAGTAATGGCCGACACTGTAAAGCTTAGGAGATACCTGGAATAACCTTCCAGCGGAATCAGTAATGGCTGACACTGTAAAGCGTAGGAGATACCTGGAATAACCTCCCAGCAGAAGCAGTAATGGCTGACACTGTAAAGCGTAGGAGATACCTGGAATAACCTCCCAGCGGAAGTAGTAATGGCTGACACTGTAAGGAGTAGGAGATACCTGGAATAACCTCCCAGCAGAAGCAGTAATGGCTGACACTGTAAAGCGTAGGAGATACCTGGAATAACCTCCCAGCGGAAGTAGTAATGGCTGACACTGTAAGGAGTAGGAGATACCTGGAATAACCTCCCAGCAGAAGCAGTAATGGCTGACACTGTAAAGCGTAGGAGATACCTGGAATAACCTCCCAGCAGAAGCAGTAATGGCTGACACTGTAAAGCGTAGGAGATACCTGGAATAACCTCCCAGCGGAAGTAGTAATGGCTGACACTGTAAGGAGTAGGAGATACCTGGAATAACCTCCCAGCAGAAGCAGTAATGGCTGACACTGTAAAGCGTAGGAGATACCTGGAATAACCTCCCAGCGGAAGTAGTAATGGCTGACACTGTAAAGCGTAGGAGATACCTGGAATAACCTCCCAGCGGAAGCACTAATGGCTGACACTGTAAGGAGTAGGAGATACCTGGAATAACCTCCCAGCGGAAGCAGTAATGGCTGACGCTGTAAGGAGTGGAGATACCTGAAATACATAGTAGCTATAAATGGGGCCAGGTACCTTACGTGCAGACTGAGAGCCAAGTGGCCCCAGATACAAATCTCCACCCGACATTAACGCATCATAGAAAACTGAAAGACAAGAACTATATCTTGTGCAGTAGATGTCAGGATCTCGGTATAAAATGCAGCTTTTATTGCTTAGAAAAGTGAAATAAAATGACAGCCATCTCATTATATCTAGAGCGACCAGGGGCATGTGCTGTACTAGTTAGAAGACAAGGTCCTCGTGTGACGTGTCTCAATCATTGCACAGTTCTGAACACCTGGGACAAAGTATTACGAGTTGACCTGATGTACCCCAGGTTTAACATACTGCTAAAGACACAGTAACATCTGTCAGGAGTGAGGTCATTGGTCTAAAATGGCCAGTAGATGGCGCTGTATGCTGAGTACAAGTCTCAAACGTGCAAAGTAAGTTCAATTAAAAGGTGATTCAGTATAAAGAATAATGTGGATTAAATGGGATTAGATTGGAATAATAACCCTTTATTGAAGAATGAAATTGGATATTGGTCTAGTAAGATCTGTAGAGGTTTACTGTCTACCCATTTATGTTATTTTGTGTTATTTGCCATATTTACAATAGAAGTCATGTGAAACATAGCCATGGATGACCAATCCCTATAATATGTGAAGAGTCAAAACAGACAACTAAAATCATAGAGTCAAAAATTCTCAACAAATTAAACACTGATCAGCCATAACATTATGACACCGGCCTAATATTGTGTCGCTCCCCTTTTGACACACACAAAAAACAGCCCTGACCTGTCGAAGCATGGACTCCACTAGACCTGTGAAGGTGTGCTGGGGTAACTGGCACCAAGACGTTAGCAGCAGATCCTGTAAGTTTGGAGGTGGGGCCTCCATGGATCAGACTTGTTTGTCCATCACATCCCACAGATGCTCGATTGGACTGAGGAATTTGGAGGCCAAGTCAACACCTTGAACTCGTGTTCCTCAAACCATTCCTAAATATTTTTAGCTTCGTGGCAGGGGGCATTATCCTGCTGAAAGAGGCCAATGCCACTGGGGGACAGATTTTTATCCTCCCTACCTCTGTCTTTAATTCAAAATTTGAACATATACTTGGACCTTCGTATATGAAAGCAGAGGGGAATTGTTAAAGATTTGTTGGAGGGGAATAAAATTAAGAGGGGAGTTACAGAATGAATTTGCCATTACAGCAGAAGATAGTTTTTTTATATCTCGGGGTTAGAAGGTTCCTCATGAGCTTGGTAGTACACTTTCCTCTTACCAAACCACAGACGATCATGCGGAACAAATTAGAAAGAGAACATTATTTAAAAAACTGGTCTCGAAAGCATTAGACCTAATTGTGTCCGTAAAAGCTCCCCTGGTTCCAGCAAATGGGAAAGGGATTTAAATTTAGTAGTATATCAGGGGAATGGGGGCTGTACATTATACCTAGAAATCAATTCATAGTTTGAATCTAAACAAACTCCAGTTTAAGGTTATGCACAGACGGTATTTGGTCCCTACAACCTTAGCCAATATGTCCGGCGCAAATATCCCCAACTGCTGGAGATGCGGTGCAGCTAGGGGGGGGGACATATTTGGTGGGGCTGCCCTGTAATAAATATGTTTTGGCAGAAGATTTTGAAAAATGTACCCAAGGAGTTGGGAGTGAATGGGTCCTAACCCCTGAGAAAGCCTTACTCCACATAAACTTCCCAAATAAATCAGGGGCGGAAGCAAAAATTACTATTCACTTAGTTACAGCCATCAATAGCAAAAAAGATCTGGAGATCCCCAGACTTGATTGGACAGAATTAAAGCCCATTTGATAAACCAATGCCTCATGGAGAGAGGAATGGTAACGCATACAAACAATGGGATAACTGGGTTGTATATCTAAATGAAGGCCATTTAGATGGATAGAGATATTGAACTGAACCTATCATCAGGTTTTCTATCCCACCCAGTAGGCAGACCCCCCAGAGATCCCGGCAATGAACGGTTAGAGTTGTAGCATTGGAAGCAGAATCCATATACGTTTATGTTTGTCTAGTTACACAATGGTGACAAAATACTTGCCATTTTGTATTGTTCTAATAAAGTGTGTGTGTGTGGGGGGGAGGTTTAGACAGGGTAAAAGACATGATAAGCATAGGTATGTGAGCGAATAACAAAGGGTGCCTTCTGTGCCCTCTCTTGCTTTATAGTACTGGATACTTGACGATAAAATAACAATAAGCAACAAATACGAAAACTAGTTTAAATGACAAGTAAAATAAGGAATTACAATTTAATATGGATAAAAATGACACGATGGTGTTTTAATAAATATAGGACAATCTATTTGCAATCCAGAGTACAGGGTGCCAACTAAAAACAGAGAAAAACAAAGAGGCCAATTTCATGAGCCAATACCGTGTCCATGAAAGGGTGTACATGGTCTGTAACAAGGTAGGTGGTACGTGTCACATCCACATGAATGGCAGGACCCAGCAGAACATTACCCAAAGCATCACACTGCCTCCGCCAGCTTACCACCAGTCAGTCCAAAGCATCACACTGCCTCCGCCAGCTTACCACCAGTCAGTCCAAAGCATCACACTGCCTCCGTTAGCTTGTCACCTGTCAGTCCAAAGCATCACACTGCCTCCGTTAGCTTGTCACCTGTCAGTCCAAAGCATCACACTGCCTCCGTTAGCTTACCACCAGTCAGTCCAAAGCATCACACTGCCTCCGCCAGCTTACCACCAGTCAGTCCAAAGCATCACACTGCCTCCGCCAGCTTACCACCAGTCAGTCCAAAGCATCACACTGCCTCCGTTAGCTTGTCACCTGTCAGTCCAAAGCATCACACTGCCTCCGTTAGCTTACCACCAGTCAGTCCAAAGCATCACACTGCCTCCGTTAGCTTGTCACCTGTCAGTCCAAAGCATCACACTGCCTCCGTTAGCTTACCACCAGTCAGTCCAAAGCATCACACTGCCTCCGTTAGCTTACCACCAGTCAGTCCAAAGCATCACACTGCCTCCGCCAGCTTACCACCAGTCAGTCCAAAGCATCACACTGCCTCCGCCAGCTTACCACCAGTCAGTCCAAAGCATCACACTGCCTCCGTTAGCTTGTCACCTGTCAGTCCAAAGCATCACACTGCCTCCGCCAGCTTACCACCTGTCAGTCCAAAGCATCACACTGCCTCCGCCAGCTTACCACCAGTCAGTCCAAAGCATCACACTGCCTCCGCCAGCTTACCACCAGTCAGTCCAAAGCATCACACTGCCTCCGCCAGCTTACCACCAGTCAGTCCAAAGCATCACACTGCCTCCGTTAGCTTGTCACCTGTCAGTCCAAAGCATCACACTGCCTCCGCCAGCTTACCACCAGTCAGTCCAAAGCATCACACTGCCTCCGCCAGCTTACCACCAGTCAGTCCAAAGCATCACACTGCCTCCGTTAGCTTGTCACCTGTCAGTCCAAAGCATCACACTGCCTCCGCCAGCTTACCACCTGTCAGTCCAAAGCATCACACTGCCTCCGTTAGCTTACCACCTGTCAGTCCAAAGCATCACACTGCCCCGCCGGCTTGTCACCTGTCAGTCCAAAGCATCACACTGCCTCCGCCAGCTTACCACCAGTCAGTCCAAAGCATCACACTGCCTCCGTTAGCTTGTCACCTGTCAGTCCAAAGCATCACACTGCCTCCGCCAGCTTACCACCTGTCAGTCCAAAGCATCACACTGCCTCCGCCAGCTTACCACCAGTCAGTCCAAAGCATCACACTGCCTCCGCCAGCTTACCACCAGTCAGTCCAAAGCATCACACTGCCTCCGCCAGCTTACCACCAGTCAGTCCAAAGGATCACACTGCCTCCGCCAGCTTACCACCAGTCAGTCCAAAGCATCACACTGCCTCCGCCAGCTTACCACCAGTCAGTCCAAAGCATCACACTGCCTCCGCCAGCTTACCACCTGTCAGTCCAAAGCATCACACTGCCTCCGTTAGCTTGTCACCTGTCAGTCCAAAGCATCACACTGCCTCCGCCAGCTTACCACCTGTCAGTCCAAAGCATCACACTGCCTCCGTTAGCTTGTCACCTGTCAGTCCAAAGCATCACACTGCCTCCGCCAGCTTACCACCTGTCAGTCGAAAGCATCACACTGCCTCCATTAGCTTGTCACCTGTCAGTCCAAAGCATCACACTGCCTCCGCCAGCTTACCACCAGTCAGTCCAAAGCATCACACTGCCTCCGTTAGCTTGTCACCTGTCAGTCCAAAGCATCACACTGCCTCCGCCAGCTTACCACCTGTCAGTCCAAAGCATCACACTGCCTCCGCCAGCTTACCACCTGTCAGTCCAAAGCATCACACTGCCTCCGCCAGCTTACCACCTGTCAGTCCAAAGCATCACACTGCCTCCGCCAGCTTACCACCAGTCAGTCCAAAGCATCACACTGCCTCCGCCAGCTTGCCACCTGTCCGTCCAAAGCATCACACTGCCTCCACCGGCTTGCCACCTGTCAGTCCAAAGCATCACACTGCCTATGCCGGCTTGTCACCTGTCAGTCCAAAGCATCACACTGCCTCCACCGGCTTGTCACCTGTCCGTCCAAAGCATCCCACTGCCTCCGCCGGCTTGCCACCTGTCAGTCCAAAGCATCACACTGCCTCTGTCGGCTTGTCACCTGTCAGTCCAAAGCATCACACTGCCTCTGTCGGCTTGCCACCTGTCAGTCCAAAGCATCACACTGCCTCCGCCGGCTTGCCACCTGTCAGTCCAAAGCATCACACTGCCTCCGCCGGCTTGCCACCTGTCAGTCCAAAGCATCACACTGCCTCTGTCAGCTTGTCACCTGTCAGTCCAAAGCATCACACTGCCTCCGCCGGCTTGCCAAGTGTCAGTCCACAGCATCACCTCCCTACTGGGATTATCTCTAAAGCAAGTAGTGGAGGAGCCAACTCGAAAGCCATATTTGATTTAGTGTTCACAAATGGAGATTTGTTATCAGATATTACTGTAGGTGAAAGTTTAGGATCTAGTGATCACCAGACAGTGTGGTTTAATATTAAACAGTGACGCAGTCACACCACACAAAAACAAAAGCTTTAGATTTTAGAAAAACCAACTTTTCTAAAATTAGATTAGGTGTAAAGGAGTCATTATCAGACTGGAGCAATTTAAATGGAGTCCAGGAGAAATGGGATTATCTAAAAGTTGCTCTCCCGAAAGCAACAAAAAATTGCATTAGGCTTGTCAGTAAGAGCAAAAAATTAAAGAAACCATTGTGGTACTCTGCAGAGGTGGCCAAAATAGAAAAAATAAAAAGCTAGCATTTAGTAATTATAAAAATACTCAGAGTGAGGAAGATAGAAAGATCTATAAGAGTAGGCAGAAAGAGGCAAAGCAAGCTATAAGAGCTTCCAAAGCACACACAGAAGAGACTATAGCCCAGTCAGTGAAAAAGGGGGATAAAACATTTTTTAGATACATAAATGAGAAAAGGAAAGTAAAACAAGGATTAGTTAGATTAAAAACAAAGCAAGGATGCTATGTAGAAGAGGATAATGGCTTAGCAGACTGCCTTAATGAATATTTTTGTTCAGTTTTTCCAAATGAAAATGAGGGTAAGGGACCTCATTTAGGGAAAAAGACTAATGAGTCTTTTGATGCATGTAAGTTTACAGAGGAAGAGGTTTTACTTCAGCTGTCTAAAGTAAAGACAAATAAGTCGATGGGACCTGATGGGATACATCCAAAGTTATTAAAAGAACTTAGTTGTGAACTAGCAAAACCGTTAACAGATTTATTTAACCAATCATTGTTAACAGGAGTAGTTCCAGAAGATTGGAAATTAGCTAATGTTGTGCCAATTCACAAGAAAGGTAGTAGGGAGGAGGCGGGCAACTATAGACCAGTAAGTCTTACTTCAGTAGTGGGGGAAATAATGGAAACCTTGTTAAAGAATAGGATTGTTGAACATCTAAAGACGCTTGGATTTCAAGATCAGAGACAGCATGGGTTTACTTCAGGGAGATCATGCCAAACTAATCTTATTGATTTTTTTGATTGGGTGACTAAAATAATAGATCAGGGTGGTGCAGTAGACATTGCTTACCTAGATTTCAGTAAGGATTTTGACACTGTCGCACATAGAAGGCTTATCAATAAACTGAAATCTTTGAGTTTGGATTTCAATATTGTTGAATGGATTAGACAATGGCTGAGTGACAGGCAACAGAGGGTTGTAGTCAATGGGGTATATTCAATGCAAGGTCTTGTTACTAGTGGGGTACCTCAGGGATCTGTACTTGGACCTATTCTCTTTAATATTGTTATTAGTGATATTGCAGAAGGTCTTGATACTAGTGGGGTACCTCAGGGGTCTGTACTTGGACCCATTCTCTATAATATTGTTATTAGTGATATTGCAGAAGGTCTTGTTACTAGTGGGGTACCTCAGGGATCTGTACTTGGACCCATTCTCTATAATATTGTTATTAGTGATATTGCAGAAGGTCCTGTTACTAGTGGGGTACCTCAGGGATCTGTACTTGGACCCATTCTCTATAATATTGTTATTAGTGATATTGCAGAAGGTCTTGTTACTAGTGGGGTACCTCAGGGATCTGTACTTGGACCCATTCTCTATAATATTGTTATTAGTGATATTACAGAAGGTCTTGTTACTATTGGGGTACCTCAGGGGTCTGTACTTGGACCCATTCTCTATAATATTGTTATTAGTGATATTGCAGAAGGTCTTGTTACTAGTGGGGTACCTCAGGGGTCTATACTTGGACCCATTCTCTATAATATTGTTATTAGTGATATTGCAGAAGGTCTTGTTACTAGTGGGGTACCTCAGGGGTCTGTACTTGGACCCATTCTCTATAATATTGTTATTAGTGATATTGCAGAAGGTCTTGTTACTAGTGGGGTACCTCAGGGGTCTGTACTTGGACCCATTCTCTATAATATTGTTATTAGTGATATTGCAGAAGGTCTTGTTACTAGTGGGGTACCTCAGGGGTCTGTACTTGGACCCATTCTCTATAATATTGTTATTAGTGATATTGCAGAAGGTCTTGTTACTAGTGGGGTACCTCAGGGAGCTGTACTTGGACCCATTCTCTATAATATTGTTATTAGTGATATTGCAGAAGGTCTTGCTACTAGTGGGGTACCTCAGGGATCTGTACTTGGACCCATTCTCTATAAGATTGTTATTAGTGATATTGCAGAAGGTCTTGTTACTAGTGGGGTACCTCAGGGATCTGTACTTGGACCCATTCTCTATAATATTGTTATTAGTGATATTGCAGAAGGTCTTGTTACTAGTGGGGTACCTCAGGGATCTGTACTTGGACCCATTCTCTATAATATTGTTATTAGTGATATTGCAGAAGGTCTTGTTACTAGTGGGGTACCTCAGACGTACTTGGACGTGATATTGCTCTGCACAATACGCCAAGTGAGGTCTCACCAGTGCTATGCTTTGTACAATACTCCAAGTGAGGTCTCACCAGCGCTTTGTACAATACTCCAAGTGAGGTCTCACCGGTGCTCTGTACAATACTCCAAGTGAGGTCTCACCAGTGCTTTTACAATAGCAGAAGCACTTCCCTCTCTCTACTGCTAATACCTCTCCTTGTGCAACCAAGCATTCTGCTAATACCTCTCCCTATACAGCCAAGCATTCTGATAATACCTCTATTGCAGAGCAATTGCGTGATATTGGACGTGATATCACAGACGTACTTGGACCCATTCTCTATAATATTGTTATTAGTGATATTGCAGAAGGTCTTGTTACTAGTGGGGTACCTCAGGGATCTGTACTTGGACCCATTCTCTATAATATTGTTATTAGTGATATTGCAGAAGGTCTTGTTACTAGTGGGGTACCTCAGGGATCTGTACTTGGACCCATTCTCTATAATATTGTTATTAGTGATATCGCAGAAGGTCTTGTTACTAGTGGGGTACCTCAGGGAGCTGTACTTGGACCCATTCTCTATAATATTGTTATTAGTGATATTGCAGAAGGTCTTGTTACTAGTGGGGTACCTCAGGGATCTGTACTTGGATCCATTCTCTATAATATTGTTATTAGTGATATCGCAGAAGGTCTTGTTACTAGTGGGGTACCTCAGGGGTCTGTTCTTGGACCCATTCTCTATAATATTGTTATTAGTGATATTATAGAAGGTCTTGTTACTAGTGGGGTACCTCAGGGGTCTGTACTTGGACCCATTCTCTATAATATTGTTATTAGTGATATTGCAGAAGGTCTTGTTACTAGTGGGGTACCTCAGGGATCTGTACTTGGACCCATTCTCTATAATATTGTTATTAGTGATATTGCAGAAGGTCTTGTTACTAGTGGGGTACCTCAGACGTACTTGGACGTGATATTGCTCTGCACAATACGCCAAGTGAGGTCTCACCAGTGCTATGCTTTGTACAATACTCCAAGTGAGGTCTCACCAGCGCTTTGTACAATACTCCAAGTGAGGTCTCACCGGTGCTCTGTACAATACTCCAAGTGAGGTCTCACCAGTGCTTTTACAATAGCAGAAGCACTTCCCTCTCTCTACTGCTAATACCTCTCCTTGTGCAACCAAGTATTCTGCTAATACCACTCCCTATATAACCAAGCATTCTGCTAATACCTCTCCCTATACAGCCAAGCATTCTGATAATACCTCTATTGCAGAGCAATTGCGTGATATTGGACGTGATATCACAGACGTACTTGGACCCATTCTCTATAATATTGTTATTAGTGATATTGCAGAAGGTCTTGTTACTAGTGGGGTACCTCAGGGATCTGTACTTGGACCCATTCTCTATAATATTGTTATTAGTGATATTGCAGAAGGTCTTGTTACTAGTGGGGTACCTCAGGGATCTGTACTTGGACCCATTCTCTATAATATTGTTATTAGTGATATCGCAGAAGGTCTTGTTACTAGTGGGGTACCTCAGGGAGCTGTACTTGGACCCATTCTCTATAATATTGTTATTAGTGATATTGCAGAAGGTCTTGTTGCTAGTGGGGTACCTCAGGGATCTGTACTTGGATCCATTCTCTATAATATTGTTATTAGTGATATCGCAGAAGGTCTTGTTACTAGTGGGGTACCTCAGGGGTCTGTACTTGGGCCCATTCTCTATAATATTGTTATTAGTGATATTATAGAAGGTCTTGTTACTAGTGGGGTACCTCAGGGGTCTGTACTTGGACCCATTCTCTATAATATTGTTATTAGTGATATTGCAGAAGGTCTTGTTACTAGTGGGGTACCTCAGGGGTCTGTACTTGGACCCATTCTCTATAATATTGTTATTAGTGATATTGCAGAAGGTCTTGTTACTAGTGGGGTACCTCAGGGATCTGTACTTGGACCCATTCTCTATAATATTGTTATTAGTGATATTGCAGAAGGTCTGGTTACTAGTGGGGTACCTCAGGGGTCTGTACTTGGACCCATTCTCTATAATATTGTTATTAGTGATATTATAGAAGGTCTTGTTACTAGTGGGGTACCTCAGGGGTCTGTACTTGGACCCATTCTCTATAATATTGTTATTAGTGATATTGCAGAAGGTCTTGTTACTAGTGGGGTACCTCAGGGATCTGTACTTGGACCCATTCTCTATAATATTGTTATTAGTGATATTGCAGAAGGTCTTGTTACTAGTGGGGTACCTCAGACGTACTTGGACGTGATATTGCTCTGCACAATACGCCAAGTGAGGTCTCACCAGTGCTATGCTTTGTACAATACTCCAAGTGAGGTCTCACCAGCGCTTTGTACAATACTCCAAGTGAGGTCTCACCGGTGCTCTGTACAATACTCCAAGTGAGGTCTCACCAGTGCTTTTACAATAGCAGAAGCACTTCCCTCTCTCTACTGCTAATACCTCTCCTTGTGCAACCAAGTATTCTGCTAATACCACTCCCTATATAACCAAGCATTCTGCTAATACCTCTCCCTATACAGCCAAGCATTCTGATAATACCTCTATTGCAGAGCAATTGCGTGATATTGGACGTGATATCACAGACGTACTTGGACCCATTCTCTATAATATTGTTATTAGTGATATTGCAGAAGGTCTTGTTACTAGTGGGGTACCTCAGGGATCTGTACTTGGACCCATTCTCTATAATATTGTTATTAGTGATATTGCAGAAGGTCTTGTTACTAGTGGGGTACCTCAGGGATCTGTACTTGGACCCATTCTCTATAATATTGTTATTAGTGATATCGCAGAAGGTCTTGTTACTAGTGGGGTACCTCAGGGAGCTGTACTTGGACCCATTCTCTATAATATTGTTATTAGTGATATTGCAGAAGGTCTTGTTACTAGTGGGGTACCTCAGGGATCTGTACTTGGATCCATTCTCTATAATATTGTTATTAGTGATATCGCAGAAGGTCTTGTTACTAGTGGGGTACCTCAGGGGTCTGTACTTGGACCCATTCTCTATAATATTGTTATTAGTGATATTATAGAAGGTCTTGTTACTAGTGGGGTACCTCAGGGGTCTGTACTTGGACCCATTCTCTATAATATTGTTATTAGTGATATTGCAGAAGGTCTTGTTACTAGTGGGGTACCTCAGGGGTCTGTACTTGGACCCATTCTCTATAATATTGTTATTAGTGATATTGCAGAAGGTCTTGTTACTAGTGGGGTACCTCAGGGATCTGTACTTGGACCCATTCTCTATAATATTGTTATTAGTGATATCGCAGAAGGTCTTGTTACTAGTGGGGTACCTCAGGGAGCTGTACTTGGACCCATTCTCTATAATATTGTTATTAGTGATATTGCAGAAGGTCTTGTTACTAGTGGGGTACCTCAGGGATCTGTACTTGGATCCATTCTCTATAATATTGTTATTAGTGATATCGCAGAAGGTCTTGTTACTAGTGGGGTACCTCAGGGGTCTGTACTTGGACCCATTCTCTATAATATTGTTATTAGTGATATTATAGAAGGTCTTGTTACTAGTGGGGTACCTCAGGGGTCTGTACTTGGACCCATTCTCTATAATATTGTTATTAGTGATATTGCAGAAGGTCTTGTTACTAGTGGGGTACCTCAGGGGTCTGTACTTGGACCCATTCTCTATAATATTGTTATTAGTGATATTGCAGAAGGTCTTGTTACTAGTGGGGTACCTCAGGGATCTGTACTTGGACCCATTCTCTATAATATTGTTATTAGTGATATTGCAGAAGGTCTTGTTACTAGTGGGGTACCTCAGACGTACTTGGACGTGATATTGCTCTGCACAATACGCCAAGTGAGGTCTCACCAGTGCTATGCTTTGTACAATACTCCAAGTGAGGTCTCACCAGCGCTTTGTACAATACTCCAAGTGAGGTCTCACCGGTGCTCTGTACAATACTCCAAGTGAGGTCTCACCAGTGCTTTTACAATAGCAGAAGCACTTCCCTCTCTCTACTGCTAATACCTCTCCTTGTGCAACCAAGTATTCTGCTAATACCACTCCCTATATAACCAAGCATTCTGCTAATACCTCTCCCTATACAGCCAAGCATTCTGATAATACCTCTATTGCAGAGCAATTGCGTGATATTGGACGTGATATCACAGACGTACTTGGACCCATTCTCTATAATATTGTTATTAGTGATATTGCAGAAGGTCTTGTTACTAGTGGGGTACCTCAGGGATCTGTACTTGGACCCATTCTCTATAATATTGTTATTAGTGATATTGCAGAAGGTCTTGTTACTAGTGGGGTACCTCAGGGATCTGTACTTGGACCCATTCTCTATAATATTGTTATTAGTGATATCGCAGAAGGTCTTGTTACTAGTGGGGTACCTCAGGGAGCTGTACTTGGACCCATTCTCTATAATATTGTTATTAGTGATATTGCAGAAGGTCTTGTTGCTAGTGGGGTACCTCAGGGATCTGTACTTGGATCCATTCTCTATAATATTGTTATTAGTGATATCGCAGAAGGTCTTGTTACTAGTGGGGTACCTCAGGGGTCTGTACTTGGGCCCATTCTCTATAATATTGTTATTAGTGATATTATAGAAGGTCTTGTTACTAGTGGGGTACCTCAGGGGTCTGTACTTGGACCCATTCTCTATAATATTGTTATTAGTGATATTGCAGAAGGTCTTGTTACTAGTGGGGTACCTCAGGGGTCTGTACTTGGACCCATTCTCTATAATATTGTTATTAGTGATATTGCAGAAGGTCTTGTTACTAGTGGGGTACCTCAGGGATCTGTACTTGGACCCATTCTCTATAATATTGTTATTAGTGATATTGCAGAAGGTCTGGTTACTAGTGGGGTACCTCAGGGGTCTGTACTTGGACCCATTCTCTATAATATTGTTATTAGTGATATTATAGAAGGTCTTGTTACTAGTGGGGTACCTCAGGGGTCTGTACTTGGACCCATTCTCTATAATATTGTTATTAGTGATATTGCAGAAGGTCTTGTTACTAGTGGGGTACCTCAGGGATCTGTACTTGGACCCATTCTCTATAATATTGTTATTAGTGATATTGCAGAAGGTCTTGTTACTAGTGGGGTACCTCAGACGTACTTGGACGTGATATTGCTCTGCACAATACGCCAAGTGAGGTCTCACCAGTGCTATGCTTTGTACAATACTCCAAGTGAGGTCTCACCAGCGCTTTGTACAATACTCCAAGTGAGGTCTCACCGGTGCTCTGTACAATACTCCAAGTGAGGTCTCACCAGTGCTTTTACAATAGCAGAAGCACTTCCCTCTCTCTACTGCTAATACCTCTCCTTGTGCAACCAAGTATTCTGCTAATACCACTCCCTATATAACCAAGCATTCTGCTAATACCTCTCCCTATACAGCCAAGCATTCTGATAATACCTCTATTGCAGAGCAATTGCGTGATATTGGACGTGATATCACAGACGTACTTGGACCCATTCTCTATAATATTGTTATTAGTGATATTGCAGAAGGTCTTGTTACTAGTGGGGTACCTCAGGGATCTGTACTTGGACCCATTCTCTATAATATTGTTATTAGTGATATTGCAGAAGGTCTTGTTACTAGTGGGGTACCTCAGGGATCTGTACTTGGACCCATTCTCTATAATATTGTTATTAGTGATATCGCAGAAGGTCTTGTTACTAGTGGGGTACCTCAGGGAGCTGTACTTGGACCCATTCTCTATAATATTGTTATTAGTGATATTGCAGAAGGTCTTGTTACTAGTGGGGTACCTCAGGGATCTGTACTTGGATCCATTCTCTATAATATTGTTATTAGTGATATCGCAGAAGGTCTTGTTACTAGTGGGGTACCTCAGGGGTCTGTACTTGGACCCATTCTCTATAATATTGTTATTAGTGATATTGCAGAAGGTCTTGTTACTAGTGGGGTACCTCAGGGATCTGTACTTGGACCCATTCTCTATAATATTGTTATTAGTGATATTATAGAAGGTCTTGTTACTAGTGGGGTACCTCAGGGGTCTGTACTTGGACCCATTCTCTATAATATTGTTATTAGTGATATTGCAGAAGGTCTTGTTACTAGTGGGGTACCTCAGGGGTCTGTACTTGGACCCATTCTCTATAATATTGTTATTAGTGATATTGCAGAAGGTCTTGTTACTAGTGGGGTACCTCAGGGATCTGTACTTGGACCCATTCTCTATAATATTGTTATTAGTGATATTGCAGAAGGTCTGGTTACTAGTGGGGTACCTCAGGGATCTGTACTTGGACCCATTCTCTATAATATTTTTATTAGCGATATTGCAGAAGGTCTTGTTGGCAAAGTATGTCTTTTTGCTGATGATACAAAGATTTGCAGCAGGGTTGATATTCATGGAGGGATAAGCCAAATGGCAAATGATTTAGCTAAACTAGAAAAATGAAAAAGGAAGTGGAGCAATCGGTGCACCTCTCCAGGTGTGGTAAATGAGTAGCAAACGTAGGCAGACTTGGCTAAAATCTTCAATGTTTATTTAATCCAATGTTAAAAGGCACAAACGCTACAAACACAGTCTCACGCGTTTCGCCCGTGAGACTTACTCATAGACTGAGAACTTGCAAAACAGAGCTTCCTTAAAAACACTTGTCAGACCGCCATAAAATCCTTTCATTGGTTCTGACTTTAACAGGTGAACTGTATTAAAAACAATGTGTGACTTAACACTACATCAGTAATTTAAAGACACAGAAGTAATTCATTTTATAGTGTACGTGTGGCAAAATATAGTACTATGTAGTTATTAAAATCGCTATTCCCTTGGTCTTTACATTATATATAGTATAGAAATGTATATTTAACTCCTCCACATCCACCATTAAATTGGTATTGTATGGAATAGTCAGTTCAAGATTTGCATGTTACATTGCACTGAATTGGAAAATGCAGAGTTCAGAAAGAAAAAAGGGAGAGGGGGGGAGAGGGGGGGGGGGGAGGGGGGAGAGGGGGGAAAGAGAGAGAGGGGGAGGGGCACATGCACATTAGGAGATCAATCAATATAACAGTTAAGTTCCCATTCCCTGTTTATACCCAGAGGAAACTTAGTGCCCATTTTGAAAATCCCAAATACTTCTCTTTTTGCCAATAGAGTATTGATATCTCCCCCACGTGGTCCCAGTCTACACTTTTCAATTCCCATGCATGAGAAATATTGAACATTGCCCCCTGCACATGCCTGAAAATGTCGATTGAGAGGGGATTTGATATTATTACATCTGATGTCTGATATATGTTCCCCCATGCTGGTTCAACCAATGTATAGAATTTTACACTTGTAATGAGGTTTATCACTCCATCACTATTGCAATTAATATAATCCTTCATATTGAATTCTCTTTGTTTCGATGTCGATTTGAATGTTTTAGATATATTAATAAACTTACAGCAATTGCATCTTTTTGAACCACAAGGGTACATGCCCGGTGTGGATAACCAGGCGCATCCATCGCGCCCTACAGTATTTTTGGCAACAGCTTGGAGATAAAATATTCTGTAAAGAACCAAGCCTTTCTAGAAGCAAAATTGTCATCAAAAATATCCCGTAACTTCTTATCCGCTTTTAGTAAATTGTTATTATTTGTTTGATTTTGTTAAACTCTTCCCTGAAATCTGTGACAAATGTGATGTATCTTCCTTGTAATTACCTGTATTTGTATTTTTGTTACTAGTTTACTTACTGTCTTTGTGTCGCCCTGATTTGGGTTCAATATCTGTCTGTCTCTGTGTTTAGCCCTAACACAGGCATTAATAACAATACTATGGGGATAGCCCCTATCTGCAAATCTCTCTCGTAATCATTATTATTCAAGTGAGTTAGAAATTTGAGTAAGGAATCCGATCCACCCTGCCACATGAAAAGCAGGTCGTCAGTATATCTGCCATACCAAACCACAGTTTCCTCTGGGTATTAACAGGGAATGGGAACTTAACTGTTATATTGATTGATCTCCTAATGTGCATGTGCCCCTCCCCCTCTCTCTCTTTCCCCCCTCCCCCCCCCCCTCTCCCCCCTCTCTCCACCTCCCTATGCTTGGTTGTATAGGGAGAGGTATTGGCAGAATGCTTGGTTGTATAGGGAGAGGTATTAGCAGAATGCTTGGCTGTATAGGGAGAGGTATTAGCAGAATGCTTGGCTGTATAGGGAGAGTTATTAGCAGAATGCTTGGTTGTATAGGTAGAGGTATTAGCAGAATGCTTGGTTGCATACGGAGAGGTATTAGCAGAATGCTTGGTTGTATAGGGAGAGGTATTATCAGAATGCTTGGCTGTATAGGGTGAGACCTCACTTGGAGTATTGTACAAAGCGCTGGTGAGACCTCACTTGGAGTATTGTACAAAGCATAGCACTGGTGAGACCTCACTTGGCGTATTGTGCAGAGCGCTGGTGAGACCTCACTTGGAGTATTGTGCAGAGCACTGGTGAGACCTCACTTGGAGTATTCTACGCAGTACTGATGAGACCTCCCTTGGAGTATTGTACAGAGCGCTGGTGAGACCTCAATTGGAGTATTGTACAGAGCGCTGGTGAGACATCAATTGGAGTATTGTACAGAGCGCTGGTGAGACCTCACTTGGAGTATTGTACAAAGCGCTGGTGAGACCTCACTTCGAGTATTGTACAGAGCGCTGGTGAGACCTCACTTGGAGTATTGTACAGAGCGCTGGTGAGACCTCACTTGGAGTATTGTACAGAGCGCTGCTGAGACCTCACTTTGGAGTATTGTACAGAGCGCTGGTGAGACCTCACTTGGAGTATTGTACAGAGCGCTGGTGAGACCTCACTTGGAGTATTGTACAGAGTAGACATGTGCAAAACTAAAATTTTAGTTTCGTTTTCGTCCATTTGGACGCAAATGTTATTTATTTAGTCTAAAACGAATTTCGTTCATTACTGCATTCGTTTCAGACGAAATTTTTTCATTATTTTCGTTTCGTTTTATTCGTTCGTCTTATAGAATACGTGTAATACTATTGGCTTTCTATAAACCGAACGAGAGCCCCATTCATAAGAAATTCTTATGAATGGGGCTCTCGTTCGGTTCATAGAAAGGCAATACTACTACACGTTTTCTATAAGCCGAAAGTCTATAAACCGAAGGTCATTCGGTTTATAGACTTTCGGTTTATAGAATACATAGAATTACATGTAATGGAGTCCCCATTCATAAGAATTTCTTATGAATGGGGCTCTTGTTCGGTTTATAGAAAGCCAATAGTATTACACGTATTCTATAAGCCGAAAGTCTATAAAATGAAGGTCATTCGGTTTATAGACTTTCGGTTTATAGAATACATAGAATTACATGTAATGGAGTCCCCATTCATAAGAATTTCTTATGAATGGGGCTCTCGTTCGGTTTATAGAAAGCCAATAGTATTACACGTATTCTATAAGCCGAAAGTCTATAAAATGAAGGTCATTCGGTTTATAGACTTTCGGTTTATAGAATACATAGAATTACATGTAATGGAGTCCCCATTCATAAGAATTTCTTATGAATGGGGCTCTCGTTCGGTTTATAGAAAGCCAATAGTATTACATGCATTCCAGAAACCGAAAGTTGTTCATTATGTCGTTTATGGAATGTATATGTAATGCTATTGCTATTCTATAAACCGACTCTATTTCAGTTCATAGAATGCCAATAGCACCAATGGACGAATGATTTTCGTTAATTAACCATTCGTTCCTTCGTCTTTCGTTAGTTTAGCATTTTCGTCCGAAAACGAATGCACATGTCTAGTACAGAGCACTGGTGAGACCTCACTTGGAGTATTGTACAGAGCGCTGGTGAGACCTCACTTGGAGTATTGTACAGAGCACCGGTGAGACCTCACTTGGAGTATTGTACGGAGCGCTGGTGAGACCTCACTTGGAGTATTGTACAGAGCGCTGGTGAGACCTCACTTGGAGTATTGTACAGAGCACTGGTGAGACCTCACTTGGAGTATTGTACAGAGCGCTGGTGAGACCTCACTTGGAGTATTGTACAGAGCGCTGGTGAGACCTCACTTGGAGTATTGTACAGAGCGCTGGTGAGACCTCACTTGGAGTATTGTACAGAGCGCTGGTGAGACCTCACTTGGAGTATTGTACAGAGCGCTGGTGAGACCTCACTTGGAGTATTGTGCACAGCGCTGGTGAGACCTCACTTGGAGTATTGTACAGAGCGCTGGTGAGACCTCACTTGGAGTATTGTGCACAGCGCTGGTGAGACCTCACTTGGAGTATTGTACAGAGCACTGGTGAGACCTCACTTGGAGTATTGTACAGAGCACTGGAGAGACCTCACTTGGAGTATTGTACGCAGTACTGGAGACCTTATCTCCAGAAGGATATTGATACTTTGGAGAGAGTTCAGAGAAGGGCTACTAAACTGGTTCATGGGTTGAAGGATAAAACTTACCAGGAAAGGTTAAAGCATCTTAACATGTATAGCTTGGAGGAAAGACGTAACAGGGGGGATATGATAGAAACATTTAAATACATAAAGGGAATCAACACAGTAACGGAAGAGAGTATATTTAAAAGAAGAAAAACTACCACAACTAGAGGACATAGTCTTAAATTAGAGGGGCAACGATTTAAAAGTAATATCAGGAAGTATTACTTTACTGAGAGGGTAGTGGATGTATGGAATAGCCTGCCAGCAGAAGTGGTAGAGGTAAACACAGTCAAGGATGTTAAGTATGCGTGGGATAGGTATAAGGCTATCCTAGATATAAGATAAGGTCAGGGACTAATGAAAGTATTACATTACTGAGAGGGAAGTGGATGTATGGAATAGTCTTCCAGCAGAAGTGGTAGAGGTTAATACAGTGAAGGAGTTTAAGCATGCATGGGATAGGTATAAGGCTATCCTAGATATAAGATAAGGTCAGGGACTAATGAAAGTATTACATTACTGAGAGGGTAGTGGATGTATGGAATAGTCTTCCAGTAGAAGTGGTAGAGGTTAATAGAGTGAAGGAGTTTAAGCATGCATGGGATAGGTATAAGGCTATCCTAGATATAAGATAAGGTCAGGGACTAATGAAAGTATTACATTACTGAGAGGGTAGTGGATGTATGGAATAGTCTTCCAGTAGAAGTGGTAGAGGTTAATACAGTGAAGGAGTTTAAGCATGCATGGGATAGGTATAAGGCTATCCTAGATATAAGATAAGGTCAGGGACTAATGAAAGTATTACATTACTGAGAGGGTAGTGGATGTATGGAATAGTCTTCCAGTAGAAGTGGTAGAGGTTAATACAGTGAAGGAGTTTAAGCATGCATGGGATAGGTATAAGGCTATCCTAGATATAAAATAAGGCCAGGGACTAATGAAAGTATTACATTACTGAGAGGGTAGTGGATACATGGAATAGTCTTCCAGTAGAAGTGGTAGAGGTTAATACAGTGAAGGAGTTTAAGCATGCATGGGATAGGTATAAGGCTATCCTAGATATAAGGTAAGGCCAGGAACTAATGAAAGTATTACGTTACCGAGAGGGTAGTGGATGTATGGAATAGCCTTCCAGTAGAAGTGGTAGAGGTTAATACAGTGAAGGAGTTTAAGCATGCGTGGGATAGGTATAAGGCTATCTTAGATATAAGACAAGGCCAGGGACTAATGAAAGTATTACGTTACCGAGAGGGTAGTGGATGTATGGAATAGCCTTGCAGTAGAAGTGGTAGAGGTTAATACAGTGAAGGAGTTTAAGCATGCATGGGATAGGTATAAGGCTATCCTAGATATAAGATAAGGTCAGGGACTAATGAAAGTATTACATTACTGAGAGGGTAGTGGATGAATGGAATAGTCTTCCAGTAGAAGTGGTAGAGGTTAATACAGTGAAGGAGTTTAAGCATGCATGGGATAGGTATAAGGCTATCCTAGATATAAGATAAGGTCAGGGACTAATAAAAGTATTACATTACTGAGAGGGTAGTGGATGCATGGAATAGTTTTCCAGTAGAAGTGGTAGAGGTTAATACAGTGAAGGAGTTTAAGCATGCATGGGATAGGTATAAGGCTATCCTAGATATGAGATAAGGCCAGGGACTAATGAAAGTATTACTTTACTGAGAGGGTAGTGGACGCATGGAATAGTCTTCCAGTAGAAGTGGTAGAGGTTAATACAGTGAAGGAGTTTAAGCGTGCATGGGATAGGTATAAGGCTATCCTAGATATAAGATAAGGCCAGGGACTAATGAAAGTATTACATTACTGAGAGGGTAGTGGATCCATGGAATAGTCTTCCAATAGAAGTGGTAGAGGTTAATACAGTGAAGGAGTTTAAGCGTGCATGGGATCGGTATAAGGCTATCCTAGATATAAGATAAGGCCAGGGACTAATGAAAGTATTACATTACTGAGAGGGTAGTGGATGTATGGAATAGTCTTCCAGTAGAAGTGGTAGAGTTTAATACAGTGAAGGAGTTTAAGCATGCGTGGGATAGGTATAAGGCAATCCTAGATATAAGATAAGGCCAGGGACTAATGAAAGTATTACATTACTGAGAGGGTAGTGGATGCATGGAATAGGTATAAGGCTATCCTATATATATGATAGGGAACTGGGGACTAATATAAGTATTTAGAAAATTGGGCAGACTCGATGGACAGAATGTTTTATATCTACCAACACATTCTATGTTTCTATCACTCTGCCAGCTTGCCACCTGTCAGTACAAAGCATCACACTGCCCCGCCGGCTTGCCACCTGTCAGTACAAAGCATCACACTGCCCCGCCGGCTTGCCACCTGTCAGTCCAAAGCATCACACTGCCCCGCCGGCTTGCCACCTGTCAGTCCAAGGCATCACACTGCCCCGCCGGCTTGTCACCTGTCAGTCCAAAGCATCACACTGCCTCCGTTAGCTTGTCACCTGTCAGTCCAAAGCATCACACTGCCTCCGCCAGCTTGTCACCTGTCAGTCCAAAGCATCACACTTCCTCCGCCGGCTTGACACCTGTCAGTCCAAAGCATCACACTGCCTCCGCCGGCTTGCCACCTGTCAGTCCAAAGCATCACACTGCCTCCGCCAGCTTGCCACCTGTCAGTGCTCATAATGTTATAGATGATCAACATAGATATAATACACAGAAGAAAAACCTGATAAAGTGCTCTAGAAACATCAGCCACTGGGTATTAGTCTTGGAACACCTGTAAAAAGACTTCGCACGATTGTGACCATCAAGTGAATGTGTCCTGAGGTCATGACCTCTCAGGGGCACTACATGTCCCATTATGGCTTTAACTGTTTCACTGATGACATCAGAAAGTGATCACAGGTCAGACGGGGGTTACTGGGTTAAGTTTATAGGAGAAATTTTGTTTGGATGTTTCCCAGTCTAATGGAAATGATCGCATAGGTCACTGGAAAGCAGACTGAGCAGAGCACAGACGCCAATCTATACATTAAAGCCTGTGGCTTTATACATCATCTGCAAGGTCAGCATGGGCCGAGGCTGCTGGGAAATATAGCATATCCACTGCTGGATGTATAATCACAGTATCCCATCGTATGGACCAAACCTGGACTCCTGGGAAACTCTGCATCACGTGGCCTGAACCTCGAAACTTGTTAACCCTTCACATACTCTGTTAACCCTATCCCTTTCTTACAGATACAGACCAGTTAAAGGGTCAACCCAATGGGCACTGATAATTAGCCTTGAAATGGTGTCTCCAACTGCGGACAGATTCGGGGCACATGCCTTTGCAATTCGAACATTTCCAAACACAGGAATCAGCTGACAGTGCCTCGGGAGAGACACGTTCTGGAAGGATTTTGGTTACAGAACGAACTGAA
The DNA here is from genome assembly GCA_036172795.1 of Pelodytes ibericus. Classification (NCBI taxonomy): domain Eukaryota; kingdom Metazoa; phylum Chordata; class Amphibia; order Anura; family Pelodytidae; genus Pelodytes; species Pelodytes ibericus. The sequence goes on from CM069859.1 coordinate 228,348,600, forward strand.
CAGAACCACTGAATGCTAAAAAGATCCAGGATACCAAGGCAGGAGCAGGAGTTCTTAATAAGTGGATGAAGAGCCGACTTCAGGGGTACCACATAAAGGGGAAAGCGCAGACCATGCAGAAAGGTCAGGGCGGGCAGCTGGCATAGAATGGTCAAACAGGCGATCAGTGAACACAAAACAGCCAAAGGATCAGCAGCAGGAGAGCAATACTAGTATAACCACCACTGGGGCCCCCTCCATTTATATATAGTGCTATAGTCTGAGCTCGCAGACCATGCTTTACCCTTACAGGGTCTTCAGTTTGCCCATCATGTCTGGATCTGCCAGATCCTCATCCTCCATCCTGGAAGGCCAGCTTAGAAGCAAGACTGGACTGGGAATGAAAACCAGCCCTGGAAAAAATTGCATACCAGCCCCATAGCATTCCATCATTATACCAGCCCCATATAATTCCATCATTATACCAGCCCCATAACATCCCATCATTATACCAGCCCCATAACATCCCATCATTATACCAGCCCCATAACATCCCATCATTATACCAGCCCCATAACATCACATCATTATACCAGCCCCATTGCAGTCCATCATTATACCAGCCCCATAACATCCCATCATTATACCAGCCCCATAGCATTCCATCATTATACCAGCCCCATATAATTCCATCATTATACCAGCCCCATATAATCCCATCATTATACCAGCCCCATAGCCTTACATCATTATACCAGCCCCATATAATTTCATCATTATACCAGCCCCATATAATCCCATCATTATACCAGCCCCATAGCATTCCATCATTATACCAGCCCCATAGCATTCCATCATTATACCAGCCCCATAACATCCCATCATTATACCAGCCCCATAGCATTCCATCATTATACCAGCCCCATAGCATTACATCATTATACCAGCCCCATATAATTCCATCATTATACCAGCCCCATATAATTCCATCATTATACCAGCCCCATAGCAGTCCATCATTATACCAACCCCATAACATCACATCATTATACCAGCCCCATAACATCCCATCATTATAGCAGCCCCATTGCAGTCCATCATTATACCAGCCCCATTGCAGTCCATCATTATACCAGCCCCATAACATCCCATCATTATACCAGCCCCATAACATCCCATCATTATACCAGCCCCATAACATCCCATCATTATACCAGCCCCATAACATCACATCATTATACCAGCCCCATAACATCACATCATTAAACCAGCCCCATTGCAGTCCATCATTATACCAGCCCCATAACATCCCATCATTATACCAGCCCCATAACATCCCATCATTATACCAGCCCCATAACATCCCATCATTAAACCAGCCCCATTGCAGTCCATCATTATACCAGCCCCATTGCTGTCCATCATTATACCAGCCCCATATAATTCCATCATTATACCAGCCCCATTGCAGTCCATCATTATACCAGCCCCATAACATCCCATCATTATACCAGCCCCATAACATCCCATCATTATACCAGCCCCATAACATCCCATCATTATACCAGCCCTATAACATCCCATCATTATACCAGCCCCATAACATCACATCATTATACCAGGCCAAAACATCCCGCCATTATACCATCCCAATAACATCCCATCATTATACCAGCCCCATAACATCCCATCATTATACCAGCCCCATAACATCCCATCATTATACCAGCCCCATAACATCCCATCATTATACCAGCCCCATAACATCCCATCATTATACCAACCCATAACATCCCATCATTATACCAGCCCCATAACATCCCATCATTATACCAACCCCATAACATCCCATCATTATACCAACCCATAACATCCCATCATTATACCAGCCCCATAACATCACATCATTATACCAGCCCCATAACATCCCATCATTATACCAACCCCATAACATCCCATCATTATACCAGCCCCATAACATCCCATCATTATACCAACCCCATAACATCCCATCATTATACCAGCCCCATAACATCCCATCATTATACCAACCCCATAACATCCCATCATTATACCAGCCCCATAACATCCCATCATTATACCAGCCCCATAACATCCCATCATTATACCAGCCCATAACATCCCACCATTATACCAGCCCCATAACATCCCATCGTTATACCAGCCCCATAACATCCCATCATTATACCAGCCCCATAACATCCCATCATTATACCAACCCCATAACATCCCATCATTATACCAACCCCATAACATCCCATCATTATACCAGCCCCATAACATCCCATCATTATACCAACCCCATAGCATCCCATCATTATACCAGCCCCATAACATCCCATCATTATACCAGCCCAACAGCGTAACGTCAGTATTTTCTTGTTCATAAAAGGGAAAACCATGCATTTCAAGAGTGGATTATTTATAGATAAGAAAACACATAGGGATTGATGTAAAAGGAGCAAATTCTGGTGGAAAGTAGTAAAAGAGGAGCAGTCAGTAAGCACAGTCTATTTATTCCTATGGGGATTAAACCACATCTATAATCATTATCCGCGAATATCACAGTACACCAATATCCCAATTGTGTCTGTCCAATAAAAATGTTTTTCAAAGTATGGATAGTTTCAAATAACTTTATTAACTTTACATATATAAATTACTCAAACTCACAAAGGGTAGTAAATAATGAGTACTAATAAAATTGTAGGAGCAAAAAGCTCCACTGCGCAGTAATTAAATATTGTAACAACTCTAATACATTTTTTGAGATAAAAAAAATAGCAAATACTGCTTTTAATTCTGTAACAGTACATAATGTGCAAACACTTTTGGAATTCCACAGTATAACTTGAAAACATACTGCTAACTAGCTTTGTAGCCAATATTAGAAAAGGAAAAAGGTTGGGGCTTTTTAAGATGCACCTATCACACGCATGATGGGAAGCAACTCAACATTATTCCAAAAAGTGCTTTAAAACAAGTAAATGACTTGATAACTGTAGATTGGTAGGAGGTTTCAATGTGCAAACTGTCTTCTAAAATTTTAAAGGATAAATTATACAAAAACGTAATTATGACTATAAACTGATCCAGTCAAAATTTTGAAGAAGACTAACCAGCACGGTAACCTACTGACATGCTTGTAATGCTATGTAAGATGGTTTCATTGCTTAGTCCAGTCAAGGCCTCTTTTTCCACAGACATGAGCATAAAGGCCTCCAAATGTGATTGGGAGAGGGAATTTCGAAGTCTGTTCAAGATAAATTTAAGTTTTGAAAATGACCTTTCACATGCTACTTGTGAAGAGGAAAGCGTCAGTGTCAATTTGTATGCATTAAAAAGCGAACTATACGCCAGACTATATAAGTTGTAACGCAGTAAAACATTGTAGCAGCATGCTATACAGTTCTTACAAGTCTTGCACCTTCCACTTTTATCAGCAACATTTGAGTATGACTGTTCCTCAGTTTCAGCGATGAGATTGGATGGCGTCTTCATCTTGACCTTCATTGTTGGCATCAGTATATTCCTCATCAATGGACACTTTCAGTCTTTGCCACTTAGAGGCAAAATCAAGTAGCTCGCTTTGCAATTTCTCTTTAGTTGCCGTAGAGTCAAATATAACAACAAGGCAGCTCAGTCGTTCCAATGCATGGTTCGGAAGGTGTACTAAAATATCTTCAAAATGCTTGGGATCCAAACATGCCAAATCTGCAAATAGCTGCCGGTGTGATGTAAATCGGCTCTGCAGACAAGTAATAGTCTAAGGTCACATTGTACACCTCCACCCTGAACTGATCACTTGCCGACACGATTGGTTCGTCTACTGCACGTTCACCAGCCATTCTTTTCTTCAATCACTTCTTTACACTCAGTTGGATCCAACTTGCCATTTGCCCAAGTTGAGAACTTCTTTGCAGCATCTATAATGAGTTGGGAATCACGATCATGTGCTTGCAAGTTGTCTACTGTTTCTGTCACCATCCGGTATGCCTGCAGTACATCCCTACCCTGTGTTTGTAGGTAGAGGGATAATGGATTGGTATTGTTGAAAATAAATAGGTACAGCTGCGCTGTTATAACTGTGCTGAATTTCTCGAGGGAGTCTAAGTACGTTCCAGCCTTGTATCTTATGTCAGCATTAAAATGATCAGAACATGATATCTCTGCCATGGTCTGAATCAAATCTACGTACAAGGCTCGACTTGGATCATTAAACGAACCAAACACCTTTGTTAGTGCTGCATCTTTGGACCACCATCTTGTTTCTCCAATCACAGAAAGAGATCGAAATCTTTCTTCATAAGACTTTTCCCGCCATACATTCATCCGGGGGTAGGATTCACGGATAAACACAGCACATGAATTTAACACGCCAAACAATAATATTGCCTGAACAGATATTTTTGTGACATCCATCATCACCAGATTTAGCACATGTGCATAGCACCACACATGAATCTGGCCGGGTGCTTTATTACTCAGCCATGTGCTGAATCCATTGTACTGCCCCTGCATATTAGAAGCTCCATCTGTTGAGTTCCCAACACAGTTTGTAACATCAATTTCCATGGATTCCAATACATTGCAAACCAGTTCACACAAAGCCTTCCCTGTCGTGGATGTGCAATTTACCACAGCGACCAGACGTTTCATGGACCACATCTGTGACATATCGAATTATTATTGAGCACTGGTCTGATACATTTATGTCCTGTGTTGTATCCAGCTGTATAGAGAACATGCCAGCATCTCTGATCTCTTGGGCAAGACCTTTTTTTGGTGGTGAAATTACACAGATGATATTGTTCACTGTAGTTTTGGAAATAAATGTAACAAGGCCGCCCCGTCCTTTGCTACTCGTTGCACTTTAATGCTGCTTTTTACTTTTTTTAATAACGGTATCAAGGTGATTTTTCAGCAATGGATCAAACTTGCTTAGGATTAGCAAAATCTCAAGGAAGTTTCCATGGTCCAACTTTTCATCATCTAAAAGTATATTCTGCTTCAGTTGTTGCCCGATAGCTTAGACCTCTTTTTCCAATCAGTTTGATGGTTTCAATTACTCTCTCCAGGATGGCACGTTCTCTCTTCACTTCTTCTTTTATGGCTGTTGTTTGTTTCTCAAAGAAATGGCTAGATATGTCCATATTCCATAAGGATTCAGAGCTATTATTGTGGAGGTTGCTTCTTTCGTGCTCTTCAGTTCTCTGATACATGTGTTTTTCATCAATGCATCCATCAATAAAAGCACTGCTGAAAGCTAGACACACGCTTCTTTCCATCTCTCCTCTGGTATAACTTTTTTGAATTAAAAGAAAGGACGTCTGGTTGACATGGATGAAATAATAAGAATGAATCCAAACTTTCTGATTTTGGTCTGATAAACATCATTTTATCATCAACTGGGTCAGGCATGGCCTCATTAATGCTCGTTAATGCTAGAATCTCTTCTCCAGCTAACGATTCATCCACAACTTCATGTTCTTCATCAGTGTCTAGCGCAGTAAGAGCTCCAACACTGTGATGAACATCTTCACTTACACCAGTATCCAGTTGTACAGTGCTTTGCATTGCTGTGCTACACTAGCACCACTGTCTTCATGTAGAGATGCAGGTGGTAAGTCATGCTATGTTGCCAGTATCTTAAACAAGCTACTGACTTTTTGATATTGGTTTGCATCTTTTTCTAATAGTTTTGTCTTTTTTTTTCACGCTCTTTTTCTGCTCCTCCTTTCTGTTTTCTTTTACCTTCACCTTTCTTATCCATATCAACCACTAAAAAAAATAGATATATTTGCTATATTTGATTCAGCAAACAAAACTCAAATTAATTAAAATCTGAACCAAGGGCAAAAAACTATCCCGAATCCCAAACATTGGGAGAGGATAGATTAGAATGGCAATTCTAATCAAACTATAATAGTGTAGAAAGGTTGCTGGGTCCATGTGAATATAATAGAGACTGAAACATGTCTCAATGAAGAAAATAATCATTTCTGATATATTCAGAAATAAAAAAGTTTGCCAGGGATAAAACCTGGTATCAAAAATGTGGATGAACATCAGACCATGTTTAAAGCCAATCTAATGTGTATATAAGTCAGCCAAAAAAACCCTCGACTATCCAAAGTAAGCAATGCAGGGAATAAACCTGAAGCATATAGAATAACTTGACAAATTAACTGAAAAACACAACCAAACCCTGCACCGCTGGTACAGATCAACTGAATAACACATGCTATCTTGCAACGGCAGGTATAGATCAACTGAATAACACATACAAGCCTGCAACGGCAGGTATCAACTGAATAACACATACAAGCCTGCAACCTCAGGTATAGATCAACTGAATAACACATGCAATCCTGCAACGGCAGGTATAGATCAACTGAATAACACATACAAGCCTGCAACCTCAGGTATAGATCAACTGAATAACACATACAAGCCTGCAACGGCAGGTATCAACTGAATAACACATGCAAGCCTGCAACCTCAGGTATAGATCAACTGAATAACACATACAAGCCTGCAACCTCAGGTACAGATCAACTGAATAACACATGCAATCCTGCAACGGCAGGTATAGATCAACTGAATAACACATGCAATCCTGCAACCTCAGGTACAGATCAACTGAATAACACATTCAATCCTGCAACGGCAGGTATAGATCAACTGAATAACACATACAAGCCTGCAACGGCAGGTATCAACTGAATAACACATGCAAGCCTGCAACCTCAGGTATAGATCAACTGAATAACACATACAAGCCTGCAACCTCAGGTACAGATCAACTGAATAACACATGCAATCCTGCAACGGCAGGTATAGATCAACTGAATAACACATGCAATCCTGCAACCTCAGGTACAGATCAACTGAATAACACATGCAATCCTGCAACGGCAGGTATAGATCAACTGAATAACACATGCAATCCTGCAACGGCAGGTATAGATCAACTGAATAACACATGCAATCCTGCAACCTAAGGTATAGATCAACTGAATAACACATGCAATCCTGCAACGGCAGGTATAGATCAACTGAATAACACATGCAAGCCTGCAACGGCAGGTATAGATCAACTGAATAACACATGCAAGCCTGCAACCTCAGGTATAGATCAACTGAATAATACATACAAGCCTGCAACCTCAGGTATAGATCAACTGAATAACACATGCAAGCCTGCAACGGCAGGTATAGATCAACTGAATAACACATGCAAGCCTGCAATGGCAGGTACAGATCAACTGAATAACACATACAAGCCTGCAACGGCAGGTATAGATCAACTGAATAACACATGCAATCCTGCAACGGCAGGTATAGATCAACTGAATAACACATACAAGCCTGCAACCTCAGGTATAGATCAACTGAATAACACATGCAATCCTGCAACCTCAGGTATAGATCAACTGAATAACACATGCAAGCCTGCAACGGCAGGTATAGATCAACTGAATAACACATGCAAGCCTGCAACGGCAAGTTGTATAGATCAACAGGAGAACACGTGTGAAACCCACATCTCACGTAAAGAATAACACAGAGCTTGACAAATCCCAGGTGCCATGGCTCCTAAAATCGCTACTGCTGGCTCCTAACTTTTTTGATTCTATTTCATAACATTTTCTGGAAGTTATATTTCCTTAAGATAACCAGACTGGCACCTTAATTGGCTCTTAAATGGTACAGAAGTTTGTCAATCTCTGGAAAAATCCCTGCATTGCAAGTACAACTGGAATGTAGAACTTTCATTGTGAATCATATGTATCATGGGACCAGGTATTGTTACCCAGTTGTCCAACAAGCTTTGTCACTTATGCTCACACAGTCTACATGTTTAATTTAGCATACACCCCTTGTTTCACTATATTTCTCTGAATGACTGCTCACCCTATACTCTGCCTTCTGTGCAAAATCTCAGCTTCTGCAATAATCCAGGGTCCAGGTTCTTTCTGTCTCACCCCACTGGTAATGTCATCAGAAATGCTGCTTCAATAATTACAAGAAACAAATCAAAATGCAGTACTTTATAAATGTGTGAATAAAAAAACATGTTGACTGATTCACCATCCCCCTGCGCCACCGGCGTGGCTAAGTCCAGTATATAACACACAGTCTGCCAGCCACCGGCATGGCTAAGTCCAGTATATAACACACAGTCTGCCAGCCACCGGCATGGCTAAGTCCAGTATATAACACACAGTCTGCCAGCCACCGGCATGGCTAAGTCCAGTATATAACACACAGTCTGCCAGCCACTGGCGTGGCTAAGTCCAGTATATAACACACAGTCTGCCAGCCACCGGCATGGCTAAGTCCAGTATATAACACACAGTCTGCCAGCCACCGGCATGGCTAAGTCCAGTATATAACACACAGTCTGCCAGCCACCAGCGTGGCTAAGTCCAGTATATAACACACAGTCTGCCAGCCACCGGCGTGGCTAAGTCCAGTATATAACACACAGTCTGCCAGCCACCGGCATGGCTAAGTCCAGTATATAACACACAGTCTGCCAGCCACCGGCGTGGCTAAGTCCAGTATATAACACACAGTCTGCCAGCCACCGGCGTGGCTAAGTCCAGTATATAACACACAGTCTGCCAGCCACCGGCATGGCTAAGTCCAGTATATAACACACAGTATGCCAGCCACCGGCATGGCTAAGTCCAGTATATAACACACAGTCTGCCAGCCACCGGCATGGCTAAGTCTGGTTAATAACACACAGTCTGCCAGCCACCGGCATGGCTAAGTCCAGTATATAACACACAGTCTGCCAGCCACCGGCATGGCTAAGTCCAGTATATAACACACAGTCTGCCAGCCACCGGCATGGCTAAGTCCAGTATATAACACACAGTCTGCCAGCCACCGGCATGGCTAAGTCCAGTATATAACACACAGTCTGCCAGCCACCGGCATGGCTAAGTCCAGTATATAACACACAGTCTGCCAGCCACCGGCATGGCTAAGTCCAGTATATAACACACAGTCTGCCAGCCACCGGCGTGGCTAAGTCCAGTATATAACACACAGTCTGCCAGCCACCGGCATGGCTAAGTCCAGTATATAACACACAGTCTGCCAGCCACCGGCGTGGCTAAGTCCAGTATATAACACACAGTCTGCCAGCCACCGGCATGGCTAAATCCAGTATATAACACACAGTCTGCCAGCCACCGGCATGGCTAAGTCCAGTATATAACACAGTCTGCCAGCCACCGGCGTGGCTAAGTCCAGTATATAACACACAGTATGCCAGCCACCGGCGTGGCTAAATCCAGTATATAACACACAGTCTGCCAGCCACCGGCGTGGCTAAGTCTGGTTAATAACACACAGTCTGCCAGCCACCGGCATGGCTAAGTCCAGTATATAACACACAGTCTGCCAGCCACCGGCATGGCTAAGTCCAGTATATAACACACAGTATGCCAGCCACCGGCGTAGAAAAGCCCAGTTATGTCTAGCTAATCTCTACAGAGTATCAGCTATGTCATCTGGGAACTACAGTTCCTATTATACATAGCCAGCCAAAGGGCTCCCATGATGCTAGCATAACAGAAAGTGTAATCATAGCTCGCACCCGGTAACCATTCATATTCAAATAATCACCGTAAAGCAACATATATTACAATATATAATACCATCACCCTAGACATACAGTGCAGACCCCCATAAATATATTACAGTATCTTCCCCATCCCTCCACCGTACCTAATAAATACATTACAAATTACAATTCGCTCACATGTGCAGCCCCCTCTATTTACAGTGCCTCCTCCACACAAAAATATAATATTAACATATCTAATTCACTCAGCCCAAAGTGAACGCTATACTTTCACCCCCAAATATAATATAAACACATATCATTGCCTCAGACCCCCACCTGAGCTACAATGATATATTTTAATCTATGCATTTAACATGCATATAAATGTCACATAAATATAATCATTTAACACATAAATATAATCATGCCTCCACTTTATTTTATGCAAAAATAATGCTATTGCCATTTCATATTTTGCTGACCTGATATTCAGGAATAAATATAATATAAAGTGAGTCATCAGGTCCTTTTTCAAAATGCAATGTAAATATGTGTATAGTATATTTTATACAATTTTTAAATAATAGGTAAAAAAAAAAAAACATAAAATTGGTTAAAAACCCCCATAAAAAATCTACTTTGATGCTACAAATGCACTTTATTATAGAAAGTCAGTGGGAAATATATTGGATCAAGTATTAAATGAATGGACCAGAAATATATTACAAACACTCAATTGTAATTAACTTTGAATAATAAAACAGCATTTTTTGCATTTACTGACTTTCTGCACCTTTACCGGCCCGTTTTATTATTCACAGTTTATTATAATTGAGTGTTTATTTCCATAATGTGCTTTTAAACAATTGGTACCTCACATTTTTTGCTGGGCAGTTCCCCCACCGCTCCGCTCATCAGGCGCTGCATGCAAAGGGAAGTGGCTGATGAGCGTGTCGGGTGTGGGAAAGAGCGCCGCCTGCTAACTGAAAGTATAGCATTAAGTGATCGGCAAAGGGAGGAAGAAAGACATCTTTCCTCCCTTGCGACTGATCGCGTTCTTGAAAAAATAGCCTTTGCTCCTAATCGGCCGGCCGCGGGGAGCAGACAATTTTTTTTACACATTGCGCCATTCGGAGCGTCCCCAGGGGTAACGGCCTACAAGGAAATTTCCCGGTATCCCGGTAGGCCAGTCCGGCCCTGCTTAGAAGGCATATGATAATGTTATATAAAAATGTACAGGGCTCATACCGAGGGCTTTCCAAAGACCTGATCATTAACAGTACAAAGGACAAGAGGTCACCGGCTAAGACTTGAGATCCAGGGAGTTATTATCCTGCTGTGCTGAATGCTAGTAGTGCTGTCTACTTATTCTAATACTAAGAGTGGAGATCCAGGGAGTTATTATCCTGCTGTGCTGAATGCTAGTAGTGCCGTCTACTTATTCTAATAGTAAGAGTGGAGATCCAGGGAGGTATTATCCTGCTGTGCTGAATGCTAGTAGTGCTGTCTACTTATTCTAATACTAAGAGTGGAGATCCAGGGAGTTATTATCCTGCTGTACTGAATGCTAGTAGTGCTGTCTACTTATTCTAATAGTAAGAGTGGAGATCCAGGGAGGTATTATCCTGCTGTGCTGAATGCTAGTAGTGCTGTCTACTTATTCTAATACTAAGAGCGGAGATCCAGGGAGTTATTATCCTGCTGTGCTGAATGCTAGTAGTGCTGTCTACTTATTCTAATACTAATAGCAGAGATCCAGTGAGTTATTATCCTGCTGTGCTGAATGCTAGTAGTGCTGTCTACTTATTCTAATACTAAGAGCGGAGATCCAGGGAGTTATTATCCTGCTGTGCTGAATGCTAGTAGTGCTGTCTACTTATTCTAATACTAAGAGCAGAGATCCAGGGAGTTATTATCCTGCTGTACTGAATGCTAGTAGTGCTGTCTACTTATTCTAATACTAATAGCAGAGATCCAGTGAGTTATTATACTGCTGTGCTGAATGCTAGTAGTGCTGTCTACTTATTCTAATACTAAGAGATGAGATCCAGGGAGTTATTATCCTGCTGTACTGAATGCTAGTAGTGCTGTCTACTTATTCTAATACTAATAGCAGAGATCCAGTGAGTTATTATACTGCTGTGCTGAATGCTAGTAGTGCTGTCTACTTATTCTAATACTAAGAGATGAGATCCAGGGAGTTATTATCCTGCTGTGCTGAATGCTAGTAGTGCTGTCTACTTATTCTAATACTAAGAGTGGAGATCCAGGGAGTTATTATCCTGCTGTGCTGAATGCTAGTAGTGCTGTCTACTTATTCTAGTACTAAGAGCGGAGATCCAGGGAGTTATTATCCTGCTGTGCTGAATGCTAGTAGTGCTGTCTACTTATTCTAATACTAAGAGTGGAGATCCAGGGAGTTATTATCCTGCTGTGCTGAATGCTAGTAGTGCTGTCTACTTATTCTAGTACTAAGAGCGGAGATCCAGGGAGTTATTATCCTGCTGTGCTGAATGCTAGTAGTGCTGTCTACTTATTCTAATACTAAGAGCAGAGATCCAGGGAGTTATTATCCTGCTGTACTGAATGCTAGTAGTGCTGTCTACTTATTCTAATACTAAGAATGGAGATCCAGGGAGTTATTATCCTGCTGTGCTGAATGCTAGTAGTGCTATCTACTTATTCTAATACTAAGAGCGGAGATCCAGGGAGTTATTATCCTGCTGTGCTGAATGCTAGTAGTGCTGTCTACTTATTCTAATAATAAGAGCGGAGATCCAGGGAGTTATTATCCTGCTGTGCTGAATGCTAGTAGTGCTGTCTACTTATTCTAATACTAAGAGCGGAGATCCAGGGAGTTATTATCCTGCTGTGCTGAATGCTAGTAGTGCTGTCTACTTATTCTAATACTAAGAGCGGAGATCCAGGGAGTTATTATCCTGCTGTGCTGAATGCTAGTAGTGCTGTCTACTAATTCTAATACTAAGAGCAGAGATCCAGGGAGTTATTATCCTGCTGTGCTGAATGCTAGTAGTGCCGTCTACTTATTCTAGTACTAAGAGTGGAGATCCAGGGAGTTATTATCCTGCTGTGCTGAATGCTAGTAGTGCTGTCTACTTATTCTAATACTAAGAGCAGAGATCCAGGTAGTTATTATCCTGCTGTGCTGAATGCTAGTAGTGCTGTCTACTTATTCTAATACTAAGAGTGGAGATCCAGGGAGTTATTATACTGCTGTGCTGAATGCTAGTAGTGCTGTCTACTTATTCTAATACTAAGAGCGGAGATCCAGGGAGTTATTATCCTGCTGTGCTGAATGCTAGTAGTGCTGTCTACTTATTCTAATACTAAGAGCGGAGATCCAGGGAGTTATTATCCTGCTGTGCTGAATGCTAGTAGTGCTGGCTACTTATTCTAATACTAAGAGCGGAGATCCAGGGAGTTATTATCCTGCTGTGCTGAATGCTAGTAGTGCTGTCTACTTATTCTAATACTAAGAGTGGAGATCCAGGGAGTTATTATACTGCTGTGCTGAATGCTAGTAGTGCTGTCTACTTATTCTAATACTAAGAGCGGAGATCCAGGGAGTTATTATCCTGCTGTGCTGAATGCTAGTAGTGCTATCTACTTATTCTAATACTAAGAGCGGAGATCCAGGGAGTTATTATCCTGCTGTGCTGAATGCTAGTAGTGCTGTCTACTTATTCTAATAATAAGAGCGGAGATCCAGGGAGTTATTATCCTGCTGTGCTGAATGCTAGTAGTGCTGTCTACTTATTCTAATACTAAGAGCGGAGATCCAGGGAGTTATTATCCTGCTGTGCTGAATGCTAGTAGTGCTGTCTACTTATTCTAATACTAAGAGCGGAGATCCAGGGAGTTATTATCCTGCTGTGCTGAATGCTAGTAGTGCTGTCTACTTCTTCTAATACTAAGAGCGGAGATCCAGGGAGTTATTATCCTGCTGTGCTGAATGCTAGTAGTGCTGTCTACTTATTCTAATACTAAGAGCGGAGATCCAGGGAGTTATTATCCTGCTGTGCTGAATGCTAGTAGTGCTGTCTACTTATTCTAATACTAAGAGCGGAGATCCAGGGAGTTATTATCCTGCTGTGCTGAATGCTAGTAGTGCTGTCTACTTATTCTAATACTAAGAGCGGAGATCCAGGGAGTTATTATCCTGCTGTGCTGAATGCTAGTAGTGCTGTCTACTTATTCTAATACTAAGAGCAGAGATCCAGGGAGTTATTATCCTGCTGTGCTGAATGCTAGTAGTGCCGTCTACTTATTCTAGTACTAAGAGCGGAGATCCGGGGAGTTATTATCCTGCTGTGCTGAATGCTAGTAGTGCTGTCTACTTATTCTAATACTAAGAGCAGAGATCCAGGTAGTTATTATCCTGCTGTGCTGAATGCTAGTAGTGCTGTCTACTTATTCTAATACTAAGAGCAGAGATCCAGGTAGTTATTATCCTGCTGTGCTGAATGCTAGTAGTGCTGTCTACTTATTCTAATACTAAGAGCAGAGATCCAGGGAGTTATTATCCTGCTGTGCTGAATGCTAGTAGTGCTGTCTACTTATTCTAATACTAAGAGTGGAGATCCAGGGAGTTATTATACTGCTGTGCTGAATGCTAGTAGTGCTGTCTACTTATTCTAATACTAAGAGCGGAGATCCAGGGAGTTATTATCCTGCTGTGCTGAATGCTAGTAGTGCTGTCTACTTATTCTAATACTAAGAGTGGAGATCCAGGGAGTTATTATACTGCTGTGCTGAATGCTAGTAGTGCTGTCTACTTATTCTAATACTAAGAATGGAGATCCAGGGAGTTATTATCCTGCTGTGCTGAATGCTAGTAGTGCTGTCTACTTATTCTAATACTAAGAGTGGAGATCCAGGGAGTTATTATACTGCTGTGCTGAATGCTAGTAGTGCTGTCTACTTATTCTAATACTAAGAGCGGAGATCCAGGGAGTTATTATCCTGCTGTGCTGAATGCTAGTAGTGCTGTCTACTTATTCTAATACTAAGAGCGGAGATCCAGGGAGTTATTATCCTGCTGTGCTGAATGCTAGTAGTGCTGTCTACTTATTCTAATACTAAGAGATGAGATCCAGGGAGTTATTATCCTGCTGTACTGAATGCTAGTAGTGCTGTCTACTTATTCTAATACTAAGAGTGGAGATCCAGGGAGTTATTATCCTGCTGTACTGAATGCTAGTAGTGCTGTCTACTTATTCTAATACTAAGAGTGGAGATCCAGGGAGTTATTATCCTGCTGTACTGAATGCTAGTAGTGCTGTCTACTTATTCTAATACTAAGAGCGTAGATCCAGGGAGTTATTATCCTGCTGTACTGAATGCTAGTAGTGCTGTCTACTTATTCTAATACTAATAGCAGAGATCCAGTGAGTTATTATACTGCTGTGCTGAATGCTAGTAGTGCTGTCTACTTATTCTAATACTAAGAGATGAGATCCAGGGAGTTATTATCCTGCTGTGCTGAATGCTAGTAGTGCTGTCTACTTATTCTAATACTAAGAGTGGAGATCCAGGGAGTTATTATCCTGCTGTGCTGAATGCTAGTAGTGCTGTCTACTTATTCTAGTACTAAGAGCGGAGATCCAGGGAGTTATTATCCTGCTGTGCTGAATGCTAGTAGTGCTGTCTACTTATTCTAATACTAAGAGTGGAGATCCAGGGAGTTATTATCCTGCTGTGCTGAATGCTAGTAGTGCTGTCTACTTATTCTAGTACTAAGAGCGGAGATCCAGGGAGTTATTATCCTGCTGTGCTGAATGCTAGTAGTGCTGTCTACTTATTCTAATACTAAGAGCAGAGATCCAGGGAGTTATTATCCTGCTGTACTGAATGCTAGTAGTGCTGTCTACTTATTCTAATACTAAGAATGGAGATCCAGGGAGTTATTATCCTGCTGTGCTGAATGCTAGTAGTGCTATCTACTTATTCTAATACTAAGAGCGGAGATCCAGGGAGTTATTATCCTGCTGTGCTGAATGCTAGTAGTGCTGTCTACTTATTCTAATAATAAGAGCGGAGATCCAGGGAGTTATTATCCTGCTGTGCTGAATGCTAGTAGTGCTGTCTACTTATTCTAATACTAAGAGCGGAGATCCAGGGAGTTATTATCCTGCTGTGCTGAATGCTAGTAGTGCTGTCTACTTATTCTAATACTAAGAGCGGAGATCCAGGGAGTTATTATCCTGCTGTGCTGAATGCTAGTAGTGCTGTCTACTAATTCTAATACTAAGAGCAGAGATCCAGGGAGTTATTATCCTGCTGTGCTGAATGCTAGTAGTGCCGTCTACTTATTCTAGTACTAAGAGCGGAGATCCAGGGAGTTATTATCCTGCTGTGCTGAATGCTAGTAGTGCTGTCTACTTATTCTAATACTAAGAGCAGAGATCCAGGTAGTTATTATCCTGCTGTGCTGAATGCTAGTAGTGCTGTCTACTTATTCTAATACTAAGAGTGGAGATCCAGGGAGTTATTATACTGCTGTGCTGAATGCTAGTAGTGCTGTCTACTTATTCTAATACTAAGAGCGGAGATCCAGGGAGTTATTATCCTGCTGTGCTGAATGCTAGTAGTGCTGTCTACTTATTCTAATACTAAGAGCGGAGATCCAGGGAGTTATTATCCTGCTGTGCTGAATGCTAGTAGTGCTGGCTACTTATTCTAATACTAAGAGCGGAGATCCAGGGAGTTATTATCCTGCTGTGCTGAATGCTAGTAGTGCTGTCTACTTATTCTAATACTAAGAGTGGAGATCCAGGGAGTTATTATACTGCTGTGCTGAATGCTAGTAGTGCTGTCTACTTATTCTAATACTAAGAGCGGAGATCCAGGGAGTTATTATCCTGCTGTGCTGAATGCTAGTAGTGCTATCTACTTATTCTAATACTAAGAGCGGAGATCCAGGGAGTTATTATCCTGCTGTGCTGAATGCTAGTAGTGCTGTCTACTTATTCTAATAATAAGAGCGGAGATCCAGGGAGTTATTATCCTGCTGTGCTGAATGCTAGTAGTGCTGTCTACTTATTCTAATACTAAGAGCGGAGATCCAGGGAGTTATTATCCTGCTGTGCTGAATGCTAGTAGTGCTGTCTACTTATTCTAATACTAAGAGCGGAGATCCAGGGAGTTATTATCCTGCTGTGCTGAATGCTAGTAGTGCTGTCTACTTCTTCTAATACTAAGAGCGGAGATCCAGGGAGTTATTATCCTGCTGTGCTGAATGCTAGTAGTGCTGTCTACTTATTCTAATACTAAGAGCGGAGATCCAGGGAGTTATTATCCTGCTGTGCTGAATGCTAGTAGTGCTGTCTACTTATTCTAATACTAAGAGCGGAGATCCAGGGAGTTATTATCCTGCTGTGCTGAATGCTAGTAGTGCTGTCTACTTATTCTAATACTAAGAGCGGAGATCCAGGGAGTTATTATCCTGCTGTGCTGAATGCTAGTAGTGCTGTCTACTTATTCTAATACTAAGAGCAGAGATCCAGGGAGTTATTATCCTGCTGTGCTGAATGCTAGTAGTGCCGTCTACTTATTCTAGTACTAAGAGCGGAGATCCGGGGAGTTATTATCCTGCTGTGCTGAATGCTAGTAGTGCTGTCTACTTATTCTAATACTAAGAGCAGAGATCCAGGTAGTTATTATCCTGCTGTGCTGAATGCTAGTAGTGCTGTCTACTTATTCTAATACTAAGAGCAGAGATCCAGGTAGTTATTATCCTGCTGTGCTGAATGCTAGTAGTGCTGTCTACTTATTCTAATACTAAGAGCAGAGATCCAGGGAGTTATTATCCTGCTGTGCTGAATGCTAGTAGTGCTGTCTACTTATTCTAATACTAAGAGTGGAGATCCAGGGAGTTATTATACTGCTGTGCTGAATGCTAGTAGTGCTGTCTACTTATTCTAATACTAAGAGCGGAGATCCAGGGAGTTATTATCCTGCTGTGCTGAATGCTAGTAGTGCTGTCTACTTATTCTAATACTAAGAGTGGAGATCCAGGGAGTTATTATACTGCTGTGCTGAATGCTAGTAGTGCTGTCTACTTATTCTAATACTAAGAATGGAGATCCAGGGAGTTATTATCCTGCTGTGCTGAATGCTAGTAGTGCTGTCTACTTATTCTAATACTAAGAGTGGAGATCCAGGGAGTTATTATACTGCTGTGCTGAATGCTAGTAGTGCTGTCTACTTATTCTAATACTAAGAGCGGAGATCCAGGGAGTTATTATCCTGCTGTGCTGAATGCTAGTAGTGCTGTCTACTTATTCTAATACTAAGAGCGGAGATCCAGGGAGTTATTATCCTGCTGTGCTGAATGCTAGTAGTGCTGTCTACTTATTCTAATACTAAGAGATGAGATCCAGGGAGTTATTATCCTGCTGTACTGAATGCTAGTAGTGCTGTCTACTTATTCTAATACTAAGAGTGGAGATCCAGGGAGTTATTATCCTGCTGTACTGAATGCTAGTAGTGCTGTCTACTTATTCTAATACTAAGAGTGGAGATCCAGGGAGTTATTATCCTGCTGTACTGAATGCTAGTAGTGCTGTCTACTTATTCTAATACTAAGAGCGTAGATCCAGGGAGTTATTATCCTGCTGTGCTGAATGCTAGTAGTGCTGTCTACTTAATCTAATACTAAGAGCGGAGATCCAGGGAGTTATTATCCTGCTGTGCTGAATGCTAGTAGTGCTGTCTACTTATTCTAATACTAAGAGCGGAGATCCAGGAAGTTATTATCCTGCTGTGCTGAATGCTAGTAGTGCTGTCTACTTATTCTAATACTAAGAGCGGAGATCCAGGGAGTTATTATCCTGCTGTGCTGAATGCTAGTAGTGCTGTCTACTTATTCTAATACTAAGAGCAGAGATCCAGGGAGTTATTATCCTGCTGTGCTGAATGCTAGTAGTGCCGTCTACTTATTCTAGTACTAAGAGTGGAGATCCAGGGAGTTATTATCCTGCTGTGCTGAATGCTAGTAGTGCTGTCTACTTATTCTAATACTAAGAGCGGAGATCCAGGGAGTTATTATACTGCTGTGCTGAATGCTAGTAGTGCTGTCTACTTATTCTAATACTAAGAGCGGAGATCCAGGGAGTTATTATCCTGCTGTGCTGAATGCTAGTAGTGCTGTCTATTTATTCTAATACTAAGAGCGGAGATCCAGGGAGTTATTATCCTGCTGTGCTGAATGCTAGTAGTGCTGTCTATTTATTCTAATACTAAGAGCGGAGATCCAGGGAGTTATTATCCTGCTGTGCTGAATGCTAGTAGTGCTGTCTATTTATTCTAATACTAAGAGCGGAGATCCAGGGAGTTATTATCCTGCTGTGCTGAATGCTAGTAGTGCTGGCTACTTATTCTAATAATAAGAGCGGAGATCCATTGAGTTATTATCCTGCTGTGCTGAATGCTAGTAGTGCTGTCTACTTACTCTAATACTAAGAGCGGAGATCCAGGGAGTTATTATCGTGCTGTGCTGAATGCTAGTAGTGCTGTCTATTTATTCTAATACTAAGAGCGGAGATCCAGGGAGTTATTATCCTGCTGTGCTGAATGCTAGTAGTGCTGTCTACTTATTCTAATACTAAGAGCAGAGATCCAGGGAGTTATTATCCTGCTGTGCTGAATGCTAGTAGTGCTGTCTACTTATTCTAATAATAAGAGCGGAGATCCAGGGAGTTATTATCCTGCTGTGCTGAATGCTAGTAGTGCTGGCTACTTATTCTAATAATAAGAGCGGAGATCCATTGAGTTATTATCCTGCTGTGCTGAATGCTAGTAGTGCTGTCTACTTATTCTAATACTAAGAGCGGAGATCCAGGGAGTTATTATCGTGCTGTGCTGAATGCTAGTAGTGCTGTCTATTTATTCTAATATTAAGAGCGGAGATCCAGGGAGTTATTATCCTGCTGTGCTGAATGCTAGTAGTGCTGTCTACTTATTCTAATACTAAGAGCAGAGATCCAGGGAGTTATTATCCTGCTGTGCTGAATGCTAGTAGTGCTGTCTACTTATTCTAATACTAAGAGCAGAGATCCAGGGAGTTATTATCCTGCTGTGCTGAATGCTAGTAGTGCTGTTTACTTATTCTAATACTAAGAGCGGAGATCCAGGGAGTTATTATCCTGCTATGCTGAATGCTAGTAGTGCTGTCTACTTATTCTAATACTAAGAGCAGAGATCCAGGGAGTTATTATCCTGCTGTGCTGAATGCTAGTAGTGCTGTCTACTTATTCTAATACTAAGAGCGGAGATCCAGTGAGTTATTATCCTGCTGTACTGAATGCTAGTAGTGCTGTCTACTTATTCTAATACTAAGAGTGGAGATCCAGGGAGTTATTATCCTGCTGTGCTGAATGCTAGTAGTGCTGTCTACTTATTCTAGTACTAAGAGCGGAGATCCAGGGAGTTATTATCCTGCTGTGCTGAATGCTAGTAGTGCTGTCTACTTAATCTAATACTAAGAGCGGAGATCCAGGGAGTTATTATCCTGCTGTGCTGAATGCTAGTAGTGCTGTCTACTTATTCTAATACTAAGAGCGGAGATCCAGGGAGTTATTATACTGCTGTGCTGAATGCTAGTAGTGCTATCTACTTATTCTAATAATAAGAGCGGAGATCAAGGGAGTTATTATCCTGCTGTACTGAATGCTAGTAGTGCTGTATACTTATTCTAATACTAAGAGTGGAGATCCAGGGAGTTATTATCGTGCTGTGCTGAATGCTAGTAGTGCTGTCTATTTATTCTAATACTAAGAGCGGAGATCCAGGGAGTTATTATCCTGCTGTGCTGAATGCTAGTAGTGCTGTCTACTTATTCTAATACTAAGAGCAGAGATCCAGGGAGTTATTATCCTGCTGTGCTGAATGCTAGTAGTGCTGTCTACTTATTCTAATACTAAGAGCAGAGATCCAGGGAGTTATTATCCTGCTGTGCTGAATGCTAGTAGTGCTGTTTACTTATTCTAATACTAAGAGCGGAGATCCAGGGAGTTATTATCCTGCTGTGCTGAATGCTAGTAGTGCTGTCTACTTAATCTAATACTAAGAGCGGAGATCCAGGGAGTTATTATCCTGCTGTGCTGAATGCTAGTAGTGCTGTCTACTTATTCTAATACTAAGAGCGGAGATCCAGGGAGTTATTATCCTGCTGTGCTGAATGCTAGTAGTGCTATCTACTTATTCTAATAATAAGAGCGGAGATCAAGGGAGTTATTATCCTGCTGTACTGAATGCTAGTAGTGCTGTATACTTATTCTAATACTAAGAGTGGAGATCCAGGGAGTTATTATCGTGCTGTGCTGAATGCTAGTAGTGCTGTCTATTTATTCTAATACTAAGAGCGGAGATCCAGGGAGTTATTATCCTGCTGTGCTGAATGCTAGTAGTGCTGTCTACTTATTCTAATACTAAGAGCAGAGATCCAGGGAGTTATTATCCTGCTGTGCTGAATGCTAGTAGTGCTGTCTACTTATTCTAATACTAAGAGCAGAGATCCAGGGAGTTATTATCCTGCTGTGCTGAATGCTAGTAGTGCTGTCTACTTATTCTAATACTAAGAGTGGAGATCCAGGGAGTTATTATCCTGCTGTGCTGAATGCTAGTAGTGCTGTCTACTTATTCTAATACTAAGAGCGGAGATCCAGGGAGTTATTATCCTGCTGTGCTGAATGCTAGTAGTGCTATCTACTTATTCTAATAATAAGAGCGGAGATCCAGGGAGTTATTATCCTGCTGTGCTGAATGCTAGTAGTGCTGTATACTTATTCTAATGCTAAGAGTGGAGATCCAGGGAGTTATTATCCTGCTGTGCTTAATGCTAGTAGTGCTGTCTACTTATTCTAATACTAAGACGGAGATCCAGGGAGTTATTATCCTGCTGTGCTGAATGCTAGTAGTGCTGTCTACTTATTCTAATACTAAGAGCAGAGATCCAGGGAGTTATTATCCTGGTGTGCTGAATGCTAGTAGTGCTGTCTACTTATTCTAATTCTAAGAGCAGAGATCCAGGGAGTTATTATCCTGCTGTGCTGAATGCTAGTAGTGCTGTTTACTTATTCTAATACTAAGAGCGGAGATCCAGGGAGTTATTATCCTGCTGTGCTGAATGCTAGTAGTGCTGTCTACTTAATCTAATACTAAGAGCGGAGATCCAGGGAGTTATTATCCTGCTGTGCTGAATGCTAGTAGTGCTGTCTACTTATTCTAATACTAAGAGCGGAGATCCAGGGAGTTATTATCCTGCTGTGCTGAATGCTAGTAGTGCTATCTACTTATTCTAATAATAAGAGCGGAGATCAAGGGAGTTATTATCCTGCTGTACTGAATGCTAGTAGTGCTGTATACTTATTCTAATACTAAGAGTGGAGATCCAGGGAGTTATTATCGTGCTGTGCTGAATGCTAGTAGTGCTGTCTATTTATTCTAATACTAAGAGCGGAGATCCAGGGAGTTATTATCCTGCTGTGCTGAATGCTAGTAGTGCTGTCTACTTATTCTAATACTAAGAGCAGAGATCCAGGGAGTTATTATCCTGCTGTGCTGAATGCTAGTAGTGCTGTCTACTTATTCTAATACTAAGAGCAGAGATCCAGGGAGTTATTATCCTGCTGTGCTGAATGCTAGTAGTGCTGTCTACTTATTCTAATACTAAGAGTGGAGATCCAGGGAGTTATTATCCTGCTGTGCTGAATGCTAGTAGTGCTGTCTACTTATTCTAATACTAAGAGCGGAGATCCAGGGAGTTATTATCCTGCTGTGCTGAATGCTAGTAGTGCAATCTACTTATTCTAATAATAAGAGCGGAGATCCAGGGAGTTATTATCCTGCTGTGCCGAATGCTAGTAGTGCTGTATACTTATTCTAATGCTAAGAGTGGAGATCCAGGGAGTTATTATCCTGCTGTGCTTAATGCTAGTAGTGCTGTCTGCTTATTCTAATACTAAGAGCGGAGATCCAGGGAGTTATTATCCTGCTGTGCTGAATGCTAGTAGTGCTGTCTACTTATTCTAATACTAAGAACGGAGATCCTGGGAGTTATTATCCTGCTGTGCTTAATGCTAGTAGTGCTGTCTGCTTATTCTAATACTAAGAGCGGAGATCCAGGGAGTTATTATCCTGCTGTGCTGAATGCTAGTAGTGCTGTCTACTTATTCTAATACTAAGAACGGAGATCCTGGGAGTTATTATCCTGCAGTGCTGAATGCTAGTAGTGCTGTCTACTTATTCTAATACTAAGACGGAGATCCAGGGAGTTATTATCCTGCTGTGCCGAATGCTAGTAGTGCTGTCTACTTATTCTAATAATAAGAGCGGAGATCCAGGGAGTTATTATCCTGCTGTGCTGAATGCTAGTAGTGCTGGCTACTTATTCTAATAATAAGAGCGGAGATCCATTGAGTTATTATCCTGCTGTGCTGAATGCTAGTAGTGCTGTCTACTTATTCTAATACTAAGAGCGGAGATCCAGGGAGTTATTATCGTGCTGTGCTGAATGCTAGTAGTGCTGTCTATTTATTCTAATACCAAGAGCGGAGATCCAGGGAGTTATTATCCTGCTGTGCTGAATGCTAGTAGTGCTGTCTACTTATTCTAATACTAAGAGCAGAGATCCAGGGAGTTATTATCCTGCTGTGCTGAATGCTAGTAGTGCTGTCTACTTATTCTAATACTAAGAGCAGAGATCCAGGGAGTTATTATCCTGCTGTGCTGAATGCTAGTAGTGCTGTTTACTTATTCTAATACTAAGAGCGGAGATCCAGGGAGTTATCATCCTTCTGTGCTGGATGCTAGTAGTGCTGTCTACTTATTGTAATACTAAGAGTGGAGATCCAGAGAGTTATTATCCTGCTATGCTGAATGCTAGTAGTGCTGTCTACTTATTCTAATACTAAGAGATGAGATCCAGAGAGTTATTATCATGCTGTGCTGAATGCTAGTAGTGCTGTTTACTTAGTCTAATACTAAGAGCGGAGATCCAGGGAGTTATTATTCTGCTGTGCTGGATGCTAGTAGTGCTGTCTACTTATTGTAATACTAAGAGTGGAGATCCAGGGACTTATTATCCTGCTATGCTGAATGCTAGTAGTGCTGTCTACTTATTCTAATACTAAGAGCAGAGATCCAGGGAGTTATTATCCTGATGTGCTGAATGCTAGTAGTGCTGTCTACTTATTCTAATACTAAGAGCGGAGATCCAGGGAGTTATTATCCTGCTGTGCTGAAT
Source organism: Pelodytes ibericus (assembly GCA_036172795.1). Lineage (NCBI taxonomy): Eukaryota > Metazoa > Chordata > Amphibia > Anura > Pelodytidae > Pelodytes > Pelodytes ibericus. The sequence continues at coordinate 228,372,452 of CM069859.1, forward strand.
ACTAGTAGTGCTGTCTACTTATTCTAGTACTAAGAGCGGAGATACAGGGAGTTATTATCCTGCTGTGCTGAATGCTAGTAGTGCTGTCTACTTATTCTAATACTATGAGCGGAGATCCAGGGAGTTATTATCCTGCTGTGCTGAATGCTAGTAGTGCTGTCTACTTATTCTAATACTAAGAGCAGAGATCCAGGGAGTTATTATCCTGCTGTGCTGAATGCTAGTAGTGCTGTCTACTTATTCTAATACTAAGAGCGGAGATCCAGGGAGTTATTATCCTGCAGTGCTGAATGCTAGTAGTGCTGTCTACTTATTCTAATACTAAGAGCAGAGATCCAGGGAGTTATTATCCTGCTGTGCTAAATGCTAGTAGTGCTGTCTACTTATTCTAATACTAAGAGCAGAGATCCAGGGAGTTATTATCCTGCTGTACTGAATGCTAGTAGTGCTGTCTACTTATTCTAATACTAAGAGCGGAGATCCAGGGATTTGTTATCCTGATGTACTGAATGCTAGTAGTGCTGTCTACTTATTTTAATAGTAAGAGCGGAGATCCAGGGAGTTATTATCCTGTTGTGCTGAATGCTAGTAGTGCTGTCTACATATTCTAATACTAAGAGCGGAGATCCAGGGAGTTATTATCCTGCTGTGCTGAATGCTAGTAGTGCTGTTTACTTAGTCTAATACTAAGAGCGGAGATCCAGGGAGTTATTATCCTGCTGTGCTGGATGCTAGTAGTGCTGTCTACTTATTGTAATACTAAGAGCGGAGATCCAGGGAGTTATTATCCTGCTGTGCTGAATGCTAGTAGTGCTGTCTACTTATTCTAGTACTAAGAGTGGAGATCCAGGGAGTTATTATCCTGCTGTGCTGAATGCTAGTAGTGCTGTCTACTTATTCTAATACTAACAGCAGAGATCCAGGGAGTTATTATCCTGCTGTGCTGAATGCTAGTAGTGCTGTCTACTTATTCTAATACTAAGAGCGGAGATCCAGGGAGTTATTATCCTGCTGTGCTGAATGCTAGTAGTGCTGTCTACTTATTCTAGTACTAAGAGTGGAGATCCAGGGAGTTATTATCCTGCTGTGCTGAATGCTAGTAGTGCTGTCTACTTATTCTAATACTAAGAGTGGAGATCTAGGGAGTTATTATCCTGTTGTGCTGAATGCTAGTAGTGCTGTCTACTTATTCTAATACTAAGAGCGGAGATCCAGGGATTTGTTATCCTGCTGTGCTGAATGCTAGTAGTGCTGTCTACTTATTCTAATAGTAAGAGCGGAGATCCAGGGAGTTATTATCCTGATGTACTGAATGCTAGTAGTGCTGTCTACTTATTCTAATAGTAAGAGCGGAGATCCAGGGAGTTATTATCCTGCTGTGCCGAATGCTAGTAGTGCTGTCTACTTATTCTAATACTAAGAGCGGAGATCCAGGGAGTTATTATCCTGCTGTGCTGAATGCTAGTAGTGCAATCTACTTATTCTAATAATAAGAGCGGAGATCCAGGGAGTTATTATCCTGCTGTGCTGAATGCTAGTAGTGCTGTATACTTATTCTAATGCTAAGAGTGGAGATCCAGGGAGTTATTATCCTGCTGTGCTTAATGCTAGTAGTGCTGTCTGCTTATTCTAATACTAAGAGCGGAGATCCAGGGAGTTATTATCCTGCTGTGCTGAATGCTAGTAGTGCTGTCTACTTATTCTAATACTAAGAACGGAGATCCTGGGAGTTATTATCCTGCAGTGCTGAATGCTAGTAGTGCTGTCTACTTATTCTAATACTAAGACGGAGATCCAGGGAGTTATTATCCTGCTGTGCCGAATGCTAGTAGTGCTGTCTACTTATTCTAATAATAAGAGCGGAGATCCAGGGAGTTATTATCCTGCTGTGCTGAATGCTAGTAGTGCTGGCTACTTATTCTAATAATAAGAGCGGAGATCCATTGAGTTATTATCCTGCTGTGCTGAATGCTAGTAGTGCTGTCTACTTATTCTAATACTAAGAGCGGAGATCCAGGGAGTTATTATCGTGCTGTGCTGAATGCTAGTAGTGCTGTCTATTTATTCTAATACCAAGAGCGGAGATCCAGGGAGTTATTATCCTGCTGTGCTGAATGCTAGTAGTGCTGTCTACTTATTCTAATACTAAGAGCAGAGATCCAGGGAGTTATTATCCTGCTGTGCTGAATGCTAGTAGTGCTGTCTACTTATTCTAATACTAAGAGCAGAGATCCAGGGAGTTATTATCCTGCTGTGCTGAATGCTAGTAGTGCTGTTTACTTATTCTAATACTAAGAGCGGAGATCCAGGGAGTTATCATCCTTCTGTGCTGGATGCTAGTAGTGCTGTCTACTTATTGTAATACTAAGAGTGGAGATCCAGAGAGTTATTATCCTGCTATGCTGAATGCTAGTAGTGCTGTCTACTTATTCTAATACTAAGAGATGAGATCCAGAGAGTTATTATCATGCTGTGCTGAATGCTAGTAGTGCTGTTTACTTAGTCTAATACTAAGAGCGGAGATCCAGGGAGTTATTATTCTGCTGTGCTGGATGCTAGTAGTGCTGTCTACTTATTGTAATACTAAGAGTGGAGATCCAGGGACTTATTATCCTGCTATGCTGAATGCTAGTAGTGCTGTCTACTTATTCTAATACTAAGAGCAGAGATCCAGGGAGTTATTATCCTGATGTGCTGAATGCTAGTAGTGCTGTCTACTTATTCTAATACTAAGAGCGGAGATCCAGGGAGTTATTATCCTGCTGTGCTGAATACTAGTAGTGCTGTCTACTTATTCTAGTACTAAGAGCGGAGATACAGGGAGTTATTATCCTGCTGTGCTGAATGCTAGTAGTGCTGTCTACTTATTCTAATACTAAGAGCGGAGATCCAGGGAGTTATTATCCTGCTGTGCTGAATGCTAGTAGTGCTGTCTACTTATTCTAATACTAAGAGCAGAGATCCAGGGAGTTATTATCCTGCTGTGCTGAATGCTAGTAGTGCTGTCTACTTATTCTAATACTAAGAGCGGAGATCCAGGGAGTTATTATCCTGCAGTGCTGAATGCTAGTAGTGCTGTCTACTTATTCTAATACTAAGAGCAGAGATCCAGGGAGTTATTATCCTGCTGTGCTAAATGCTAGTAGTGCTGTCTACTTATTCTAATACTAAGAGCAGAGATCCAGGGAGTTATTATCCTGCTGTACTGAATGCTAGTAGTGCTGTCTACTTATTCTAATACTAAGAGCGGAGATCCAGGGATTTGTTATCCTGATGTACTGAATGCTAGTAGTGCTGTCTACTTATTTTAATAGTAAGAGCGGAGATCCAGGGAGTTATTATCCTGTTGTGCTGAATGCTAGTAGTGCTGTCTACATATTCTAATACTAAGAGCGGAGATCCAGGGAGTTATTATCCTGCTGTGCTGAATGCTAGTAGTGCTGTTTACTTAGTCTAATACTAAGAGCGGAGATCCAGGGAGTTATTATCCTGCTGTGCTGGATGCTAGTAGTGCTGTCTACTTATTGTAATACTAAGAGCGGAGATCCAGGGAGTTATTATCCTGCTGTGCTGAATGCTAGTAGTGCTGTCTACTTATTCTAGTACTAAGAGTGGAGATCCAGGGAGTTATTATCCTGCTGTGCTGAATGCTAGTAGTGCTGTCTACTTATTCTAATACTAACAGCAGAGATCCAGGGAGTTATTATCCTGCTGTGCTGAATGCTAGTAGTGCTGTCTACTTATTCTAATACTAAGAGCGGAGATCCAAGGAGTTATTATCCTGCTGTGCTGAATGCTAGTAGTGCTGTCTACTTATTCTAGTACTAAGAGTGGAGATCCAGGGAGTTATTATCCTGCTGTGCTGAATGCTAGTAGTGCTGTCTACTTATTCTAATACTAAGAGTGGAGATCTAGGGAGTTATTATCCTGTTGTGCTGAATGCTAGTAGTGCTGTCTACTTATTCTAATACTAAGAGCGGAGATCCAGGGATTTGTTATCCTGCTGTGCTGAATGCTAGTAGTGCTGTCTACTTATTCTAATAGTAAGAGCGGAGATCCAGGGAGTTATTATCCTGATGTACTGAATGCTAGTAGTGCTGTCTACTTATTCTAATAGTAAGAGCGGAGATCCAGGGAGTTATTATCCTGTTGTGCTGAATGCTAGTAGTGCTGTCTACTTATTCTAATAGTAAGAGCGGAGATCCAGGGAGTTATTATCCTGCTGTGCTGAATGCTAGTAGCGCTGTATACTTATTCTAGTACTAAGAGCGGAGATCCAGGGAGTTATTATCCTGCTGTGCTGAATGCTAGTAGTGCTGTCTACTTATTCTAATACTAAGAGCAGAGATCCAGGGAGTTATTATCCTGTTGTGCTGAATGCTAGTAGTGCTGTCTACTTATTCTAATAGTAAGAGCAGAGATCCAGGGAGTTATTATTATGCTGTGCTGAATGCTAGTAGTGCTGTATACTTATTCTAATACTAAGAGCAGAGATCCAAGGAGTTATTATCCTGCTGTGCTGAATGCTAGTAGTGCTGTCTACTTATTCTAATAAGAGCAGAGATCCAGGGAGTTATTATCTTGCTGTGCTGAATGCTAGTAGTTGTCAGACTCCCCAAAGAAGTAACTCACCGGAATATCCTGGAATCCAGACGATCACAATTTCCTCCATTCTAGACTCAATACAATACTCTCCTGCAAAGTTACCATCACCTTGACAACAAGCAGAACACGCTACGCACGGCGCGTGACGTCAGGCCCGCGAGGATTTAAAAGGAGACTCTGCATTCAGTATGACGCTGAGTGATTCTCGTGTATCCTGCCTTATTATTCTCCGTTACTTCAGCCGATTTGGATTGTCTTCGTTTACCGCTACCTTGCCTGTGCCCCTGACCTCGGATTTCCTTTTGACTACTCTCCTATGCTTGTGCCCCCGACCTTTGGACCGGCTGACGTTGCTTCTCTTCTGGCTCCCATTTACCTGGCGTTTCCCCGGATTATTCTCCTCAACCGTAGTGCCGCTTGTATATTGCTGTATACTACTACTGATTGGACTACACCTTCCAGTGAGACTGTCTGCCTTCGATGTCAGTGCCTATATTTCCTACCAGGTGTGTTCCTCACCGTGATCACGGTATTGCGGCTTAGTTATCCTGCATGTTGGTTTCCACCCCCTGTTTACCTCACATAATCACTCAGCCCTTATGGAAACCGCAGGACTTACAGAAGCAATTACGGCCCTTACCCAACAAGTATCATCCCTAACCCAAACTGTACAAGAACTACAGACCGGACAAAATCAGTTGCAACAACAATTACAACAACTACAAACCAGAATTCCAGAACCTGCAGTATCGGCTCCTTTTTCAGTCCCGGCATCTAGCAATCTGGAGGGGGCCACAGCCTTAGAGCCTCAAGTCGTCATGCCAGACAAATTCTCAGGGGACAGAAAGAAATACCGTACCTTTATTACTGCATGTCAAATCCTGTTTAATTTAAAACCACGTACTTATGCATCTGATTTTGTAAAAGTACACACAGTGATATCCCTTCTTACTGAGGAACCTCAATTGTGGGCCCACCATTTGCTACACAGTAACAGCCCTCTACTTGAATCTTGGGGATCTTTCCGCCAAGCACTAGACTCACTGTATGAAGATCCTTTTAGAATTTCTTCAGCAACCAACACACTTCGCTCCCTCCAACAGGGAAAACGACCGGTAGAGGAATATATCACAGAGTTTCGCCGAGTCGCCCTAGAAACCACATGGAATGAAGCGGCTCTATTAGACCAATTTCGCCTGGGGTTATCCGATGCTCTTAAAGATGAATTGGCACGAGTGGGAATACCCTCTTCCCTGGATACACTGACACGCATGGTGACACAAATTGACCGTAGATTACGAGAAAGAAGAGCGGAGCGTGGGGTACCATCTTATTTTATGAACCCAACTTCACCTCAGATCTTTTTTGAATCCACGCCAACGATCCCTAATACAGAGGAACCCATGCAAATCGGTCTTATTAGGGGACCTCTACCTGCTGAAGAGAAGGCTAGAAGGAGAGCCCAAAATTTATGCCTTTATTGTGGAAGACCAGGCCATGCATATAGAGATTGCAGGATCAGACGACGCCCAACTCAGGGTAAGAATAATTCTGCAACATCTTCCACTGACACAGTTATTCCGCCCAACCTGATGCCTCACCTATCTCTTTCCCTTTCCTTACAGTGGACTAAAGACCCCATACGATTATCAGCCATGGTTGATTCCGGCGCCAGCGGTTGCTTTTTGGACATAGAATTGGCCAAGACTCTTTGCATTCCACTCCAAAAGAAAGCCACACCTCTACAAATACAATTAGTAGATGGAAGTCCATTAAAGACTGGTCCGGTTACTCATGAAACCATACCACTTATTGTTACTATTGGAGAAAGACATCAGGAGATTTTACAATTTGATATCGTACCTGCTCCAGTATTCTCAGTGATTTTGGGACTACCTTGGCTTCGAAACCATAATCCTATGATTAACTGGGAGACAGGCACCCTAGTATTTTCTTCTAAGATGTGTACCTCAAAATGTCTGATCCGGTCCTTGATATGTCTCACCAACAATCCCATACAGAACCTTCCATTGGCATATCAAACGTACCAGGATGTTTTTGAAAAGAAAAAAGCAGATACCCTGCCTCCACACCGAAGCTATGATTGCCCAATTGATTTACTGCCTGGGGCTCCCATACCCTTCGGACGAATATATCCCTTGGCGGAGCCTGAACTGTCCTCTCTGAAGGAATATATTGACGAAAATATTGCTAAAGGTTTCATCAGACCTTCCACCTCTCCAGCAGGAGCTGGCATTTTTTTTGTCAAAAAAAAAGACGGAGACCTAAGACCTTGTGTGGATTACAGAGAATTGAACCAAATTACCACCAAGAACCGTTACCCTCTACCTTTAATCTCTGAACTAATGGATCATCTACGTACTGCACAAATATTTACCAAGATTGACCTTAGAGGAGCCTACAATTTAGTAAGAATAAAGGAGGGTGATGAATGGAAGACAGCCTTTAGGTCTCGTTATGGGCATTTCGAGTACCTCGTTATGCCATTTGGCCTTTGCAATGCGCCAGCCACGTTCCAACACTTTGTCAATGACATATTTCACGACATACTAGACCAATTTGTCATCATTTATCTGGACGATATTCTAATTTTTTCCCCTTCCATAGAACAGCACCGACGTCACGTGCAGCTGGTTCTTTCCCGTCTAAGACAACATAACCTTTATGCAAAGTTGGAGAAATGCATCTTTGATACACAGACTGTGGAATTCCTTGGTTTTGTACTTTCCCCCAATAATGTCCAAATGGACCCTAAGAAAGTATCTGCAATACTACAGTGGCCTATCCCTACGGACAAAAAAGCCATACAGCGCTTCGTGGGATTTGCAAATTTCTACCGAAAGTTCATTCGAAACTTTTCTAAAGTGATTCAACCTATCACTTCACTCACTTCTAAGAAAAAGTCCTTTCAATGGACCACGGCTGCCCAAGCTGCGTTTGAATCTCTTAAACTCAAATTCACACAAGCTCCCATTCTAATTTTGCCAAACCCCACTAAAGCATATACGTTGGAGGTCGATGCCTCTGACACCGCAGTCGGGGCTATTCTGTCACAACATCAAGAGAGTGATGACCTACTGCACCCTGTGGCCTTCTTCTCACGGTCATTGAATTCTGCTGAACGCAATTATGATGTGGGGGAACGTGAACTCTTAGCCATAAAATTGGCATTAGAAGAGTGGAGACATTTACTGGAAGGGTCTGTTTTCCCCATTACCACGTATACTGATCATAAGAACCTGGAGTATTTACGTACCGCTAAGCGACTACAACCCCGACAAGCCAGATGGGCCTTATTTTTTACCCGCTTCCAACTACATATTACATATCGCCCAGGTTCTCGCAATGGCAAGGCCGACGCACTGTCAAGAATGGCTGAAGGAGAGGAACTACCTTCTGCAGAGAAAACTACCATCCTACAACCAGAGCATTTCTTGGCAGTCACCCAAACCCTCTGGGAATCTCTCAAATCCCACTCTCGTTCACTCCCACCCTCTGAACACACTAATCTCGATTACCGTCAAGAATTATATTTTCACAGAGATAAAGTTTTTGTGCCCCCCGAGACTCGTTTACAGGTCCTCCAAGCCATTCATGATACTCCGGCGGCCGGTCATGGTGGTATACAACAAACCAGAGATCTTATCCAACGAACATTTTGGTGGCCTACATTACACAAGGATGTCTATGCGTTCGTGTCATCTTGTGAGATCTGTGCTCGATCCAAAAACAAGAAAATACTTCCATCTGGTCTACTTCAGCCACTTCCTGTTCCCTCAAGACCATGGGGGGATATATCTATGGATTTTATTACAGACCTTCCTCGTTCCAAAGGATTCACCACCTTGATGGTGGTAGTGGATCGCTTCACCAAGACCGCACATTTCATTCCATACAAGACCCTTCCCTCAGCTCAAGAAACTTGCGAGCTATTCATACAGAACATTTTTCGTCTCCATGGTCTTCCAGAAAACATCGTATCTGATCGTGGGTCCCAATTTACCTCTAAATTCTGGAGGGCATTTTGTGAAGGTCTGCACATCCACCGATCACTTTCCACTGCCTTTCACCCTCAAAGCAATGGCCAAACGGAACGTACAAACCAGACCCTGGAACAGTACTTACGTTGTTTTTCTTCACACCTTCAGGATAATTGGGCGGACTATTTGCCTCTCGCCGAGTTTGCTTACAACAACCATATGCACCGATCCATCCGAATGTCTCCGTTCTTCGCTAGCTATGGTTATCATCCTTCAATGCTTCCAGGTTCCCCTGTATCCAGCACGGTTCCCTCTGCATCACTTCATGTCAGCAATCTGGTCCAAAACTTTACAGTGGTACGCAATACGTTACGGCGAGCTCAAACCCATTATAAATTTTTTTCTGACCAACACAGATCTTCGGCCCCTGTCTACAAAGTGGGGGATAGAGTATGGCTTTCCACCAGACATCTCAAATTATCATGTCCTTCAAGGAAACTGGGCCCTAAACATCTTGGCCCCTTTCGTATCCTGGAACGTATTTCCCCTTTGGCCATGAGACTGGAACTTCCTCCCTCTATGAAGGTACACCCGGTGTTTCATGTATCCCTTCTGAAACCGTGGATATCTGATCCCTTTCCCAATAGATCCGTGGTACCTCCTGCCCCTGTTTTGGTGGATGGTGCGGAGGAGTACGAAGTAGAGGAGATTCTGGACTCTCGTTTGTTTAGAAGACAACTTCAGTATCTAGTCCATTGGAAGGGTTATGGCATTTCTGATAGATCTTGGGAGCCTGCTATTTTGGTTCATGCCGACGACTTGGTTCGTTCCTTCCATTCTCGCTTCCCAGATCGGCCTGGTCCTCAGCGTGCCCGGAGGTCCCGCCTTGGGGGGGGGTACTCTCAGACTCCCCAAAGAAGTAACTCACCGGAATATCCTGGAATCCAGACGATCACAATTTCCTCCATTCTAGACTCAATACAATACTCTCCTGCAAAGTTACCATCACCTTGACAACAAGCAGAACACGCTACGCACGGCGCGTGACGTCAGGCCCGCGAGGATTTAAAAGGAGACTCTGCATTCAGTATGACGCTGAGTGATTCTCGTGTATCCTGCCTTATTATTCTCCGTTACTTCAGCCGATTTGGATTGTCTTCGTTTACCGCTACCTTGCCTGTGCCCCTGACCTCGGATTTCCTTTTGACTACTCTCCTATGCTTGTGCCCCCGACCTTTGGACCGGCTGACGTTGCTTCTCTTCTGGCTCCCATTTACCTGGCGTTTCCCCGGATTATTCTCCTCAACCGTAGTGCCGCTTGTATATTGCTGTATACTACTACTGATTGGACTACACCTTCCAGTGAGACTGTCTGCCTTCGATGTCAGTGCCTATATTTCCTACCAGGTGTGTTCCTCACCGTGATCACGGTATTGCGGCTTAGTTATCCTGCATGTTGGTTTCCACCCCCTGTTTACCTCACAGTAGTGCTGTCTACTTATTCTAATAAGAGCGGAGATCCAGGGAGTTATTATCCTGCTGTGCTGAATGCTAGTAGTGCTGTATACTTATTCTAATACTAAGAGTGGAGATCCAGGGAGTTATTATCCTGCTGTGCTGAATGCTAGTAGTGCTGTCTGCTTATTCTAATACTAAGAGCGGAGATCCAGGGAGTTATTATCCTGCTGTGCTGAATGGTAGTAGTGCTGTCTACTTATTCTAATAAGAATGGAGATCCAGGGAGTTATTATCCTGCTGTGCTGAATGCTAGTAGTGCTGTCTACTTATTCTAATACTAAGAGCGGAGATCCAGGGATTTGTTATCCTGATGTACTGAATGCTAGTAGTGCTGTCTACTTATTCTAATAGTAAGAGCGAAGATCCAGGGAGTTATTATCCTGTTGTGCTGAATGCTAGTAGTGCTGTCTACTTATTCTAATGCTAAGAGCGGAGATCCAGGGAGTTATTATCCTGCTGTGCTGAATGCTAGTAGTGCTATCTACTTATTCTAATAATAAGAGCGGAGATCCAGGGAGTTATTATCCTGCTGTGCTGAATGCTAGTAGTGCTGTATACTTATTCTAATGCTAAGAGTGGAGATCCAGGGAGTTATTATCCTGCTGTGCTTAATGCTAGTAGTGCTGTCTGCTTATTCTAATACTAAGAGCGGAGATCCAGGGAGTTATTATCCTGCTGTGCTGAATGCTAGTAGTGCTGTCTACTTATTCTAATACTAAGAACGGAGATCCTGGGAGTTATTATCCTGCAGTGCTGAATGCTAGTAGTGCTGTCTACTTATTCTAATACTAAGACGGAGATCCAGGGAGTTATTATCCTGCTGTGCTGAATGCTAGTAGTGCTGTCTACTTATTCTAATAATAAGAGCGGAGATCCAGGGAGTTATTATCCTGCTGTGCTGAATGCTAGTAGTGCTGGCTACTTATTCTAATAATAAGAGCGGAGATCCATTGAGTTATTATCCTGCTGTGCTGAATGCTAGTAGTGCTGTCTACTTATTCTAATACTAAGAGCGGAGATCAGGCGAGTTATTATCGTGCTGTGCTGAATGCTAGTAGTGCTGTCTATTTATTCTAATACTAAGAGCGGAGATCCAGGGAGTTATTATCCTGCTGTGCTGAATGCTAGTAGTGCTGTCTACTTATTCTAATACTAAGAGCAGAGATCCAGGGAGTTATTATCCTGCTGTGCTGAATGCTAGTAGTGCTGTCTACTTATTCTAATACTAAGAGCAGAGATCCAGGGAGTTATTATCCTGCTGTGCTGAATGCTAGTAGTGCTGTTTACTTATTCTAATACTAAGAGCGGAGATCCAGGGAGTTATCATCCTTCTGTGCTGGATGCTAGTAGTGCTGTCTACTTATTGTAATACTAAGAGTGGAGATCCAGAGAGTTATTATCCTGCTATGCTGAATGCTAGTAGTGCTGTCTACTTATTCTAATACTAAGAGATGAGATCCAGAGAGTTATTATCATGCTGTGCTGAATGCTAGTAGTGCTGTTTACTTAGTCTAATACTAAGAGCGGAGATCCAGGGAGTTATTATTCTGCTGTGCTGGATGCTAGTAGTGCTGTCTACTTATTGTAATACTAAGAGTGGAGATCCAGGGACTTATTATCCTGCTATGCTGAATGCTAGTAGTGCTGTCTACTTATTCTAATACTAAGAGCAGAGATCCAGGGAGTTATTATCCTGATGTGCTGAATGCTAGTAGTGCTGTCTACTTATTCTAATACTAAGAGCGGAGATCCAGGGAGTTATTGTCCTGCTGTGCTGAATACTAGTAGTGCTGTCTACTTATTCTAGTACTAAGAGCGGAGATACAGGGAGTTATTATCCTGCTGTGCTGAATGCTAGTAGTGCTGTCTACTTATTCTAGTACTAAGAGCGGAGATCCAGGGAGTTATTATCCTGCTGTGCTGAATGCTAGTAGTGCTGTCTACTTATTCTAGTACTAAGAGCGGAGATACAGGGAGTTATTATCCTACTGTGCTGAATACTAGTAGTGCTGTCTACTTATTCTAGTACTAAGAGCGGAGATACAGGGAGTTATTATCCTGCTGTGCTGAATGCTAGTAGTGCTGTCTACTTATTCTAATACTAAGAGTGGAGATCCAGGGAGTTATTATCCTGCTGTGCTGAATGCTAGTAGTGCTGTCTACTTATTGTAATACTAAGAGTGGAGATCCAGGGAGTTATTATCCTGCTGTGCTGAATGCTAGTAGTGCTGTCTACTTATTCTAGTACTAAGAGCGGAGATCCAGGGAGTTATTATCCTGCTGTGCTGAATGCTAGTAGTGCTGTCTACTTATTCTAGTACTAAGAGCGGAGATCCAGGGAGTTATTATCCTGCTGTGCTGAATGCTAGTAGTGCTGTCTACTTATTCTAATACTAAGAGCGGAGATCCAGGGATTTGTTATCCTGATGTACTGAATGCTAGTAGTGCTGTCTACTTATTTTAATAGTAAGAGCGGAGATCCGGGGAGTTATTATCCTGCTGTGCTGAATGCTAGTAGTGCTGTCTACTTATTCTAATACTAAGAGCGGAGATCCAGGGAGTTATTATCCTGCTGTGCTGAATGCTAGTAGTGCTGTCTACTTATTCTAATACTAAGAGCAGAGATCCAGGGAGTTATTATCCTGCTGTGCTGAATGCTAGTAGTGCTGTCTACTTATTCTAATACTAAGAGCGGAGATCCAGGGAGTTATTATCCTGCTGTGCTGAATGCTAGTAGTGCTATCTACTTATTCTAATACTAAGAGCGGAGATCCAGGGAGTTATTATCCTGCTGTGCTGAATGCTAGTAGTGCTGTCTACTTATTCTAATACTAAGAGCAGAGATCCAGGGAGTTATTATCCTGCTGTGCTGAATGCTAGTAGTGCTGTCTACTTATTCTAATACTAAGAGCAGAGATCCAGGGAGTTATTATCCTGGTGTGCTGAATGCTAGTAGTGCTGTCTACATATTCTAATACTAAGAGCGGAGATCCAGGGAGTTATTATCCTGCTGTGCTGAATGCTAGTAGTGCTGTTTACTTAGTCTAATACTAAGAGCGGAGATCCAGGGAGTTATTATCCTGCTGTGCTGGATGCTAGTAGTGCTGTCTACTTATTGTAATACTAAGAGCGGAGATCCAGGGAGTTATTATCCTGCTGTGCTGAATGCTAGTAGTGCTGTCTACTTATTCTAATACTAAGAGCGGAGATCCAGGGAGTTATTATCCTGCTGTGCTGGATGCTAGTAGTGCTGTCTACTTATTCTAGTACTAAGAGCAGAGATCCAGGGAGTTATTATCCTGCTGTGCTGAATGCTAGTAGTGCTGTCTACTTATTCTAGTACTAAGAGTGGAGATCCAGGGAGTTATTATCCTGCTGTGCTGAATGCTAGTAGTGCTGTCTACTTATTCTAATACTAACAGCAGAGATCCAGGGAGTTATTATCCTGCTGTGCTGAATGCTAGTAGTGCTGTCTACTTATTCTAATACTAAGAGCGGAGATCCAGGGAGTTATTATCCTGCTGTGCTGAATGCTAGTAGTGCTGTCTACTTATTCTAATACTAAGAGCGGAGATCCAGGGAGTTATTATCCTGCTGTGCTGAATGCTAGTAGTGCTGTCTACTTATTCTAGTACTAAGAGTGGAGATCCAGGGAGTTATTATCCTGCTGTGCTGAATGCTAGTAGTGCTGTCTACTTATTCTAATACTAAGAGTGGAGATCTAGGGAGTTATTATCCTGTTGTGCTGAATGCTAGTAGTGCTGTCTACTTATTCTAATACTAAGAGCGGAGATCCAGGGATTTGTTATCCTGCTGTGCTGAATGCTAGTAGTGCTGTCTACTTATTCTAATAGTATGAGCGGAGATCCAGGGAGTTATTATCCTGATGTACTGAATGCTAGTAGTGCTGTCTACTTATTCTAATAGTAAGAGCGGAGATCCAGGGAGTTATTATCCTGCTGTGCTGAATGCTAGTAGCGCTGTATACTTATTCTAGTACTAAGAGCGGAGATCCAGGGAGTTATTATCCTGCTGTGCTGAATGCTAGTAGTGCTGTCTACTTATTCTAATACTAAGAGCAGAGATCCAGGGAGTTATTATCCTGTTGTGCTGAATGCTAGTAGTGCTGTCTACTTATTCTAATACTAAGAGCGGAGATCCAGGGATTTGTTATCCTGATGTACTGAATGCTAGTAGTGCTGTCTACTTATTCTAATAGTAAGAGCAGAGATCCAGGGAGTTATTATTATGCTGTGCTGAATGCTAGTAGTGCTGTATACTTATTCTAATACTAAGAGCAGAGATCCAAGGAGTTATTATCCTGCTGTGCTGAATGCTAGTAGTGCTGTCTACTTATTCTAATAAGAGCAGAGATCCAGGGAGTTATTATCCTGCTGTGCTGAATGCTAGTAGTGCTGTCTACTTATTCTAATAAGAGCGGAGATCCAGGGAGTTATTATCCTGCTGTGCTGAATGCTAGTAGTGCTGTATACTTATTCTAATACTAAGAGTGGAGATCCAGGGAGTTATTATCCTGCTGTGCTGAATGCTAGTAGTGCTGTCTGCTTATTCTAATACTAAGAGCGGAGATCCAGGGAGTTATTATCCTGCTGTGCTGAATGGTAGTAGTGCTGTCTACTTATTCTAATAAGAATGGAGATCCAGGGAGTTATTATCCTGCTGTGCTGAATGCTAGTAGTGCTGTCTACTTATTCTAATACTAAGAGCGGAGATCCAGGGATTTGTTATCCTGATGTACTGAATGCTAGTAGTGCTGTCTACTTATTCTAATAGTAAGAGCGAAGAGCCAGGGAGTTATTATCCTGTTGTGCTGAATGCTAGTAGTGCTGTCTACTTATTCTAATACTAAGAGCGGAGATCCAGGGAGTTATTATCCTGCTGTGCTGAATGCTAGTAGTGCTGTCTACTTATTCTAATACTAAGAGCGGAGATCCAGGGAGTTATTATCATGCTGTGCTGAATGCTAGTAGTGCTGTCTACTTATTGTAATACTAAGAGCGGAGATCCAGGGAGTTATTATCCTGCTGTGCTGAATGCTAGTAGTGCTGTCTACTTATTCTAATACTAAGAGCGGAGATCCAGGGAGTTATTATCCTGCTGTGCTGGATGCTAGTAGTGCTGTCTACTTATTCTAGTACTAAGAGCAGAGATCCAGGGAGTTATTATCCTGCTGTGCTGAATGCTAGTAGTGCTGTCTACTTATTCTAGTACTAAGAGTGGAGATCCAGGGAGTTATTATCCTGCTGTGCTGAATGCTAGTAGTGCTGTCTACTTATTCTAATACTAACAGCAGAGATCCAGGGAGTTATTATCCTGCTGTGCTGAATGCTAGTAGTGCTGTCTACTTATTCTAATACTAAGAGCGGAGATCCAGGGAGTTATTATCCTGCTGTGCTGAATGCTAGTAGTGCTGTCTACTTATTCTAATACTAAGAGCGGAGATCCAGGGAGTTATTATCCTGCTGTGCTGAATGCTAGTAGTGCTGTCTACTTATTCTAGTACTAAGAGTGGAGATCCAGGGAGTTATTATCCTGCTGTGCTGAATGCTAGTAGTGCTGTCTACTTATTCTAATACTAAGAGTGGAGATCTAGGGAGTTATTATCCTGTTGTGCTGAATGCTAGTAGTGCTGTCTACTTATTCTAATACTAAGAGCGGAGATCCAGGGATTTGTTATCCTGCTGTGCTGAATGCTAGTTGTGCTGTCTACTTATTCTAATAGTAAGAGCGGAGATCCAGGGAGTTATTATCCTGATGTACTGAATGCTAGTAGTGCTGTCTACTTATTCTAATAGTAAGAGCGGAGATCCAGGGAGTTATTATCCTGTTGTGCTGAATGCTAGTAGTGCTGTCTACTTATTCTAATAGTAAGAGCGGAGATCCAGGGAGTTATTATCCTGCTGTGCTGAATGCTAGTAGCGCTGTATACTTATTCTAGTACTAAGAGCGGAGATCCAGGGAGTTATTATCCTGCTGTGCTGAATGCTAGTAGTGCTGTCTACTTATTCTAATACTAAGAGCAGAGATCCAGGGAGTTATTATCCTGTTGTGCTGAATGCTAGTAGTGCTGTCTACTTATTCTAATACTAAGAGCGGAGATCCAGGGATTTGTTATCCTGATGTACTGAATGCTAGTAGTGCTGTCTACTTATTCTAATAGTAAGAGCAGAGATCCAGGGAGTTATTATTATGCTGTGCTGAATGCTAGTAGTGCTGTATACTTATTCTAATACTAAGAGCAGAGATCCAAGGAGTTATTATCCTGCTGTGCTGAATGCTAGTAGTGCTGTCTACTTATTCTAATAAGAGCGGAGATCCAGGGAGTTATTATCCTGCTGTGCTGAATGCTAGTAGTGCTGTATACTTATTCTAATACTAAGAGTGGAGATCCAGGGAGTTATTATCCTGCTGTGCTGAATGCTAGTAGTGCTGTCTGCTTATTCTAATACTAAGAGCGGAGATCCAGGGAGTTATTATCCTGCTGTGCTGAATGGTAGTAGTGCTGTCTACTTATTCTAATAAGAATGGAGATCCAGGGAGTTATTATCCTGCTGTGCTGAATGCTAGTAGTGCTGTCTACTTATTCTAATACTAAGAGCGGAGATCCAGGGATTTGTTATCCTGATGTACTGAATGCTAGTAGTGCTGGCTACTTATTCTAATAGTAAGAGCGAAGATCCAGGGAGTTATTATCCTGTTGTGCTGAATGCTAGTAGTGCTGTCTACTTATTCTAATACTAAGAGCGGAGATCCAGGGAGTTATTATCCTGCTGTGCTGAATGCTAGTAGTGCTGTCTACTTATTCTAATACTAAGAGCGGAGATCCAGGGATTTGTTATCCTGATGTACTGAATGCTAGTAGTGCTGTCTACTTATTCTAATAGTAAGAGCGGAGATCCAGGGAGTTATTATCCTGCTGTGCTGAATGCTAGTAGTGCTGTCTACTTATTCTAATAAGAGCAGAGATCCAGGGAGTTATTATCCTGTTGTGCTGAATGCTAGTAGTGCTGTCTACTTATTCTAATAGTAAGAGCGGAGATCCAGGGAGTTATTATCCTGCTGTGCTGAATGCTAGTAGCGCTGTATACTTATTCTAGTACTAAGAGCGGAGATCCAGGGAGTTATTATCCTGCTGTGCTGAATGCTAGTAGTGCTGTCTACTTATTCTAATACTAAGAGCAGAGATCCAGGGAGTTATTATCCTGTTGTGCTGAATGCTAGTAGTGCTGTCTACTTATTCTAATACTAAGAGCGGAGATCCAGGGATTTGTTATCCTGATGTACTGAATGCTAATAGTGCTGTCTACTTATTCTAATAGTAAGAGCAGAGATCCAGGGAGTTATTATTATGCTGTGCTGAATGCTAGTAGTGCTGTATACTTATTCTAATACTAAGAGCAGAGATCCAAGGAGTTATTATCCTGCTGTGCTGAATGCTAGTAGTGCTGTCTACTTATTCTAATAAGAGCAGAGATCCAGGGAGTTATTATCCTGCTGTGCTGAATGCTAGTAGTGCTGTCTACTTATTCTAATAAGAGCGGAGATCCAGGGAGTTATTATCCTGCTGTGCTGAATGCTAGTAGTGCTGTATACTTATTCTAATACTAAGAGTGGAGATCCAGGGAGTTATTATCCTGCTGTGCTGAATGCTAGTAGTGCTGTCTGCTTATTCTAATACTAAGAGCGGAGATCCAGGGAGTTATTATCCTGCTGTGCTGAATGGTAGTAGTGCTGTCTACTTATTCTAATAAGAATGGAGATCCAGGGAGTTATTATCCTGCTGTGCTGAATGCTAGTAGTGCTGTCTACTTATTCTAAAACTAAGAGCGGAGATCCAGGGATTTGTTATCCTGATGTACTGAATGCTAGTAGTGCTGTCTACTTATTCTAATAGTAAGAGCGAAGATCCAGGGAGTTATTATCCTGTTGTGCTGAATGCTAGTAGTGCTGTCTACTTATTCTAATACTAAGAGCGGAGATCCAGGGAGTTATTATCCTGCTGTGCTGGATGCTAGTAGTGCTGTCTACTTATTGTAATACTAAGAGTGGTGATCCAGGGAGTTATTATCCTGCTATGCTGAATGCTAGTAGTGCTGTCTACTTATTCTAATACTAAGAGCAGAGATCCATGGAGTTATTATCCTGCTGTGCTGAATGCTAGTAGTGCTGTCTACTTATTCTAATAAGAGCAGAGATCCAGGGAGTTATTATCCTGTTGTGCTGAATGCTAGTAGTGCTGTCTACTTATTCTAATAGTAAGAGCGGAGATCCAGGGAGTTATTATCCTGCTGTGCTGAATGCTAGTAGTGCTGTATACTTATTCTAGTACTAAGAGCGGAGATCAAGGGAGTTATTATCCTGCTGTGCTGAATGCTAGTAGTGCTGTCTACTTATTCTAATAGTAAGAGCGGAGATCCAGGGAGTTATTATCCTGCTGTGCTGGATGCTAGTAGTGCTGTCTACTTATTGTAATACTAAGAGTGGAGATCCAGGGAGTTATTATCCTGCTATGCTGAATGCTAGTAGTGCTGTCTACTTATTCTAATACTAAGAGCAGAGATCCATGGAGTTATTATCCTGCTGTGCTGAATGCTAGTAGTGCTGTCTACTTATTCTAATACTAAGAGCAGAGATCCAGGGAGTTATTATCCTGCTGTGCTGAATACTAGTAGTGCTGTCTACTTATTCTAGTACTAAGAGCGGAGATCCAGGGAGTTATTATCCTGCTGTGCTGAATGCTAGTAGTCATGTCTACTTATTCTAGTACTAAGAGTGGAGATCCAGGGAGTTATTATCCTGCTGTGCTGAATACTAGTAGTGCTGTCTACTTATTCTAATACTAAGAGTGGAGATCCAGAGAGTTATTATCCTGCTGTGCTTAATGCTAGTAGTGCTGTCTACTTATTCTAATACTAAGAGCGGAGATCCAGGGATTTGTTATCCTGATGTACTGAATGCTAGTAGTGCTGTCTACTTATTCTAATAGTAAGAGCGGAGATCCAGGGAGTTATTATCCTGCTGTGCTGAATGCTAGTAGTGCTGTCTACTTATTCTAATAAGAGCAGAGATCCAGGGAGTTATTATCCTGTTGTGCTGAATGCTAGTAGTGCTGTCTACTTATTCTAATAGTAAGAGCGGAGATCCAGGGAGTTATTATCCTGCTGTGCTGAATGCTAGTAGTGCTGTATACTTATTCTAGTACTAAGAGCGGAGATCAAGGGAGTTACTATCCTGCTGTGCTGAATGCTAGTAGTGCTGTCTACTTATTCTAATAGTAAGAGCGGAGATCCAGGGAGTTATTATCCTGCTGTGCTGGATGCTAGTAGTGCTGTCTACTTATTGTAATACTAAGAGTGGAGATCCAGGGAGTTATTATCCTGCTATGCTGAATGCTAGTAGTGCTGTCTACTTATTCTAATACTAAGAGCAGAGATCCAGGGAGTTATTATCCTGCTGTGCTGAATGCTAGTAGTGCTGTCTACTTATTCTAATACTAAGAGCAGAGATCCAGGGAGTTATTATCCTGCTGTGCTGAATACTAGTAGTGCTGTCTACTTATTCTAGTACTAAGAGCGGAGATCCAGGGAGTTATTATCCTGCTGTGCTGAATGCTAGTAGTGCTGTCTACTTATTCTAGTACTAAGAGTGGAGATCCAGGGAGTTATTATCCTGCTGTGCTGAATGCTAGTAGTGCTGTCTACTTATTCTAATACTAAGAGTGGAGATCCATGGAGTTATTATCCTGCTGTGCTTAATGCTAGTAGTGCTGTCTACTTATTCTAATACTAAGAGCGGAGATCCAGGGATTTGTTATCCTGATGTACTGAATGCTAGTAGTGCTGTCTACTTATTCTAATAGTAAGAGCGGAGATCCAGGGAGTTATTATCCTGCTGTGCTGAATGCTAGTAGTGCTGTCTACTTATTCTAATAAGAGCAGAGATCCAGGGAGTTATTATCCTGTTGTGCTGAATGCTAGTAGTGCTGTCTACTTATTCTAATAGTAAGAGCGGAGATCCAGGGAGTTATTATCCTGCTGTGCTGAATGTTAGTAGTGCTGTATACTTATTCTAGTACTAAGAGCGGAGATCCAGGGAGTTATTATCCTGCTGTGCTGAATGCTAGTAGTGCTGTCTACTTATTCTAATACTAAGAGCAGAGATCCTGGGAGTTATTATCCTGTTGTGCTGAATGCTAGTAGTGCTGTCTACTTATTCTAATAGTAAGAGCGGAGATCCAGGGAGTTATTATCCTGTTGTGCTGAATGCTAGTTGTGCTGTCTACTTATTCTAATAGTAAGAGCAGAGATCCAGGGAGTTATTATCCTGCTGTGCTGAATGCTAGTAGTGCTGTATACTTATTCTAATACTAAGAGCAGAGATCCAGGGAGTTATTATCCTGCTGTGCTGAATGCTAGTAGTGGTGTCTACTTATTCTAATACTAAGAGCAGAGATCCAGGGAGTTATTATCCTGCTGTGCTGAATGCTAGTAGTGCTGTCTACTTATTCTAATAAGAGCAGAGATCAAGGGAGTTATTATCCTGCTGTGCTGAATGCTAGTAGTGCTGTCTACTTATTCTAATAAGAGCGGAGATCCAGGGAGTTATAATCCTGCTGTACTGAATGCTAGTAGTGCTGTATACTTATTCTAATACTAAAAGTGGAGATCCAGGGAGTTATTATCCTGCTGTGCTGAATGCTAGTAGTGCTGTCTGCTTATTCTAATACTAAGAGCGGAGATCCAGGGAGTTATTATCCTGCTGTGCTGAATGCTAGTAGTGCTGTCTACTTATTCTAGTACTAAGAGCGGAGATCCAGGGAGTTATTATCCTGTTGTGCTGAATGCTAGTAGTGCTGTCTACTTATTCTAATAAGAGTGGAGATCCAGGGAGTTATTATCCTGCTGTGCTGAATCCTAGTAGTGCTGTCTACTTATTCTAATACTAAGAGCGGAGATCCAGGGAGTTATTATAATGCTGTGCTGAATGCTAGTAGTGCTGTCTACTTATTCTAATACTAAGAGCGGAGATCCAGGGAGTTATTATCCTGCTGTGCTGAATGCTAGTAGTGGTGTCTACTTATTCTAATACTAAGAGCAGAGATCCAGGGAGTTATTATCCTGCTGTGCTGAATGCTAGTAGTGCTGTCTACTTATTCTAATAAGAGCAGAGATCAAGGGAGTTATTATCCTGCTGTGCTGAATGCTAGTAGTGCTGTCTACTTATTCTAATAAGAGCGGAGATCCAGGGAGTTATAATCCTGCTGTACTGAATGCTAGTAGTGCTGTATACTTATTCTAATACTAAAAGTGGAGATCCAGGGAGTTATTATCCTGCTGTGCTGAATGCTAGTAGTGCTGTCTGCTTATTCTAATACTAAGAGCGGAGATCCAGGGAGTTATTATCCTGCTGTGCTGAATGCTAGTAGTGCTGTCTACTTATTCTAATAAGAGCGGAGATCCAGGGAGTTATAATCCTGCTGTACTGAATGCTAGTAGTGCTGTATACTTATTCTAATACTAAAAGTGGAGATCCAGGGAGTTATTATCCTGCTGTGCTGAATGCTAGTTGTGCTGTCTGCTTATTCTAATACTAAGAGCGGAGATCCAGGGAGTTATTATCCTGCTGTGCTGAATGCTAGTAGTGCTGTCTACTTATTCTAGTACTAAGAGCGGAGATCCAGGGAGTTATTCTCCTGTTGTGCTGAATGCTAGTAGTGCTGTCTACTTATTCTAATAAGAGTGGAGATCCAGGGAGTCATTATCCTGCTGTGCTGAATCCTAGTAGTGCTGTCTACTTATTCTAATACTAAGAGCGGAGATCCAGGGAGTTATTATAATGCTGTGCTGAATGCTAGTAGTGCTGTCTACTTATTCTAATACTAAGAGCGGAGATCCAGGGAGTTATTATCCTGCTGTGCTGAATGCTAGTAGTGCTGTCTACTTATTCTAATACTAAGAGCGGAGATCCAGGGAGTTATTATCCTGCTGTGCTGAATGCTAGTAGTGCTGTCTACTTATTCTAATACTAAGAGCGGAGATCCAGGGAGTTATTATCCTGGTGTGCTGAATGCTAGTAGTGCTGTCTACTTATTCTAATACTAAGAGCAGAGATCCAGGGAGTTATTATCCTGCTGTGCTGAATGCTAGTAGTGCTGTCTACTTATTCTAATACTAAGAGCGGAGATCCAGGGAGTTATTATCCTGCTGTGCTGAATGCTAGTAGTACTGTCTACTTATTCTAATACTAAGAGCAGAGATCCAGGGAGTTATTATCCTGCTGTGCTGAATGCTAGTAGTGCTGTCTACTTATTCTAATACTAAGAGCAGAGATCCAGGGAGTTATTATCCTGTCGTGCTGAATGCTAGTAGTGCTGTCTACATATTCTAATACTAAGAGCGGAGATCCAGGGAGTTATTATCCTGCTGTGCTGAATGCTAGTAGTGCTGTTTACTTAGTCTAATACTAAGAGCGGAGATCCAGGGAGTTATTATCCTGCTGTGCTGGATGCTAGTAGTGCTGTCTACTTATTGTAATACTAAGAGCGGAGATCCAGGGAGTTATTATCCTGCTGTGCTGAATGCTAGTAGTGCTGTCTACTTATTCTAATACTAAGAGCGGAGATCCAGGGAGTTATTATCCTGCTGTGCTGGATGCTAGTAGTGCTGTCTACTTATTCTAGTACTAAGAGCAGAGATCCAGGGAGTTATTATCCTGTTGTGCTGAATGCTAGTAGTGCTGTCTACTTATTCTAGTACTAAGAGTGGAGATCCAGGGAGTTATTATCCTGCTGTGCTGAATGCTAGTAGTGCTGTCTACTTATACTAATACTAACAGCAGAGATCCAGGGAGTTATTATCCTGCTGTGCTGAATGCTAGTAGTGCTGTCTACTTATTCTAATACTAAGAGCGGAGATCCAGGGAGTTATTATCCTGCTGTGCTGAATGCTAGTAGTGCTGTCTACTTATTCTAATACTAAGAGCGGAGATCCAGGGAGTTATTATCCTGCTGTGCTGAATGCTAGTAGTGCTGTCTACTTATTCTAGTACTAAGAGTGGAGATCCAGGGATTTACTATCCTGCTGTGCTGAATGCTAGTAGTGCTGTCTACTTATTCTAATACTAAGAGTGGAGATCTAGGGAGTTATTATCCTGTTGTGCTGAATGCTAGTAGTGCTGTCTACTTATTCTAATACTAAGAGTGGAGATCTAGGGAGTTATTATCCTGTTGTGCTGAATGCTAGTAGTGCTGTCTACTTATTCTAATACTAAGAGCGGAGATCCAGGGATTTGTTATCCTGCTGTGCTGAATGCTAGTAGTGCTGTCTACTTATTCTAATAGTAAGAGCGGAGATCCAGGGAGTTATTATCCTGATGTACTGAATGCTAGTAGTGCTGTCTACTTATTCTAATAGTAAGAGCGGAGATCCAGGGAGTTATTATCCTGTTGTGCTGAATGCTAGTAGTGCTGTCTACTTATTCTAATAGTAAGAGCGGAGATCCAGGGAGTTATTATCCTGCTGTGCTGAATGCTAGTAGCGCTGTATACTTATTCTAGTACTAAGAGCGGAGATCCAGGGAGTTATTATCCTGCTGTGCTGAATGCTAGTAGTGCTGTCTACTTATTCTAATACTAAGAGCAGAGATCCAGGGAGTTATTATCCTGTTGTGCTGAATGCTAGTAGTGCTGTCTACTTATTCTAATACTAAGAGCGGAGATCCAGGGATTTGTTATCCTGATGTACTGAATGCTAGTAGTGCTGTCTACTTATTCTAATAGTAAGAGCAGAGATCCAGGGAGTTATTATTATGCTGTGCTGAATGCTAGTAGTGCTGTATACTTATTGTAATACTAAGAGCAGAGATCCAAGGAGTTATTATCCTGCTGTGCTGAATGCTAGTAGTGCTGTCTACTTATTCTAATAAGAGCAGAGATCCAGGGAGTTATTATCCTGCTGTGCTGAATGCTAGTAGTGCTGTCTACTTATTCTAATAAGAGCGGAGATCCAGGGAGTTATTATCCTGCTGTGCTGAATGCTAGTAGTGCTGTATACTTATTCTAATACTCAGAGTGGAGATCCAGGGAGTTATTATCCTGCTGTGCTGAATGCTAGTAGTGCTGTCTGCTTATTCTAATACTAAGAGCGGAGATCCAGGGAGTTATTATCCTGCTGTGCTGAATGGTAGTAGTGCTGTCTACTTATTCTAATAAGAATGGAGATCCAGGGAGTTATTATCCTGCTGTGCTGAATGCTAGTAGTGCTGTCTACTTATTCTAATACTAAGAGCGGAGATCCAGGGATTTGTTATCCTGATGTACTGAATGCTAGTAGTGCTGTCTACTTATTCTAATAGTAAGAGCGAAGATCCAGGGAGTTATTATCCTGTTGTGCTGAATGCTAGTAGTGCTGTCTACTTATTCTAATACTAAGAGCGGAGATCCAGGGAGTTATTATCCTGCTGTGCTGGATGCTAGTAGTGCTGTCTACTTATTGTAATACTAAGAGTGGAGATCCAGGGAGTTATTATCCTGCTATGCTGAATGCTAGTAGTGCTGTCTACTTATTCTAATACTAAGAGCAGAGATCCATGGAGTTATTATCCTGCTGTGCTGAATGCTAGTAGTGCTGTCTACTTATTCTAATACTAAGAGCAGAGATCCAGGGAGTTATTATCCTGCTGTGCTGAATACTAGTAGTGCTGTCTACTTATTCTAGTACTAAGAGCGGAGATCCAGGGAGTTATTATCCTGCTGTGCTGAATGCTAGTAGTCATGTCTACTTATTCTAGTACTAAGAGTGGAGATCCAGGGAGTTATTATCCTGCTGTGCTGAATACTAGTAGTGCTGTCTACTTATTCTAATACTAAGAGTGGAGATCCAGGGAGTTATTATCCTGCTGTGCTTAATGCTAGTAGTGCTGTCTGCTTATTCTAATACTAAGAGCGGAGATCCAGGGAGTTATTATCCTGCTGTGCTGAATGCTAGTAGTGCTGTCTACTTATTCTAATACTAAGAGCGGAGATCCAGGGATTTGTTATCCTGATGTACTGAATGCTAGTAGTGCTGTCTACTTATTCTAATAGTAAGAGCGGAGATCCAGGGAGTTATTATCCTGCTGTGCTGAATGCTAGTAGTGCTGTCTACTTATTCTAATAAGAGCAGAGATCCAGGGAGTTATTATCCTGTTGTGCTGAATGCTAGTAGTGCTGTCTACTTATTCTAATAGTAAGAGCGGAGATCCAGGGAGTTATTATCCTGCTGTGCTGAATGCTAGTAGTGCTGTATACTTATTCTAGTACTAAGAGCGGAGATCAAGGGAGTTATTATCCTGCTGTGCTGAATGCTAGTAGTGCTGTCTACTTATTCTAATAGTAAGAGCGGAGATCCAGGGAGTTATTATCCTGCTGTGCTGGATGCTAGTAGTGCTGTCTACTTATTGTAATACTAAGAGTGGAGATCCAGGGAGTTATTATCCTGCTATGCTGAATGCTAGTAGTGCTGTCTACTTATTCTAATACTAAGAGCAGAGATCCATGGAGTTATTATCCTGCTGTGCTGAATGCTAGTAGTGCTGTCTACTTATTCTAATACTAAGAGCAGAGATCCAGGGAGTTATTATCCTGCTGTGCTGAATACTAGTAGTGCTGTCTACTTATTCTAGTACTAAGAGCGGAGATCCAGGGAGTTATTATCCTGCTGTGCTGAATGCTAGTAGTCATGTCTACTTATTCTAGTACTAAGAGTGGAGATCCAGGGAGTTATTATCCTGCTGTGCTGAATACTAGTAGTGCTGTCTACTTATTCTAATACTAAGAGTGGAGATCCAGGGAGTTATTATCCTGCTGTGCTTAATGCTAGTAGTGCTGTCTACTTATTCTAATACTAAGAGCGGAGATCCAGGGATTTGTTATCCTGATGTACTGAATGCTAGTAGTGCTGTCTACTTATTCTAATAGTAAGAGCGGAGATCCAGGGAGTTATTATCCTGCTGTGCTGAATGCTAGTAGTGCTGTCTACTTATTCTAATAAGAGCAGAGATCCAGGGAGTTATTATCCTGTTGTGCTGAATGCTAGTAGTGCTGTCTACTTATTCTAATAGTAAGAGCGGAGATCCAGGGAGTTATTATCCTGCTGTGCTGAATGCTAGTAGTGCTGTATACTTATTCTAGTACTAAGAGCGGAGATCAAGGGAGTTATTATCCTGCTGTGCTGAATGCTAGTAGTGCTGTCTACTTATTCTAATAGTAAGAGCGGAGATCCAGGGAGTTATTATCCTGCTGTGCTGGATGCTAGTAGTGCTGTCTACTTATTGTAATACTAAGAGTGGAGATCCAGGGAGTTATTATCCTGCTATGCTGAATGCTAGTAGTGCTGTCTACTTATTCTAATACTAAGAGCAGAGATCCAGGGAGTTATTATCCTGCTGTGCTGAATGCTAGTAGTGCTGTCTACTTATTCTAATACTAAGAGCAGAGATCCAGGGAGTTATTATCCTGCTGTGCTGAATACTAGTAGTGCTGTCTACTTATTCTAGTACTAAGAGTGGAGATCCAGGGAGTTATTATCCTGCTGTGCTGAATGCTAGTAGTGCTGTCTACTTATTCTAATACTAAGAGTGGAGATCCATGGAGTTATTATCCTGCTGTGCTTAATGCTAGTAGTGCTGTCTACTTATTCTAATACTAAGAGCGGAGATCCAGGGATTTGTTATCCTGATGTACTGAATGCTAGTAGTGCTGTCTACTTATTCTAATAGTAAGAGCGGAGATCCAGGGAGTTATTATCCTGCTGTGCTGAATGCTAGTAGTGCTGTCTACTTATTCTAATAAGAGCAGAGATCCAGGGAGTTATTATCCTGTTGTGCTGAATGCTAGTAGTGCTGTCTACTTATTCTAATAGTAAGAGCGGAGATCCAGGGAGTTATTATCCTGCTGTGCTGAATGTTAGTAGTGCTGTATACTTATTCTAGTACTAAGAGCGGAGATCCAGGGAGTTATTATCCTGCTGTGCTGAATGCTAGTAGTGCTGTCTACTTATTCTAATACTAAGAGCAGAGATCCTGGGAGTTATTATCCTGTTGTGCTGAATGCTAGTAGTGCTGTCTACTAATTCTAATAGTAAGAGCGGAGATCCAGGGAGTTATTATCCTGCTGTGCTGAATGCTAGTAGTGGTGTCTACTTATTCTAATACTAAGAGCAGAGATCCAGGGAGTTATTATCCTGCTGTGCTGAATGCTAGTAGTGCTGTCTACTTATTCTAATAAGAGCAGAGATCAAGGGAGTTATTATCCTGCTGTGCTGAATGCTAGTAGTGCTGTCTACTTATTCTAATAAGAGCGGAGATCCAGGGAGTTATAATCCTGCTGTACTGAATGCTAGTAGTGCTGTATACTTATTCTAATACTAAAAGTGGAGATCCAGGGAGTTATTATCCTGCTATGCTGAATGCTAGTAGTGCTGTCTGCTTATTCTAATACTAAGAGCGGAGATCCAGGGAGTTATTATCCTGCTGTGCTGAATGCTAGTAGTGCTGTCTACTTATTCTAGTACTAAGAGCGGAGATCCAGGGAGTTATTATCCTGTTGTGCTGAATGCTAGTAGTGCTGTCTACTTATTCTAATAAGAGTGGAGATCCAGGGAGTTATTATCCTGCTGTGCTGAATCCTAGTATTGCTGTCTACTTATTCTAATACTAAGAGCGGAGATCCAGGGAGTTATTATCCTGCTGTGCTGAATGCTAGTAGTGCTGTCTACTTATTCTAATACTAAGAGCGGAGATCCAGGGAGTTATTATCCTGCTGTGCTGAATGCTAGTAGTGCTGTCTACTTATTCTAATACTAAGAGCGGAGATCCAGGGAGTTATTATCCTGCTGTGCTGAATGCTAGTAGTTCTGTCTACTTATTCTAGTCCTAGTAATAGTCATATCGGTGTACAATATCTGCCTGTCTAGTTACATGACTCTTGTCAGTATACAGTATCCATGTTTCTAGGTTCAGGAATCATATCGGTATACAGTATCCGTGTTTCTAGTTACAGGAATCATATCGGTATACAGTATCCGTGTTTCTAGTTACAGGAATCATATCGGTATACAGTATCCGTGTATCTAGTTACAACACTCGTATCAGTCACAGTATCCGTGTATATAGTTACAGAACTTGTATCGGTATACAGTATCCGTATGTCTAGTTACAGGACTCATATCAGTATACAGTATCCTTGTATCTAGTTACAGGACTCGTATCAGTATACAGTATCCGTGTATCTAGTTACAGGACTCGTATCAGTATACAGTATCCGTGTATCTAGTTACAGGACTCATATCAGTATACATTATCCTTGTATCTAGTTACAGTACTCGTATCAGTATACAGTATCCGTGTATCTAGTTACAGGACTCGTATCAGTATACAGTATCCGTATGTCTAGTTACTGGACTCGTATCAGTATACAGTATCCGTGTATCTAGTTACAGGACTCGTATCAGTATACATTATCCTTGTATCTAGTTACAGGACTCGTATCAGTATACAGTATCCGTGTATATAGTTACAGGACTCGTATCAGTATACAGTATCCGTGTATATAGTTACAGGACTCGTATCAGTATACAGTATCCGTATGTCTAGTTACAGGACTCGTATCGGTATACAGTATCCGTGTATCTAGTTACAGGACTCGTATCAGTATACAGTATCAGTGTATCTAGTTACAGGACTCGTATCAGTATACAGTATCCGTGTATCTAGTTTCAGGACTCGTATCAGTATACAGTATCCGTGTATCTAGTTACAGGACTCGTATCAGTATACAGTATCCATGTATCTAGTTTCAGGACTCGTATCAGTATACAGTATCCGTGTATCTAGTTACAGGACTCGTATCGGTATACAGTATCCGTGTATCTAGTTACAGGACTCGTATCATTATACAGTATCCGTGTATCCAGTTACAGGACTCGTATCAGTATACAGTATCCGTGTATCCAGTTACAGGACTCGTATCAGTATACAGTATCCGTGTATCTAGTTACATGACTCGTATCAGTATACAGTATCCGTGTATATAGTTACAGGACTCGTATAAGTATACAGTATCCGTGTATCTAGTTACAGGACTCGTATCAGTATACAGTATCCGTGTATCCAGTTACAGGACTCGTATCAGTATACAGTATCCGTGTATCTAGTTACAGGACTCGTATCAGTATACAGTATCCGTGTATCCAGTTACAGGACTCGTAGCGGTATACAGTATCCGTGTATCTAGTTACAGGACTCGTATCAGTATACAGTATCCGTGTATCTAGTTACAGGACTCGTATCAGTATACAGTATCCGTGTATCTAGTTACAGGACTCATATCGTTATACAGTATCCGTGTATCTAGTTACAGGACTCGTATCAGTACGCATCCGTGTATCTAGTTACAGGACTCATATCAGTATACAGTATCCGTGTGACTAGTTACAGGACTCGTATCAGTATACAGTATCCGTGTATCTAGTTACAGGACTCGTATCAGTATACAGTATCCGTGTATCTAGTTACAGGACTCGTATCAGTATACAGTATCTGTGTATCTAGTTACAGGACTCGTATCAGTATACAGTATCCGTGTATCTAGTTACAGGACTCTTATCAGTATACAGTATCCGTGTGACTAGTTATAGGACTCGTATCAGTATACATTATCCATGTGTCTAGTTACAGGACTCGTGTCAGTATACAGTATCTTTGTATCCAGTTACAGGACTCGTATCAGTATACAGTATCCGTGTATCTAGTTACAGTACTCGTATCGGTATACAGTATCTGAGAGTCTAGTTACAGGACTCGTATCGGTATACAGTATCCGTGTATCTAGTTACAGGACTCGTATCAGTATACAGTATCCGTGTATCTAGTTACAGGACTCGTATCAGTATACAGTATCCCTGTATCTAGTTACAGGACTCGTATCAGAATACAGTATCCGTGTATCTAGTTACAGGACTCGTATCAGTATACAGTATCCTTGTATCTAGTTACAGGACTCGTATCAGTATACAGTATCCGTGTATCTAGTTACAGGACTCGTATCAGTATACAGTATCCGTGTATCTAGTTACAGGACTCGTATCAGTATACAGTATCCGTGTATCTAGTTACAGGACTCGTATCAGTATACAGTATCCGTGTATCTAGTTACAGGACTTGTATCAGTATACAGTATCTGAGAGTCTAGTTACAGGACTCGTATCGGTATACAGTATCCGTGTATCTAGTTACAGGACTCGTATCAGTATACAGTATCCGTGTATCTAGTTACAGGACTCGTATCAGTATACAGTATCCGTGTATCTAGTTACAGGACTCGTATCAGTATACAGTATCCGTGTATCTAGTTACAGGACTCGTATCAGTATACAGTATCCGTGTATCTAGTTACAGGACTCGTATCAGTATACAGTATCCGTGTATCTAGTTACAGGACTCGTATCAGTATACAGTATCCCTGTATCTAGTTACAGGACTCGTATCAGTATACAGTATCCGTGTATCTAGTTACAGGACTCGTATCAGTATACAGTATCCTTGTATCTAGTTACAGGACTCGTATCAGTATACAGTATCCGTGTATCTAGTTACAGGACTCGTATCAGTATACAGTATCCGTGTATCTAGTTACAGGACTCGTATCAGTATACAGTATCCGTGTATCTAGTTACAGGACTCGTATCAGTATACAGTATCCGTGTATCTAGTTACAGGACTTGTATCAGTATACAGTATCTGAGAGTCTAGTTACAGGACTCGTATCGGTATACAGTATCCGTGTATCTAGTTACAGGACTCGTATCAGTATACAGTATCCGTGTATCTAGTTACAGGACTCGTATCAGTATACTGTATCCTTGTATCTAGTTACAGAACTCGTATCAGTATACAGTATCCGTGTATCTAGTTACAGGACTCGTATCAGTATACAGTATCCGTGTATCTAGTTACAGGACTCGTATCAGTATACAGTATCCGTGTATCTAGTTACAGGACTCGTATCAGTATACAGTATCCTTGTATCTATTTATAGGACTCGTATCAGTATACAGTATCCGTGTATCTAGTTACAGGACTCGTATCAGTATACAGTATCCTTGTATCTAGTTACAGGACTCGTATCAGTATACAGTATCCGTGTATCTAGTTACAGGACTCGTATCAGTATACAGTATCCGTGTATCTAGTTTCAGGACTCGTATCAGTATACAGTATCCGTGTATCTAGTTACAGGACTCGTATCAGTATACAGTATCCGTGTATCTAGTTACAGGACTCGTATCAGTATACAGTATCCGTGTATCTAGTTTCAGGACTCGTATCAGTATACAGTATCCGTATGTCTAGTTACAGGACTCGTATCAGTATACAGTATCCGTGTATCTAGTTACAGGACTCGTATCAGTATACAGTATCCGTATGTCTAGTTACAGGACTCGTATCAGTATACAGTATCCGTGTATCTAGTTACAGGACTCGTATCAGTATATAGTATCCGTGTATCTAGTTACAGGACTCGTATCAGTATACAGTATCCATGTATCTAGTTACAGGACTCGTATCAGTATACAGTATCCGTATGTCTAGTTACAGGACTCGTATCAGTATACATTATCCGTGTGTCTAGTTACAGGAATCGTATCAGTATACAGTATCCGTATGTCTAGTTACAGGACTCGTATCAGTATACAGTATCCTTGTATCTAGTTACAGGACTCGTATCAGTATACAGTATCCTTGTATCTAGTTACAGGACTCGTATCAGTATACAGTATCCTTATGTCTAGTTACAGGACTCGTATCAGTATACAGTATCCTTGTATCTAGTTACAGGACTCGTATCAGTATACAGTATCCTTGTATCTAGTTACAGGACTCGTATCAGTATACAGTATCCTTGTATCTAGTTACAGGACTCGTATCAGTATACAGTATCCGTATGTCTAGTTACAGGACTCGTATCAGTATACAGTATCCTTGTATATAGTTACAGGACTCGTATCAGTATACAGTATCAGTGTATCTAGTTACAGGACTCGTATCAGTATACAGTATCCGTGTATCTAGTTACAGGACTCGTATCAGTATACAGTATCCTTGTATCTAGTTACAGGACTCGTATCAGTATACAGTATCCGTATGTCTAGTTACAGGACTCGTATCAGTATACAGTATCCTTGTATCTAGTTACAGGACTCGTATCAGTATACAGTATCCTTGTATCTAGTTACAGGACTCGTATCAGTATACAGTATCCGTATGTCTAGTTACAGGACTCGTATCAGTATACAGTATCCGTGTATCTAGTTACAGGACTCGTATCAGTATACAGTATCCTTGTATATAGTTACAGGACTCGTATCAGTATACAGTATCAGTGTATCTAGTTACAGGACTCGTATCAGTATACAGTATCCGTGTATCTAGTTACAGGACTCGTATCAGTATACAGTATCCGCGTATCTAGTTACAGGACTCGTATCAGTATACAGTATCTGTGAGTCTAGTTACAGGACTCGTATCAGTATACAGTATCCGTGTATCTTGTTACAGGACTCGTATCAGTATACAGTATCCGTGTATCTAGTTACAGGACTCGTATCAGTATACAGTATCCGTGTATCTAGTTACAGGACTCGTATCAGTATACATTATCCTTGTATCTAGTTACAGGACTCGTATCAGTATACAGTATCCGTGTATCTAGTTACAGGACTCGTATCAGTATACAGTATCTGTGAGTCTAGTTACCACGGTGTGTATGATGTATAAGAGTGATATGAATGGGGGGGGGCTGGAGTTCAGTACAGTTGGGGGCATTATGCAGTAACACTTACAGCTATTAGATTTATAGATCAATGTTCTGGAGTAAACAGCTGTTACATCATTGATATGTTTGCAGTATTAAGTAGGTTTGTGGCTTTTAATGGTCAGGCTGATTGCATTATCCGACCTTAGCCCTTGTAAAAGGGATAATAATATATAGAGCCAGACACTCTTTTAAGATATACTGATTATATACCACTAACCGCAAAGCTCTCAACTGAAACCTGAGTCTCCATGTCCCCCGAAAACTTATCTGACTCTCATTAACCCCACAGGTGCCAGTCCCACTCGAAGATCAGCCATGGAGCAAAGTAGCAAGGAGGGGGAATAGCTTTCAGGGTCAGTAGCAGAAGGTCAGACCCAGGAGAGATACCACACCAAGTCAGCGCACAGCAGAGGAGGAGCATGAGGATCATGTGACCTGACAATTGATCACTTCTCGCGGGACAGACCAGAACTGAGACTTTTCAGAGTTTCAAGTAGAGCAAATGTAATCTTCACCCAATCTGCAGCTATTATATTTATATATGTGTTGCCACCAATACCCTATATCATGCACCTCTGTGGAAGCCAGCATGAGCGAAACGAGTCGTGGTTTGTGCATCCTTGGAGAGACAGCCAAGGCGAATGTCGGACCTTCATCCTTGGGAGAGACAGCCAAGGTGTATGTCTGACCTTCATCCTTGGGAGAGACAGCCAAGGTGTGTCTGACCTTCATCCTTGGGAGAGACAGCCAAAGTGTATGTCTGACCTTCATCCATGGGGGAGACAGCCAAAGTGTATGTCGGACCTTCATCCTTGGGAGAGACATCCAACGTGTATGTCTGACCTTCATCCTTGTAGAGACAGCCAAGGTGTGTCTGAATCTCATCCTTGGGAGAGACAGCCAAGGTGTATGTCTGACTCTCATTCTTGGGAGACACAGACAAGGTGTATGTCGGACCTTCATCCTTTTGAGAGACAGCCAAGATGTATGTCTGACCTTCATCCTTGGGAGAGACAGCCAAGGTATATGTCTGACCTTCATCCTTGGGAGAGACATCCAACGTGCATGTCTGACCTTCATCCTTGGGAGAGACAGCCAAGGTGTATGTCTGACCTTCATCCTTGGGAGAGACAGCCAAGGTGTATGTCTGACCTTCATCCTTGGGAGAGACAGCCAAGGTGTGTCTTAATCTCATCCTTGAGAGAGAGAGCCAAGGTGTATGTCTGACTCTCATTCTTGGGAGAGACAGCCAAGGTGTATGTCTGACCTTCGTCCTTGGGAGAGACAGCCATGGTGTATGTCGGACCTTCATCCTTGGGAGAGACAGCCAAGGTGTATGTCTGACCTTCATCCTTGGGAGAGACAGCCAAGGTGTATGTCTGACCTTCATCCTTGGGAGAGACAGCCAAGGTGTATGTCTGACCTTCATCCTTGGGAGAGACAGCCAAGGTGTGTCTTAATCTCATCCTTGAGAGAGAGAGCCAAGGTGTATGTCTGACTCTCATTCTTGGGAGAGACAGCCAAGGTGTATGTCTGACCTTCGTCCTTGGGAGAGACAGCCATGGTGTATGTCGGACCTTCATCCTTGGGAGAGACAGCCAAGGTGTATGTCTGACCTTCATCCTTGGGAGAGACATCCAACGTGTATGTCTGACCTTCATCCTTGGGAGAGACAGCCAAGGTGTATGTCTGACCTTCATCCTTGGGAGAGACATCCAACGTGTATGTCTGACCTTCATCCTTGGGAGAGACATCCAACGTGTATGTCTGACCTTCATCCATGGGGGAGACAGCCAAGGTGTATGTCTGACCTTCATCCTTGGAAAGACAGCCAAGGTGTGTCTGAACCTCATCCTTGGGAGACACAGACAAGGTGTATGTCTGACCTTCATCCTTGGGAGAGACAGCCAAGGTGTATGTCTGACCTTCATCCATGGGGGAGACAGCCAAGGTGTATGTCTGACCTTCATCCTTGGAGAGACAACCAAGGTGTGTCTGAATCTCATCCTTGGGAGAGACAGCTAAGGTGTATGTCTGACCTTCATCCTTGGCAGAGACAGCCAAGGTGTATGTCAGACTCTCATTCTTGGGAGAGACAGCCAAGGTGTATGTCTCACCTTCATCCTTGGGAGACACAGACAAGGTGTCTGTCTGACCTTCATCCTTGGGAGAGACAGCCAAGATGTATGTCGGACCTTCATCCTTGGGAGAGACATCCAACGTGTATGTCTGAACTTCATACTTGGGAGAGACAGCCAAGGTGTATGTCTGACTTGTATCCTTGGGAGAGACAGCCAAGGTGTGTCTGACATGTATCCTTGGGAGAGACAGCCAAAGTGTGTCTGACTCTCATCCTTGGGAGAGACAGCCAAGGTGTGGATGACTCTCATCCATGGGAGAGACAGCCAATGTGTGTTTGACTTTCATCCTTGGGAGAGACAGCTAATGTGTGTTTGACTTTCATCCTTGGGAGAGACAGCCAAGTTGTATTCTGACTTTCATCTTTGGGAGAGACAGCTAAGGTGTGTCTAACACTCATCCTTGGGAGAGACAGCCAAGGTGTGTCTAGCCCTCATCCTTGGAAGAGACAGCCAAGGTGTGTCTGACCTTCATCCTTGGGAGAGACAGCCAAGGTGTATGTCTGACTTTCATCCTTGGGAGAGACAGCCAAGGTGTGTCTGACTTTCATCCTTGGGAGAGACATCTAAGGTGTATGTCTGACTTTCATACTTGGGAGAGACAGCCAAGGTGTGTCTGTCTTGTATCCTTGGGAGAGACAGCCAAGGTGTGTCTGACTTGTATCCTTGGGAGAGACAGCCAAAGCGTGTATGACTCTCATCCTTGGGAGAGACAGCCAATGTGTGTTTGACTTTCATCCTTGGAAGAGACAGCCAAAGTGTATTCTGACTTTCATCCTTGTGAGAGACAGCCAAGGTGTATTCTGACTTTCATCCTTGGGAGAGATAGCCAAGGTGTATTCTGCCTTTCATCCTTGGGAGAGATAGCCAAGGTGTGTCTGACTTTCATCCTTGGGAGGGACAGCCAAGGTGTGTCTGACTTTCAACCTTGGGAGAGACAACCAAGGGCAGCTTTGTCTTGGGAGGGAGAGAGGCACAAAGTCTTTTTATGGATGATTTCAGCCAGAAACCCACCCAATGATCATCGAACTAAAGTCTTTGTGTCTGAATCCCTGGGACCAGAATGCATACTTACAATTACACTGAAAACACCAAACAATTTATCCAAATCTATTTTGGGGTGCTCACAGCCAAATCAAAAACGATGGGGGAAAATAAATACATTTTTTAAACAGTGCAGTTTGGTGCCCCAGCCCTTAAAATCCAGTCTTTCAGCCAGGAGACCAGGGCAGGTTAACCCTTTAGCACACTGTGCATCTTCTCTCTGAGTGAGAGGTTTGGATGGGGCTTCCCATGGATCCTCTGGCCAAGCTGAGAAGAGCACACCAGATCTGGGCCAAAAAGATAGCTCCATGTGTCAAATATGAGTTGTACAGTGGGTGTTTTAAGAGACTCTTGTGGCGTCGGATGGGTCAGGAGTAGTGTTGAGCAAACCCGAACCGCACTGTTTGCGTTCGTACCGAACATTATGGTTTTTGGACCCCGGACCCGAACACGAACATTTCATTGTATGTTCGGGTTGGAGTTTGGGGTTCGGCGATTACATTGTATGTAATGCTATGGGATTTCTATAAACCGAAATAGAGTCCCCAAAGAGATTCGGTTTATAGACTTTCAGTTTATGAAATACATGTAATGCTATTGCTATTCTATAAACCGAAATAGAGTACCCATTCATACAAATAGGTCAATTGACCTATTCATATGAATAGGGACACTCTTACCCACATTTTACTTCATTTTGCAGCCCTCTAGCCTTTTCCAGGACTTTTTTAGAGGCATTTGAGTGGCCAAAAGTTCGTGTCCCCATTGACTTCAATAGGGTTCGGATTCGGGGTCAAGTTCGAGCACGGACATTTTTTCGAAGTTCGGACGAACCTGCCGAACCCGAACATCCAGGTGTCCGCTCAACTCTAGTCAGGAGCCTAAGGGCATACCATTCAACTCCCTCTTTCTATGTCTCTATCTCCCTGCTTGTCTCTATTTCGTAGTCTCTTTTTTTCTGTTCCTCTGTCTTGCTCTCATTTAATTTCAGGGTCTCATTCTGTTTATTTTGTATTATATTATCTGCATTCCCTTTTTCAGGCTTCACCCTCCTTCCCCTCTTATCCCTTGGGACTTGCAGTATTTAAATTGGGTCTGATCAATTACCATGTGCCCTCTGAGCTGCTTGATCCTCTCTAATAGCATCTCCCCCCTCCTTCCCATGGAGAGACCACAAACCAACAGACAGTAAACTTCTCTAAACCATCCCATCAGACACTTGGGCGTCCCCAATTTACCAACCACATCCCTCTCTCTTACTCATTCTACCCCCATACCATTTGTGCTCAGACAGATCCTGCCATCCCTCTCCAGCATAGTGCCTGGTTTGCAAATTAAGGATTTTACTCTTCCGACCGGTTAGGACTTTCTACCGACATTTACATTTTATACCACTGTACCCTATGGATATCCTTAAGCCCCCACAAGAAGAGGAAGAGGAAATGCACCGAAAAGCTTCAGACTTCACAGAGTTTGCCAGCAACTCTACTCTCCATGGGATCAGTCATGTCTTCTTGCCGGGAGGAGTAACCACTCGGAGGGTCATCTGGGCATGTGCTTTCCTCGCATCTCTCGGCTGTTTCCTCTTTCAAGTGGCGGATCGAATTATATATTACACAGAATACCACCATGTAACCACTCTGGATGAAATGGAAGACAGCCGAATGGTCTTCCCAGCTGTTACCATCTGTAACTTTAACCGCTTCCGCAAGTCCAACTTGACTCTGGACGACTTGTTTTGGGCTGGAGAACTCTTCGGAATGGACTATAAATCCCTTGAAGTGAGGGACAGCCTCGGCCTCAATGGAAGTCTTAATATTGTTGATTTAAGAACAGACTTTAACCTGAAGGAATTCTATGACCGAGCCGGTCACTCAATGAAAGACATGGTCCTGGCGTGTCGCTATAGAAATCAGGAGTGTGGCGCAGAGAACTTCAGCGTAGTGAGTAACCTTGGCTTGTTTTATACATTGACCTCTCACATTTTTATTTATTTGGGACAAGCTGTTTAATCTAATCTCTAACCTTGGGTGGAGGACTCTCTGGTCTGCAAAAGCATACAGTGCATGATCAGATTGGGCAGATGTAGGTTATAATATATATTTGAAGAGGATTTTTATTGTTGCAAAAAGTGCAGGCTTGTTTTATTGGAGCACAGAGTGGAGGCTGGATGATGAGTCTTGTTTTATTGGAGCACAGAGTGGAGGCTGGATGATGAGTCTTGTTTTATTGGAGCAGAGAGTGGAGGCTGGATGATGAGTCTTTTTTTATTGGAGCAGAGAGTGGAGGCTGGATGATGAATCTTGTTTTTTTGGAGCACAGAGTGGAGGCTGGATGATGAATCTTGTTTTATTGGAGCAAAGAGTGGAGGCTGTAAGAGGAGTCTTGTTTTATTGGAGCACAGAGTGGAGGCTGGATGATGAGTCTTTTTTTATTGGAGCAGAGAGTGGAGGCTGGATGATGAATCTTGTTTTTTTGGAGCACAGAGTGGAGGCTGGATGATGAATCTTGTTTTATTGGAGCAAAGAGTGGAGGCTGTAAGAGGAGTCTTGTTTTATTGGAGCAGAGAGTGGAGGCTGGATGATGAGTCTTGTTTTATTGGAGCAAAGAGTGGAGGCTGTAAGAGGAGTCTTGTTTTATTGGAGTAGAGAGTGGAGGCTGGATGATGAGTCTTGTTTTATTGGAGCAGAGAGTGGAGGCTGGATGATGAGTCTTATTTTATTGTAACAGAGACTGGAGGCTGGAAGAGGAGTCTTGTTTTATTGGAGCACGGAGCAGAGGCTGGATGATGAGTCTTTTTTTATTGGAGCAGAGAGTGGAGGCTGGATGATGAATCTTGTTTTTTTGGAGCACAGAGTGGAGGCTGGATGATGAGTCTTGTTTTATTGGAGGCTGAAAGTTTATTTTTTTAGCGTTATTTTTTAATAATCAATTTAATAGATAGATTGATTGTTTAGTGAGACAGCATTTATCAGAATATGTATAAGGTTTTTGCATGTTTAGTCTCATTTATTTAAAATTTTATTTCTCTATTATGGATTCTGTTTTTCACTCATTATTAAAGGTTATTGGTTTTTATAGTTAATTTTGATTTATTACATTTATTGACCACACAACTGATTATAGGTCACACCCAAATATTGACCACACCCGATTATAGGTCACATTTGAGTATAGGACAAACCTGAAAATAGGCTGCACCCCAATATAGGCCACACCCAATTATAGGTTATATTTGATTATAGGCCACAACCAATTAGAGGTCACATTTGATTATAGGCCATACCTGATTATAGGTCACACCCAATTATAAGCCGCCCTCGATAACAGACCACACCAAACTAAGGTCGCACCCCATTATAGGCCACACCTGGTTATAAGCGGAACCCTATTATGGGTCACACCTGGTTATAGGTCACACCTGGTTATAGGTCCCACCTGATTAAAGGCCACACCTGGTTATAGGCGGAACCCTATTATAGGTCACACCTGGTTATAGGCCACACCTGGTTATAGGTGGAACCATATTATAGGCCACACCTGGTTATAGGCCACACCTGGTTATAGGCGGAACCCTATTATAGGCCACACCTGGTTATAGGCCACACCTGGTTATAGCCGGAACCCTATCATAGGCCACACCTGGTTATAAGCGGAACCCTATTATAGGCCACACCTGGTTATAAGCAGAACCCTATTATAGGCCACACCTGGTTATAAACGGAACCCTATTATAGGCCACACCTGGTTATAAGCGGAACCATATTATAGGCCACACCTGATGATAGGCCACACCTGGTTATAGGCGGAACCCTATTATAGATCACACCTGGTTATAGGCCACACCTGGTTATAGGCGGAACCCTATTATAGGCCACACCTGGTTATAGGAAGAAGTGGGGGACTGGGCAGTAAAGTGGCAAATGAGGTTCAATATAGACAAATGTAAAGTTATGCATTATGGGAAAAATAATAACAAAGCAACATATACGTTAAATGGTTTTTCCCTGGGAAAAACTACTAATGAAAAGGATTTAGGAATAATTATAGACAACAAACTTGGCAACAGTGCCCAATGCCAGTCAGCAGCTGCAAGGGCCAATAAGATATTGGCATGTATAAAACGAGGTATAGATTCACGGGAGGAGGATATCATCTTGCCTCTTTACAAATCAATGGTAAGACCTCACCTTGAATATGCAGTACAGTTCTGGGCACCAGTCCTTAAAAAGGATATTAAGGAACTAGAAAAAGTGCAAAGGAGAGCTACAAAATTAATAAGGGGTTTGGAGGATCTTAGTTATGAAGAGAGACTTAAAAAATTGAATTTATATACGTTAGAAAAAAGGCGTCTCAGAGGGGATATGATAACATTATATAAATATTTGCAGGGCCAATATAAAGAGCTCTCCAGTGACCTGTTCATTAACAGAAAGGTACAAAGAACAAGAGGTCACCCCCTCAGACTGGAAGAGCAAAGATTTCATAGACAGCAAAGGAAGGGATTCTTTACGGTAAGGACAATAAAGTTATGGAACTCACTGCCAAGAGAGGTAGTGCTAGCAACCACAATAGATGCATTTAAAAATGGTTTGGATGTTTTTTTAGGAAAGCAGAACATACAGGGCTATTAATAATAGAATAAGCATTAATAAAAGAGCTTATTGATCCAAGGAGAAATCTGATTGCCTCTTGGAGTCAAGAAGGAATTTTTTCCCCCAGGAGGCAAAATTCGAAATAGCTTCCTTAGGGGTTTTTTGCCTTCTTTTGGATCAAAAGCTGTAATGATAGGTAGAAGGGTTGAACTTGATGGACTTGTGTCTTTTTTCAACCTAAATTACTATGTTACTATCCTGCTCTCTCCAGTCCTTTGACCCACCTGATTAAAGGCCACACCTGGTTATAGGCGGAACCATATTATAGGCCACACCTGATGATAGGCCACACCTGGTTATAGGCGGAACCCTATTATAGATCACACCTGGTTATAAGCGGAACCACATCTGATGATAGGCCACACCTGGTTATAGGCAGAACCCTATTATAGGCCACACCTGGTTATAGGCGTAACCCTATTATAGGCCACACCTGGTTATAGGCGGAACCCTATTATAGGCCACACCTGGTTATAGGCAGAACCCTATTATAGGCCACACCTGGTTATAGGCGGAACCCTATTATAGGCCACACCTGGTTATAGGCAGAACCCTATTATAGGCCACACCTGGTTATAGGCAGAACCCTATTATAGGCCATACCTGGTTATAGGCGGAACCCTATTATAGGCCACACCTGGTTATAGGCCACACCGGGTTATAGGCCACACCTGGTTATAGGCGGAACCCTATTATAGGCCACACCTGGTTATGGGCCACACCTGATTATAGGTCACACCTGGTTATAGGCCACACCTGGTTATAGGCCACACCTGGTTATGGGCCACACCTGGATATAGGCAGAGCCCTATTATAGGTCACACCTGTTTATAGGCCACACCTGGTTATAGGCCACAGCTGATTATAGGTGGAACCCTATTATAGGCCACACCTGGTTATAGGCCACACCTGGTTATAGGCGAAATCGTATTATAGGCCACACCTGGTTATAATCGGAACCCTAATATAGGCCACACCTGGTTATAGGCCACACCTGGTTATAGGCCACACCTGGTTATAGGCCATACCTGGTTATAGGCCACACCATCAAAGTTTGAAGCTTTTTTTAAAGGAAAAAAATAAAAATAAATTAGTAGAAGGTTCAAACAGTACTTTGATTAATGAAGAGGAATACATTTAACATCTTGTTAAACAGGGTGACAGGTATTTAGAGTGCGTATCACATAGAAAGACATTTGTTTTTATAATTACATTATTGTTGTTAATGTTAAAATGAATTTTAAAGCAGGCTCTAATTATATTAGTCCCACCTCCTTTCCTAAACTTAGCTGAGGCGAGACTTAGCTGAGAGTGGAGACTCGGCTGAGAGTGGAGACACCATTATACAGTCACAGCCGAGTGGGAGTGATCTTCACACCATTATACACCCGAGTGTGTGTGATCTTCACACCATTATACAGCCGAGTGGGAGTGATCTTCACACCATTATACAGCCGAGTGTGAGTGATCTTCACACCATTATACAGTCACAGCCGAGTGGGAGTGATCTTCACACCATTATACACCCGAGTGTGTGTGATCTTCACACCATTATACAGCCGAGTGGGAGTGATCTTCACACCATTATACAGCCGGGTGTGCGTGATCTTCACACCATTATACAGCGAGTGTGAGTGATCTTCACACCATTATACAGTCACAGCCGGGTGTGCGTGATCTTCACACCATTATACAGCCGAGTGTGTGTGATCTTCACACCATTATACAGTCACAGCCGGGTGTGCGTGATCCTCACACCATTATACAGCGAGTGTGAGTGATCTTCCCACCATTATACACCCGAGTGTGTGTGATCTTCACACCATTATACAGCCGAGTGGGAGTGATCTTCACACCATTATACAGCCGGGTGTGCGTGATCTTCACACCATTATACAGCGAGTGTGAGTGATCTTCACACCATTATACAGTCACAGCCGGGTGTGCGTGATCTTCACACCATTATACAGCCGAGTGTGTGTGATCTTCACACCATTATACAGTCACAGCCGGGTGTGCGTGATCCTCACACCATTATACAGCGAGTGTGAGTGATCTTCCCACCATTATACACCCGAGTGTGTGTGATCTTCACACCATTATACAGCCGAGTGTGTGTGATCTTCCCACCATTATACAGCCGAGTGTGTGTGATCTTCACACCATTATACAGTCACAGCCGAGTGTGTGTGATCTTCACACCATTATACAGCCGAGTGTGCGTGATCTTCACACCATTATACACCCGAGTGTGTGTGATCTTCACACCATTATAGAGCCAAGTGTGCGTGACCTTCACACCATTATACAGCCGAGTGTGTGTGATCTTCACACCATTATACAGCCGAGTGTGTGTGATCTTCACACCATTATACAGCCGAGTGTGCGTGATCTTCACACCATTATACACCCGAGTGTGCGTGATCTTCACACCATTATACAGCCGAGTGTGTGTGATCTTCACACCATTATACACCCGAGTGTGTGTGATCTTCCCACCATTATACAGCCGAGTGTGTGTGATCTTCACACCATTATACAGTCACAGCCGGGTGTGCGTGATCTTCCCACCATTATACACCCGAGTGTGTGTGATCTTCACACCATTATACACCCGAGTGTGTGTGATCTTCACACCATTATACACCCGAGTGTGCGTGATCTTCACACCATTATACAGCCGAGTGTGTGTGATCTTCACACCATTATACACCCGAGTGTGTGTGATCTT
Organism: Pelodytes ibericus; assembly: GCA_036172795.1. Taxonomy (NCBI): domain Eukaryota; kingdom Metazoa; phylum Chordata; class Amphibia; order Anura; family Pelodytidae; genus Pelodytes; species Pelodytes ibericus. The sequence goes on from CM069859.1 coordinate 228,416,017, forward strand.
CCCACCATTATACAGCCGAGTGTGTGTGATCTTCACACCATTATACACCCGAGTGTGTGTGATCTTCACACCATTATACACCCGAGTGTGTGTGATCTTCACACCATTATACAGCCGAGTGTGTGTGATCTTCACACCATTATACAGCCGAGTGTGCGTGATCTTCACACCATTATACAGCCGAGTGTGCGTGATCCTCACACCATTATACAGCCGAGTGTGTGTGATCTTCACACCATTATACAGCCGAGTGTGTGTGATCTTCCCACCATTATACAGCCGAGTGTGTGTGATCTTCACACCATTATACAGTCACAGCCGGGTGTGCGTGATCTTCACACCATTATACAGCCGAGTGTGCGTGATCTTCACACCATTATACACCCGAGTGTGCGTGATCTTCACACCATTATACAGCCGAGTGTGCGTGATCTTCACACCATTATACAGCCGAGTGTGCGTGATCCTCACACCATTATACAGCCGAGTGTGTGTGATCTTCACACCATTATACAGCCGAGTGTGTGTGATCTTCCCACCATTATACAGCCGAGTGTGTGTGATCTTCACACCATTATACAGCCGAGTGTGTGTGATCTTCACACCATTATACAGCCGAGTGTGTGTGATCTTCACACCATTATACACCCGAGTGTGTGTGATCTTCACACCATTATACACCCGAGTGTGTGTGATCTTCCCACCATTATACAGCCGAGTGTGCGTGATCTTCACACCATTATAGAGCCGAGTGTGTGTGATCTTCCCACCATTATACAGCCGAGTGGGCGTGATCTTCCCACCATTATACAGCCGAGTGTGAGTGATCTTCACACCATTATACAGCCGAGTGTGCGTGATCTTCCCACCATTATACAGCCGAGTGTGTGTGATCTTCACACCATTATACAGCCGAGTGTGTGTGATCTTCACACCATTATACAGCCGAGTGTGTGTGATCTTCCCACCATTATACACCCGAGTGTGTGTGATCTTCACACCATTATACAGCCGAGTGTGTGTGATCTTCACACCATTATACAGCCGAGTGTGTGTGATCTTCACACCATTATACAGCCGAGTGTGTGTGATCTTCACACCATTATACAGTCGAGTGGGAGTGATCTTCACACCATTATACACCCGAGTGTGTGTGATCTTCACACCATTATACAGCCGAGTGTGTGTGATCTTCCCACCATTATACAGCCGAGTGTGTGTGATCTTCACACCATTATACAGCCGAGTGTGCGTGATCTTCACACCATTATACAGCCGAGTGTGCGTGATCTTCACACCATTATACAGCCGAGTGTGCGTGATCTTCACACCATTATACAGCCGAGTGTGTGTGATCTTCCCACCATTATACAGCCGAGTGTGCGTGATCTTCACACCATTATACAGTCGAGTGGGAGTGATCTTCCCACCATTATACAGCCGAGTGTGTGTGATCTTCCCACCATTATACAGTCACAGCCGGGTGTGCGTGATCTTCACACCATTATACAGTCACAGCCGGGTGTGCGTGATCTTCACACCATTATACAGTCACAGCCGGGTGTGCGTGATCTTCACACCATTATACAGTCACAGCCGGGTGTGCGTGATCTTCACACCATTATACAGTCACAGCCGGGTGTGCGTGATCTTCACACCATTATACAGTCACAGCCGGGTGTGCGTGATCTTCACACCATTATACAGTCACAGCCGGGTGTGCGTGATCTTCGCACCATTATACAGCCGAGTGTGAGTGATCTTCACACCATTATACACCCGAGTGTGCGTGATCTTCACACCATTATACAGCCGAGTGGGAGTGATCTTCACACCATTATACAGCCGAGTGGGAGTGATCTTCCCACCATTATACAGCCGAGTGGGAGTGATCTTCCCACCATTATACAGCCGAGTGGGCGTGATCTTCACACCATTATACAGCCGAGTGGGAGTGATCTTCACACCATTATACAGCCGAGTGTGCGTGATCTTCACACCATTATAGAGCCAAGTGTGCATGATTTTCACACCATTATACAGCCGAGTGGGAGTGATCTTCACACCATTATACAGCCGAGTGTGCGTGATCTTCACACCATTATACAGCCGAGTGTGAGTGATCTTCACACCATTATACAGCCGAGTGTGAGTGATCTTCCCACCATTATACAGTCACAGCTGAGTGTGCGTGATCCTCGCACCATTATACAGTCACAGCTGAGTGTGTGTGATCCTCGCACCATTATACAGTCGAGTGTGCATGATCTTCACACCATTATACAGCCGAGTGGGCGTGATCTTCCCACCATTATACAGCCGAGTGTGTGTGATCTTCCCACCATTATACAGTCACAGCCGGGTGTGCGTGATCTTCACACCATTATACAGTCACAGCCGGGTGTGCGTGATCTTCACACCATTATACAGTCACAGCCGGGTGTGCGTGATCTTCACACCATTATACAGTCACAGCCGGGTGTGCGTGATCTTCACACCATTATACAGTCACAGCCGGGTGTGCGTGATCTTCACACCATTATACAGTCACAGCCGGGTGTGCGTGATCTTCACACCATTATACAGCCGAGTGTGAGTGATCTTCACACCATTATACACCCGAGTGTGCGTGATCTTCACACCATTATACAGCCGAGTGGGAGTGATCTTCACACCATTATACAGCCGAGTGGGAGTGATCTTCCCACCATTATACAGCCGAGTGGGAGTGATCTTCCCACCATTATACAGCCGAGTGGGCGTGATCTTCACACCATTATACAGCCGAGTGGGAGTGATCTTCACACCATTATACAGCCGAGTGTGCGTGATCTTCACACCATTATAGAGCCAAGTGTGCATGATTTTCACACCATTATACAGCCGAGTGGGAGTGATCTTCACACCATTATACAGCCGAGTGTGCGTGATCTTCACACCATTATACAGCCGAGTGGGAGTGATCTTCACACCATTATACAGCCGAGTGTGAGTGATCTTCACACCATTATAGAGCCAAGTGTGCGTGATCTTCACACCATTATACAGCCGAGTGTGAGTGATCTTCATACCATTATACAGCCGAGTGTGTGTGATCTTAACACCATTTACAGCCGAGTGGGAGTGATCTTCACACCATTATACAGCCGAGTGGGAGTGATCTTCACACCATTATACAGCCGAGTGGGAGTGATCTTCACACCATTATACAGCCGAGTGGGAGTGATCTTCACACCATTATAGAGCCAAGCGTGTGTGATCTTCACACTATTATACAGTCGAGTGGGAGTGATCTTCACACCATTATACAGCCGAGTGGGAGTGATCTTCACAACATTATACAGCCGAGTGGGAGTGATCTTCACACCATTATAAAGCCGAGTGGGAGTGATCTTCACACCATTATACAGCCGAGTGTGTGTGATCTTCACACCATTATACAGCCGAGTGGGAGTGATCTTCACACCATTATACAGCAGAGTGGGAGTGATCTTCACACCATTATACAGCCGAGTGTGAGTGATCTTCACACCATTATAGAGCCAAGTGTGCGTGATCTTCACACCATTATACAGCCGAGTGTGAGTGATCTTCACACCATTATACAGCCGAGTGCGTGATCCTCACACCATTATAGAGCCAAGTGTGCGTGATCTTCACACCATTATACAGCCGAGTGTGAGTGATCTTCACACCATTATACAGCCGAGTGTGTGTGATCTTAACACCATTTACAGCCGAGTGAGAGTGATCTTCACACCATTATACAGCCGAGTGGGAGTGATCTTCACACCATTATACAGCCGAGTGGGAGTGATCTTCACACCATTATAGAGCCAAGTGTGCATGATTTTCACACCATTATACCGCCGAGTGTGCGTGATCTTCACACCATTATACAGCCGAGTGGGAGTGTTCTTCACACCATTATACAGCCGAGTGGGACTGATCTTCACACCATTATAGAGCCAAGCGTGCGTGATCTTCACACCATTATACAGTCGAGTGTGCGTGATCTTCACACCATTATAGAGCCAAGTGTGCATGATTTTCACACCATTATACAGCCGAGTGGGAGTGATCTTCACACCATTATACAGCCGAGTGTGCGTGATCTTCACACCATTATACAGCCGAGTGGGAGTGATCTTCACACCATTATACAGCCGAGTGTGAGTGATCTTCACACCATTATAGAGCCAAGTGTGCGTGATCTTCACACCATTATACAGCCGAGTGTGAGTGATCTTCATACCATTATACAGCCGAGTGTGTGTGATCTTAACACCATTTACAGCCGAGTGGGAGTGATCTTCACACCATTATACAGCCGAGTGGGAGTGATCTTCACACCATTATACAGCCGAGTGGGAGTGATCTTCACACCATTATACAGCCGAGTGGGAGTGATCTTCACACCATTATAGAGCCAAGCGTGTGTGATCTTCACACTATTATACAGTCGAGTGGGAGTGATCTTCACACCATTATACAGCCGAGTGGGAGTGATCTTCACAACATTATACAGCCGAGTGGGAGTGATCTTCACACCATTATAAAGCCGAGTGGGAGTGATCTTCACACCATTATACAGCCGAGTGTGTGTGATCTTCACACCATTATACAGCCGAGTGGGAGTGATCTTCACACCATTATACAGCAGAGTGGGAGTGATCTTCACACCATTATACAGCCGAGTGTGAGTGATCTTCACACCATTATAGAGCCAAGTGTGCGTGATCTTCACACCATTATACAGCCGAGTGTGAGTGATCTTCACACCATTATACAGCCGAGTGCGTGATCCTCACACCATTATAGAGCCAAGTGTGCGTGATCTTCACACCATTATACAGCCGAGTGTGAGTGATCTTCACACCATTATACAGCCGAGTGTGTGTGATCTTAACACCATTTACAGCCGAGTGAGAGTGATCTTCACACCATTATACAGCCGAGTGGGAGTGATCTTCACACCATTATACAGCCGAGTGGGAGTGATCTTCACACCATTATAGAGCCAAGTGTGCATGATTTTCACACCATTATACAGCCGAGTGTGCGTGATCTTCACACCATTATACAGCCGAGTGGGAGTGTTCTTCACACCATTATACAGCCGAGTGGGACTGATCTTCACACCATTATAGAGCCAAGCGTGCGTGATCTTCACACCATTATACAGTCGAGTGGGAGTGATCTTCACACCATTATACAGCCGAGTGGGAGTGATCTTCACACCATTATAGAGCCAAGTGTGCATGATTTTCACACCATTATACAGCCGAGTGTGCGTGATCTTCACAACATTATACAGCCGAGTGGGAGTGATCTTCACACCATTATACAGCCGAGTGGGAGTGATCTTCACACCATTATAGAGCCAAGCGTGCGTGATCTTCACACCATTATACAGCCGAGTGGGAGTGATCTTCACACCATTATACAGCCGAGTGGGAGTGATCTTCACACCATTATACAGCCGAGTGGGAGTGATCTTCACACCATTATACAGCCGAGTGGGAGTGATCTTCTCACCATTATAGAGCCAAGTGTGCGTGATCTTCACACCATTATAGAGCCAATTGTGCGTGATCTTCACACCATTATACAGCCGAGTGGGCGTGATCTTCACACCATTAGAGAGTCAAGTGTGCGTGATCTTCACACCATTATACAGCCACAGCCGAAAGTGTGTGATCCTCACACCATTATACAGCTGAGTGGGAGTGATTTTCACACCATTATAGAGCCAAGTGTGCTTGATCTTCACACCATTATAGAGCCGTGTGCGTGATCCTCGCACCATTATAGAGCCACAGCCGAGAGTGTGTGATCCTCGCACCATTATACAGTCACAGCTGAGTGTGCTTGATCCTCTCACCATTATAGAGCCACAGCCGAGAGTGTGTGATCCTCACACCATTATACAGCCGAGTGTGCGTGATCCTCGCACCATTATACAGTCACACCGGAGTGTGTGATCTTGACACCATTATACAGTCACAGCTGAGTGTGCGTGATCCTCACACCATTATACAGTCACAGCCGAGTGTGTGTGATCTTCACACCATTATGCAGCCGAGTATGCGTGAACTTCACACCATTATACAGCCGAGTGTGCGTGATCCTCACACCATTATACAGCTACAGCCGAGTGTGCGTGAACTTCACACCATTATACAGCCGAGTGTGCGTGATCCTCACACCATTATACAGCTACAGCCGAGTATGCGTGATCTTCACACCATTATACAGCCGATTGTGCGTAATCCTCACACCATTATACAGTCACACCGGAGTGTGCGTGATCTTCACACCATTATACAGTCACAGCTGAGTGTGCGTGATCTTCACACCATTATACAGTCGAGTGTGCATGATGTTCACACCATTATACAGCCAATTATGCGTGATCTTCACACCATTGTACAGCCGAGTGTGCGTGATCCTCACACCATTATACAGTCACAGCCGAGTGTGTGTGATCTTCACACCATTATGCAGCCGAGTATGCGTGATCTTCACACCATTATACAGTCACACCGGAGTGTGCGTGATCCTCACACCATTATACAGTCACACCGGAGTGTGCGTGATCTTCACACCATTATACAGCCGAGTGTGCGTGATCCTCGCACCATTATACAGTCACAGCCGAGTGTGCGTGATCCTCACACCATTATACAGTCACACCGGAGTGTGCGTGATCTTCACACCATTATACAGCCGAGTGTGCGTGATCCTCGCACCATTATACAGTCACAGCTGAGTGTGCGTGATCCTCACACCATTATACAGTCACACCGGAGTGTGCGTGATCTTCACACCATTATACAGCCGAGTGTGCGTGATCCTCGCACCATTAAACAGTCACAGCTGAGTGTGTGTGATCCTCACACCATTATACAGTCGAGTGTGCATGATCTTCACACCATTATACAGCTGAGTGTGCGTGATCCTCACACCATTATAAAGTCACAACGGAGTGTGTGTGATCTTGACACCATTATACAGTTACAGCCGAGTGTGTGTGATCTTCACACCATTATGCAGCCGAGTATGCGTGATCTTCACACCATTATACAGCCACAGCCGAGTGTGCGTGATCTTCACACCATTATACAGCCGAGTGTGCATGATCTTCACACCATTTTAAAGCCAATTATGCATGATCTTCACACCATTATACAGCCGAGTGTGCATGATGTTCACACCATTATACAGCCAATTATGCGTGATCTTCACACCATTATACAGCCGAGTGTGCGTGATCCTCGCACCAATATACAGTCACAGCTGAGTGTGCGTGTTCCCCACACCATTATACAGCCGAGTGTGCATGATGTTCACACCATTATACAGCCAATTATGCGTGATCTTCACACCATTATACAGCCGAGTGTGTGTGATCCTCGCACCATTATACAGTCACAGCTGAGTGTGCGTGATCCTCGCACCATTATACAGTCACAGCTGAGTGTGCGTGATCCTCGCACCAATATACAGTCGAGTGTGCATGATGTTCACACCATTATACAGTCACAGCTGAGTGTGCGTGATCCTCACACCATTATACAGTCGAGTGTGCGTGATCCTCGCACCATTATACAGTCACAGCTGAGTGTGCATGATCTTCACACCATTATACAGCCAATTATGCGTGATCTTCACACCATTATAGAGCCGAGTGTGTGTGATCTTCACACCATTATTCAGTCACAGCCGAGTGTGTATGATCTTCACACCATTATACAGCCGAGTGTGTGTGATCTTCACACCATTATACAGCCGAGTGTGCGTGATCTTCACACCATTATAGAGCCGAGTGTGTGTGATCTTCCCACCATTATACAGCCGAGTGGGCGTGATCTTCCCACCATTATACAGCCGAGTGTGAGTGATCTTCACACCATTATACAGCCGAGTGTGCGTGATCTTCCCACCATTATACAGCCGAGTGTGTGTGATCTTCACACCATTATACAGCCGAGTGTGTGTGATCTTCACACCATTATACAGCCGAGTGTGTGTGATCTTCCCACCATTATACACCCGAGTGTGTGTGATCTTCACACCATTATACAGCCGAGTGTGTGTGATCTTCACACCATTATACAGCCGAGTGTGTGTGATCTTCACACCATTATACAGCCGAGTGTGTGTGATCTTCCCACCATTATACAGCCGAGTGTGTGTGATCTTCACACCATTATACAGCCGAGTGTGCGTGATCTTCACACCATTATACAGCCGAGTGTGCGTGATCTTCACACCATTATACAGCCGAGTGTGCGTGATCTTCACACCATTATACAGCCGAGTGTGTGTGATCTTCCCACCATTATACAGCCGAGTGTGCGTGATCTTCACACCATTATACAGTCGAGTGGGAGTGATCTTCCCACCATTATACAGCCGAGTGTGTGTGATCTTCCCACCATTATACAGTCACAGCCGGGTGTGCGTGATCTTCACACCATTATACAGTCACAGCCGGGTGTGCGTGATCTTCACACCATTATACAGTCACAGCCGGGTGTGCGTGATCTTCACACCATTATACAGTCACAGCCGGGTGTGCGTGATCTTCACACCATTATACAGTCACAGCCGGGTGTGCGTGATCTTCACACCATTATACAGTCACAGCCGGGTGTGCGTGATCTTCACACCATTATACAGTCACAGCCGGGTGTGCGTGATCTTCACACCATTATACAGTCACAGCCGGGTGTGCGTGATCTTCACACCATTATACAGCCGAGTGTGAGTGATCTTCACACCATTATACACCCGAGTGTGCGTGATCTTCACACCATTATACAGCCGAGTGGGAGTGATCTTCACACCATTATACAGCCGAGTGGGAGTGATCTTCCCACCATTATACAGCCGAGTGGGAGTGATCTTCCCACCATTATACAGCCGAGTGGGCGTGATCTTCACACCATTATACAGCCGAGTGGGAGTGATCTTCACACCATTATACAGCCGAGTGTGCGTGATCTTCACACCATTATAGAGCCAAGTGTGCATGATTTTCACACCATTATACAGCCGAGTGGGAGTGATCTTCACACCATTATACAGCCGAGTGTGCGTGATCTTCACACCATTATACAGCCGAGTGGGAGTGATCTTCACACCATTATACAGCCGAGTGTGAGTGATCTTCCCACCATTATACAGTCACAGCTGAGTGTGCGTGATCCTCGCACCATTATACAGTCACAGCTGAGTGTGTGTGATCCTCGCACCATTATACAGTCGAGTGTGCATGATCTTCACACCATTATACAGCCGAGTGGGCGTGATCTTCCCACCATTATACAGCCGAGTGTGTGTGATCTTCCCACCATTATACAGTCACAGCCGGGTGTGCGTGATCTTCACACCATTATACAGTCACAGCCGGGTGTGCGTGATCTTCACACCATTATACAGTCACAGCCGGGTGTGCGTGATGTTCACACCATTATACAGTCACAGCCGGGTGTGCGTGATCTTCACACCATTATACAGTCACAGCCGGGTGTGCGTGATCTTCACACCATTATACAGTCACAGCCGGGTGTGCGTGATCTTCACACCATTATACAGCCGAGTGTGAGTGATCTTCACACCATTATACACCCGAGTGTGCGTGATCTTCACACCATTATACAGCCGAGTGGGAGTGATCTTCACACCATTATACAGCCGAGTGGGAGTGATCTTCCCACCATTATACAGCCGAGTGGGAGTGATCTTCCCACCATTATACAGCCGAGTGGGCGTGATCTTCACACCATTATACAGCCGAGTGGGAGTGATCTTCACACCATTATACAGCCGAGTGTGCGTGATCTTCACACCATTATAGAGCCAAGTGTGCATGATTTTCACACCATTATACAGCCGAGTGGGAGTGATCTTCACACCATTATACAGCCGAGTGTGCGTGATCTTCACACCATTATACAGCCGAGTGGGAGTGATCTTCACACCATTATACAGCCGAGTGTGAGTGATCTTCACACCATTATAGAGCCAAGTGTGCATGATCTTCACACCATTATACAGCCGAGTGTGAGTGATCTTCATACCATTATACAGCCGAGTGTGTGTGATCTTAACACCATTTACAGCCGAGTGGGAGTGATCTTCACACCATTATACAGCCGAGTGGGAGTGATCTTCACACCATTATACAGCCGAGTGGGAGTGATCTTCACACCATTATACAGCCGAGTGGGAGTGATCTTCACACCATTATAGAGCCAAGCGTGTGTGATCTTCACACTATTATACAGTCGAGTGGGAGTGATCTTCACACCATTATACAGCCGAGTGGGAGTGATCTTCACAACATTATACAGCCGAGTGGGAGTGATCTTCACACCATTATAAAGCCGAGTGGGAGTGATCTTCACACCATTATACAGCCGAGTGTGTGTGATCTTCACACCATTATACAGCCGAGTGGGAGTGATCTTCACACCATTATACAGCAGAGTGGGAGTGATCTTCACACCATTATACAGCCGAGTGTGAGTGATCTTCACACCATTATAGAGCCAAGTGTGCGTGATCTTCACACCATTATACAGCCGAGTGTGAGTGATCTTCACACCATTATACAGCCGAGTGCGTGATCCTCACACCATTATAGAGCCAAGTGTGCGTGATCTTCACACCATTATACAGCCGAGTGTGAGTGATCTTCACACCATTATACAGCCGAGTGTGTGTGATCTTAACACCATTTACAGCCGAGTGAGAGTGATCTTCACACCATTATACAGCCGAGTGGGAGTGATCTTCACACCATTATACAGCCGAGTGGGAGTGATCTTCACACCATTATAGAGCCAAGTGTGCATGATTTTCACACCATTATACAGCCGAGTGTGCGTGATCTTCACACCATTATACAGCCGAGTGGGAGTGTTCTTCACACCATTATACAGCCGAGTGGGACTGATCTTCACACCATTATAGAGCCAAGCGTGCGTGATCTTCACACCATTATACAGTCGAGTGTGCGTGATCTTCACACCATTATAGAGCCAAGTGTGCATGATTTTCACACCATTATACAGCCGAGTGGGAGTGATCTTCACACCATTATACAGCCGAGTGTGCGTGATCTTCACACCATTATACAGCCGAGTGGGAGTGATCTTCACACCATTATACAGCCGAGTGTGAGTGATCTTCACACCATTATAGAGCCAAGTGTGCGTGATCTTCACACCATTATACAGCCGAGTGTGAGTGATCTTCATACCATTATACAGCCGAGTGTGTGTGATCTTAACACCATTTACAGCCGAGTGGGAGTGATCTTCACACCATTATACAGCCGAGTGGGAGTGATCTTCACACCATTATACAGCCGAGTGGGAGTGATCTTCACACCATTATACAGCCGAGTGGGAGTGATCTTCACACCATTATAGAGCCAAGCGTGTGTGATCTTCACACTATTATACAGTCGAGTGGGAGTGATCTTCACACCATTATACAGCCGAGTGGGAGTGATCTTCACAACATTATACAGCCGAGTGGGAGTGATCTTCACACCATTATAAAGCCGAGTGGGAGTGATCTTCACACCATTATACAGCCGAGTGTGTGTGATCTTCACACCATTATACAGCCGAGTGGGAGTGATCTTCACACCATTATACAGCAGAGTGGGAGTGATCTTCACACCATTATACAGCCGAGTGTGAGTGATCTTCACACCATTATAGAGCCAAGTGTGCGTGATCTTCACACCATTATACAGCCGAGTGTGAGTGATCTTCACACCATTATACAGCCGAGTGCGTGATCCTCACACCATTATAGAGCCAAGTGTGCGTGATCTTCACACCATTATACAGCCGAGTGTGAGTGATCTTCACACCATTATACAGCCGAGTGTGTGTGATCTTAACACCATTTACAGCCGAGTGAGAGTGATCTTCACACCATTATACAGCCGAGTGGGAGTGATCTTCACACCATTATACAGCCGAGTGGGAGTGATCTTCACACCATTATAGAGCCAAGTGTGCATGATTTTCACACCATTATACAGCCGAGTGTGCGTGATCTTCACACCATTATACAGCCGAGTGGGAGTGTTCTTCACACCATTATACAGCCGAGTGGGACTGATCTTCACACCATTATAGAGCCAAGCGTGCGTGATCTTCACACCATTATACAGTCGAGTGGGAGTGATCTTCACACCATTATACAGCCGAGTGGGAGTGATCTTCACACCATTATAGAGCCAAGTGTGCATGATTTTCACACCATTATACAGCCGAGTGTGCGTGATCTTCACAACATTATACAGCCGAGTGGGAGTGATCTTCACACCATTATACAGCCGAGTGGGAGTGATCTTCACACCATTATAGAGCCAAGCGTGCGTGATCTTCACACCATTATACAGCCGAGTGGGAGTGATCTTCACACCATTATACAGCCGAGTGGGAGTGATCTTCACACCATTATACAGCCGAGTGGGAGTGATCTTCACACCATTATACAGCCGAGTGGGAGTGATCTTCTCACCATTATAGAGCCAAGTGTGCGTGATCTTCACACCATTATAGAGCCAATTGTGCGTGATCTTCACACCATTATACAGCCGAGTGGGAGTGATCTTCACACCATTAGAGAGTCAAGTGTGCGTGATCTTCACACCATTATACAGCCACAGCCGAAAGTGTGTGATCCTCACACCATTATACAGCTGAGTGGGAGTGATTTTCACACCATTATAGAGCCAAGTGTGCTTGATCTTCACACCATTATAGAGCCGTGTGCGTGATCCTCGCACCATTATAGAGCCACAGCCGAGAGTGTGTGATCCTCGCACCATTATACAGTCACAGCTGAGTGTGCTTGATCCTCTCACCATTATAGAGCCACAGCCGAGAGTGTGTGATCCTCACACCATTATACAGCCGAGTGTGCGTGATCCTCGCACCATTATACAGTCACACCGGAGTGTGTGATCTTGACACCATTATACAGTCACAGCTGAGTGTGCGTGATCCTCACACCATTATACAGTCACAGCCGAGTGTGTGTGATCTTCACACCATTATGCAGCCGAGTATGCGTGAACTTCACACCATTATACAGCCGAGTGTGCGTGATCCTCACACCATTATACAGCTACAGCCGAGTGTGCGTGAACTTCACACCATTATACAGCCGAGTGTGCGTGATCCTCACACCATTATACAGCTACAGCCGAGTATGCGTGATCTTCACACCATTATACAGCCGATTGTGCGTAATCCTCACACCATTATACAGTCACACCGGAGTGTGCGTGATCTTCACACCATTATACAGTCACAGCTGAGTGTGCGTGATCTTCACACCATTATACAGTCGAGTGTGCATGATGTTCACACCATTATACAGCCAATTATGCGTGATCTTCACACCATTGTACAGCCGAGTGTGCGTGATCCTCACACCATTATACAGTCACAGCCGAGTGTGTGTGATCTTCACACCATTATGCAGCCGAGTATGCGTGATCTTCACACCATTATACAGTCACACCGGAGTGTGCGTGATCCTCACACCATTATACAGTCACACCGGAGTGTGCGTGATCTTCACACCATTATACAGCCGAGTGTGCGTGATCCTCGCACCATTATACAGTCACAGCCGAGTGTGCGTGATCCTCACACCATTATACAGTCACACCGGAGTGTGCGTGATCTTCACACCATTATACAGCCGAGTGTGCGTGATCCTCGCACCATTATACAGTCACAGCTGAGTGTGCGTGATCCTCACACCATTATACAGTCACACCGGAGTGTGCATGATCTTCACACCATTATACAGCCGAGTGTGCGTGATCCTCGCACCATTAAACAGTCACAGCTGAGTGTGTGTGATCCTCACACCATTATACAGTCGAGTGTGCATGATCTTCACACCATTATACAGCTGAGTGTGCGTGATCCTCACACCATTATAAAGTCACAACGGAGTGTGTGTGATCTTGACACCATTATACAGTCACAGCCGAGTGTGTGTGATCTTCACACCATTATGCAGCCGAGTATGCGTGATCTTCACACCATTATACAGCCACAGCCGAGTGTGCGTGATCTTCACACCATTATACAGCCGAGTGTGCATGATCTTCACACCATTTTAAAGCCAATTATGCATGATCTTCACACCATTATACAGCCGAGTGTGCATGATGTTCACACCATTATACAGCCAATTATGCGTGATCTTCACACCATTATACAGCCGAGTGTGCGTGATCCTCGCACCAATATACAGTCACAGCTGAGTGTGCGTGTTCCCCACACCATTATACAGCCGAGTGTGCATGATGTTCACACCATTATACAGCCAATTATGCGTGATCTTCACACCATTATACAGCCGAGTGTGTGTGATCCTCGCACCATTATACAGTCACAGCTGAGTGTGCGTGATCCTCGCACCATTATACAGTCACAGCTGAGTGTGCGTGATCCTCGCACCAATATACAGTCGAGTGTGCATGATGTTCACACCATTATACAGTCACAGCTGAGTGTGCGTGATCCTCACACCATTATACAGTCGAGTGTGCGTGATCCTCGCACCATTATACAGTCACAGCTGAGTGTGCATGATCTTCACACCATTATACAGCCAATTATGCGTGATCTTCACACCATTATAGAGCCGAGTGTGTGTGATCTTCACACCATTATTCAGTCACAGCCGAGTGTGTATGATCTTCACACCATTATACAGCCGAGTGTGTGTGATCTTCACACCATTATACAGCCGAGTGTGCGTGATCCTCACACCATTATACAGCCGAGTGCGTGATCATCACACCATTATACCGTCACACCAGAGTGTGCGTGATCTTCACACCATTATACAGCCACAGCCGAGTGTGCGTGATCTTCACACCATTATACAGTCGAGTGTACGTGATCTTCACACCATTATACAGCCACAGCCGAGTGTGCGTGATCTTCACACCATTATACAGCTGAGGGTGCGTGATCTTCACACCATTATACAGCCAATTATGCGTGATCTTCACACCATTGTACAGCCGAGTGTGCGTGATCCTCACACCATTATACAGTCACACCGGAGTGTGCGTGATCTTCACACCATTATACAGCCGAGTGTGCGTGATCCTCGCACCATTATACAGTCACAGCTGAGTGTGCGTGATCCCCACAACATTATACAGCCGAGTGTGCATGATGTTCACACCATTATACAGCCAATTATGCGTGATCTTCACACCATTATACAGCCGAGTGTGCGTGATCCTCGCACCATTATACAGTCACAGCGGAGTGTGCGTGATCCTCGCACCATTATACAGTCACAGCGGAGTGTGCGTGATCCTCGCACTATTATACAGTCGAGTGTGCATGATCTTCACACCATTATACAGCTGAGTGTGCATGATGTTCACACCATTATACAGCCAATTATGCGTGATCTTCACACCATTATACAGCCGAGTGTGCGTGATCCTCACTCCATTATAAAGTCACAACGGATTGTGTGTGATCTTGACACCATTATACAGTCACAGCCGAGTGTGTGTGATCTTCACACCATTATGCAGCCGAGTATGCGTGATTTTCACACCATTATACAGCCAATTATGCGTGATCTTCACACCATTATACAGCCGAGTGTGCGTGATCCTCGCACCAATATACAGTCACAGCTGAGTGTGCCTGTTCCCCACACCATTATACAGCCGAGTGTGCATGATGTTCACACCATTATACAGCCAATTATGCGTGATCTTCACACCATTATACAGCCGAGTGTGCATGATCCTCGCACCATTATACAGTCACAGCTGAGTGTGCATGATCCTCGCACCATTATACAGTCACAGCTGAGTGTGTGTGATCCTCGCACCATTATACAGTCGAGTGTGCATGATCTTCACACCATTATACAGCTGAGTGTGCGTTATCTTCACACCATTATACAGCTGAGTGTGCGTGATCTTCACACCATTATACAGCCGAGTGTGCGTGATGTTCACACCATTATACAGTCACAGCTGAGTGTGCGTGATCCTCACACCATTATACAGTCGAGTGTGCGTGATCCTCGCACCATTATACAGTCACAGCCGAGTGTGTGTGATCTTCACACCATTATACAGCCACAGCCGAGTGTGCGTGATTTTCACACCATTATACAGCCAATTATGCGTGATCTTCACACCATTATAGAGCCGAGTGTGTGTGATCTTCACACCATTATACAGTCGAGTGTACGTGATCTTCACACCATTATACAGCCACAGCCGAGTGTGCGTGCTCCTCACACCATTATACAGTCACAGCCAAGGCAGCAGTCTACAGCCTTGTATTAAACAGTGTTTTTCTGACACCCATGCCTTCTCTCCTCATGTGTTGAAACTACTTTGGAGTAATCATACAGGAGGTGTCTGGCCATCTTATACCCATCCACCAGGCTCCCTTGTGCCGATATCCCTGAGCAGGTTGATGTTTAGGCTGATGTGAGTGTTCATTTGGCACGATTCACTTTATTGTGTTCCATGTTTACTTTGATATACTACACCATAATATATTTTATGTTTATTTTTCCCTTTATATAACACTGTAAGATTTCACTTACTTTAAAGGGTAAATATACAGTGTGTATTTATGTTGGCTGTAGCGCACTGGTCACTGTTTTTTGTACTTACCGGGCTAGACGTGAGACACTAGCCGTGGCCTGGTGCTGCACACTCCGTCACATTGAGGCGCAGTTATACTTTTTCTGATAGCCACAGCCGAGTGTGTGTGATCTTCACACCATTATACAGCTGAGTGTGCGTTATCTTCACACCATTATACAGCTGAGTGTGCGTGATCTTCACACCATTATACAGCCGAGTGTGCGTGATGTTCACACCATTATACAGTCACAGCTGAGTGTGCGTGATCCTCACACCATTATACAGTCGAGTGTGCATGATCTTCACACCATTATACAGCTGAGTGTGCGTTATCTTCACACCATTATACAGCTGAGTGTGCGTGATCTTCACACCATTATACAGCCGAGTGTGCGTGATGTTCACACCATTATACAGTCACAGCTGAGTGTGCGTGATCCTCACACCATTATACAGTCGAGTGTGCGTGATCCTCGCACCATTATACAGTCACAGCCGAGTGTGTGTGATCTTCACACCATTATACAGCCACAGCCGAGTGTGCGTGATTTTCACACCATTATACAGCCAATTATGCGTGATCTTCACACCATTATAGAGCCGAGTGTGTGTGATCTTCACACCATTATACAGTCGAGTGTACGTGATCTTCACACCATTATACAGCCACAGCCGAGTGTGCGTGCTCCTCACACCATTATACAGTCACAGCCAAGGCAGCAGTCTACAGCCTTGTATTAAACAGTGTTTTTCTGACACCCATGCCTTCTCTCCTCATGTGTTGAAACTACTTTGGAGTAATCATACAGGAGGTGTCTGGCCATCTTATACCCATCCACCAGGCTCCCTTGTGCCGATATCCCTGAGCAGGTTGATGTTTAGGCTGATGTGAGTGTTCATTTGGCACGATTCACTTTATTGTGTTCCATGTTTACTTTGATATACTACACCATAATATATTTTATGTTTATTTTTCCCTTTATATAACACTGTAAGATTTCACTTACTTTAAAGGGTAAATATACAGTGTGTATTTATGTTGGCTGTAGCGCACTGGTCACTGTTTTTTGTACTTACCGGGCTAGACGTGAGACACTAGCCGTGGCCTGGTGCTGCACACTCCGTCACATTGAGGCGCAGTTATACTTTTTCTGATAGCCACAGCCGAGTGTGTGTGATCTTCACACCATTATACAGCCACAGCCGAGTGTGCATGATCTTCACACCATTATACAGCCACAGCCAAGTGTGCGTGATCTTCACACCATTATACAGCCACAGCCGAGTGTGTGTGATCTTCACACCATTATACAGCCGAGTGTCCGTGATCTTCACACAATTATACAGCCACAGCCGAGTGTGTGTGATCTTCACACCATTATACAGCCGAGTGTGTGTGATCTTCACACCATTATACAGCCACAGCCGAGTGTGCATGATCTTCACACCATTATACAGCCACAGCCAAGTGTGCGTGATCTTCACACCATTATACAGCCACAGCCGAGTGTGTGTGATCTTCACACCATTATACAGCCGAGTGTCCGTGATCTTCACACAATTATACAGCCACAGCCGAGTGTGTGTGATCTTCACACCATTATACAGCCGAGTGTGTGTGATCTTCACACCATTATGCAGTCGAGTGTGCGTGATCTTCACACCATTATACAGTCACAGTCAAGTGTGCGTGTTCTTCACACCATTATACAGCCACAGCCGAGTGTGTGTGATCTTCACACCATTATACAGCCGAGTGTGCGTGATCTTCACACCATTATACAGTCACAGCCGAGTGTGTGTGATATTCACACCATTATACAGCCACAGCCGAGTGTGTGTGATCTTCACACCATTATACAGCCGAGTGTGCGTGATCTTCACACCATTATACAGTCACAGTCAAGTGTGTGTGATCTTCACACCATTAAACAGCCACAGCCGAGTGTGTGTGATATTCACACGATTATACAGCCACAGCCGAGTGTGTGTGATCTTCACACAATTATACAGTCAAGTGTGCGTGATCTTCACACCATTATACAGTCACAGCCGAGAGTGCATGAACTTCACACCATTATACAGTCACAGCCGAGTGTGCGTGATCCTCACACCATTATACAGCCACAGCCGAGAGTGCATGATCTTCACACCATTATACAGCCACAGGCGAGTGTGTGTGAAAATCCAGTCTTTCAGCCAGGAGACCAGGGCAGGTTAACGTTTTAGCACACTATGCATCTTCTGTTACAGTGAGAGGTTCGGATGGGGCTTCCCATGGATCCTCTGTCCAAGCTGGGAAGTGTACACCAGATCTGGGCCAAAAAGATAGCTCCAGGGTGCATGACTTCCATGTGCTTTACAGGATAAGACCACCATGGTATCCTGTCGAGGGGACAGCGCCCAATCAGAGCACAATAGATTATCTGCATAGTATGACTGATGAACAGGAATCTGCAAAACGTGCTGGGTCACTAGTGGCTGGTTAAAGCTTTGTCAGGGATTCACCACCAGGCACTCGCTTTTACTTGTTCCCCCGGTTCTAGGCCTAGAGCTCCCAGTTTTGACACAGTGTCTGTGAAGCTCTCAATCACAGGTCTAGAAGACACATATCATCTAATAGGAGACACATAGTATTTAGAGAGCAAGGTGCCTCCGGATTACACAATAACCCCCTGTGACGATACGGAACCCTAGAGGAGCCTCTCCCTTAGGTGTATCATCCTGAAGGGGAACGTTGCTGAGACCGGTGTCAAGTCAGTGACTATATCTCCGCCAGGGACTTTGCAAAGTGAGGCTGAATGGGCAGTAGCTGGTAGCAGACTGTGACCAAAAGTCAGGCAAGTAGTATACCCACTGGAGAGGGAGGCAGGTATCGAATACAGACACTTAATGAATACAACATAACAGTAGGACATACAATGGGGAAATCCTTCCTCACACATTACAGGATACAAAGGTGTCAAGTTCAGATACCTACAGAGATGCAAAAGGTCACTGAATGACTTACATAAAGACAATGGGGAATTTGACATAATGACAAGAATACATTCAACACATTAACCAGGAACTGGTTATTTAACATATTGCAACAGTATATAATAACATTCCTTAACACCTCCTGAGAGACTGGAGTGTGAAGCACAGGAGACACTCAACCTGGGGAACACAATGGTTTAGCTGACATCTTGATTAAACTAGTGCTGGGCACCCTGTGTTAGAAGTCCAGCTGTACTGAAGACAGGGTGCTACTGGTGGCCCCAAAGTGTGTTCCCCCATAACTATCACACACAGAGACAGGGTCCATAGTCTATTGGGAGGAGGCGGGCCATTACTTCTCTCCAAGATCCCCAGTGATGGGGTTTCCACCACACCCCCAATGGATATCTTAGAGACGGAGGTAAATTACTTCATTCTTGTAGGACCATGAAGGTCAGAGCCAAACAGCATACGGTCACCTCCCTCTTCTATGTCTCTAACTCTCTGCATTTGTCTCTTGATTTCACAGTCTCCTTCTTTCTGTTTCAATCTTTCGCATCCTACATTATTGGTCTCTTTCTCTTTATTTTTTATTATATGATCGGCATTCCTTTTTCAGGCTTCACCCTCCTTTCTCTCTAATCCCTCAGGATTTGCAGTATTTGATTTCGGTCTGATCCATTACCATGTGCCGTCTCTGCTGCTTGATCCTCTCTAATAGCATCTCCCCCCTCCTTCCCAGGGAGAGACCACAAACCAACAGACAGTAAACTTCTCTAAACCATCCCATCAGACACTTGGGCGTCCCCAATTTAGCAACCACATCCCTCTCTCTTCCTCATTCTACCCCCATACCATTTGTGCTCAGACAGATCCTGCCATCCCTCTCCAGCATAGTGCCTGGTTTGCAAATTAAGGATTTTACTCTTCCGACCGGTTAGGACTTTCTACCGACATTTACATTTTATACCACTGTACCCTATGGATATCCTTAAGCCCCCACAAGAAGAGGAAGAGGAAATGCACCGAAAAGCTTCAGACTTCACAGAGTTTGCCAGCAACTCTACTCTCCATGGGATCAGTCATGTCTTCTTGCCGGGAGGAGTAACCACTCGGAGGGTCATCTGGGCATGTGCTTTCCTCGCATCTCTCGGCTGTTTCCTCTTTCAAGTGGCGGATCGGATTATATATTACACAGAATACCACCATGTAACCACTCTAGATGAAATGGAAAGCAGCCTGATGGTCTTCCCAGCTGTTACCATCTGTAACTATAACAGTTTCCGCAAGTCCAGCCTGACAGTGGAAGACTTGGTTTGGGCTGGAGAACTCCTCGGAATTGATTATAAATCCCCTGACGTTAAGGACAGCCTCGGTCTCCAAGATAGCCTCGATTCTGCCGATTTAAGAAAGCCATTCAACATGGAAGAATTCTATGACCGAGCCGGTCACTCAATGAAAGACATGGTCCTGGCGTGTCGCTATAGAAATCAGGAGTGTGGCGCAGAGAACTTCAGCGTAGTGAGTAACCTTGGCTTGTTTTATACATTGACCTCTCACATTTTTATTTATTTGGGACAAACTGTTTCATCTACGAGGGGAACCCTGATCTCTAACCTTGGGTGGAGGACTCTCTGGTCTGCAAAAGCATACAGTGCGTGATTAGATTGGGCAGATGTAGGTTATAATATATATTTGTAGAGGATTTTTATTGTTGCAAAAAGTGCAGGCTTGTTTTATTGGTGCAGAGAGTGGAGGCTGTAAGAGGAGTCTTGTTTTATTGGAGCAGAGAGTGGAGGCTGGATGATGAGTCTTGTTTTATTGGAGCAGAGAGTGGAGGCTGGATGATGAGTCTTGTTTTATTGAAGCAGAGAGTGGAGGCTCGATGATGAGTCTTTTTTTATTGGAGCAGAGAGTGGAGGCTGGATGATGAGTCTTGTTTTATTGGAGCAGAGAGTGGAGGCTGGATGATGAGTCTTGTTTTATTGGAGCAGAGAGTGGAGGCTCGATGATGAGTCTTTTTTTATTGGAGCAGAGAGTGGAGGCTGGATGATGAGTCTTGTTTTATTGGAGCAGAGAGTAAAGGCTGGATGATGAGTCTTGTTTTATTGGAGCAGAGAGTGGAGGCTGGATGATGAGTCTTGTTTTATTGGTGCAGAGAGTGGAGTCTGGATGATGAGTCTTTTTTTATTGGAGCAGAGAGTGGAGGCTGGATGATGAGTCTTGTTTTATTGGAGCAGAGAATGGAGGCTGGATGGTGAGTCTTGTTTTATTGGAGCAGAGAGTGGAGGCTCGATGATGAGTCTTTTTTTATTGGAGCAGAGAGTGGAGGCTGGATGATGAGTCTTGTTTTATTGGAGCAGAGAGTAAAGGCTGGATGATGAGTCTTGTTTTATTGGAGCAGAGAGTGGAGGCTGGATGATGAGTCTTGTTTTATTGGTGCAGAGAGTGGAGTCTGGATGATGAGTCTTTTTTTATTGGAGCAGAGAGTGGAGGTTGGATGATGAGTCTTGTTTTATTGGAGCAGAGAGTGGAGGCTGGATGATGAGTCTTGTTTTATTGGTGCAGAGAGTGGAGTCTGGATGACGAGTCTTGTTTTATTGGTGCAGAGAGTGGAGGCTGGATGATGAGTCTTGTTGTATTGGAGCAGAGAGTGGAGGCTGGATGATGAGTCTTGTTTTATTAATGCAGAGAGTGGAGGCTGGATGATGAGTCTTGTTTTATTGGTGCAGAGAGTGGAGGCTGGATGATGAGTCTTGTTTTATTGGTGCAGAGAGTGGAGGCTGGATGATGAGTCTTGTTTTATTGGTGCAGAGAGTGGAGGCTGGATGATGAGTCTTGTTTTATTAGTGCAGAGAGTGGAGGCTGGATGATGAGTCTTGTTTTATTGGTGCAGAGAGTGGAGGCTGGATGATGAGTCTTGTTTTATTGGTGCAGAGAGTGGAGGCTTGATGATGGGTCTTGTTTTATTGGTGCAGAGAGTGGAGGCTGGATGATGAGTCTTATTTTATTGGTGCAGAGAGTGGAGGCTGGATGATGAGTCTTGTTTTATTGGTGCAGAGAGTGGAGGCTGGATGATGAGTCTTGTTTTATTGGTGCAGAGAGTGGAGGCTGGATGATGAGTCTTGTTTTATTGGTGCAGAGAGTGGAGGCTGGATGATGAGTCTTGTTTTATTGGTGCAGAGAGTGGAGGCTGGATGATCACTGATCACATTTTATTTATTTTGGGACAAGCTGTTTAATCTACGAGGGGAGCACTGATCTCTCATTATAACTTTGAGTTGAGGACTCTCTATTAGGAGATGTGGTCTGCGAAAGTATAAAACTGGAGTAAATTCTGGGTCAAAGGTCCGAAAGTAGTCTATTTAGAAACATTCCTTTGGTTAGAAAAGTGGACCATTTTCTGAACTTTGCCCAGAACTGGCTTTTATAAAGAGCACCAAAAAGGTGAATATATTTGTAGGAAACAAATTCTTTTTTTTTTATTGGAGCAGAGAGTGGAGGCTGGATGATGAGTCTTGTTTTATTGTAGAAGAGAAAGAGGAAAGTATTGGAGCTCGGAGGAGAGAAGGGAGAGGGGGGTAAAACAGCCTGAAAGCCCTTAATATGTACAGCTCAGAGGAGAGAAGGGAGGGAGGATAAAACATCAGACTGAAAGCCCTTAATATGTACAGCTCGGAGGAGAGAAGGGAGAGGGGGATAAAACATATCAGACTGAAAGCCCTTAATATGTACAGCTCAGAGGAGAGAATGGAGAGGGGATAAAACATATCAGACTGAAAGCCCTTAATATGTACAGCTCAGAGGAGAGAATGGAGAGGGGATAAAACATATCAGACTGAAAGCCCTTAATATGTACAGCTCGGAGGAGAGAAGGGAGAGGGGATAAAACATCAGACTGAAAGCCCTTAATATGTACAGCTCGGAGGAGAGAAGGGAGAGGGGATAAAACATCAGACTGAAAGCCCTTAATATGTACAGCTCGGAGGAGAGAAGGGAGAGGGGGATAAAACATAGACTGAAAGCCCTTAATATGTACAGCTCGGAGGAGAGAAGGGAGAGGGGATAAAACATATCAGTCTGAAAGCCCTTAATATGTACAGCTCGGAGGAGAGAAGGGAGAGGGGGATAAAACATATCAGACTGAAAGCCCTTAATATGTACAGCTCAGAGGAGAGAAGGGAGAGGGGATAAAACATATCAGACTGAAAGCCCTTAATATGTACAGCTCGGAGAAGAGAAGGGAGAGCGGAATAAAACATATCAGACTGAAAGCCCTTAATATGTACAGCTTGGAGGAGAGAAGGGAGAGGGGATAAAACATCAGACTGAAAGCCCTTAATATGTACAGCTCGGAGGAGAGAAGGGAGAGGGGGATAAAACATATCAGACCGAAAGTCTTTAATATGTACAGCTCGGAGAAGAGAAGGGAGAGGGGGATAAAACATATCAGACTGAAAGCCCTTAATATGTACAGCTCGGAGGAGAGAAGGGAGAGGGGGATAAAACATAGACTGAAAGCCCTTAATATGTACAGCTCGGAGGAGAGAAGGGAGAGGGGATAAAACATATCAGTCTGAAAGCCCTTAATATGTACAGCTCGGAGGAGAGAAGGGAGAGGGGGATAAAACATATCAGACTGAAAGCCCTTAATATGTACAGCTCGGAGGAGAGAAGGGAGAGGGGATAAAACATATCAGACTGAAAGCCCTTAATATGTACAGCTCGGAGGAGAGAAGGGAGAGGGGATAAAACATATCAGACTGAAAGCCCTTAATATGTACAGCTCAGAGGGGAGAGGGGATAAAACATATCAGACTAAAAGCCCTTAATATGTACAGCTCGGAGGAGAGAAGGGAGAGGGGATAAAACATATCAGACTAAAAGCCCTTAATATGTACAGCTCGGAGGAGAGAAGGGAGAAGGGATAAAACATAGACTGAAAGCCCTTAATGTGTACAGCTCAGAGGGGAGAGGGGATAAAACATATCAGACTGAAAGCCCTTAAAATGTACAGCTCAGAGGAGAGAAGGGAGAGGGGATAAAACATATCAGACTGAAAGCCCTTAATATGTACAGCTCGGAGGAGAGAAGGGAGAGGGGGGTAAAACAGCCTGAAAGACCTTAATATGTACAGCTTGGAGGAGAGAAGGGAGAGGGGATAAAACATATCAGACTGAAAGCCCTTAATATGTACAGCTCGGAGGAGAGAAGGGAGAGGGGGATAAAACATATCAGACTGAAAGCCCTTAATATGTACAGCTCAGAGGAGAGTAGGGAGAGGGGATAAAACATATCAGACTGAAAGCTCTTAATATGTACAGCTCAGAGGAGAGAAGGGAGAGGGGATAAAACATATCAGACTGAAAGCCCTTAATATGTACAGCTCGGAGAAGAGAAGGGAGAGGGGGGTAAAACAGCCTGAAAGCCCTTAATATGTACAGCTCGGAGAAGAGAAGGGAGAGGGGGGTAAAACATATCAGACTGAAAGCCCTTAATATGTACAGCTCAGAGGGGAGAGGGGATAAAACATATCAGACTGAAAGCCCTTAATATGTACAGCTCGGAGGAGAGAAGGGAGAGGGGATAAAACATATCAGACTGAAAGCCCTTAATATGTACAGCTCGGAGGAGAGAAGGGAGAGGGGGATAAAACATATCAGACTGAAAGCCCTTAATGTGTACAGCTCAGAGGGGAGAGGGGATAAAACATATCAGACTGAAAGCCCTTAATATGTACAGCTCGGAGGAGAGTAGGGAGAGGGGATAAAACATATCAGACTGAAAGCTCTTAATATGTACAGCTCAGAGGAGAGAAGGGAGAGGGGATAAAACATATCAGACTGAAAGCCCTTAATATGTACAGCTCGGAGGAGAGAAGGGAGAGGGGGGTAAAACAGCCTGAAAGCCCTTAATATGTACAGCTCGGAGAAGAGAAGGGAGAGGGGGGTAAAACATATCAGACTGAAAGCCCTTAATATGTACAGCTCAGAGGGGAGAGGGGATAAAACATATCAGACTGAAAGCCCTTAATATGTACAGCTCGGAGGAGAGAAGGGAGAGGGGATAAAACATATCAGACTGAAAGCCCTTAATATGTACAGCTTGGAGGAGAGAAGGGAGAGGGGATAAAACATATCAGACTGAAAGCCCTTAATATGTACAGCTCAGAGGGGAGAGGGGATAAAACATATCAGACTAAAAGCCCTTAATATGTACAGCTCGGAGGAGAGAAGGGAGAGGGGATAAAACATATCAGACTAAAAGCCCTTAATATGTACAGCTCGGAGGAGAGAAGGGAGAGGGGATAAAACATAGACTGACAGCCCTTAATGTGTACAGCTCAGAGGGGAGATGGGATAAAACATATCAGACTGAAAGCCCTTAATATGTACAGCTCAGAGGAGAGAAGGGAGAGGGGATAAAACATATCAGACTGAAAGCCCTTAATATGTACAGCTCGGAGGAGAGAAGGGAGAGGGGGGTAAAACAGCCTGAAAGCCCTTAATATGTACAGCTCAGAGGAGAGAAGGGAGAGGGGGATAAAACATATCAGACTGAAAGCCCTTAATATGTACAGCTCGGAGGAGAGAAGGGAGAGGGGATAAAACATATCAGACTGAAAGCCCTTAATATGTACAGCTCGGAGGAGAGAAGGGAGAGGGGATAAAACAAATCAGACTGAAAGCCCTTAATATGTACAGCTCGGAGAAGAGAAGGGAGAGCGGAATAAAACATATCAGACTGAAAGCCCTTAATATGTACAGCTCGTAGGAGAGATGGGAGAGGGGATAAAACATATCAGACTGAAAGCCCTTAATATGTACAGCTCGGAAAAGAGAAGGGAGAGGGGATAAAACATATCAGACTGAAAGGCCTTAATATATACAGCTCAGAGGAGAGAAGGGAGAGGGGATAAAACATATCAGACTGAAAGCCCTTAATATGTACAGCTCGGAGGAGAGAAGGGAGAGGGGATAAAACATATCAGACTGAAAGCCCTTAATATGTACAGCTCGGAGAAGAGAAGGGAGAGGGGATAAAACATATCAGACTGAAAGCCCTTAATATGTACAGCTCGGAGAAGAGAAGGGAGAGGGGATAAAACATATCAGACTGAAAGCCCTTAATATGTACAGCTCGGAGGAGAGAAGGGAGAGGGGATAAAACATATCAGACTGAAAGCCCTTAATATGTACAGCTCGGAGGAGAGAAGGGAGAGGGGAAAAAACATCAGACTGAAAGCCCTTAATATGTACTGCTCGGAGGAGAGAAGGGAGAGGGGATAAAACATATCAGACTGAAAGCCCTTAATATTTACAGCTCGGAGGAGAGAAGGGAGAGGGGGTAAAACATATCAGACTGAAAGCTCTTAATATGTACAGCTCAGAGGGGAGAGAAGGGAAAGGGGATAAAACATATCTGACTGAAAGCCCTTAATATGTACAGCTCGGAGGAGAGAAGGGAATAAAACATATCAGACTGAAAGCCCTTAATATGTACAGCTCAGAGGGGAGAGAAGGGAGAGGGGATAAAACATATCAGACTGAAAGCCCTTAATATGTACAGCTCGGAGGAGAGAAGGGAGAGGGGATAAAACATATCCGACTGAAAGCCCTTAATATGTACAGCTCGGAGGAGAGAAGAGAGAGGGGATAAAACATATCAGACTGAAAGCCCTTAATATGTACAGCTCAGAGGGGAGAGGGGATAAAACATATCAGACTGAAAACCCTTAATATGTACAGCTCGGAGGAGAGAAGGGAGAGGGGATAAAACATATCAGACTGAAAGCTCTTAATATGTACATCTCAGAGGAGAGAAGTGAGAGGGGGATAAAACATATCAGACTGAAAGCCCTTAATATGTACAGCTCGGAGGAGAGAAGGGAGAGGGGATAAAACATATCAGACTGAAAGCCCTTAATATGTACAGCTCGGAGGAGAGAAGGGAGAGCGGAATAAAACATATCAGACTGAAAGCCCTTAATATGTACAGCTTGGAGGAGAGAAGGGAGAGGGGATAAAACATCAGACTGAAAGCCCTTAATATGTACAGCTCGGAGGAGAGAAGGGAGAGGGGATAAAACATATCAGACTGAAAGCCCTTAATATGTACAGCTCGGAGGAGAGAAGGGAGAGCGGAATAAAACATATCAGACTGAAAGCCCTTAATATGTACAGCTCAGAGGAGAGAAGGGAGAGGGGATAAAACATATCAGACTGAAAGCCCTTAATATGTACAGCTCGGAGAAGAGAAGGGAGAGCGGAATAAAACATATCAGACTGAAAGCCCTTAATATGTACAGCTTGGAGGAGAGAAGGGAGAGGGGATAAAACATCAGACTGAAAGCCCTTAATATGTACAGCTCGGAGGAGAGAAGGGAGAGGGGGATAAAACATATCAGACCGAAAGTCTTTAATATGTACAGCTCGGAGAAGAGAAGGGAGAGGGGATAAAACATATCAGACTGAAAGCCCTTAATATGTACAGCTCGGAGGAGAGAAGGGAGAGCGGAATAAAACATATCAGACTGAAAGCCCTTAATATGTACAGCTCAGAGGAGAGAAGGGAGAGGGGATAAAACATATCCGACTGAAAGCCCTTAATATGTACAGCTCAGAGGAGAGAAGGGAGAGGGGATGAGATAAATGTATTTCCTTTAGTCCTTTCTCTTGCATTTCGATACATTTGCATGTTCGGGGCTCTGTCTTCCTCTTATTTTGCAGACTGGTGGCCAATTTGTATTTTATAAACATTGCTCCTGATCCTGAATTTGAGTGCACATTGCCATGGTTCAGACAGAATTAATACTGTGTATGCGCAGCAGCGGTGACTGTCAAGGTCCCGATTCACCAGGGGCAGAAGTTGGGAGAGACAATATCCATGGGGGGGGGGGGGGGTATCTGAACGCGGCGGGGAGATTATCTGAACACGGGGGGGGGATTATCTGAACACAGCAGGGGCATTATCTAAACCCGGCGGGGAGATTATATGAACGCAGCGAATGGATTATCTGACCACAGCGGGGGATTATCTGAGCTCGGCTGGGGGGATTATCCGAGCGCGGCAGGGGTGATTATCCGAGCGCGGCAGTGGGATTATCTGACTACAGCGGTTGGATTATCTGAACGCAGCGGGGGATTATCTGAACGCAGCGGGGGGATTATCTGAACACAGCGGGGGATTCTCTGACGCAGTGGGGGGATTATCTGAACGCAGCGGGGGCATTATCTGAGCGCGGCGGGGAGATTATATGAATGCAGCAAATGGATTATCTGACCACAGCGGGGGGATTATCTGAGCGCGGCACGGGGGGATTATCCAAGCGCGGCAGGTGGATTATCTGAATGCAGTGGGGAGATTATCTGAACGCGGCAGGGGGGATTATATGACCACAGCGAATGGATTATCTGACCACAGCGGGGGGATTATCTGAGCGCGGCAGGGGGGAATATCTGAACGCGTCAGGGGGGATTATCTGAGCGCGGCAGGGGAATGATCCGAGCGCGCAGAGGGGAATATCTGAACGCGTCAGGGGGGAATATCTGAACGCGTCAGGGGGGATTATCTGAGCGCAGCAGGGGAATGATCTGAGCGCGGCAGAGGGGAATATCTGAACGCGTCAGGGGGGAATATCTGAACGCGTCAGGGGGGATTATCTGAGCGCAGCAGGGGAATGATCTGAGCGCGGCAGAGGGGAATATCTGAACGCGTCAGGGGGGAATATCTGAGCGCGTCAGAGGGGATTATCTGAGCGCAGCAGGGGAATGATCTGAGCGCGGCAGGGGGGAATATCTGAACGCGTCAGGGGGGATTATCTGAGCGTGGCAGGGGGGATTATCTAAGCGCTGCGGGGGGTAATTATCATGAATTTATTAATGTAAAGTGAAGGAGGTATTAAGGGAACGTGACAGAGGTATTAAGAATGCTCACGAGGAATTGAGGGAACGCAGTGGGAGTATTTAAGGAGCGCGTAGGAGGATTATTGGACCATAGTGGTATTATGGTAATGAGCCAGGGGAATCAAAGAACACAGGGGGATATATTAAGGGAGCACAGTGGGTGGGTTTATTAGAACATGATGGGGTACGATTGGATCAAGATGGAGGGTATTGTCAGAACGTGTAGCCGCATTGCAGACACATTTTTTCTGTCTCTATTTATTCAGTTTGGGTGTGCATGTCCTTAATGTCCTTGGTCATGTGATACCATCTGTCCCCCTCACCCGATCGCCCCAAGGGAGATTAATCAATACCGGAGTGGAACTCGTGGACTTAGGTTACCATCAGGATCAAACCCACTTCCCTCCAGCAGACCTGAACTCTCCCTCCTGGGGCAGGGGGAGGAAGGGGCAAACACTGGGAATGGGTGTTAGAGATCAAAACAGCTAGCAATACCTATTAATCAACCCCTTCACTACCAGTCACACAGAGCACTCATAAACCCACAACAGATACAGAGCTCCCATTAACCCCTTCCTCACCAGAGACGCACACACAGAGCTCCCATTAACCCCTTCCTCACCAGAGACACACACACAGAGCTCCCATTAACCCCTTCCTCACCAGAGACGCACACACAGAGCTCCCATTAACCCCTTCCTCACCAGAGACACACACACAGAGCTCCCATTAACCCCTTCCTCACCAGAGACGCACACACAGAGCTCCCATTAACCCCTTCCTCACCAGAGACACACACACAGAGCTCCCATTAACCACTTCCTCACCAGAGCCGTACACACAGAGCACTCATTAACCCCTTCCTCACTAGAGAAATCATTAACATGTTCCCCACCAGTGACACACACAAAGTATCATTAACCCCTTGCACAACAGAGACACACACAGACTCCCATTAACTCCTTCCTCACAAGAGACATACACACAGAGCACTCTTTAACCCCTTCCTCATCGGAGACAAACATAGAAATCGTTAACCTTTTCCCCACCAGAGACACGCACAAATAGCATCCATTAACCCCTTCCTCACAGAGCACAAATTAACTCATTCCTCACCAGTGAAGCCCAAAGAGCACCAATTAACCACTTCCATGCCAGTGACACATACAAAGCACTCTTTAACCTCTTCCCCATCAGAGATACACATACAGATCTCATTAACCCCTTCCCCACCAGTGACACACACAGAACACCCACTAATCCCTTTCCCACTAGTGACACACACATACAGCTCTCATTAACCCCTTCACCACCAATGACACATAGAGCACCCATTAACCCGTTCCTCACCTGAGACACACCAGTGACCTATTGACCCCTTCATCACCGGAAACACACACACACACACACACACACACACACACAGCATAATAATTAACCCTTTCCCCACCAGTGACACACAAAAAAAAGCATCCATTAACCCCTTCATCAACAGAGGCATACACAGAGCACCCATTAACCATTGATAAGACTCTGTATGAGAGATGTCTTCAATGCGTAATGAAACCTGGCTAACGTCCTGTCACTGGTTGAGTCTGTTGTCTGTCTCTGGCCCAGTGCCGGGCTGCCATCAGTCTGTAAACCTGGAACATTTTTTCACCCCACACAGTCTGACTATTATATTAGTGGGGGCATCATGGAATGACATGTTAATACACATCATGTTGTCTGTTTGGTGCAGGTTTACACGCGGCGTGGGAAGTGCTACACGTTCAACTCTGGAAAGGAAGGGTACGAGCTGCTCTACACGTTAAAGGGGGGAACAGGCAACGGCCTGGAACTGATGATGGATATTCAGCAAGACGAGTACCTACCTGTGTTCGAAGAGACAGGTCAGTTCCCTTTGTACCTACCTGTATGTAATGAGACATGTAACACACACCCTGTACCTACCTGTATGTAATGAGACAGGTAACACACACCCTGTACCTACCTGTATGTAATGAGACATGTAACACACACCCTGTACCTACCTGTATGTAATGAGACATGTAGCACACACCCTGTACCTACCTGTATGTAATGAGACAGGTAACATACACCCTGTACCTACCTACCTACATATAATGAGAGAGGTAACATCCTCTGTACCTACCTATATATAATGAGACAGGTAACACCCCCCTGTACCTACCTGTATGTAATGAGACAGGTAACATACACCCTGTACCTACCTGTATGTAATGAGAGAGGTAACATCCTCTGTACCTACCTATATATAATAAGACAGGTAACACACACCCTGTACCTACCTGTATGTAATGAGACAGGTAACACACACCCTGTACCTACCTGTATGTAATGAGACAGGTAACACACACCCTGTGCCTACCTGTATGTAATGAGACAGGTAACACACACCCTGTACCTACCTGTATGTAATGAGACAGGTAACACACACCCTGTACCTACCTGTATGTATTGAGACAGGTAACACACACCCTGTATCTACCTGTATGTAATGAGACAGGTAACATGCACCCTGTGCCTATCTGTATGTAATGAGACAGGTAACACACACCCTGTACCTACCTGTATGTAATGAGACAGGTAACATGCCCCCTGTACCTACCTGTATGTAATGAGAAAGGTAACGCCCCCCCCCCCCTGTACCTACCTGTATGTAATGAGACAGGTAACACACACCCTGTACCTACCTGTATGTAATGAGACAGGTAACACACACCCTGTACCTACCTGTATGTAATGAGACAGGTAACACACACCCTGTACCTACCTGTATGTAATGAGACAGGTAACACACACCCTGTGCCTACCTGTATGTAATGAGACAGGTAACACACACCCTGTACCTACCTGTATGTAATGAGACAGGTAACACACACCCTGTACCTACCTGTATGTATTGAGACAGGTAACACACACCCTGTACCTACCTGTATGTAATGAGACAGGTAACACACACCCTGTACCTACCTGTATGTAATGAGACAGGTAACACACACCCTGTACCTACCTGTATGTAATGAGACAGGTAACACACATCCTGTACCTACCTGTATGTAATGAGACAGGTAACACACACCCTGTACCTACCTGTATGTAATGAGACAGGTAACACACACCCTGTACCTACCTGTATGTAATGAGACAGGTAACGCCCCCCCTGTACCTACCTGTATGTAATGAGACAGGTAACACACACCCTGTACCTACCTGTATGTAATGAGACAGGTAACACACACCCTGTACCTACCTGTATGTAATGAGACAGGTAACACACACCCTGTACCTACCTGTATGTAATGAGACAGGTAACACACACCCTGTACCTACCTGTATGTAATGAGACAGGTAACATGCCCCCTGTATCTACCTGTATGTAATGAGACAGGTAACACGCACCCTGTACCTACCTGTATGTAATGAGACAGGTAACACACACCCTGTACCTACCTGTATGTAATGAGACAGGTAACATGCCCCCTGTACCTACCTGTATGTAATGAGACAGGTAACACACACCCTGTACCTACCTGTATGTAATGAGACAGGTAACATCCTCTGTACCTACCTGTATGTAATGAGACAGGTAACACACACCCTGTACCTACCTATATATAATGAGACAGGTAACACACACCCTGTACCTACCTGTATGTAATGAGACAGGTAACGCCCCCCCCTGTACCTACCTGGATGTAATGAGACAGGTAACACACACCCTGTACCTTCCTGTATGTAATGAGACAGGTAACACACACCCTGTACCTACCTGTATGTAATGAGACAGGTAACACACACCCTGTACCTACCTGTATGTAATGAGACAGGTAACATGCCCCCTGTACCTACCTGTATGTAATGAGACAGGTAACACACACCCTGTATCTACCTGTATGTAATGAGACAGGTAACACACACCCTGTATCTACCTGTATGTAATGAGACAGGTAACACACACCCTGTACCTACCTGTATGTAATGAGACAGGTAACACACACCCTGTACCTACCTGTATGTAATGAGACAGGTAACACACACCCTGTACCTACCTGTATGTAATGAGACAGGTAACACACACCCTGTATCTACCTGTATGTAATGAGACAGGTAACACACACCCTGTACCTACCTGTATGTAATGAGACAGGAAACACACACCCTGTACCTACCTGTATGTAATGAGACAGGTAACGCCCCCCCTGTACCTACCTGTATGTAATGAGACAGGTAACATGCCCCCTGTATCTACCTGTATGTAATGAGACAGGTAACACACACCCTGTATCTACCTGTATGTAATGAGACAGGTAACACACACCCTGTATCTACCTGTATGTAATGTGACAGGTAACACACACCCTGTACCTACCTGTATGTAATGAGACAGGTAACATGCACCCTGTGCCTATCTGTATGTAATGAGACAGGTAACACACACCCTGTACCTACCTGTATGTAATGAGACAGGTAACACACACCCTGTACCTACCTGTATGTAATGAGACAGGTAACACACACCCTGTACCTACCTGTATGTAATGAGACAGGTAACACACACCCTGTACCTACCTGTATGTAATGAGACAGGTAACACACACCCTGTACCTACCTGTATGTAATGAGACAGGTAACACACACCCTGTACCTACCTGTATGTAATGAGACAGGTAACATGCCCCCTGTACCTACCTGTATGTAATGAGACAGGTTACATCCTCTGTACCTACCTGTATGTAATGAGACAGGTAACATGCCCCCTGTATCTACCTGTATGTAATGAGACAGGTAACACCTCTTGTGCCATACATCATGCAAGTGCACTTGGGAAAGGGTGAAACATGTTGAGGTTTGCTGAATTATTCCATGTTACAGACTAACCTATTTCTCACACTATCCTGGTCAGACGAGACCTCTCTGGAGGCCGGGGTGAAAGTTCAGATTCACAGTCAGGATGAACCCCCATTTATTGATCAGCTAGGGTTTGGAGTGGCCCCTGGGTTCCAGACCTTCGTGGCGTGCCAGCAGCAGCAGGTATCCTTTGGAAATGTTTGAAATTTGAGAAAATAAATTAACCAAAGGATCATCTTAATACAATCTCCCATAGCTTCATATAACACAACCATATACCTCCCTACAATCCCTCCCATTACTCAATATACCTCCCTTTGATTCCTCCCTATAACCCCCCAATACTCCCAATACCTCCCCATAACTCCTCCCTATTACTTTAAATAACTCCCTATAGCTCCTCCCATTACTCCATATACCTCCCTTTAACTCTTCCCATTACTCAATATACCTTCCTTTAACTGCTCCTAATAACTCCTCCAATTACTCAATATACTTTCCTATAACTGCACTCTATAACTCCTCCCATTACTCCATATACTCTTTGTAATTCCTCCCATTACTCAAAATACCTTCCTATAACTCTTCCATTACTCGATATACCTCCCTATAACTTCTCCCTATAACTTCTCCCTATAATTGACCCATTACTCCATATTTCTCCCTATAACTGTTCCCTATATCTTCTCCCATTACTCAATATACCTCCCTATAACCCCTCCCACTACTTAATATACATTCTTATAAACACTCCCAATTACTCAATATACCTTCCTGTAACGTCTCCCATTACTCCAAGTAACTCCTCTCTATAACTCCTCACTATGTCTTCCTATAACTCATATTACTCAATTTAACCCGCTTTTTAACTCCACATACCCCCTCTATATAACTCTTCCTATTACTCCATATAATCCCTCCTTATAACTCCATCTATTACACCATATAACCCCTACCTATAGCTCCCTATTTTACTCATATAACCTCTTCCTGTAATTCCAATTACTCCATATAACTCTTGTTATAACCCCTCCTATTACTAAATATACCCCATCTTATAACTGGTGCAGGATAATCGCACTCCCCTGGTGGCTTGAGGCCCCAGGTTGGGTTTGCAACATTCCAAAGCACTGTGAAAGCAGCTGCTGTATCCAGTTATAACCAAAGAGGGAAACATAAACACTGCAGATATTCTAGAGCAGGCATAGGACATAACCTTGATAGAATAGCAGAATATCTGTAGGCTGAAGCAAGTGAATTAAGCAGAACAGAGCTAACACAATCAGAGCAAAAACAAGATGAATGAATGCAGAGTGCAGGGCTTCAGGACAAACTAAGGATACAAGGAAGAACCAAAGCATACATGAGGAGGGCAAAGCATGAGACATAACTATAGAACTAAGGAGAGTTACAAATATAACATAGGACAACATACAGAGGACAGGGCAAGGGCTAAAGGAACACAAGGGATGGAGTGAGGAGACAAGATCATCAAGTGCTTCAGGAAAAAGAAGGACAGAAACTAACTTAACACTAGAGATGGTATATGGTGAGGATTTTGTTTGCTTATGGCCATAAAATTAAGCTTGTCAACCAGCATCATGGTACCACACATTAGGCAAGTCCATAATGCTGAAACTAATAATAAACTAGTAAATGAATAACAGAGCCTAAAGACTTTACACAGATACACAAACAGAGCACACCTGTAGACAGAGCTGCACAGACTGAAGGCTGGAGAAACAGAACAAGCGGGTGAGTTTAAATAGAGGGACTGAGCAAAGAAAGAGGAGAGAATGAAAACCTGGAATGGAATAGAAGCATTACAAACAGCTGGGAAAGCAGAAACAAATCACAGCAAAATAATAAAAGAACAGAAGCATGAAACCCATTAAGAGGGTTCTAAGATTGGACAGACCGAAACAAGACTCTAAGACAGGGCAGGACTGAGACAGGTCTGCACTGAGACAGGGCAGACCCATTACAGGGCTGCAGGTTACAAGTGCAGGGATAATAGGGTAGGATTCATACTTTAGACAATAGCCAGATACCGTCATGGCTAGGCTTGGAAAGGAACCGGACTAGCTAGACTTAGACAGATGCTGGTCTGTGGTTAGACTTGGCAGGTACCTGTCTATTACTAGGTTTGGGTAGGTGCCAGACTATAGTCAGACTTAGGTAGGTGCCAGAGAGTAGCTAAGCTAGGGCAAGAGCCGCTCTATGGGAGTACCACTGTGGCCGAGCAGGGAAAGGGAGTTTCACACTATGGCCTATAACTCCTCCTATTACTCCATGTAAACCCCTCCCTATAACTCCTCCTATTACTCATCCCTATAACTCCTCCTATTACTCCATATAACCCTCCCCATAACTCCTCCTATTACTCCATATAACCCTCCCTATAACTCCTCCTATTACTCCATATAATCCCTCCCTATAACTCCTCCTATTACTCCATATAACCCTCCCTATAACTCCACCTATTACTCCATATAACCCTCCCTATAACTCCTCCTATTACTCCATATAACCTCTCCCTATAACTCCTCCTATTACTCTATATAAGCCTTCCTATAACTCCTCCTATTACTCCATATAACCTCTCCCTATAACTCCTCCTATTACTCCATATTACTCATCCCTATAACTCCTCCTATTACTCTATATAACCCTTCCTATAACTCCTCCTATTACTCCATATTACTCATCCCTATAACTCCTCCTATTACTCTATATAACCCTTCCTATAACTCCTCCTATTACTCCATATTACTCATCCCTATAACTCCTCCTATTACTCATCCCTATTACTCATCCTATTACTCCATATAAGGAGTGTTGTGTATTATCTGTTTTCAGGTTTTTCTCTATATCATTCTGTTGAATCGCTTTGTTTTTCTCTTCTCTTTGTGTGTGTGTCTATATGTGCATTTGTGCCTCTGTCTGATTCATGTCTTTTATGTGCTTTTAATATTGTGTGCATTCCGTCGTATGTTCCATGTATGTGCCGCGTGTTCCGTGTACTTGCCATGTTCTTTCAGACGACATTTCCTATAAGGCGGGCGTGAAAGTGCTGATTCACAACCAGACGGAGCCCCCATTCATACATGAGCTTGGTTTTGGGGTCTCCCCTGGATTCCAGGTCTTTGTGGCCACCCAGGAGCAGCGGGTAGGATGTGTTGTGCAGGGTACATGGTGCGGGTGGGGAGGGGCAGTTTCATGTGCTGCTGGGGCTGCTGGGGCTGTTAATGTGTGTCACTTAAAGGGAAACTGTCATCAAAATCAATAAAATAATTATCAGTGTTTCATTTGAATGTGATTGTATCTGTAAGGGACACTCCTGGCACCAAAGTAACTTTGTATGTAAAAGCTGGACAATGCACAATATATTTTGTGCAGAAAAATCATTGCATGGAGTCATTAAGATGAACAATAACAGTGAATACTATTCAGCCAGTGAGGGCTTTACTTATTAGGCACACACAGATATGTTTTATTACCCCATGTGTTTGAGGGTCTTAGCAGCTCAGCAGAAACCTTCTGTATGGGATTAAATGAGAAGAACGTGATGAAAGCTGATCTATACATTGTCTTAGCACATCTGCAGCGAAGGCATTAAACAAAAGAAATGTGTTAATTACACTTGTATCAACGGAACATGTATGATATTAGGAATTATCCATGTTCAGCATGTAACCTGTGGCTTGATCGGTAGTCCTGTAGACAGTGGTAAAGCAGTTACCAGATGGGAAGCTCAGAGTAACATCTTGGCGCAGTCACATGTCTAAATCAGAGCATGTAATATTCATTCCTTCCACGGATGCCCAGAGGTTTCTGTATGTTTTTATCCATGGAATATATTACTTATATTATTAAAGTTGATAAACTGCTTTACCAATGTCTACAGGACGAGCGATTTATTTTTTAGACATAATTTGGAGGTTTATCCAGAATTTGACATATCAGACACATTATAACATATATGTATATTCCACGAGACATGTAACCCACTGCAGATCAGCTAGCATGGGGAAGTACCATGCATTAAAGCACCGTTACAGCGGTAAGAGAATAACGGTGCTTCAATTACATCGCCTTTATTTCCTATTTCCCTGTTAAAATAAAGCGAGGAGAGTGGCGGTATAATAGTCATCCCCAGTCCCACCCCTGGGGCCAGCAAACTTCCACGGACCACAGAAAAACAAAACTCTTCCCCAAAAAAATCAACATCATCCAAAACCTTCCAGCCAGTCTCACTTTACAGCTGTGGCCAAATCCTGCATGATGATGTCATAAGATACTCCCCTGCTCTCTTATTGGCTCCCGTGTATCCTAGTGGGCAGGACTAGGTGACTGTGTACAACACAAAGAGAAGAGATTGACGTGATCAAACAGGATCATTACTCCGCCCCTTGTGATGTCATAGTTACATTACCCTCCCATTTAATGCAATGACTTATAGACTGCATCCTGTGTCCCCAGCCCCAAAGTGACATACTAGTGCTGTAAAGTCACCTGGGGGGTGGCACCCAAAAACACTATATTTCACAAAATGGCGGCGCCCAGTCGCACTTGTTTAGTTACAGGTTTCATTAAATACAGTCACATAACAAAAGACAAACCTGAAATCAACAATACAACGTAAAAAAATAAACCCTTTCCATTTTTTGTTGTAGTGGCCCTTTAAAATATGCCCCTCCCCCACAGCCCCAGGCACATAAAATAAGATTAAATTAAACTCCTTGCACAGGGGCATTTAGCCAGCCTCTGGCACATAGAGTAGGAGGGGGCTATGATTTTATTTAAAAAGGGCTTTGGGGGCAATTATTTTATTTTTAAAGGGGCTGCAGGTATCACGCTGCCCTGTGGCCCCGGGGGTCATTTTTTAATATTTAAAGTGACTGTGGGCATGGATGTAATTTCTTTTCATGGGGGATGATTTTTTTTATTTTTGGGGGGTGGAGAATAAACCCCCGTGGCTCCCCCAACAATCTTTTTTCCACAGGTGAGAACTTTCAGTGCTGTAGGGAGCATAGAGGCTGTGTTAGGGAGATTTTACATCTGCCTTTGCTGGTGGGAAGTTTTTTTTTTTGTCTGTTAGCTCTTACCGGCAGGCATTGCAGAGGACATTGTTAATTTTAGTTTAATCATTTTAGTCATCTGAATTGTTTTAGTTTTAGTTGATTCAGTCTCCAGCAGTGAGGGAGGGAACAGGTCTGAGAAGGTTGTTACACAGTGTTAGGTTAACGTGCTAGGGAGATGGAAGGAACAGGTCTGAGAAGCTGTTACAGAGTGTTAGGTTAACGTGCTAGGGAGATGGAAGGAACAGGTCTGAGAAGCTGTTACATAGTGTTAAGTTAACTTGCTAGGGAGATGGGAGGGAACAGGTCTAAGAAGGCTGTTACATAGTGTTAAGTTACCTTGCTAGGGAGATGGGAGGGAACAGGTCTGAGAAGCTGTTACAGAGTGTTAAGTTAACTTGCTAGGGAGATGGGAGGGAACAGGTCTGAGAAGGTTGTTACATAGTGTTACGTTATCTTACTAGGGAGATGGGAAGGAACAGGTCTGAGAAGCTGTTACACAGTGTTAAGTTACCTTGCTAGGGAGATGGGAGGGAACAGGTCTGAGAAGCTGTTACATACTGTTAAGTTAACTTGCTAGGGAGATGGGAGAGAACAGGTCTGAGAAGGCTGTTACATAGTGTTAAGTTAACTTGCTAGGGAGATGGGAGGGAACAGGTCTGAGAAGCTGTTACAGAGTGTTAAGTTAACTTGCTAGGGAGATGGGAGAGAACAGGTCTGAGAAGGCTGTTACATAGTGTTAAGTTAACTTGCTAGGGAGATGGAAGGAACAGGTCTGAGAAGCTGTTACAGAGTGTTAAGTTAACTTGCTAGGGAGATGGGAGGGAACAGGTCTGAGAAGGCTGTTACAGAGTGTTAAGTTAACTTGCTAGGGAGATGGGAGAGAACAGGTCTGAGAAGGCTGTTACATAGTGTTAAGTTAACTTGCTAGGGAGATGGAAGGAACAGGTCTGAGAAGGCTGTTACACAGTGTTATGTTACCTTGCTAGGGAGATGGGAGGGAACAGGTCTGAGAAGCTGTTACAGAGTGTTAAGTTAACTTGCTAGGGAGATGGGAGGGAACAGGTCTGAGAAGCTGTTACATAGTGTTACGTTAACTTGCTAGGGAGATGGGAGAGAACAGGTCTGAGAAGGCTGTTACATAGTGTTGAGTTAACTTGCTAGGGAGATGGGAGAGAACAGGTCTGAGAAGGCTGTTACATAGTGTTAAGTTAACTTGCTAGGGAGATGGGAGGGAACAGGTCTGAGAAGGCTGTTACATAGTGTTGAGTTAACTTGCTAGGGAGATGGGAGAGAACAGGTCTGAGAAGGCTGTTACATAGTGTTAAGTTAACTTGCTAGGGAGATGGGAGGGAACAGGTCTGAGAAGGCTGTTACAGAGTGTTAAGTTAACCTGCTAGGGAGATGGGAGGGGACAGGTCTGAGAAGGCTGTTACATTGTGTTAAGTTATCTTGCTAGGGAGATGGGAGGGAACAGGTCTGAGAAGGCTGTTACATAGTGTTAAGTTAACTTGCTAGGGAGATGGGGGGAACAGGTCTGAGAAGGCTGTTACATAGTGTTAAGTTAACCTGCTAGGGAGATGGGAGGGGACAGGTCTGAGAAGGCTGTTACATAGTGTTGTGTTAAGTTAACTTGCTAGGGAGATGGGAGGGAACAGGTCTGAGAAGCTGTTACATAGTGTTAAGTTAACTTGCTAGGGAGATGGGAGGGAACAGGTCTGAGAAGGCTGTTACATAGTGTTAAGTTAACTTGCTAGGGAGATGGGAGAGAACAGGTCTGAGAAGGCTGTTACATAGTGTTAAGTTAACTTGCTAGGGAGATGTGAGGGAACAGGCCTGAGAAGCTGTTACATAGTGTTAAGTTATCTTGCTAGGGAGATGGGAGGGAACAGGTCTGAGAAGGCTGTTACATAGTGTTAAGATAACTTGCTAGGGAGATGGGAGGGAACAGGTCTGAGAAGCTGTTACACAGTATTAAGTTAACTTGCTAGGGAGATGGGAGGGAACAGGTCTGAGAAGCTGTTACACAGTATTAAGTTAACTTGCTAGGGAGATGGGAGGCAACAGGTCTGAGAAGGCTGTTACAGAGTGTTAGGTTAACGTGCTAGGGAGATGGAAGGAACAGGTCTGAGAAGCTGTTACATAGTGTTAAGTTAACTTGCTAGGGAGATGGGAGGGAACAGGTCTAAGAAGGCTGTTACATAGTGTTAAGTTACCTTGCTAGGGAGATGGGAGGGAACAGGTCTGAGAAGCTGTTACAGAGTGTTAAGTTAACTTGCTAGGGAGATGGGAGGGAACAGGTCTGAGAAGGTTGTTACATAGTGTTATGTTATCTTACTAGGGAGATGGGAAGGAACAGGTCTGAGAAGCTGTTACACAGTGTTAAGTTACCTTGCTAGGGAGATGGGAGGGAACAGGTCTGAGAAGCTGTTACATAGTGTTAAGTTAACTTGCTAGGGAGATGGGAGAGAACAGGTCTGAGAAGGCTGTTACATAGTGTTAAGTTAACTTGCTAGGGAGATGGGAGGGAACAGGTCTGAGAAGCTGTTACAGAGTGTTAAGTTAACTTGCTAGGGAGATGGGAGAGAACAGGTCTGAGAAGGCTGTTACATAGTGTTAAGTTAACTTGCTAGGGAGATGGAAGGAACAGGTCTGAGAAGCTGTTACAGAGTGTTAAGTTAACTTGCTAGGGAGATGGGAGGGAACAGGTCTGAGAAGGCTGTTACAGAGTGTTAAGTTAACTTGCTAGGGAGATGGGAGAGAACAGGTCTGAGAAGGCTGTTACATAGTGTTAAGTTAACTTGCTAGGGAGATGGAAGGAACAGGTCTGAGAAGGCTGTTACACAGTGTTATGTTACCTTGCTAGGGAGATGGGAGGGAACAGGTCTGAGAAGCTGTTACAGAGTGTTAAGTTAACTTGCTAGGGAGATGGGAGGGAACAGGTCTGAGAAGCTGTTACATAGTGTTACGTTAACTTGCTAGGGAGATGGGAGAGAACAGGTCTGAGAAGGCTGTTACATAGTGTTGAGTTAACTTGCTAGGGAGATGGGAGAGAACAGGTCTGAGAAGGCTGTTACATAGTGTTAAGTTAACTTGCTAGGGAGATGGGAGGGAACAGGTCTGAGAAGGCTGTTACATAGTGTTGAGTTAACTTGCTAGGGAGATGGGAGAGAACAGGTCTGAGAAGGCTGTTACATAGTGTTAAGTTAACTTGCTAGGGAGATGGGAGGGAACAGGTCTGAGAAGGCTGTTACAGAGTGTTAAGTTAACCTGCTAGGGAGATGGGAGGGGACAGGTCTGAGAAGGCTGTTACATTGTGTTAAGTTATCTTGCTAGGGAGATGGGAGGGAACAGGTCTGAGAAGGCTGTTACATAGTGTTAAGTTAACTTGCTAGGGAGATGGGGGGAACAGGTCTGAGAAGGCTGTTACATAGTGTTAAGTTAACCTGCTAGGGAGATGGGAGGGGACAGGTCTGAGAAGGCTGTTACATAGTGTTGTGTTAAGTTAACTTGCTAGGGAGATGGGAGGGAACAGGTCTGAGAAGCTGTTACATAGTGTTAAGTTAACTTGCTAGGGAGATGGGAGGGAACAGGTCTGAGAAGGCTGTTACATAGTGTTATGTTACCTTGCTAGGGAGATGGGAGGGAACAGGTCTGAGAAGCTGTTACAGAGTGTTAAGTTAACTTGCTAGGGAGATGGGAGGGAACAGGTCTGAGAAGCTGTTACATAGTGTTAAGTTACCTTGCTAGGGAGATGGGAGGGAACAGGTCTGAGAAGCTGTTACACAGTGTTACGTTAACTTGCTAGGGAGATGGGAGAGAACAGGTCTGAGAAGGTGTTACATAGTGTTAAGTTATCTTGCTAGGGAGATGTGAGAGAACAGGTCTGAGAAGGCTGTTACATAGTGTTAAGTTAACTTGCTAGGGAGATGGGAGAGAACAGGTCTGAGAAGGCTGTTACATAGTGTTAAGTTAACTTGCTAGGGAGATGTGAGGGAACAGGCCTGAGAAGCTGTTACATAGTGTTAAGTTATCTTGCTAGGGAGATGGGAGGGAACAGGTCTGAGAAGGCTGTTACATAGTGTTAAGATAACTTGCTAGGGAGATGGGAGGGAACAGGTCTGAGAAGCTGTTACACAGTATTAAGTTAACTTGCTAGGGAGATGGGAGGGAACAGGTCTGAGAAGCTGTTACACAGTATTAAGTTAACTTGCTAGGGAGATGGGAGGCAACAGGTCTGAGAAGGCTGTTACAGAGTGTTAAGTTAACCTGCTGGGGAGATGGGAGGGGACAGGTCGGAGAAGGCTGTTACATAGTGTTAAGTTATCTTGCTAGGGAGATGGGAGGGAACAGGTCTGAGAAGGCTGTTACATAGTGTTAAGTTATCTTGCTAGGGAGATGGGAGGGAACAGGACTGAGAAGGCTGTTACAGAGTGTTAAGTTAACCTGCTAGGGAGATGGGAGGGGACAGGTCTGAGAAGGCTGTTACATAGTGTTATGTTACCTTGCTAGGGAGATGGGAGGGAACAGGTCTGAGAAGCTGTTACACAGTGTTACGTTAACTTGCTAGGGAGATGGGAGAGAACAGGTCTGAGAAGGCTGTTACATAGTGTTAAGTTACCTTGCTAGTGAGAGGGGAGGGAACAGGTCTGAGAAGCTGTTATACAGTGTTACGTTAACTTGCTAGGGAGATGGGAGGGAACAGGTCTGAGAAGCTGTTACACAGTGTTACGTTAACTTGTTAGGGAGATGGGAGGGAACAGGTCTGAGAAGGTTGTTACATAGTGTTAAGTTAACTTGTTAGTGAGATGGGAGGGAACAGGTCTGAGAAGGCTGTTACATAGTGTTAAGTTAACTTGCTAGGGAGATGGGAGGGAACAGGTCTGAGAAGCTGTTACATAGTGTTACGTTAACTTGCTAGGGAGATGGGAAGGAACAGGTCTGAGAAGCTGTTACACAGTATTAAGTTAACTTG
This sequence comes from Pelodytes ibericus, assembly GCA_036172795.1. Taxonomy (NCBI): domain Eukaryota; kingdom Metazoa; phylum Chordata; class Amphibia; order Anura; family Pelodytidae; genus Pelodytes; species Pelodytes ibericus. The sequence continues at coordinate 228,460,531 of CM069859.1, forward strand.
CTAGAGAGATAGGAGGGAACAGGTCTGAGAAGGCTGTTACACAGTGTTACGTTACCTTGCTAGGGAGATGGGAGGGAACAGGTCTGAGAAGCTGTTACAAAGTGTTAAGTTAACTTGCTAGGGAGATGGAAGGGAACAGGTCTAAGAAGGCTGTTACATAGTGTTAAGTTAACTTGCTAGGGAGATGGAAGGAACAGGTCTGAGAAGGCTGTTACACAGTGTTATGTTACCTTGCTAGGGAGATGGGAGGGAACAGGTCTGAGAAGCTGTTACAGAGTGTTAAGTTAACTTGCTAGGGAGATGGGAGGGAACAGGTCTGAGAAGCTGTTACATAGTGTTACGTTAACTTGCTAGGGAGATGGGAGAGAACAGGTCTGAGAAGGCTGTTACATAGTGTTGAGTTAACTTGCTAGGGAGATGGGAGAGAACAGGTCTGAGAAGGCTGTTACATAGTGTTAAGTTAACTTGCTAGGGAGATGGGAGGGAACAGGTCTGAGAAGGCTGTTACATAGTGTTGAGTTAACTTGCTAGGGAGATGGGAGAGAACAGGTCTGAGAAGGCTGTTACATAGTGTTAAGTTAACTTGCTAGGGAGATGGGAGGGAACAGGTCTGAGAAGGCTGTTACAGAGTGTTAAGTTAACCTGCTAGGGAGATGGGAGGGGACAGGTCTGAGAAGGCTGTTACATTGTGTTAAGTTATCTTGCTAGGGAGATGGGAGGGAACAGGTCTGAGAAGGCTGTTACATAGTGTTAAGTTAACTTGCTAGGGAGATGGGGGGAACAGGTCTGAGAAGGCTGTTACATAGTGTTAAGTTAACCTGCTAGGGAGATGGGAGGGGACAGGTCTGAGAAGGCTGTTACATAGTGTTGTGTTAAGTTAACTTGCTAGGGAGATGGGAGGGAACAGGTCTGAGAAGCTGTTACATAGTGTTAAGTTAACTTGCTAGGGAGATGGGAGGGAACAGGTCTGAGAAGGCTGTTACATAGTGTTATGTTACCTTGCTAGGGAGATGGGAGGGAACAGGTCTGAGAAGCTGTTACAGAGTGTTAAGTTAACTTGCTAGGGAGATGGGAGGGAACAGGTCTGAGAAGCTGTTACATAGTGTTAAGTTACCTTGCTAGGGAGATGGGAGGGAACAGGTCTGAGAAGCTGTTACACAGTGTTACGTTAACTTGCTAGGGAGATGGGAGAGAACAGGTCTGAGAAGGTGTTACATAGTGTTAAGTTATCTTGCTAGGGAGATGTGAGAGAACAGGTCTGAGAAGGCTGTTACATAGTGTTAAGTTAACTTGCTAGGGAGATGGGAGAGAACAGGTCTGAGAAGGCTGTTACATAGTGTTAAGTTAACTTGCTAGGGAGATGTGAGGGAACAGGCCTGAGAAGCTGTTACATAGTGTTAAGTTATCTTGCTAGGGAGATGGGAGGGAACAGGTCTGAGAAGGCTGTTACATAGTGTTAAGATAACTTGCTAGGGAGATGGGAGGGAACAGGTCTGAGAAGCTGTTACACAGTATTAAGTTAACTTGCTAGGGAGATGGGAGGGAACAGGTCTGAGAAGCTGTTACACAGTATTAAGTTAACTTGCTAGGGAGATGGGAGGCAACAGGTCTGAGAAGGCTGTTACAGAGTGTTAAGTTAACCTGCTGGGGAGATGGGAGGGGACAGGTCGGAGAAGGCTGTTACATAGTGTTAAGTTATCTTGCTAGGGAGATGGGAGGGAACAGGTCTGAGAAGGCTGTTACATAGTGTTAAGTTATCTTGCTAGGGAGATGGGAGGGAACAGGACTGAGAAGGCTGTTACAGAGTGTTAAGTTAACCTGCTAGGGAGATGGGAGGGGACAGGTCTGAGAAGGCTGTTACATAGTGTTATGTTACCTTGCTAGGGAGATGGGAGGGAACAGGTCTGAGAAGCTGTTACACAGTGTTACGTTAACTTGCTAGGGAGATGGGAGAGAACAGGTCTGAGAAGGCTGTTACATAGTGTTAAGTTACCTTGCTAGTGAGAGGGGAGGGAACAGGTCTGAGAAGCTGTTATACAGTGTTACGTTAACTTGCTAGGGAGATGGGAGGGAACAGGTCTGAGAAGCTGTTACACAGTGTTACGTTAACTTGTTAGGGAGATGGGAGGGAACAGGTCTGAGAAGGTTGTTACATAGTGTTAAGTTAACTTGTTAGTGAGATGGGAGGGAACAGGTCTGAGAAGGCTGTTACATAGTGTTAAGTTAACTTGCTAGGGAGATGGGAGGGAACAGGTCTGAGAAGCTGTTACATAGTGTTACGTTAACTTGCTAGGGAGATGGGAAGGAACAGGTCTGAGAAGCTGTTACACAGTATTAAGTTAACTTGCTAGAGAGATAGGAGGGAACAGGTCTGAGAAGGCTGTTACACAGTGTTACGTTACCTTGCTAGGGAGATGGGAGGGAACAGGTCTGAGAAGCTGTTACAAAGTGTTAAGTTAACTTGCTAGGGAGATGGAAGGGAACAGGTCTAAGAAGGCTGTTACATAGTGTTAAGTTAACTTGCTAGGGAGATGAGAGGGAACAGGTCTGAGAAGGCTGTTACATAGTGTTAAGTTACCTTGCTAGGGAGATGGGAGGGAACAGGTCTGAGAAGCTGTTACATAGTGTTAAGTTAACTTGCTAGGGAGATGGGAGGGAACAGGTCTGAGAAGGCTGTTACAGAGTGTTAAGTTAACCTGCTAGGGAGATGGGAGGGGACAGGTCTGAGAAGGCTGTTACATTGTGTTAAGTTATCTTGCTAGGGAGATGGGAGGGAACAGGTCTGAGAAGGCTGTTACATAGTGTTAAGTTAACTTGCTAGGGAGATGGGGGGAACAGGTCTGAGAAGGCTGTTACATAGTGTTAAGTTAACCTGCTAGGGAGATGGGAGGGGACAGGTCTGAGAAGGCTGTTACATAGTGTTGTGTTAAGTTAACTTGCTAGGGAGATGGGAGGGAACAGGTCTGAGAAGCTGTTACATAGTGTTAAGTTAACTTGCTAGGGAGATGGGAGGGAACAGGTCTGAGAAGGCTGTTACATAGTGTTATGTTACCTTGCTAGGGAGATGGGAGGGAACAGGTCTGAGAAGCTGTTACAGAGTGTTAAGTTAACTTGCTAGGGAGATGGGAGGGAACAGGTCTGAGAAGCTGTTACATAGTGTTAAGTTACCTTGCTAGGGAGATGGGAGGGAACAGGTCTGAGAAGCTGTTACACAGTGTTACGTTAACTTGCTAGGGAGATGGGAGAGAACAGGTCTGAGAAGGCTGTTACATAGTGTTGAGTTAACTTGCTAGGGAGATGGGAGAGAACAGGTCTGAGAAGGCTGTTACATAGTGTTAAGTTAACTTGCTAGGGAGATGTGAGGGAACAGGTCTGAGAAGCTGTTACATAGTGTTAAGTTATCTTGCTAGGGAGATGGGAGGGAACAGGTCTGAGAAGGCTGTTACATAGTGTTAAGATAACTTGCTAGGGAGATGGGAGGGAACAGGTCTGAGAAGCTGTTACACAGTATTAAGTTAACTTGCTAGGGAGATGGGAGGGAACAGGTCTGAGAAGCTGTTACACAGTATTAAGTTAACTTGCTAGGGAGATGGGAGGCAACAGGTCTGAGAAGGCTGTTACAGAGTGTTAAGTTAACCTGCTGGGGAGATGGGAGGGGACAGGTCTGAGAAGGCTGTTACATAGTGTTAAGTTATCTTGCTAGGGAGATGGGAGGGAACAGGTCTGAGAAGGCTGTTACATAGTGTTAAGTTATCTTGCTAGGGAGATGGGAGGGAACAGGACTGAGAAGGCTGTTACAGAGTGTTAAGTTAACCTGCTAGGGAGATGGGAGGGGACAGGTCTGAGAAGGCTGTTACATAGTGTTATGTTACCTTGCTAGGGAGATGGGAGGGAACAGGTCTGAGAAGCTGTTACACAGTGTTACGTTAACTTGCTAGGGAGATGGGAGAGAACAGGTCTGAGAAGGCTGTTACATAGTTTTAAGTTACCTTGCTAGTGAGAGGGGAGGGAACAGGTCTGAGAAGCTGTTATACAGTGTTACGTTAACTTGCTAGGGAGATGGGAGGGAACAGGTCTGAGAAGCTTTTACACAGTGTTACGTTAACTTGTTAGGGAGATGGGAGGGAACAGGTCTGAGAAGGCTGTTACATAGTGTTAAGTTAACTTGCTAGGGAGATGGGAGGGAACAGGTCTGAGAAGCTGTTACATAGTGTTACGTTAACTTGCTAGGGAGATGGGAAGGAACAGGTCTGAGAAGCTGTTACACAGTATTAAGTTAACTTGCTAGAGAGATAGGAGGGAACAGGTCTGAGAAGGCTGTTACACAGTGTTACGTTACCTTGCTAGGGAGATGGAAGGGAACAGGTCTGAGAAGCTGTTACAAAGTGTTAAGTTAACTTGCTAGGGAGATGGAAGGGAACAGGTCTAAGAAGGCTGTTACATAGTGTTAAGTTAACTTGCTAGGGAGATGAGAGGGAACAGGTCTGAGAAGGCTGTTACATAGTGTTAAGTTACCTTGCTAGGGAGATGGGAGGGAACAGGTCTGAGAAGCTGTTACATAGTGTTATGTTAACTTGCTAGGGAGATGGGGGGAACAGGTCTGAGAAGGCTGTTACATAGTGTTACGTTAACTTGCTAGGGAGATGGGAGGGAACAGGTCTGAGAAGGCTGTTACATAGTGTTACGTTATCTTGCTAGGGAGATGGGAGGGAACAGGTCTGAGAAGCTGTTACATAGTGTTAAGTTAACTTGCTAGGGAGATGGGAGGGAACAGGTCTGAGAAGGCTGTTACATAGTGTTAAGTTAACTTGCTAGGGAGATGGGAGGGGACAGGTCTGAGAAGGCTGTTACATAGTGTTATGTTACCTTGCTAGGGAGATGGGAGGGAACAGGTCTGAGAAGCTGTTATACAGTGTTACGTTAACTTGCTAGGGAGATGGGAGGGAACAGGTCTGAGAAGCTGTTACACAGTGTTACGTTAACTTGTTAGGGAGATGGGAGGGAACAGGTCTGAGAAGGCTGTTACATAGTGTTAAGTTAACTTGCTAGGGAGATGGGAGGGAACAGGTCTGAGAAGGCTGTTACATAGTGTTAAGTTAACTTGCTAGGGAGATGGGAGGGAACAGGTCTGAGAAGCTGTTACATAGTGTTAAGTTAACTTGCTAGAGAGATAGGAGGGAACAGGTCTGAGAAGGCTGTTACACAGTGTTACGTTACCTTGCTAGGGAGATGGGAGGGAACAGGTCTGAGAAGCTGTTACATAGTGTTAAGTTAACTTGCTAGGGAGATGGAAGGGAACAGGTCTAAGAAGGCTGTTACATAGTGTTAAGTTAACTTGCTAGGGAGATGAGAGGGAACAGGTCTGAGAAGGCTGTTACATAGTGTTAAGTTACCTTGCTAGGGAGATGGGAGGGAACAGGTCTGAGAAGCTGTTACTTACTGTTAAGTTAACTTGCTAGGGAGATGGGAGGGAACAGGTCTGAGAAGCTGTTACATAGTGTTATGTTAACTTGCTAGGGAGATGGGGGGAACAGGTCTGAGAAGGCTGCTACATAGTGTTACGTTATCTTGCTAGGGAGATGGGAGGGAACAGGTCTGAGAAGGCTGTTACATAGTGTTAAGTTAACTTGCTAGGGAGATGGGAGGGAACAGGTCTGAGAAGGCTGTTACATAGTGTTAAGTTAACTTGCTAGGGAGATGGGAGGGAACAGGTCTGAGAAGCTGTTACATAGTGTTAAGTTAACTTGCTAGGGAGATGGGAAGAAACAGGTCTGAGAAGCTGTTACACAGTATTAAGTTAACTTGCTAGAGAGATAGGAGGGAACAGGTCTGAGAAGGCTGTTACACAGTGTTACGTTACCTTGCTAGGGAGATGGGAGGGAACAGGTCTGAGAAGCTGTTACATAGTGTTAAGTTAACTTGCTAGGGAGATGGAAGGGAACAGGTCTAAGAAGGCTGTTACATAGTGTTAAGTTAACTTGCTAGGGAGATGAGAGGGAACAGGTCTGAGAAGGCTGTTACATAGTGTTAAGTTACCTTGCTAGGGAGATGGGAGGGAACAGGTCTGAGAAGCTGTTACTTACTGTTAAGTTAACTTGCTAGGGAGATGGGAGGGAACAGGTCTGAGAAGCTGTTACATAGTGTTATGTTAACTTGCTAGGGAGATGGGGGGAACAGGTCTGAGAAGGCTGCTACATAGTGTTACGTTATCTTGCTAGGGAGATGGGAGGGAACAGGTCTGAGAAGGCTGCTACATAGTGTTAAGTTATCTTGCTAGGGAGATGGGAGGGAACAGGTCTGAGAAGGCTGTTACATAGTGTTAAGTTAACTTGCTAGGGAGATGGGAGGGAACAGGTCTGAGAAGCTGTTACATAGTGTTACGTTAACTTGCTAGGGAGATGGGAGGGAACAGGTCTGAGAAGGCTGTTACACAGTGTTAAGTTAACTTGCTAGGGAGATGGGAGGGAACAGGTCTGAGAAGGTTGTTACACAGTGTTAAGTTAGCTTGCTAGGGAGATGGGAGTGAACAGGTCTGAGAAGGCTGTTACACAGTGTTAAGTTAACTTGCTAGGGAGATGGGAGGGAACAGGTCTGAGAAGCTGTTATACAGTGTTACGTTAACTTGCTAGGGAGATGGGAGGGAACAGGTCTGAGAAGCTGTTACAGAGTGTTAAGTTAACTTGTTAGAGAGATGGGAGGGAACAGGTCTGAGAAGGCTGTTACATAGTGTTACGTTAACTTGTTAGTGAGATGGGAGGGAACAGGTCTGAGAAGCTGTTACATAGTGTTAAGTTAACTTGCTATGGAGATGGGAGGGAACAGGTCTGAGAAGGCTGTTACACACTGTTAAGTTAACTTGCTAGGGAGATGGGAGGGAACAGGTCTGAGAAGGCTGTTACATACTGTTAAGTTAACTTGCTAGGAAGATAGCAGGGAACAGGTCTGAGAAGCTGTTACACACTGTTAAGTTAACTTGCTAGGGAGATGGGAGGGAACAGGTCTGAGAAGCTTTTACACACTGTTAAGTTAACTTGCTAGAGAGATGGGAGGGAACAGGTCTGAGAAGCTGTTACACACTGTTAACCCCTTAGTGACATGACTTTTTTGGCTTGTCCGACGCTTGGTGACATGGGCTGTTTTAACATTTCTGAGGTGTTTGTGTTTTGCTGTAATTTATTTCTGTCTCATTTAGTGTACCCGCACAAACTATATATTGTTTTTATCGTTATAAGAAGGGCTTTCTTTTGATACCATTATTTTGATAATAGCATATAATTTGATGTAAAAAAAATAATAAAATATGGCAAAAAAATTGAAAAAATACTTTTTTTATGACTTTTATTTGAAAAATCGTATACTCATGTACAAGAGACAACAAAAAAACACTGCTAAAAAGTTTCTAATATATGTCCTGAGTTCAGACATGTTTTTGTGCTTTTTTATTCATGTTACAGGGCCAGAACTATAAGTGGTGCAAAGCTATTTTAAAATCCTTTCTTTCAAAATTAGCGATAGTGACATTGTAACACTGATTTCTGTACTAAATCCATGAATGACCCCCAACATGTACATATTTTTGAAAACTAGACAACTCAGGGCATTTAACTTGGGGTATTTTGACACATTTCATGTAGCCATTTTACCACCAATCTATGCCAAAGTTTGCAGCAAAAAAATCTTTTTTTTTAATTTTTCACATATATTGCAATTTAGGTAAACATTACCTTAAAATGTGAAGGGATATTTCCAAATAACACCTCAATATGTGTTCAGCAACATCTCCTGAGTACAGGGATACCCCCCATGTATAGGTTGGTTAGGTTATTTGGGGGTTAAAAGGCCACGTTTGAGAGGTGCGCTTTTTGGTTTTCCAACTTGGAATTCTGACGTGCAGAAAACCTGCTCCCATGTCCCATTTGGGACATTTTTGAAGCCAAAAAGTGTATTCTATCCCACAAAACCATATATTTTTGAAAACTAGACACCCTAGGGTATTTCAAATGGTAGTATTTTAACACTTTCCATGCACTAATTATACTACCAGCCTATGTCAATGTTATGGATAGTAATTTTTTTTCACATACATAGTACTTTGGGCATGAATTCACAGATCCTGTTATATGTCAGTGCCAAACAACACCTCAATATGTGTTTAGCAACATCTCCTGAGTACAGGGATACCACCCATGTATAGGTTGGTTAGGTTATTTGGGGGTTAAAAGGCCACATTTGAGAGGTGCGCTTTTTGGTTTTCCAACTTGGAATTCTGACGTGCAGAAAACCTGCGCTGATGTCCCATTTGGGACATTTTTGAAGCCAAAAAGTGTATTCTATCCCACAAAACCATATATTTTTGAAAACTAGACACCCTAGGGTATTTCAAATGGTAGTATTTTAACACTTTCCATGCACTAATTCTACCACCAGCCTATGTCAATGTTATGGATAGTAATTTGTTTTTCACATTCATTGTACATCGGGCATGAATTCATAGATCCTATTATGTGTCAGTGCCACAAAACACATTAATATGTGTTCAGCAACATCTCCTGAGTACAGGGATACCACCCATGTGTAGGTTAGTTAGATTATTTGGGGGCTAAAAGGCCATGTTTAGGGGGGGTGCATTTCCAACTTGGAATTTTGACATGTAGTCAGCCTGCGCCCATGTTCCATTTGGGACACTTTTGAAGCCTGTCAAAGTATTTTACCCCATAAAACCATATATTTTGGAAAACTAGACATCCTAGGGTTTTTAAAATTGTGGTATTTTAACACTTTCCAAGTGCTAATTCTACCACCAACCTATGTCAAAGGGTTGGGATGTCATTTTTTCCCCACACACATTGTAGTTCAGGCAGGAATTTTCAGATTCTGGTATTTGCCACTGCCAACCAACACCTCAATATGTGTTCAGCAACATCTCCTGAGTACAGGGATACCCCCCATGCATAGGTTTGTTGGTTTGTATTGGGTCTAAAATTCCACATTTAGGGGGTGCGCAATTCCAACCTGGAATTTTGACATGTAGTCAGCCTGCGCCCATGTTCCATTTGGAACATTTTTGAAGCCGTCCAATGAATTGTACCCCATCAAACCATATATTTTTGGAAAATAGACATCCTAAGGTATTTCAAATGGTGGTATTTTAATACTGTATAGGTACTAATTCTACCACCAGCCTTTGTAAAAGTTTGTGGTAGTACTTTTTTGGGAGGTTTTTTTCCACATGCATTGTACTTCAGGCATGAATTCACAGATTCTGGTATATGTCACTGCCAAACAACAACCCAATATGTGTTCAGCAACATCTCCCGAGTACAGGGATAGCACCCATGCATAGGTTTGTTGGTTTGTTTTTGGCTAGAAGGCAACATTTGTGAGATGCGCATCTCAAAATTCCAACTTGGAATTTTGACATGTAGTCAACCTGCGTACGTGTCCTTTATGGGATATATCTTTGAAGCCAGCCAATGTAATTTACCCCCACCAAATCATATATTTTTTTATCGGTAGACCCCCATCACTACTTGTGGCAAGGGCTCAGCAGCCACCGATACATCGCTAGATGATGTATCAGAAAGCTGAATAGGGTCAAAATCGAACCCTGAGTCCGCGGCCTCAGAATCAGTGCGTAAGCAGTGATCTCGAGCAAAGAAGGGGTTAATAGCTCTTAGAAGAGCCTATCTAGTACTGTAATACATTACAGTACAAAGAAATTAATCCATAAAACAGTGCAGACAGAAAAACATACTGTTGCTGTGCAAGATTACTGCTTACACAGTGATGAATGGCAGGGAAGGGGTTAATACACAGTGAAAGACTTTCATAAAACCTGACAATTTTATAAAATGTTATTTTATATCACTAATACTGATCTGTCTCTTTCCGTCACAAAAATGTAAGTGAGGAGAGGGAGGCAGATCAATATTTGTGAATATTGATCCGACCAATTTTGATCTGACCAGGGCGAATGGTGAGCTTAATTGAGAAATCACCAAACCGCCTTTGCCACTAATTCGCTGTTACTGATCGCTATGCGCTCAGGCAGCTTAAAAAAAAAAAACTCAAATATTTTTACTTTACATGTAATCCCCTAGCGGGTATGTGTAAAAAAAATAAAAATATGCAGACAGATAAAAATTGCTTTGGCGTCAATATCATTGCGTAAGCAGTGATCGACGGCAAAGAAGGGGTTAATAACTCTTAGAAGAGCCTTTTTAGTACTGTAATAAATTACAGTACAAAAAAAATTAACCCCTAAAAAATGCACAAACGGCAAAAATCAATGCGCTGATGTGCGCGATCACTGCTTATGCAAGATCAGTGGCAGGGAAGGGGTTAAACGCAGGGAATTGCTTTAATACATTTTTTTTTATTGTTTTAATATTTGTGTGTTGTGTGTTTATTGTTTTTTTTTACTTTTAGAACTTTGATCTGTCTCTCTCCCTCACTAAAAAAATGTGAGGAGAGGGAGGCAGATCATAACTGGTCAGATCAATATAGGGTTAATATTGATCTGACCAGTCAGTGGGGATGTTCAGCAGAGCATCCCCACTGCCTGTCAGTGTGCCTGGCAGTCACTGATTGCCTCTGTGAAGAGGCAATCGTGTGGCTGCCAGAGAGCACAGGAAGCAGGTACTTCCTGCCTCCTGTGCTCTTGCCCTTAGTAGGGCAGCGCCATCTTGGTCACTCAGTGACCAAGATCGTGCATTTTTTTTTTGTGTTCCTGATTGCCTCGACTTGCGAGGCAATCAGGAACACTTTCTGAGCATAGGAAGCGAAAAATTCGCTTCCTATGCTCATTTTTTAATGCCCGTCGTTTTAAAGGCACTGTGCCTTTAAAACCGGCATTTCGATCGCTCTCCGGAGCGATCGAAATGCTGACGGGCATTTTTTTTAGTATTGTACGATGCTTCCACACGGAAGCATCGTTACAATACCATCAGAGCACTGAAAGCGGAAAAACTCCGCTTTCAGTGCTCGTTTTGACACAGGACGGACTAGGTCCGTCCTGTGTCACTAACGCTTCGCCACACAGGACGGACCTAGTCCGTCCTGTGTCGCGAAGGGGTTAAGTTAACTTGCTAGAGAGATGGGAGGGAACAGGTCTGAGAAGGCTGTTACATAGTGTTAAGTTATCTTGCTAGGGAGATGGGAGGGAGCAGGTCTGAGAAGCTGTTACATAGTGTTAAGTTAACTTGCTAGGGAGATGGGAGGGAACAGGTCTGAGAAGCTGTTACATAGTGTTAAGTTAACTTGCTAGGGAGATGGGAGGGAACAGGTCTTAGAAGCTGTTACACAGTGTTACGTTAACTTGCTAGGGAGATGGGAGGGAACAGGTCTGAGAAGCTGTTACATAGTGTTAAGTTAACTTGCTAGGGAGATGGGAGGGAACAGGTCTGAGAAGGCTGTTACACAGTATTAAGTTAACTTGCTAGGGAGATGGGAGGGAACAGGTCTTAGAAGCTGTTACACAGTGTTACGTTAACTTGCTAGGGAGATGGGAGGGAACAGGTCTAAGAAGGTGTTACATAGTGTTAAGTTATCTTGCTAGGGAGATGGGAGGGAGCAGGTCTGAGAAGCTGTTACATAGTGTTAAGTTAACTTGCTAGGGAGATGGGAGGGAACAGGTCTGAGAAGGCTGTTACATAGTGTTAAGTTATCTTGCTAGGGAGATGGGAGGGAACAGGTCTGAGAAGCTGTTACATAGTATTAAGTTAACTTGGGGAGATGGAAAACACTCATGTGACAGCACCAGGTGAATCAGATGGGGGAGTATCCTCTTCCTCTGCAGTTTGCAAGGTGTTGTTGGAGGGGGCAGACAGGCACAGGGAGCCTGTGTCTCAGCCAATCCAGTGGCAGACAGGGGACCGGGCTTTGGCACAGATCCATGGGAACCAGAACCAGAAGTCCAAATAGGTAAATGCAATAGTGCAGGGGCATCCAGCATGTGTGGCCTACTTAAGACTGGCATTGGATTCTGGAACTGTGCCAACCACATGTGCCGCACAAGGGGAGAAAACTGCCCCTTGTGCTATGACCCTGGTGCAGTACCGGGATGTCACAGAAGACATGGAGACTTTGCTGCAGCAAAAGGAAATACAACCCTCTCCCTGCAGAAAAAAGGTAAACGATCAGGGATGGGGGCAAACACCAAAGCAATCTCCGTTTGTGTGTAAGTGTGACAAACACTCTGCACATTACTGTGATACACTCACACACTGCACATTACTGTGATACACTCACACACTGCACATTACTGTGATACACTCACACTGCACATTACTGTGATACACTCACACTGCACATTACTGTGATACACTCACACACACACTGCACATTACTGTGATACACGCACACACTGCACATTACTGTGATACACTCACACGCAGCACATTACTGTGATACACTCACACGCTGCACATTACTGTGATACACTCACACTACACATTACTGTGATACACTCACACACACACTGCACATTACTGTGATACACGCACACACTGCACATTACTGTGATACACTCACACGCTGCACATTACTGTGATACACTCACACGCTGCACATTACTGTGATACACTCACACGCTGCACATTACTGTGATACACTCACACGCTGCACATTACTGTGATACACTCACACGCTGCACATTACTGTGATACACTCACACACTGCACATTACTGTGATACACTCACATGCTGCACATTACTGTGATACACTCACACGCTGCACATTACTGTGATACACTCACACACTGCACATTACTGTGATACACTCACACACTGCACATTACTGTGATACACTCACGCGCTGCACATTACTGAGATGCACTCACACACTGCACCTTACTGTGATACACTCACACACTGCACATTACTGTGATACACTCACGCGCTGCACATTACTGTGATGCACTCACACACTGCACATTACTGTGATACACACACACTCTGCACATTACTGTGATACACACACACTCTGCACATTACTGTGATACACTCACACACTGCACATAACTGTTGTAACGGACCGTCTACCGGACGAAGTAGACCCTCGGTCCGTTGTGGGAAATCACCACCTTAGCCCCCAATTACAGCTCAGCATTCACCCAGCAAGTCTTTCCTGGACCCTTGCTCTTTGTACCCAAATAGACAGGACATCTAGCAGTTAGGTACAGCAAGATTGAACAACTCCTTTATTTGTGATTTACACAGCACATATATACCAAACTGCAATCAGATAACACTTGATTAAACAAAAGAAAACTTAAACACATCACCAGTAAAGCAGTATCTAGCCACTTTAATCTGGAGCCAGAAGCAAGGTAGTCAGACTGGGTGTCTGACATAATTAAACAATGGAAGGCTAAAACACATTACAGACAGGGTCCATAATCTACAGGGAGGTGTTAGGCCCTCAGGCCCCTCCAAGAACCCCAGTCAGGCAGACTGTCAGAATTCACTTCGTGACAACTGTGATACACTCACACACTGCACATTACTGTGATACACTCACACACTGCACCTTACTGGGATACACTCACATACTGCACATTACTGTGATACACTCACACGCTGCACCTTACTGTGATACACTCACACGCTGCACATTACTGTGATACACTCACACACTGCACATTACTGTGATACACTCACACACTGCACATTACTGTGATACACTCACACACTGCACGTTACTGTGATACACTCACACACTGCACATTACTGTGATACACTCACACACTGCACCTTACTGGGATACACTCACATACTGCACATTACTGTGATACACTCACACACTACACATTACTTTGATACACTCACACACTGCACATTACTGTGATACTCACACGCTGCACATTACTGTGATACACTCACACGCTGCACATTACTGTGATACACTCACACACTGCACCTTACTGTGATACACTCACACACTGCACCTTACTGTGATACACTCACACACTGCACATTACTGTGATACACTCACACGCTGCACATTACTGTGATACTCACACACTGCACATTACTGTGATACACTCACACACTGCACATTACTGTGATACACTCACACACTGCACATTACTGTGATACACTCACACACTGCACATTACTGTGATACACTCACACACACACTGCACATTACTGTGATACACACACACACTGCACATTACTGTGATACACTCACACACTGCACATTACTGTGATACACTCACACTGCACATTACTGTGATACACTCACACTGCACATTACTGTGATACACTCACACGCTGCACATATCCTGTGATACACACACACTGCACATTACCGTGATACACTCACACACTGCACATTACTGTGATACACACACACACTGCACATTACTGTGATACACACACACACTGCACATTACTGTGATACACTCACACGCTGCACATCACTGTGATACACTCACACGCTGCACATTACTGTGATACAGTCACACACTAAGCATTACTGTGATACACTGTACATTGCTGTGATACTCACACGCTGCACATTACTGTGATACACTCACACGCTGCACATTACTGTGATACACTCACACGCTGCACATTACTGTGATACACTCACACACTGCACATTATTGTGATACACTCACACACTGCACATTACTGTGATACACTCACACTCTGCACATTACTGTGATACACTCACACTCTGCACATTACTGTGATACACTCACGCGCTGCACATTACTGTGATACACTCACACGCTGCACATTACTGTGATACACTCACACGCTGCACATTACTGTGATACACTCACACGCTGCACATTACTGTGATACACTCACACGCTGCACATTACTGTGATACACTCACACACTGCACATTACTGTGATGCACAATACTGTGATACACTCACACTCTGCACATTACTGTGATACACTAACACGCTGCACATTACAGTGATCCACTCACACATGCTGCACATTACTGTGATTCACTCACACGCTGCACGTTACTGTGAGACGCTCACACTCTGCACGTTACGGTGATACGCTCACATGCTGCACATTATTGTGATACGCTCACACGCTGCACGTTACTGTGATACACACACACACTGCACATTACTGTGATACACTCACACACTGCACATTACTGTGATACACTCACACACTGCACATTACTGTGATACACTCACACACTGCATATTACTGTGATACACTCACACACTGCACGTTACTGTGACACACACACACACTGCACATTACTGTGATACACTCACACACTGCACCTTACTGTGATACTCACACGCTGCACATTACTGTGATACACTCACACGCTGCACATTACTGTGATACACTCACACGCTGCACATTACTGTGATACACTCACACGCTGCACATTACTGTGATCCGCTCACACGCTGCACATTACTGTGATACTCACACACTGCACATTACTGTGATACACTCACACACTGCACATTACTGTGATACACTCACACACACACTGCACATTACTGTGATACACGCACACACTACACATTACTGTGATACACTCACACACTGCACATTACTGTGATACACTCACACACTGCACATTACTGTGATACACTCACACGCTGCACATTACTGTGATACACTCACACGCTGCACATTACTGTGATACACTCACACACTGCACCTTACTGTGATACACTCACACACTGCACCTTACTGTGATACACTCACACACTGCACCTTACTGTGATACACTCACACACTGCACATTACTGTGATACACTCACACGCTGCACATTACTGTGATACTCACACACTGCACATTACTGTGATACTCACACACTGCACATTACTGTGATACACTCACACACTGCACATTACTGTGATACACTCACACACTGCACATTACTGTGATACACTCACACACTGCACATTACTGTGATACACTCACACACACACTGCACATTACTGTGATACACACACACACTGCACATTACTGTGATACACTCACACACTGCACATTACTGTGATACACTCACACTGCACATTACTGTGATACACTCACACTGCACATTACTGTGATACACTCACACGCTGCACATATCCTGTGATACACACACACTGCACATTACCGTGATACACTCACACACTGCACATTACTGTGATACACACACACACTGCACATTACTGTGATACACTCACACGCTGCACATCACTGTGATACACTCACACGCTGCACATTACTGTGATACACTCACACGCTGCACATTACTGTGATACAGTCACACACTAAGCATTACTGTGATACACTGTACATTGCTGTGATACACTCACACGCTGCACATTACTGTGATACACTCACACGCTGCACATTACTGTGATACACTCACACGCTGCACATTACTGTGATACACTCACACACTGCACATTATTGTGATACACTCACACACTGCACATTACTGTGATACACTCACACTCTGCACATTACTGTGATACACTCACACTCTGCACATTACTGTGATACACTAACACGCTGCACATTACAGTGATCCACTCACACATGCTGCACATTACTGTGATTCACTCACACGCTGCACGTTACTGTGAGACGCTCACACTCTGCACGTTACGGTGATACGCTCACATGCTGCACATTATTGTGATACGCTCACACGCTGCACGTTACTGTGATACACACACACACTGCACATTACTGTGATACACTCACACACTGCACATTACTGTGATACACTCACACACTGCATATTACTGTGATACACTCACACACTGCACGTTACTGTGACACACACACACACTGCACATTACTGTGATACACTCACACACTGCACCTTACTGTGATACTCACACGCTGCACATTACTGTGATACACTCACACGCTGCACATTACTGTGATACACTCACACGCTGCACATTACTGTGATCCGCTCACACGCTGCACATTACTGTGATACTCACACACTGCACATTACTGTGATACACTCACACACTGCACATTACTGTGATACACTCACACACACACTGCACATTACTGTGATACACGCACACACTACACATTACTGTGATACACTCACACACTGCACATTACTGTGATACACTCACACACTGCACATTACTGTGATACACTCACACGCTGCACATTACTGTGATACACTCACACGCTGCACGTTACTTTGATACTCACACGCTGCACATTACTGTGATACACTCACACGCTGCACCTTACTGTGATACACTCACACGCTGCACCTTACTGTGATACACTCACACACTGCACATTACTGTGATACACTCACACACTGCACATTACTGTGATACACTCACACACTGCACATTACTGTGATACACTCACACACTGCACATTACTGTGATACTCACACACTGCACATTACTGTGATACTCACACACTGCACATTACTGTGATACACTCACACACTGCACATTACTGTGATACACTCACACACACACTGCACATTACTGTGATACACGCACACACTGCACATTACTGTGATACACTCACACACTGCACATTACTGTGATACACTCACACACTGCACATTACTGTGATACACTCACACACTGCACATTACTGTGATACACTCACACACACTGCACATTACTGTGATACACTCACACTGCACATTACTGTGATACACACACACTGCACATTACTGTGATCCACTCACACGCTGCACATCACTGTGATACACACACGCTGCACATTACCGTGATACACTCACACACTGCACATTACTGTGATACACACACACGCTGCACATCACTGTGATACACTCACACGTGCTGCACATCACTGTGATACACTCACACGCTGCACATTACTGTGATACAGTCACACACTAAACATTACTGTGATACACTGTACATTGCTGTGATACACTCACACGCTGCACATTACTGTGATACACTCACACGCTGCACATTACTGTGATACACTCACACGCTGCACATTATTGTGATACACTCATACACTGTACATTACTGTGATACACTCACACACTGCACATTACTGTGATACACTCACACACTGACATTTCTGTGATACACTCACACTCTGCACATTACTGTGATTCACTCACACGCTGCACATTACTGTGATTCACTCACACGCTGCACATTACTGTGATACACTCACACGCTGCACATTACTGTGATACACTCACACGCTGCACATTACTGTGATACACTCACACGCTGCACATTACTGTGATACACTCACACGCTGCACATTACTGTGATACACTCACACACTGCACATTACTGTGATACACTCACACGCTGCACGTTACTGTGATACACTCACACACTGCACATTACTGTGATACACTCACACTCTGCACATTACTGTGATACACTAACACGCTGCACATTACAGTGAGCCACTCACACATGCTGCACATTACTGTGATTCACTCACACGCTGCACGTTACTGTGAGACGCTCACACTCTGCACGTTACTGTGATACACTCACACGCTGCACGTTACTGTGATACACTCACACACTGCACATTACTGTGATACACTCACACTCTGCACATTACTGTGATACACTAACACGCTGCACATTACAGTGAGCCACTCACACATGCTGCACATTATTGTGATACGCTCACACGCTGCACGTTACTGTGATACACACACACACTGCACATTACTGTGATACACTCACACACTGCACATTACTGTGATACACTCACACACTGCATATTACTGTGATACACTCACACACTGCACGTTACTGTGATACACTCACACGCTGCACATTACTGTGATACACTCACACGCTGCACATTGCTGTGATACACTCACATACTGCACATTACTGTGATACACTCACATACTGCACATTACTGTGATACACTCACACACTGCACATTACTGTGAAACTCACACACACTGCACATTACTGTGATACACTCACACACTGCACATTACTGTGATACACTTACACACTGCACATTACTGTGATACACTCACACACTGCACATCACTGTGATACACTCACGCGTTGCACATCACTGTGATACACTCACGCGCTGCACATTACTGTGATACACTCACGCGCTGCACATTACTGTGATACACTCACACACTGCACATTACTGTGATACACTCACACACTGCACATTACTGTGATACACTCACGCGCTGCACATTACTGTGATACACTCACACACACTGCACATTACTGTGATACACTCACACACTGCACATTACTGTGATACACTCACACACTGCACATTACTGTGATACACTCACACGCTGCACATTACTGTGATACACTCACACGCTGCACATTACTGTGATACACTCACATGCTGCACATTACTGTGATACACTCACACGCTGCACATTACTGTGATACACTCACACACTGCACATTACTGTGATACACTCACACACTGCACATTACTGTGATACACTCACGCGCTGCACATTACTGTGATGCACTCACACACTGCACCTTACTGTGATACACTCACACACTGCACATTACTGTGATACACTCACGCGCTGCACATTACTGTGATGCACTCACACACTGCACATTACTGTGATACACACACACTCTGCACATTACTGTGATACACACACACTCTGCACATTACTGTGATACACTCACACACTGCACATAACTGTTGTAACGGACCGTCTACCGGACGAAGTAGACCCTCGGTCCGTTGTGGGAAATCACCACCTTAGCCCCCAATTACAGCTCAGCATTCACCCAGCAAGTCTTTCCTGGACCCTTGCTCTTTGTACCCAAATAGACAGGACATCTAGCAGTTAGGTACAGCAAGATTGAACAACTCCTTTATTTGTGATTTACACAGCACATATATACCAAACTGCAATCAGATAACACTTGATTAAACAAAAGAAAACTTAAACACATCACCAGTAAAGCAGTATCTAGCCACTTTAATCTGGAGCCAGAAGCAAGGTAGTCAGACTGGGTGTCTGACATAATTAAACAATGGAAGGCTAAAACACATTACAGACAGGGTCCATAATCTACAGGGAGGTGTTAGGCCCTCAGGCCCCTCCAAGAACCCCAGTCAGGCAGACTGTCAGAATTCACTTCGTGACAACTGTGATACACTCACACACTGCACATTACTGTGATACACTCACACACTGCACCTTACTGGGATACACTCACATACTGCACATTACTGTGATACACTCACACGCTGCACCTTACTGTGATACACTCACACGCTGCACATTACTGTGATACACTCACACACTGCACATTACTGTGATACACTCACACACTGCACATTACTGTGATACACTCACACACTGCACGTTACTGTGATACACTCACACACTGCACATTACTGTGATACACTCACACACTGCACCTTACTGGGATACACTCACATACTGCACATTACTGTGATACACTCACACACTACACATTACTTTGATACACTCACACACTGCACATTACTGTGATACTCACACGCTGCACATTACTGTGATACACTCACACGCTGCACATTACTGTGATACACTCACACACTGCACCTTACTGTGATACACTCACACACTGCACCTTACTGTGATACACTCACACACTGCACCTTACTGTGATACACTCACACACTGCACATTACTGTGATACACTCACACGCTGCACATTACTGTGATACTCACACACTGCACATTACTGTGATACTCACACACTGCACATTACTGTGATACACTCACACACTGCACATTACTGTGATACACTCACACACTGCACATTACTGTGATACACTCACACACACACTGCACATTACTGTGATACACACACACACTGCACATTACTGTGATACACTCACACACTGCACATTACTGTGATACACTGACACTGCACATTACTGTGATACACTCACACTGCACATTACTGTGATACACTCACACTGCACATTACTGTGATACACTCACACTGCACATTACTGTGATACACTCACACGCTGCACATATCCTGTGATACACACACACTGCACATTACCGTGATACACTCACACACTGCACATTACTGTGATACAAACACACACTGCACATTACTGTGATACACACACACACTGCACATTACTGTGATACACTCACACGCTGCACATCACTGTGATACACTCACACGCTGCACATTACTGTGATACAGTCACACACTAAGCATTACTGTGATACACTGTACATTGCTGTGATACACTCACACGCTGCACATTACTGTGATACACTCACACGCTGCACATTACTGTGATACACTCACACGCTGCACATTACTGTGATACACTCACACACTGCACATTATTGTGATACACTCACACACTAAGCATTACTGTGATACACTCACACTCTGCACATTACTGTGATACACTCACACTCTGCACATTACTGTGATACACTCACGTGCTGCACATTACTGTGATACACTCACACGCTGCACATTACTGTGATACACTCACACGCTGCACATTACTGTGATACACTCACACGCTGCACATTACTGTGATACACTCACACGCTGCACATTACTGTGATACACTCACACGCTGCACATTACTGTGATACACTCACACACTGCACATTACTGTGATGCACAATACTGTGATACACTCACACTCTGCACATTACTGTGATACACTAACACGCTGCACATTACAGTGATCCACTCACACATGCTGCACATTACTGTGATTCACTCACACGCTGCACGTTACTGTGAGACGCTCACACTCTGCACGTTACGGTGATACGCTCACATGCTGCACATTATTGTGATACGCTCACACGCTGCACGTTACTGTGATACACACACACACTGCACATTACTGTGATACACTCACACACTGCACATTACTGTGATACACTCACACACTGCACATTACTGTGATACACTCACACACTGCATATTACTGTGATACACTCACACACTGCACGTTACTGTGACACACACACACACTGCACATTACTGTGATACACTCACACACTGCACCTTACTGTGATACTCACACGCTGCACATTACTGTGATACACTCACACGCTGCACATTACTGTGATACACTCACACGCTGCACATTACTGTGATACACTCACACGCTGCACATTACTGTGATCCGCTCACACGCTGCACATTACTGTGATACTCACACACTGCACATTACTGTGATACACTCACACACTGCACATTACTGTGATACACTCACACACACACTGCACATTACTGTGATACACGCACACACTACACATTACTGTGATACACTCACACACTGCACATTACTGTGATACACTCACACACTGCACATTACTGTGATACACTCACACGCTGCACATTACTGTGATACACTCACACGCTGCACATTACTGTGATACACTCACACACTGCACCTTACTGTGATACACTCACACACTGCACCTTACTGTGATACACTCACACACTGCACCTTACTGTGATACACTCACACACTGCACATTACTGTGATACACTCACACGCTGCACATTACTGTGATACTCACACACTGCACATTACTGTGATACTCACACACTGCACATTACTGTGATACACTCACACACTGCACATTACTGTGATACACTCACACACTGCACATTACTGTGATACACTCACACACTGCACATTACTGTGATACACTCACACACACACTGCACATTACTGTGATACACACACACACTGCACATTACTGTGATACACTCACACACTGCACATTACTGTGATACACTCACACTGCACATTACTGTGATACACTCACACTGCACATTACTGTGATACACTCACACGCTGCACATATCCTGTGATACACACACACTGCACATTACCGTGATACACTCACACACTGCACATTACTGTGATACACACACACACTGCACATTACTGTGATACACTCACACGCTGCACATCACTGTGATACACTCACACGCTGCACATTACTGTGATACAGTCACACACTAAGCATTACTGTGATACACTGTACATTGCTGTGATACACTCACACGCTGCACATTACTGTGATACACTCACATGCTGCACATTACTGTGATACACTCACACGCTGCACATTACTGTGATACACTCACACACTGCACATTATTGTGATACACTCACACACTGCACATTACTGTGATACACTCACACTCTGCACATTACTGTGATACACTCACGCGCTGCACATTACTGTGATACACTCACACGCTGCACATTACTGTGATACACTCACACGCTGCACATTACTGTGATACACTCACACGCTGCACATTACTGTGATACACTCACACGCTGCACATTACTGTGATACACTCACACACTGCACATTACTGTGATGCACAATACTGTGATACACTCACACTCTGCACATTACTGTGATACACTAACACGCTGCACATTACAGTGATCCACTCACACATGCTGCACATTACTGTGATTCACTCACACGCTGCACGTTACTGTGAGACGCTCACACTCTGCACGTTACGGTGATACGCTCACATGCTGCACATTATTGTGATACGCTCACACGCTGCACGTTACTGTGATACACACACACACTGCACATTACTGTGATACACTCACACACTGCACATTACTGTGATACACTCACACACTGCATATTACTGTGATACACTCACACACTGCACGTTACTGTGACACACACACACACTGCACATTACTGTGATACACTCACACACTGCACCTTACTGTGATACTCACACGCTGCACATTACTGTGATACACTCACACGCTGCACATTACTGTGATACACTCACACGCTGCACATTACTGTGATCCGCTCACACGCTGCACATTACTGTGATACTCACACACTGCACATTACTGTGATACACTCACACACTGCACATTACTGTGATACACTCACACACACACTGCACATTACTGTGATACACGCACACACTACACATTACTGTGATACACTCACACACTGCACATTACTGTGATACACTCACACACTGCACATTACTGTGATACACTCACACGCTGCACATTACTGTGATACACTCACACGCTGCACGTTACTTTGATACTCACACGCTGCACATTACTGTGATACACTCACACGCTGCACCTTACTGTGATACACTCACACGCTGCACCTTACTGTGATACACTCACACACTGCACATTACTGTGATACACTCACACACTGCACATTACTGTGATACACTCACACACTGCACATTACTGTGATACACTCACACACTGCACATTACTGTGATACTCACACACTGCACATTACTGTGATACTCACACACTGCACATTACTGTGATACACTCACACACTGCACATTACTGTGATACACTCACACACACACTGCACATTACTGTGATACACGCACACACTGCACATTACTGTGATACACTCACACACTGCACATTACTGTGATACACTCACACACTGCACATTACTGTGATACACTCACACACTGCACATTACTGTGATACACTCACACACACTGCACATTACTGTGATACACTCACACTGCACATTACTGTGATACACACACACTGCACATTACTGTGATCCACTCACACGCTGCACATCACTGTGATACACACACGCTGCACATTACCGTGATACACTCACACACTGCACATTACTGTGATACACACACACGCTGCACATCACTGTGATACACTCACACGTGCTGCACATCACTGTGATACACTCACACGCTGCACATTACTGTGATACAGTCACACACTAAACATTACTGTGATACACTGTACATTGCTGTGATACACTCACACGCTGCACATTACTGTGATACACTCACACGCTGCACATTACTGTGATACACTCACACGCTGCACATTATTGTGATACACTCATACACTGTACATTACTGTGATACACTCACACACTGCACATTACTGTGATACACTCACACACTGACATTTCTGTGATACACTCACACTCTGCACATTACTGTGATTCACTCACACGCTGCACATTACTGTGATTCACTCACACGCTGCACATTACTGTGATACACTCACACGCTGCACATTACTGTGATACACTCACACGCTGCACATTACTGTGATACACTCACACGCTGCACATTACTGTGATACACTCACACGCTGCACATTACTGTGATACACTCACACACTGCACATTACTGTGATACACTCACACGCTGCACGTTACTGTGATACACTCACACACTGCACATTACTGTGATACACTCACACTCTGCACATTACTGTGATACACTAACACGCTGCACATTACAGTGAGCCACTCACACATGCTGCACATTACTGTGATTCACTCACACGCTGCACGTTACTGTGAGACGCTCACACTCTGCACGTTACTGTGATACACTCACACGCTGCACGTTACTGTGATACACTCACACACTGCACATTACTGTGATACACTCACACTCTGCACATTACTGTGATACACTAACACGCTGCACATTACAGTGAGCCACTCACACATGCTGCACATTATTGTGATACGCTCACACGCTGCACGTTACTGTGATACACACACACACACTGCACATTACTGTGATACACTCACACACTGCACATTACTGTGATACACTCACACACTGCATATTACTGTGATACACTCACACACTGCACGTTACTGTGATACACTCACACACTGCACATTACTGTGATACACTCACACTCTGCACATTACTGTGATACACTAACACACTGCACATTACTGTGATACACTCACACTCTGCACATTACTGTGATACACTAACACGCTGCACATTACAGTGAGCCACTCACACATGCTGCACATTACTGTGATTCACTCACACGCTGCACGTTACTGTGAGACGCTCACACTCTGCACGTTACTGTGATACACTCACACGCTGCACGTTACTGTGATACACTCACACGCTGCACATTACTGTGATACACTCACACGCTGCACATTATTGTGATACACTCATACACTGTACATTACTGTGATACACTCACACACTGCACATTACTGTGATACACTCACACACTGCACATTACTGTGATACACTCACACACTGACATTTCTGTGATACACTCACACTCTGCACATTACTGTGATTCACTCACACGCTGCACATTACTGTGATACACTCACACACTGCACATTATTGTGATACACTCATACACTGCACATTACTGTTATACACTCACACACTGCACATTACTGTGATACACTCACACACTGACATTTCTGTGATACACTCACACACTGCACATTACTGTGATACACTCACATACTGCACATTACTGTGATACACTCACACATTGCACATTACTGTGATACACTCACACACTGCACCTTACTGTGATTCACTCACACACTGCACATTACTGTGATACACACACACTGCACATTACTGAGATACACTCACACACTGCACATTACTGTGATTCACTCACACGCTGCACATTACTGTGATTCACTCACACGCTGCACATTACTTTGATACACTCACACACTGCACATTACTGTGATACACTCACACACTGCACATTACTGTGATACACTCACACTCTGCACATTACTGTGATACACTCACACGCTGCACATTACAGTGAGCCACTCACACATGCTGCACATTACTGTGATTCACTCACACGCTCCACGTTACTGTGAGACGCTCACATGCTGCACATTACTGTGATACACTCACATGCTGCACATTACTGTGATACACTCACACACTGCACATTACTGTGATACACACACACTGCACATTACTGTGATACACTCACACACTGCACGTTACTGTGACACACTCACACGCTGCACATTACTGTGACACACACACACACACTGCACATTTCTGTGATACACTCACACACTGCACCTTACTGTGATACTCACACGCTGCACATTACTGTGATACACTCACACACGCTGCACATTACTGTGATTCACTCACACGCTGCACATTACTGTGATACACTCACACGCTGCACATTACTGTGATACCCTCACACACACTGCACATTACTGTGATACCCTCACACACACTGCACATTACTGTGATACCCTCACACACACTGCACATTACTGTGATACACTCACACGCTGCACATTACTGTGATACACTCACACACGCTGCACATTACTGTGATACACTCACACACTGCACATTACTGTGATACAACTAGCCTAGCATTATCATTATGTAGACACACAGCTCCCCCTGCTGGACACAACTAGCCTATTATTATTATTTTATAGTTACACAGCTCCACCTCTTGGAAAAAAACTAGCCTAGCATTATCATTATGTAGATCCTAGACATGTGCATTTGTTTTCGGACGAATGCATTTTCAGCTGAAAATAGCATTTTCGGCTGAAAATAGCATTTTCGTCCATTCGTCAGAAAAACGAATAACGAAAATGCTAAACTAACAAAAGTCAAATGAACGAATGGTTAATAAACGAAAATCATTCGTCCATTGGTGCTATTGGCATTCCATAAACCGAAATAGTCGGTTTATAGAAAGCCAATAGCATTACATACAGTCCATAAACCGAAAGTCTATAAACCGAAAGAGGTTAAAATAGGTCAATTCGTACGAATGAATAAAACGAAACGAAAATAATGAACGAATTTCGTCTGATACGAATGCAGTAATGAACGAAATTCGTTTTGGACTAAATAAATAACATTTTTGTTTGTATGGACGAAAATGAAACGAAAATGTCATTTTTGCACGTCTAGTACAGTGTGACAGAACACTCCAGCACTGGGGTTCTTGCCTCCTCCCTATAGATTATGGACCCTGGCATTAAAAAGAGGTTTTAGATTTGGGAAGGTGGACAAAGTGGGTCAGTTTGCACTTTGCATTGATTACAGTGTGTCACAGGGGAGTATAGTCACCGTAACTGGACTGTGGTTCTAAAAGTGATCCAAATAAACCCATATTTGTTATATTTCATGTCATGTTTAAAGCTGTACAAGTTCTGTGTGACTCATCCATTGTTCTCTGTGAATTAGTTTTACTGCTAAGTGACTATGTCCATTGTATGCTTGTACCAGTTTAATGACTGGACCTAGTGGGGAACTACAGTGGCCTCCCCCTAGTATTGTATGCTAATCCCCTGTTGATGTAATTATGTCTGTATATATGTGTGCTGTTCCTGGAATAAAATGTCATTCTTACTTCACTCTAACACCGGTTAGAGTTAAGTAAGTTAGAGCAGATCACACTAAAGCTCTTGTAAGGGGTAACTAATCACAGCACTAGTGGTTTGGGTAATTGCCACAATAGGCGGTTCCTGGAAGGGCAGATCTGAGCAAGATAGCAAAGCTTTTACCGGAGGTATCAGTCAGAGTACCAAGGGTTCCATTCCAGAAAACTATTCCATGCATCCACTACCCTCCCAGTAATGTAATACTTTCATTAGTCCCTGACCTTATCTTATATCTAGGATAGCCTTATACCTATCCCATGCATGCTTAAACTCCTTCACTGTATTAACCTCTACCTCTTCTACTGGAAGACTATTCCATACATCCACTACCCTCTCAGTAATGTAATACTTTCATTAGACTCTGACCTTATCTTATATCTAGGATAGCCTTATACCTATCCCATGTATGCTTAAACTCCTTCACTGTATTAACCTCTACCACTTCTACTGGGAGACTATTCCATGCATCCACTACCCTCTCAGTAATGTAATACTTTCATTAGACCCTGGCCTTATCTTATATCTAGGATAGCCTTATACCTATCCCACGCATGCTTAAACTCCTTCACTGTATTAACCTCTACCACTTCTACTGGAAGACTATTCCATACATCCACTACCCTCTCAGTACAGTAATACTTTCATTAGTCCCTGACCTTATCTTATATCTAGGATAGCCTTATACCTATCCCACGCATGCTTAAACTCCTTCACTGTATTAACCTCTACCACTTCTACTGGAAGACTATTCCATACATCCACTACCCTCTCAGTAATGTAATACTTTCATTAGTCCCTGGCCATATCTTATATCTAGGATAGCCTTATACCTATCCCATGCATGCTTAAACTTCTTCACTGTATTAACCTCTACCACTTCCACTGGAAGACTATTCCATGCACCCACTACCCTCTCAGTAAAGTAATACTTTCATTAGTCCCTGACCTTATCTTATATCTAGGATAGCCTTATACCTATCACATGCATGCTTAAACTTCTTCACTGTATTAACCTCTACCACTTCTACTGGTAGACTATTCCATACATCCACTACCCTCTCAGTAATGTAATACTTTCATTATTCCCTGACCTTATCTTATATCTAGGATAGCCTTATACCTATCCCATGCATGCTTAAACTCCTTCACTGTATTAACCTCTACCACTTCTACTGGAAGACTATTCCATACATCCACTACCCTCTCAGTAAAGTAATACTTTCATTAGTCCCTGACCTTATCTTATATCTAGGATAGCCTTATACCTATCCCATGCATGCTTAAACTCCTTCACTGTATTAACCTCTACCACTTCTACTGGAAGACTATTCCATGCATCCACTACCCTCTCAGTAATGTAATACTTTCATTAGTCCCTGACCTTATCTTATATCTAGGATAGCCTTATACCTATCCCATGCATGCTTAAAATCCTTCACTGTATTAACCTCTACCACTTCTACTGGAAGACTATTCCATACATCCACTACCCTCTCAGTAAAGTAATACTTTCATTAGTCCCTGGCCTTATCTTATATCTAGGATAGCCTTATACCTATCCCATGCATGCTTAAACTCCTTCACTGTATTAACTTCTACTGGAAGACTATTCCATACATCCACTACCCTCTCAGTAATGTAATACTTTCATTAGTCCCTGGCCTTATCTTATATCTAGGATAGCCTTATACCTATCCCATGCATGCTTAAACTCCTTCACTGTATTAACCTCTACCACTTCTACTGGAAGACTATTCCATACATCCACTACCCTCTCAGTAATGTAATCCTTTCATTAGTCCCTGACCTTATCTTATATCTAGGATAGCCTTATACCTATCCCATGCATGCTTAAACTCCTTCACTGTATTAACCTCTACCACTTCTACTGGAAGACTATTCCATGCATCCACTACCCTCTCAGTAATGTAATTCTTTCATTAGTCCCTGGCCTTATCTTATATCTAGGATAGCCTTATACCTATCCCATGCATGCTTAAACTCCTTCACTGTATTAAACTCTACCACCTCTGCTGGAAGACTATTCCATGCTTGATAGTTTATGTAATATTTATATAGGGGATTTGGGACACTTTGTGTAAATTCTATATAGTGTAGGTGGGAGAGTTTGTGTAAAATTTATATAGGTGATATGGCAGACTGTGAAATGTTAAATAAGGTATATGAGAAAGTGTGTGTACATTTTATATACGGGATGTGGGAGAGTGTTGGTAAACTTTATATCAGGGAAGTGGGGGACTGTGTGTACATTTTATAGGGGATGTGGCAGACTGTGTACAGTTATATAGGGATTATGGGATACTGTGTGTAAATTTTATCTAGGAGATGCGGGAGAGTTTATGTAAACATAATATAGGTGATATGAGAGACTGTGTAAACTTTATATAGGGGTAGTGGAGTACTGTGTGTTAATTTTATTTAGTGATTATGGGAAAGTGTGTGTGAATTATATATAGGGATTATGGGAGAGTGTGTGTGAATTTTATATAGGGGTTATGGGGGAGTGTGTATAAATATTATATAGGGGTTATGGGGGAGTGTGTATGAATATTATATAGGGGTTATGGGAAAGTGTGTGGGAATTTATATAGGGGTTATGGTGGAGTGTGTGTATATTGTATAGAGGATTTGATAAAGAAAAATCTGAGTAAATCGCTGCATCAATGAAAAAAACACACTACTAATCACCCCTGTGATTCTCCACAAACAAATATTAACACAGTTTATCATATGATATGTTATAGTGTGTGTTAATGATACAGGATAATTAAATATTCATCCAAATATTAAACGTAGATTCAGTTGAACCTGGTGCTGTTGCTTAAAGAATGACTGATAGCAAAAAATGAACTTCTGTTTAATTGAAATATTACGTTAAGTGAAGACATTTTAAATAAAAATGCTTAAATGAAATTAAACAAATAAAGTACTTTATTCAGCCCTCTTTGCTCTATATAGCTCTATCAGGAAGCAGACATGTTGTTTAGAATCTTTGCTCTGTATAGCTCTATCAGGGACAGACATGTTGTTTAGAATCTTGTGTCAGATCTTCCATCATCTGACCCAACATGTCCGCCCCTGATAGAACTATACAGAGCAAAGATTCTAAACAACATGTCCACCCCTGATAGAGCTATACAGAGCAAAGATTCTAAACAACATGTCCGCCCCCTGATAGAGCTATACAGAGCAAAGATTCTAAACAACATGTCCACCCCCTGATAGAGCTATACAGAGCAAAGATTCTAAACAACATGTCCACCCCCTGATAGAGCTATACAGAGCAAAGATTCTAAACACCATGTCTGCCCCTAATAGAGAAAAGATTCTAAACAACAAGTCTGCCCCCTGATAGAGCAATACAGAGCAAAGATTCTAAACAACATGTCTGCCCCCTGATAGAGCTATACAGAGCAAAGATTCTAAACAACATGTCCACCCCTGATAGAGCTATACAGAGTAAAGATTCTAAACAACATGTCCACCCCTGATAGAGCTATACAGAGCAAAGATTCTAAACAACATGTCCATCCCCTGATAGAGCTATACAGAGCAAAGATTCTAAACACCATGTCTGCCCCTGATAGAGCTATACAGAGCAAAGATTCTAAACACCATGTCTGCCCCTAATAGAGCAAAGATTCTAAACAACAAGTCTGCCCCCTGATAGAGCAATACAGAGCAAAGATTCTAAACAACATGTCTGCCCCCTGATAGAGCTATACAGAGCAAAGATTCTAAACAACATGTCCATCCCCTGATAGAGCTATACAGAGCAAAGATTCTAAACACCATGTCTGCCCCTGATAGAGCTATACAGAGCAAAGATTCTAAACACCATGTCTGCCCCTAATAGAGCAAAGATTCTAAACAACAAGTCTGCCCCCTGATAGAGCAATACAGAGCAAAGATCCTAATGACTGTTCCATGACATCAAACCCTGTGCCCTCACCTCTTCCATCTATAATTATTCAGTCCTTAACCTCTCTTCTCCATAGCTGGTGTATCTGCCCCCTCCCTGGGGTGACTGCAAATCGACTCCTCTGGGCACCAAGACATACAGCATCACTGCTTGCCGAATCGACTGTGAGACCCGCTCTATCGTAGAGAAATGTGGCTGTCGGATGGTTCATATGCCAGGTGTGGGGATAAGAGATTTCCTCTCCTAGGGGAGTCATCCTCCAACGGTGGTCTCCAGGATCAGTAGGACTTCCTCAGTGTTACACACGGCTCACTAGTTGCTCATGTGCAGTTTTAGAGCCAGGTGGTAGTAAATCAGCAACAGGAACAGGACAGTTTGGGGTTTTTTGTTAAAGGGTAACTGTCAGCAGAAAATTACATTCTGTTTAATTGAAATATTGCATCACGTGTAGAGGTTTAAATAGAAATGATTTAATAAAACAATATAAATAAAGCACCTTATTTGTATAGCTCTATCAGGGGCGGACAGGTTGGGTGAGATGAAGGAAAATTTGGCACAAGATTCTAAACAACATGTCCGCCCCCTGATGGAGCTATACAGAGCAAAGATTCTAAACACCATGTCCATCCCTTTGATAGAGCTATCCAGAGCAAAGATTCTAAACACCATGTCCATCCCTTTGATAGAGCTATACAGAGCAAAGATTCTAAACACCATGTCCATCCCTTTGATAGAGCTATAGAGAGCAAAGATTCTAAACACCATGTCCATCCCTTTGATAGAGCTATCCAGAGCAAAGATTCTAAACACCATGTCCATCCCTTTGATAGAGCTATACAGAGCAAAGATTCTAAACACCATGTCCATCCCTTTGATAGAGCTATACAGAGCAATGATTCTAAACAACATGTCCGCCCCCCGATAGAGCTATACAGAGCAAAGATTCTAAACACCATGTCCGTCCCCTGATAGAGCTATACAGAGCAAAGATTCCAAACAACATGTCTGCCCCCTGATAGAGCTATACAGAGCAATGATTCTAAACAACATGTCTGCCCCCTGATAGAGCTATACAGAGCAAAGATTCTAAACACCATGTCCGTCCCCTGATAGAGCTATACAGAGCAAAGATTCTAAACAACACGTCCACCCCTGATAGAGCTATACAGAGCAATGATTCTAAACAACATGTCTGCCCCCTGATAGAGCTATACAGAGCAAAGATTCTAAACAACATGTCCGCCCATGATAGAGCTATACAAAGCAAAAGATTCTAAACAACATGTCCACCGCCTGATAGAGCTACACAGAGCAAAGATTCTAAACAACATGTCCGTCCCCTGATAGAGCTATACAGAGCAAAGATTCTAAACAACATGTCCGCCCCCTGATAGAGCTATACAGAGCAAAGATTCTAAACAACATGTCTGCCCCTGATAGAGCTATACAGAGCAAAGATTCTAAACATGTCCGACCCCTGATAGAGCTATACAGAGCAAAGATTCTAAACAACATGTCCGCCCCCTGATAGAGCTATACAGAGCAAAGATTCTAAACAACATGTCTGACCCCTGATAGAGCTATACAGAGCAAAGATTCTAACCAACATGTCTGCCCCCTGATAGAGCTACGCAGAGCAAAGATTCTAAACATGTCAGCCCCTGATAGAGCTATACAGAGCAAAGATTCTAAACAACATGTCCACCCCTGATAGAGCTATACAGAGCAAAGATTCTAAACATGTCCGCCGCCTGATAGAGCTATACAGAGCATAGATTCTAAACATGTCCGCCGCCTGATAGAGCTATACAGAGCAAAGATTCTAAACAACATGTCCACCCCTGATAGAGCTATACAGAGCAATGATTCTAAACAACATGTCTGCCCCCTGATAGAGCTATACAGAGCAAAGATTCTAAACAACATGTCCGCCCATGATAGTGCTAAACAGAGCAAAGATTCTGAACAACATGTCTGCCCCATGATAGAACTATACAGAGCAAAGATTCTAAACAACATGTCCACCCCTGATAGAGCTATACAGAGCAAAGATTCTAAACAACATGCCTGACCCCTGATAGAGCTATACAGAGCAAAGATTCTAAACAACATGTCCACCCCTGATAGAGCTATACAGAGCAAAGATTCTAAACAACATGTCCTCCCCCTGATAGAGCTATACAGAGCAAAGATTCTAAACAACATGTCCTCCCCCTGATAGAGCTATACAGAGTAAAGATTCTAAACAGGTCCGCCCCCTGATAGAGCTATACAGAGCAAAGATTCTAAACAACATGTCCGCCCCTGATAGAACTATACAGAGCAAATATTCTAAACATCATGTCCACCCCTGATAGAGCTGGCGATGGAGGGAGACTGGAGGTAAGGGGGACCTCAGTCAGGGTTTTGAGATATATGATGGGGCAGATTAACAAGTGAATAGTGTCAACTGTGGCATGTATGTTTCCTACATGTATGTGTTACTGCATGTATGTGTTACTGCATGTATGTGTTACTGCATGTATGTTCTTCTTTCTTTTACAGGTAATGCCACCGTGTGCACACCAAAGAAATACACCACTTGTGCGGACCCTGAGCTGGGTGAGTGGGATGTGACCAGTGGGCTGTCCACATAGATTCTACCCCTGCTTGTACACTCATTACATTCTCAGACACGACTACTCATCCTAACCCTGCCGGTACACTCATTCCACACTCTACTCACTCGAACCCTGCTGGTACACTCACCCCATCCTCAGATGAAGCTACTCATCCTAACCCTGCTGGTACACTCACCCCATCCTCAGACACGGCTACTCATCCTAATCCTGCTAGTACACTCACCCCATCCTCAGACACGGCTACTCATCCTAACCCTGCTGGTACACTCATCCCATCCTCAGACACGACTACTCATCTTAACCCTGCTGGTACACTCACCCCATCCTCAGATGAAGCTACTCATCCTAACCCTGCTGGTACACTCACCCCATCCTCAGATGAAGCTACTCATCTTAACCCTGCTGGTACACTCACCCCATCCCCAGACGCAGCTACTGATCCTAACCCTGCTGGTACACTCATCCCATCCTCAGACACGGCTACTCATCCTAACCCTGCTGGTACACTCATCCCATTCTCAGACACGGCTACTCATCCTAATCCTGCTGGTACACTCACCCCATCCTCAGACAAGCCCACTCATCCTAACCCTGCTGGTACACTCACCCCATCCTCAGACAAGCCCACTCATCCTAACCCTGCTGGTACACTCATCCCATCCTCAGACACGGCTACTCATCCTAACCCTGCTGGTACACTCATCCCATCCTCAGACACGGCTACTCATCCTAACCCTGCTGGTACACTCATCCCATCCTCAGACACGGCTACTCATCCTAACCCTGCTGGTACACTCATCCCATCCTCAGACACGGCTACTCATCCTAACCCTGCTGGTACACTCACCCCATTCTCAGACAAGCCCACTCATCCTAACCCTGCTGGTACACTCACCCCATCCTCAGACACGGCTACTCATCCTAACCCTGCTGGTACACTCATCCCATTCTCAGACACGGCTACTCATCCTAACCCTGCTGGTACACTCATCCCATCCTCAGACACGGCTACTCATCCTAACCCTGCTGGTACACTCATCCCATCCTCAGACACGACTACTCATCCTAACCCTGCTGGTACACTCATCCCATCCTCAGACACGGCTACTCATCCTAACCCTGCTGGTACACTCATCCCATCCTCAGACACGGCTACTCATCCTAACCCTGCTGGTACACTCATCCCATCCTCAGACACGGCTACTCATTCTAACCCTGCTGGTACACTCACCCCATCCTCAGACACGGCTACTCATCCTAACCCTGCTGGTACACTCATCCCATCCTCAGACACGGCTACTCATCCTAACCCTGCTGGTACACTCATCCCATCCTCAGACACGGCTACTCATCCTAACCCTGCTGGTACACTCACCCCATTCTCAGACAAGCCCACTCATCCTAACCCTGCTGGTACACTCATCCCATCCTCAGACACGGCTACTCATTCTAACCCTGCTGGTACACTCACCCCATCCTCAGACAAGCCCACTCATCCTAACCCTGCTGGTACACTCACCCCATCCTCAGACAAGCCCACTCATCCTAACCCTGCTGGTACACTCATCCCATCCTCAGACATGGGTACTCATCCTAATCCTGCTGGTACACTCACCCCATCCTCAGACAAGCCCACTCATCCTAACCCTGCTGGTACACTCACCCCATCCTCAGACAAGCCCACTCATCCTAACCCTGCTGGTACACTCATCCCATCCTCAGACATGGGTACTCATCCTAACCCTGCTGGTACACTCATCCCATTCTCAGACACGGCTACTCATCCTAACCCTGCTGGTACACTCATCCCATTCTCAGACACGGCTACTCATCCTAACACTGCTGGTACACTCATCCCATCCTCAGACATGGGTACTCATCCTAACCCTGCTGGTACACTCATCCCATCCTCAGACACGGCTACTCATCCTAACCCTGCTGGTACACTCATCCCATTCTCAGACACGGCTACTCATCCTAACCCTGCTGGTACACTCATCCCATCCTCAGACATGGGTACTCATCCTAACCCTGCTGGTACACTCATCCCATCCTCAGACACGTCTACTCATCCTAACCCTGCTGGTACACTCATCCCATCCTCAGACATGGGTACTCATCCTAACCCTGCTGGTACACTCACCCCATCCTCAGACACGGCTACTCATTCTAACCCTGCTGGTACACTCATCCCATCCTCAGACACGGCTACTCATCCTAACCCTGCTGGTACACTCATCCCATCCTCAGACACGGCTACTCATCCTAACCCTGCTGGTACACTCATCCCATCCTCAGACACGGCTACTCATTCTAACCCTGCTGGTACACTCACCCCATCCTCAGACAAGCCCACTCATCCTAACCCTGCTGGTACACTCACCCCATTCTCAGACACGGCTACTCATCCTAACCCTGCTGGTACACTCATCCCATCCTCAGACATGGGTACTCATCCTAACCCTGCTGGTACACTCACCCCATTCTCAGACCAGCCCACTCATCCTAACCCTGCTGGTACACTCACCCCATCCTCAGACACGGCTACTCATCCTAACCCTGCTGGTACACTCATCCCATCCTCAGACACGGCTACTCATCCTAACCCTGCTGGTACACTCATCCCATCCTCAGACATGGGTACTCATCCTAACCCTGCTGGTACACTCATCCCATCCTCAGACATGGGTACTCATCCTAACCCTGCTGGTACACTCACCCCATTCTCAGACACGGCTACTCATCCTAACCCTGCTGGTACACTCACCCCATTCTCAGACAAGCCCACTCATCCTAACCCTGCTGGTACACTCACCCCATCCTCAGACACAGCCTGAACTCGTCCCTTGGTCTCACTCATTGTTTTTTGTCTGATTATTGCTTCCTAAACCTCTCAGATAATCTTCTGAAAAATGATTCCTCAAAGTGTGTGTGTGAGACTCCATGTAACACTGTGAGATATGGGAAGGAGCTGTCCATGGTACGCATTCCAAGCAATGCGTCCGCCACTTACCTGGCCCGAAAATACAACAAAACGAGGGAATACATTGCGTAAGTAAATACTGCCCAGGACAGGGCTGGGACTGGAAGAGACTGAGGGGCACATGGGCCTGTTAAGTGTTAGGGGGGAAGAACATATGGGGATGTAACAATTCCTTGATCTAGATATTTTAAAACTGGAAGGACACAAAGGGTTTAATTACAACATTCACTTTTATATTTAATAGCTTATTTAATGTACTAACATGAGAGGCTGGGATGGCGTGGAATGGTCTTCGGTGGAGTGGAAATGTTCTGTTTGGGCTGGAGTGTTAGGGTCATAGTTGGAGTGGAATGGGCATGGCTTTGTTAGAGTAAAATGGTCATGGTTGGGTTGGAGTTGAATGGAATGGAATGGATGTGGCTGGAATGGAGTCGAATAGTTGTGGTAGGGTTGCAGGGAAATAGACATGGCTTACTTGGAGTGGAATGGACATGGCTTACTTGGAGTGGAATAGACATGGCTTACTTGGAGTAGAATGGACATGTCTTACTTGGAGTGGAATGGACATGGCTTACTTGGAGTGGAATGGACATGGCTTACTTGGAGTGGAATAGACATGGCTTACTTGGAGTAGAATGGACATGTCTTACTTGGAGTGGAATGGACATGTCTTACTTGGAGTGGAATAGACATGGCTTACTTGGAGTGGAATGGACATGGCTTACTTGGAGTAGAATGGACAAGGCTTAAATTCTCAGGTTACACAGGGATTATACTCTGATTATTATCGGGTTATACAGGGATTATACTCTGATTATTATCTGGTTATACAGGGAATATACTCTGATTATTATCGGGTTATACAGGGATTATACTCTGATTATTATCGGGTTATACAGGGATTATACTCTGATTATTCTCGGGTTATACAGGGATTATACTCTGATTATTATCGGGTTATACAGGGATTATACTCTGATTATTCTCGGGTTATACAGGGATTATACTCTGATTATTATCGGGTTATATAGGGATTATACTCTGATTATTCTCGGGTTATCCAGGGATTATACTCTGATTATTCTCGGGTTATACAGGGATTATACTCTGATTATTCTCGGGTTATACAGGGATTATACTCTGATTATTATCGGGTTACACAGGGATTATACTCTGATTATTATCGGGTTACACAGGGATTATACTCTGATTATTACCGGGTTATACAGGGATTATACTCTGATTATTACCGGGTTATACAGGGATTATACTCTGATTATTACCGGGTTATACAGGGATTATACTCTGATTATTACCGGGTTATACAGGGATTATACTCTGATTATTATCGGGTTATCCAGGGATTATACTCTGATTATTATCGGGTTATACAGGGATTATACTCTGATTATTATCGGGTTATACAGGGAATATACTCTGATTATTATCGGGTTATACAGGGATTATACTCTGATTATTATCGGGTTATACAGGGAATATACTCTGATTATTCTCGGGTTATACAGGGATTATACTCTGATTATTATCGGGTTATACAGGGATTATACTCTGATTATTATCGGGTTATACAGGGATTATACTCTGATTATTATCGGGTTATACAAGGATTATACTCTGATTATTCTCGGGTTATACAGGGATTATACTCTGATTATTATCGGGTTATACAGGGATTATACTCTAATTATTCTCGGGTTATACAGGGATTATACTCTGATTATTATCGGGTTATACAGGGATTATACTCTGATTATTATCGGGTTATACAGGGAATATACTCTGATTATTATCGGGTTATACAGGGATTATACTCTGATTATTCTCGGGTTATACAGGGATTATACTCTGATTATTCTCGGGTTATATAGGGATTATACTCTGATTATTATCGGGTTATACAGGGATTATACTCTGATTATTCTCGGGTTATACAGGGATTATACTCTGATTATTATCGGGTTATACAGGGATTATACTCTGATTATTCTCGGGTTATACAGGGATTATACTCTGATTATTATCGGGTTATACAGGGATTATACTCTGATTATTATTGGGTTATACAGGGATTATACTCTGATTATTATCGGGTTATACAGGGATTATACTCTGATTATTATTGGGTTATACAGGGATTATACTCTGATTATTCTCGGGTTATACAGGGATTATACTCTGATTATTATCGGGTTATACAGGGATTATACTCTGATTATTATCGGGTTATACAGGGATTATACTCTGATTATTCTCGGGTTATACAGGGATTATACTCTGATTATTCTCGGGTTATACAGGGATTATACTCTGATTATTATCGGGTTATACAGGGATTATACTCTGATTATTACAGTCTTGCACACAGTCCGTTTCTCACATTTCTCGTTTTCTTACAGGGATAATATTTTGGTCATGGACATTTTTTTCGAAGCTTTGAATTATGAGACTATTGAGCAGAAGAAGGCGTACGAGGTGGCTGGACTGCTGGGTAATAAAATAGAACATATCCTTCCATTATGTATCATATTCCTTCAGTCAAAATGGAGCATCAAATGATATGTAGTTCCCAAACATCTGCAGTGCCAAGGTTAGCCATCACTGACCTTGTGGGTAAATTGGCATGGCAAGGGGGTTAGTAGGAGACCCCACAAATGTAGTGTAACATTGCTGACTGGTAGATATAAAGGTCAGTGATGGATAAAGACTTGATATAAAGGTCAGTGATGGATAAAGACTTGATATAAAGGTCAGTGATGGATAAAGACTTGATATAAAGGTCAGTGATGGATAAAGACTTGATATAAAGGTCAGTGATGGATAAAGATTGATATAATGGCCAGTGATGGATAAAGACTTGATATAATGGCCAGTGATGGATAAAGACTTGATAAAAAGGTCAGTGATGGATAAAGACTTGATATAATGGCCAGTGATGGATAAAGACTTGATATAAAGGTCAGAGATGGATAAAGACTGATATAAAGGTCAGTGATGGATAAAGACTTGATATAAAGGTCAGTGATGGATAAAGACTTGATATAAAGGTCAGTGATGGATAAAGACTTGATATAAAGGTCAGTGATGGATAAAGACTGATATAATGGCCAGTGATGGATAAAGACTTGATATAATGGCCAGTGATGGATAAAGACTTGATATAAAGGTCAGTGATGGATAAAGACTTGATATAATGGCCAGTGATGGATAAAGACTTGATATAAAGGTCAGAGATGGATAAAGACTGATATAAAGGTCAGTGATGGATAAAGACTTGATATAAAGGTCAGTGATGGATAAAGACTTGATATAAAGGTCAGTGATGGATAAATACTTGATATAAAGGTCAGTGATGGATAAAGACTTGATATAAAGGTCAGTGATGGATAAAGACTTGATATAAAGGTCAGTGATGGATAAAGACTTGATATAAAGGTCAGTGATGGATAAAGACTTGATATAAAGGTCAGTGATGGATAAAGAATTGATATAAAGGTCAGTGATAAATAAAGACTTGATATAAAGGTCAGTGATGGATAAAGACTTGATATAAAGGTCAGTGATGGATAAAGACTTGATATAAAGGTCAGTGATGGATAAAGACTTGATATAAAGGTCAGTGATGGATAAAGACTTGATATAAAGGTCAGTGATGGATAAAGACTGATATAAAGGTCAGTGATGGATAAAGACTGATATAAAGGTCAGTGATGGATAAAGACTTGATATAACGGTCAGTGATGGATAAAGACTTGATATAAAGGTCAGTGATGGATAAAGACTTGATATAAAGGCCAGTGATGGATAAAGACTTGATATAAAGGTCAGTGATGGATAAAGACTTGATATAAAGGTCAGTGATGGATAAAGACTTGATATAAAGGTCAGTGATGGATAAAGACTTGATATAAAGGTCAGTGATGGATAAAGACTTGATATAAAGGTCAGTGATGGATAAAGACTTGATATAAAGGTCAGTGATGGATAAAGACTTGATATAAAGGCCAGTGATGGATAAAGACTTGATATAAAGGCCAGTGATGGATAAAGACTTGATATAAAGGTCAGTGATGGATAAAGACTTGATATAAAGGCCAGTGATGGATAAAGACTTGATATAAAGGTCAGTGATGGATAAAGACTGATATAAAGGTCAGTGATGGATAAAGACTTGATATAATGGCCAGTGATGGATAAAGACTTGATATAAAGGTCAGTGATGGATAAAGACTTGATATAATGGCCAGTGATGGATAAAGACTTGATATAAAGGTCAGTGATGGATAAAGACTTGATATAAAGGTCAGTGATGGATAAAGACTTGATATAACGGTCAGTGATGGATAAAGACTGATATAAAGGTCAGTGATGGATAAAGAATTGATATAAAGGTCAGTGATGGATAAAGACTTGATATAAAGGTCAGTGATGGATAAAGACTTGATATAAAGGTCAGTGATGGATAAATACTTGATATAAAGGTCAGTGATGGATAAAGACTTGATATAAAGGTCAGTGATGGATAAAGACTTGATATAAAGGTCAGTGATGGATAAAGACTTGATATAAAGGTCAGTGATGGATAAAGACTTGATATAAAGGTCAGTGATGGATAAAGAATTGATATAAAGGTCAGTGATAAATAAAGACTTGATATAAAGGTCAGTGATGGATAAAGACTTGATATAAAGGTCAGTGATGGATAAAGACTTGATATAAAGGTCAGTGATGGATAAAGACTTGATATAAAGGTCAGTGATGGATAAAGACTTGATATAAAGGTCAGTGATGGATAAAGACTGATATAAAGGTCAGTGATGGATAAAGACTGATATAAAGGTCAGTGATGGATAAAGACTTGATATAACGGTCAGTGATGGATAAAGACTTGATATAAAGGTCAGTGATGGATAAAGACTTGATATAAAGGCCAGTGATGGATAAAGACTTGATATAAAGGTCAGTGATGGATAAAGACTTGATATAAAGGTCAGTGATGGATAAAGACTTGATATAAAGGTCAGTGATGGATAAAGACTTGATATAAAGGTCAGTGATGGATAAAGACTTGATATAAAGGTCAGTGATGGATAAAGACTTGATATAAAGGTCAGTGATGGATAAAGACTTGATATAAAGGCCAGTGATGGATAAAGACTTGATATAAAGGCCAGTGATGGATAAAGACTTGATATAAAGGTCAGTGATGGATAAAGACTTGATATAAAGGCCAGTGATGGATAAAGACTTGATATAAAGGTCAGTGATGGATAAAGACTGATATAAAGGTCAGTGATGGATAAAGACTTGATATAATGGCCAGTGATGGATAAAGACTTGATATAAAGGTCAGTGATGGATAAAGACTGATATAATGGCCAGTGATGGATAAAGACTTGATATAAAGGTCAGTGATGGATAAAGACTTGATATAAAGGTCAGTGATGGATAAAGACTTGATATAACGGTCAGTGATGGATAAAGACTGATATAAAGGTCAGTGATGGATAAAGAATTGATATAAAGGTCAGTGATGGATAAAGACTTGATATAAAGGTCAGTGATGGATAAAGACTTGATATAAAGGTCAGTGATGGATAAAGACTTGATATAAAGGTCAGTGATGGATAAAGACTTGATATAAAGGTCAGTGATGGATAAAGACTTGATATA
This sequence comes from Pelodytes ibericus, assembly GCA_036172795.1. Lineage (NCBI taxonomy): Eukaryota > Metazoa > Chordata > Amphibia > Anura > Pelodytidae > Pelodytes > Pelodytes ibericus. Next base: position 228,503,980 of record CM069859.1, read on the forward strand.
AAGGTCAGTGATGGATAAAGACTTGATATAACGGTCAGTGATGGATAAAGACTTGATATAAAGTTCAGTGATGGATAAAGACTGATATAAAGTTCAGTGATGGATAAAGACTTGATATACGGGTCAGTGATGGATAAAGACTTGATATAAAGGTCAGTGATGGATAAAGACTTGATATAAAGGTCAGTGATGGATAAAGACTTGATATAAAGGTCAGTGATGGATAAAGACTTGATATAAAGGTCAGTGATGGATAAAGACTTGATATAATGGCCAGTGATGGATAAAGACTTGATATAAAGGTCAGTGATGGATAAAGACTTGATATAAAGGTCAGTGATGGATAAAGACTTGATATAATGGTCAGTGATGGATAAAGACTGATATAAAGGTCAGTGATGGATAAAGAATTGATATAAAGGTCAGTGATGGATAAAGACTTGATATAAAGGTCAGTGATGGATAAAGACTTGATATAAAGGTCAGTGATGGATAAAGACTTGATATAAAGGTCAGTGATGGATAAAGACTTGATATAAAGGTCAGTGATGGATAAAGACTTGATATAAAGGTCAGTGATGGATAAAGACTGATATAAAGTTCAGTGATGGATAAAGACTTGATATACGGGTCAGTGATGGATAAAGACTTGATATAAAGGTCAGTGATGGATAAAGACTTGATATAAAGGTCAGTGATGGATAAAGACTTGATATAAAGGTCAGTGATGGATAAAGACTTGATATAAAGGTCAGTGATGGATAGAGACTTGATATAAAGGTCAGTGATGGATAAAGACTTGATATAAAGGTCAGTGATGGATAGAGACTTGATATAAAGGTCAGTGATGGATAAAGACTTGATATAAAGGTCAGTGATGGATAAAGACTTGATATAAAGGTCAGTGATGGATAAAGACTTGATATAAAGGTCAGTGATGGATAAAGACTTGATATAAAGGTCAGTGATGGATAAAGACTTGATATAAAGGTCAGTGATGGATAGAGACTTGATATAAAGGTCAGTGATGGATAAAGACTTGATATAAAGGTCAGTGATGGATAAAGACTGATATAAAGGTCAGTGATGGATAAAGACTTGATATAAAGGTCAGTGATGGATAAAGACTGATATAAAGGTCAGTGATGGATAAAGACTTGATATAAAGGTCAGTGATGGATAAAGACTGATATAAAGGCCAGTGATGGATAAAGACTTGATATAAAGGTCAGTGATGGATAAAGACTTGATATAAAGGTCAGTGATGGATAAAGACTTGATATAAAGGTCAGTGATGGATAAATACTGATATAAAGGTCAGTGATGGATAAAGACTTGATATAAAGGTCAGTGATGGATAAAGACTTGATATAAAGGTCAGTGATGGATAAAGACTTGATATAAAGGTCAGTGATGGATAAAGACTTGATATAAAGGCCAGTGATGGATAAAGACTTGATATAATGGTCAGTGATGGATAAAGACTGATATAAAGGTCAGTGATGGATAAAGACTTGATATAAAGGTCAGTGATGGATAAAGACTTGATATAAAGGTCAGTGATGGATAAAGACTGATATAAAGGTCAGTGATGGATAAAGACTTGATTTAAAGGTCAGTGATGGATAAAGACTTGATATAAAGGCCAGTGATGGATAAAGACTTGATATAAAGGTCAGTGATGGATAAAGACTTGATATAATGGTCAGTGATGGATAAAGACTTGATATAAAGGTCAGTGATGGATAAAGACTGATATAAAGGTCAGTGATGGATAAAGACTTGATATAAAGGTCAGTGATGGATAAAGACTTGATATAAAGGCCAGTGATGGATAAAGACTTGATATAATGGCCAGTGATGGATAAAGACTTGATATAAAGGTCAGTGATGGATAAAGACTTGATATAAAGGTCAGTGATGGATAAAGACTTGATATAAAGGTCAGTGATGGATAAAGACTTGATATAAAGGTCAGTGATGGATAAAGACTTGATATAAAGGTCAGTGATGGATAAAGACTTGATATACAGGACAGTGATGGATAAAGACTTGATATACAGGACAGTGATGGATAAAGACTTGATATAAAGGTCAGTGATGGATAAAGACTTGATATAAAGGCCAGTGATGGATAAAGACTTGATATAAAGGCCAGTGATGGATAAAGACTTGATATAAAGGCCAGTGATGGATAAAGACTTGATATAACGGTCAGTGATGGATAAAGACTTGATATAACGGTCAGTGATGGATAAAGACTGATTTAAAGACCAGTGATGGATAAAGACTTGATATAAAGGCCAGTGATGGATAAAGACTTGATATAATGGCCAGTGATGGATAAAGACTTGATATAATGGCCAGTGATGGATAAAGACTTGATATAAAGGTCAGTGATGGATAAAGACTTGATATAAAGGTCAGTGATGGATAAAGACTTGATATAAAGGTCAGTGATGGATAAAGACTTGATATAAAGGTCAGTGATGGATAAAGACTTGATATAAAGGTCAGTGATGGATAAAGACTTGATATAATGGTCAGTGATGGATAAAGACTTGATATAAAGGTCAGTGATGGATAAAGACTGATATAAAGGTCAGTGATGGATAAAGACTTGATATAAAGGTCAGTGATGGATAAAGACTTGATATAAAGGCCAGTGATGGATAAAGACTTGATATAATGGCCAGTGATGGATAAAGACTTGATATAAATGTCAGTGATGGATAAAGACTTGATATAAAGGCCAGTGATGGATAAAGACTTGATATAAAGGTCAGTGATGGATAAAGATTTGATATAACGGTCAGTGATGGATAAAGACTTGATATAAAGGTCAGTGATGGATAAAGACTTGATATAAAGGCCAGTGGTGGATAAAGACTTGATATAAAGGTCAGTGATGGATAAAGACTTGATATAAAGGTCAGTGATGGATAAAGACTGATATAAAGGTCAGTGATGTATAAAGACTTGATATAAAGGTCAGTGATGGATAAAGACCTGATATAAAGGTCAGTGATGGATAAAGACTTGATATAAAGGTCAGTGATGGATAAAGACTTGATATAAAGGTCAGTGATGGATAAAGACTTGATATAAAGGTCAGTGATGGATAATGACTTGATATAAAGGTCAGTGATGGATAAAGACTTGATATAAAGGTCAGTGATGGATAAAGACTTGATATAAAGGTCAGTGATGGATAAAGACTTGATATAAAGGTCAGTGATGGATAAAGACTTGATATAAAGGCCAGTGATGGATAAAGACTTGATATAAAGGTCAGTGATGGATAAAGACTTGATATAAAGGTCAGTGATGGATAAAGACTTGATATAAAGGTCAGTGATGGATAAAGACTTGATATAAAGGCCAGTGATGGATAAAGACTTGATATAAAGGCCAGTGATGGATAAAGACTTGATATAAAGGCCAGTGATGGATAAAGACTTGATATAAAGGTCAGTGATGGATAAAGACTTGATATAAAGGTCAGTGATGGTTAAAGACTGATATAAAGGTCAGTGATGGATAAAGACTTGATATAAAGGCCAGTGATGGATAAAGACTTGATATAAAGGTCAGTGATGGATAAAGACTTGATATAAAGGTCAGTGATGGATAAAGACTTGATATAAAGGCCAGTGATGGATAAAGACTTGATATAAAGGTCAGTGATGGATAAAGACTTGATATAAAGGACAGTGATGGATAAAGACTTGATATAAAGGTCAGTGATGGATAAAGACTTGATATAACGGTCAGTGATGGATAAAGACTTGATATAAAGGCCAGTGATGGATAAAGACTTGATATAAAGGTCAGTGGTGGATAAAGACTTGATATAAAGGACAGTGATGGATAAAGACTTGATATAAAGGTCAGTGATGGATAAAGACTTGATATAAAGGTCAGTGATGGATAAAGACTTGATATAAAGGCCAGTGATGGATAAAGACTTGATATAAAGGCCAGTGATGGATAAAGACTTGATATAAAGGCCAGTGATGGATAAAGACTTGATATAAAGGCCAGTGATGGATAAAGACTTGATATAATGGCCAGTGATGGATAAAGACTTGATATAAAGGTCAGTGATGGATAGAGACTTGATATAAAGGTCAGTGATGGATAAAGACTGATATAAAGGTCTTGATAAAGACTTGATATAAAGGTCAGTGATGGATAAAGACTTGATATAAAGGTCAGTGATGGATAAAGACTTGATATAAAGGTCAGTGATGGATAAAGACTTGATATAACGGTCAGTGATGGATAAAGACTGATATAAAGGTCAGTGATGGATAAAGACTTGATATAAAGGTCAGTGATGGATAAAGACTTGATATAAAGGTCAGTGATGGATAAAGACTTGATATAAAGGTCAGTGATGGATAAAGACTTGAAATAAAGGTCAGTGATGGATAAAGACTTGATATAACGGCCAGTGATGGATAAAGACTTGATATAAAGGTCAGTGATGGATAAAGACTGATTTAAAGACCATTGTAAGATGAGGAATTAGGTATTTTGCGAGTGTGGTGTATAAAGATGTTTCTCTCTCTCTCTTACAGGTGATATTGGGGGCCAGATGGGCCTGTTTATTGGAGCCAGTATTCTCACCATCCTTGAGATTTTGGACTATTTGTATGAGGTCAGAACCTTCTCCCTTCGTTCACATGTTTGCCATTTATACTGATTTTTTTATGTTTTCATTACAAATGTACTTTTCCCCTATGATTTCTAGGTTTTTCGTGAGAAGATGACTGCTTATATCCAGAATCGCAAGAAACAACCAAACCGAGAAAGTGATAGCATGGTATCTAAAAACCAGGGGAGAAACACAAGAACTAGTATATAAAGTTATATAACGCCGCCCATTACCCTATATAACTCCTCCTGTTATCCCATATAACTACTTCCATTACCTATATAACTCCTCCCATTACTCCATATAACTCCTATTATTCCATATAACTCCTCCCATTACTCCTTGTAACCCCTCCCATTACCTAATTTAACCCCTCCCTATAACTCCACCTAATACTCCATATAACCCTCCCTATAACCCCTCCTAATACTCCATATAACCCTCCCTATAACCCCTCCTAATACTCCATATAACCCTCTCTATAACTCCTCCTATTACTCCATATAACCCTCCCTATAACTCCTCTTATTACTCCATATAACCCTCGCTATAACTCCTCCCATTACTCCATATAACACTCTCTATAACTCCTCCTATTACTCATATAACCCTTCCTATAACTCCTCCTATTCCTCCATATAACCCTCCCTATAACTCCTCCTATTCCTCCATATAACCCTCCTTATAACTCCTCCTATTACTCCATATAACCCTCCCTATAACTCCTCCTATTACTCCATATAACCCTCCTTATAACTCCTCCTATTCCTCCATATAACCCTTCCTATAACTCCTCCTATTCCTCCATATAACCCTCCCTATAACTCCTCCTATTCCTCCATATAACCCTCCTTATAACTCCTCCTATTACTCCATATAACCTTACCTATAACTCCTCCTATTACTCCATATAACCCTCCCTATAACTCCTCCTATTACTCCATATAACCCTCCCTATAACTCCTCCCATTACTCTATATAACTCCTCCTATTACTCCATATAACCCTCCTTATAACTCCTCCTATTCCTCCATATAACCCTTCCTATAACTCCTCCTATTCCTCCATATAACCCTCCTTATAACTCCTCCTATTACTCCATATAACCCTCCTTATAACTCCTCCTATTACTCCATATAACCCTCCCTATAACTCCTCCTATTACTCTATATAACACTCTCTATAACTCCTCCTATTACTCATATAACCCTTCCTATAACTCCTCCTATTCCTCCATATAACCCTCCCTATAACTCCTCCTATTCCTCCATATAACTCCTCCTATTACTCCATATAACCCTCCCTATAACTCCTCCTATTACTCCATATAACCCTCCTTATAACTCCTCCTATTACTCCATATAACCCTCCCTATAACTCCTCCTATTACTCCATATAACTCCTCCCATTACTCCTTGTAACCCCTCCCATTACCTAATTTAACCCCTCCCTATAACTCCTCCTAATACTCCATATAACCCTCCCTATAACACCTCCTATTACTCTGTAGCAGAGCTGCAATATTAAATCCCAATATCTCCGCTGGTAAAATAAGGTAATCCAAGTAAAGCGCTGGAAAGTAAGGCAATATCCCAAATCCCCCAGTAACCGGACGACACACAGTTCTGGGAGTCAACTGAGAAGTTTATTCACAGCTCCAGCGTTTATGCAATTCCCCATGCAAGGGGTTTCCTTAATCCCCTTACAGGGGCTATACAGTAGTGGACTACATGGAAAACTGAAAATACAGGACATTTATCCCACCGCTGCTGTATGGGAGGGGCACTCCCACTAGATAATCCTGTTAAGTGGATTATCTCTCTGTACGGAGTTTCTTTAATCCCCTTCCAGGGGCTATACAGTAGTGGACTACATGGGAAGCTGAAAATACAGGACATTTCTCCCACCATGCACTGCTGTACGGGAGGGATACTCCCACTAGATAATCCTGTTAAGTGTATTATCCCTCCGTACGGAGTTTCTTTAATCCCCTTCCAGGGGCTATATAGTAGTGGACTACATGGGAAACTTAAAACACAGGACATTTCTCCCACCATGCACTGCTGTACGGGAGGGGCACTCCCACTAGAATATCCTGTTAAGTGGATTATCCCTCCTTACAGCAGAACCGGGTTTTAACATAAAAATATACAACTTTAACATTATTCGGTGGATTACAATAAATGACCGTTCGGTAGATAGCCGAGGTCTGAGCGCACACTTCGTGAAACTACCATATGCATGCTAGCGGCTTTCAGCTGTGAGTCTATGCATGCTCCCTATTCTAAAACACACAAATACATTTTTGAACCAGGTTAACACAGCTATTTCAGACAACCTTTAAATGTTCTGCAATATGACCTAAAGGGGCTAGGTTTGCCACAATGCTCCCCCAGAACCAAGCCGGCATACACAGTCTGATCCCAACGGATCGGCTTGGGGATGTCCGGAGGAGTACTCACAGATCACTTCTCACGGTCAGTCTGTCTAGATAACCCGTCGGCGTTACCGTTTTGCTTTCCTGGGCGGTAATGAATAGTAAAGTCAAAAGGCTGCAGCGCCAAACTCCAGCGCAGCAGCCTGGCATTGTCCCCTGCCACACGGTTCAGCCACACCAACGGGTTGTGATCTGTGAGTAGGGAAAAAGGTTGTCCATATAAATAAGGCTGCAACTTGTTGAGGGCCCACACCACGGCCAGGCATTCTTTCTCAATGGCGGCGTAGCTCACTTCACGGGGTAATAACTTTCGGCTTAAGTAAGCTACGGGATGTTCTCCGCCATCTGCTCCAACTTGGCTCAGCACTGCTCCCAATTCAAACATTGAAGCGTCTGAGCCTCAAAGTGCGTTGCTGGAGCCGTGGTGCGAGCCTGTTGCCTTGTGGTTACTGGGTAGGCCTCTTGGAGTGGAGCTTGAGAAATAAAGGCGTAAGTCATTCGACCCAGGTCGTTCCCCAATACGTCATCCGCTGGCAGTTTCTGCATCAGGCCCACCTCTACCATGCCCTCCCCAACACCCCAATTTAAATGTACTTTGGCAATGGGTAATCTGTATACCGCTCCCCCTACTACTCGCACTGCTACAGATCCGCCGGTGTGTGCGGAGCCTGAAACCAAATGAGGGGCTACCAGAGTCAGAGTGGCTCCCGAATCCCGGAGCCCTTGGACCTCTTTCCCTTCCAGGGTTACTAGCTGGCGATGGTGTTGCCTGTTGTCTGTGGCTTGTGCCGACATCACATCGTGTAGTATCCCCAGGGGCTCTTCGGTCTGATTAAACAGTATCTCCTGTGTTGCTGGCTCCGCTTGGTAGTGGTGGGCGGCTGCTCTTGGTGCTGGGTTCTGCCGTACCTGGCTCCATGCTTGGCGGCTCCGGTTCCGGGTACACTCTCTCGCCATGTGGCCTTATTGTTTGCACGTATGGCACTGGATATTCGCTCTGCCATTATATCTGGATGGTGGAGTGTGCCCCCCCGGGGTTGGCCAGAATAGGGTCGCTATAGGTGCAGTAGGGGTAGCTGTGTGAGGTTGAGCCGTGGGTCAAGGGTAACCTAGGTTGAGGTTACCGTGATGCCTCCTGGCGTCATAGTGCTGGTCGGCTAGTCGTGCAGCTTCTGTTAGGGTGAGGGGTTTTCTATCTCTCACCCATTCCTGTGCCTCTGGGGACAGGCCATTGAAAAACTGTTCTAACAGCAGCAATTGCCGTAACTCCTCCATGGTGGTTGCTTGGCTGGCTTGTATCCACCCCTGGGAGGCTTGGTCCAGTTTGTGGGCCCACTCTGTGTGGGAATCTTTCTCTGGCTGGGGTAAAAATTCCATCCTGGTCCTCATTTCCTTTTGGAAGGGGGTTTCCTCCATGGCTGGTGGGGGTGTAACGCTGCAAGCTCTGTCTCCCTCCATCAATTCAGCAATCAGCACAGCTTTTGGCTTATTGCTGGCTTTCTTACCCCTGGCTTCCAGTAGTTCCTTTAACGTCTGCCGTTTCAATGCAGTGTAGTCTGTCTCCATTCACCTCTGTGTTCGGTTCTTTGTTGCATTCAAATTGCCATTCACTTTCCTGTTCGGTAGTTTCAATTACCCGAACACCAACCTTTCGCTGTAAGGTTGGATCCCTCCGCTGCCACCAATTGTAGCGGAGCTGCAATATTAAATCCCAATATCTCCGCTGGTAAAATAAGATAATCCAAGTAAAGGGCTGGAAAGTAAGGCAATATGCCAAATCCCCCAGTAACCGGACGAAACACAGTTCTGGGAGTCAACTGATTAGTTTATTCACAGCTCCAGCATTTAAGCAATTCCCCATGCAAGGGGTTTCCTTAATCCCCTTCCAGGGGCTTAACAGTAGTGGACTACATGGGAAACTGAAACTACAGGACATTTCACCCACCATGCACTGCTGTACGGGAGGGATACTCCCACTAGAATATCCTGTTAAGTGGATTATCCCTTAGTACAGGGTTTCCTTAATCCCCTTCCAGGGGCTATACAGTAGTGGACTACATGGGAAACTGTAACTACAGGACATTTCTCCCACCATGCACTGCTGTACGGGAAAGATACTCCCACTAGAATATCCTGTTAAGTGGATTATCCCTCCGTACAGCAGAACCGGGTTTTAACATAAAAATATATAACTTTGACATTATTCGTGGGATTACAATAAATGACCGTTCGGTAGATAGCCGAGGTCTGAGCGCACACTTCGTGAACCTACCATATGCATGCTAGCGGCTTTCGGCTGTGAGTCTATGCATGCTCCCTATTCTAAAACACACGAATACATTTTTACACCAGGTTAACACAGCTATTTCAGACAACCTTTAAATGTTCTGCAATATGACCTAAAGTGGCTAGGTTTGCCACACTTTATATATGGTTAATAGTGTGGTAATATATTACTTGTGGCATGCAAGGTGCTTGTTATATGTCAAACAGATCATTTTGAAAAGAGAGGATGTAATAGCTCTTATAATTAGTGAATTGAGACAGATACGAGTGAAAGAAAATAATACAACTTATTGGGAAAATATTGTTCCTTCTTTCATTTGAAGCATTTTAAGTTGTACATATTGGAAAACGTTGTGCAAACTGTATTGATGGATAATTTTGTTGCCAGTTTTTAAATAAAAGAGTTCCTCCTATTACTCCATATAACTCCTCCTATTACTCCATATAACCCTCCCTTTAACTCCTCCTATTATTCCATATAACTCCTCCCATTACTCCCTATAACTCCTCCTATTACTCCATATAACCCTCCCTATTACTCCATATAACTCTCCCTATAACTCCTCCTATTACTCCATTTAACCCCCCCTATAACTCCTCCCATTGCTCCATATAACCCTCCCTATAACTCCTCCCATTGCTCCATATAACCTTCCCTATAACTCCTCCTATTACTCCATATAACCCTCCCTATAACTCCTCCCATTACTCCATATAACCCTCCCTATAACCCCTCCTATTACTCCATATAACCCTCTCTATAACTCCTCCCATTACTCCATATAACCCTCCCTATAACCCCTCCTATTACTCCATATAACCCTCCCTATAACTCCTCCTATTACTCCATATAACCCTCCCTATAACTCCTCCTATTACTCCATATAACCCTCCCTATAACTCCTCCCATTACTCCACAAAACCCTCCCTATAACTCCTCTCATTGCTCCATATTACCTTCCCTATAACTCCTCCTATTACTCCATATAACCCTCCCTATAACTCCTCCCATTACTCCATATAACCCTCCCTATAACTCCTCCCATTACTCCCTATAACCCTCCCTATAACTCCTCCCATTACTCCATATAACCCTCCCTATAACTCCTCCTATTATTCCATATAACCCTCCCTATAACTCCTCCTATTACTCCATATAACCCTCCCTAAAACTCCTCCTATTACTCCATATAACCTTACCTATAACTCCTCCCATTACTCCATATAACCCTCCCTATAACTCCTCCTATTACTCCATATAACCCTCCCTATAACTCCTCCCATTACTCCATATAACCCTCCTTATAACTCCTCCTATTACTCCAAATAACCCTCCCTATAACTCCTCCTATTACTCCATATAACTCCTCCTATTACTCCATATAACCCTCCCTATAACTCCTCCTATTACTCCATATAACCCTCCCTATAACTCCTCCTATTACTCCATATAACCCTCCCTATAACTCCTCCCATTACTCCATAAAACCCTCCTTATAACTCCTCCTATAACTCCATATAACCCTCCCTATAACTCCTCCCATTACTCCATATAACCCTCCCTATAACTCCTCCTATTACTCCATATAACTCCTCCTATTACTCCATATAACCCTCCCTATAACTCCTCCTATTACTCCATTTAACCCTCCCTATAACTCTTCCTGCTACTCCCTATAACTCCCCCTATTACGCAAAATAACCCTCCCTATAACTCCTCCTATTACTCCATATATCTTCTCCTGCAAACCTACCATTTGTCATTAAATTAAACCCATTTAGATATTGATATTAGATTGCCTCTGTCACCTAAACACTGCTCACACTATGATTGTATCACCCAAACACTGCTTATACTGTGACTGTATAACCTAAACACTGCTTATACTGTGACTGTATCACCTAAACACTGCTTATACTGTGACGTATCAGCTAAACACTGCTTATACTGTGACTGTATCAGCTAAACACTGCTTATACTGTGACTGTATCACCTAAACACTGCTTATACTGTGACTGTATCACCTAAACACTGCTTATACTGTGACTGTATCAGCTAAACACTGCTTATACTGTGACTGTATCAGCTAAACACTGCTTATACTGTGACTGTATCACCCAAACACTGCTTATACTGTGACTGTATCACCTAAACACTGCTCACACTATGATTGTGTCACCCAAACACTGCTTATACTGTGACTGTGTCACCCAAACACTGCTTATACTGTGACTATATCACCCAAACACTGCTTATACTGTGACTGTATCACCCAAACACTGCTTATACTGTGACTGTATCACCTAAACACTGCTTATACTGTGACTGTATCACCTAAACACTGCTTATACTGTGACTGTATCACCTAAACACTGCTTATACTGTGACTATATCACCTAAACACTGCTTATACTGTGACTGTATCACCCAAACACTACTTATACTGTGACTGTATCACCTAAACACTGTTTATGCTGTTACTGTATCACCCAAACACTACTTATACTATGACTGTATCACCCAAACACTGCTTATACTGTGACTGCATCACCCAAACACTGCTTATACTGTGACTGTATCACCCAAACGCTGCTTATACTGTGACTGTATCACCCAAACACTGCTTATACTGTGACTGTGTCACCTAAATGCTGCTTATCCTGTGACTGTCACCCAAACACTGCTTATACTGTGACTGTGTCACCCAAACACTGCTTATACTGTGACTGTATCACCCAAACACTACTTATACTGTGACTGTATCACCTAAACACTGCTTATACTGTGACTGTATCACCCAAACACTGCTTATACTGTGACTGTATCACCCAAACACTGCTTATACTGTGACTGTATCACCTAAACACTGCTTATACTGTGACTGTATCACCCAAACACTGCTTATACTGTGACTGTATCACCTAAACACTACTTATACTGTGACTGTATCACCCAAACACTGCTTATACTGTGACTATATCACCTAAACACTGCTTATACTGTGACTGTATCACCCAAACACTACTTATACTGTGACTGTATCACCTAAACACTGTTTATGCTGTTACTGTATCACCCAAACACTACTTATACTATGACTGTATCACCCAAACACTGCTTATACTGTGACTGCATCACCCAAACACTGCTTATACTGTGACTGTATCACCCAAACGCTGCTTATACTGTGACTGTATCACCCAAACACTGCTTATACTGTGACTGTGTCACCTAAATGCTGCTTATCCTGTGACTGTCACCCAAACACTGCTTATACTGTGACTGTGTCACCCAAACACTGCTTATACTGTGACTGTATCACCCAAACACTACTTATACTGTGACTGTATCACCTAAACACTGCTTATACTGTGACTGTATCACCCAAACACTGCTTATACTGTGACTGTATCACCCAAACACTGCTTATACTGTGACTGTATCACCTAAACACTGCTTATACTGTGACTGTATCACCCAAACACTGCTTATACTGTGACTGTATCACCTAAACACTACTTATACTGTGACTGTATCACCCAAACACTGCTTATACTGTGACTGTATCACCTAAACACTACTTATACTGTGACTGTATCACCCAAACACTGTTTATGCTGTTACTGTATCACCCAAACACTACTTATACTATGACTGTATCACCCAAACACTGCTTATACTGTGACTGCATCACCCAAACACTGCTTATACTGTGACTGCATCACCCAAACACTGCTTATACTGTGACTGTATCACCCAAACGCTGCTTATACTGTGACTGTATCACCCAAACACTGCTTATACTGTGACTGTGTCACCTAAATGCTGCTTATCCTGTGACTGTCACCCAAACACTGCTTATACTGTGACTGTGTCACCCAAACACTGCTTATACTGTGACTGTATCACCCAAACACTACTTATACTGTGACTGTATCACCTAAACACTGCTTATACTGTGACTGTATCACCCAAACACTGCTTATACTGTGACTGTATCACCTAAACACTGCTTATACTGTGACTGTATCACCCAAACACTGCTTATACTGTGACTGTATCACCTAAACACTACTTATACTGTGACTGTATCACCCAAACACTGCTTATACTGTGACTGTATCACCTAAACACTACTTATACTGTGACTGTATCACCCAAACACTGCTTATACTGTGACTGTATAACCTAAACACTGCTTATACTGTGACTGTATCACCTAAACACTGCTTATACTGTGACTGTATCACCTAAACACTGCTTATACTGTGACTGTATCACCCAAACACTACTTATACTGTGACTGTATCACCTAAACACTGTTTATGCTGTTACTGTATCACCCAAACACTACTTATACTATGACTGTATCACCCAAACACTGCTTATACTGTGACTGTGTCACCTAAATGCTGCTTATCCTGTGACTGTCACCCAAACACTGCTTATACTGTGACTGTGTCACCCAAACACTGCTTATACTGTGACTGTATCACCCAAACACTACTTATACTGTGACTGTATCACCTAAACACTGCTTATACTGTGACTGTATCACCCAAACACTGCTTATACTGTGACTGTATCACCCAAACACTGCTTATACTGTGACTGTATCACCTAAACACTACTTATACTGTGACTGTATAACCTAAACACTGCTTATACTGTGACTGTATCACCCAAACACTGCTTATACTGTGACTGTATCACCCAAACACTGCTTATACTGTGACTGTATCACCCAAACACTGCTTATACTGTGACTGTATCACCTAAACACTGCTTATACTGTGACTGTATCACCCAAACACTGCTTATACTGTGACTGTATCACCCAAACACTACTTATACTGTTTATGCTGTTACTGTATCACCCAAACACTACTTATGCTGTGACTGTATCACCTAAACACTGCTTATACTGTGACTGTATCACCTAAACAATGCTTATACTGTGACTGTATCACCTAAACACTGCTTATACTGTGACTGTATCACCTAAACATTGCTTATAGTGTGACTGTATCACCTAAACACTGCTCATACTGTGACTGTATCACCTAAACACTGCTTATACTGTGACTGTATCACATAAACACTGCTTATACTGTGACTGTATCACATAAACACTGCTTATACTGTGACTGTATCACCCAAACACTGCTTATACTGTGACTGTATCACCCAAACGCTGCTTATACTGTGACTGTATCACCCAAACACTGCTTATACTGTGACTGTGTCACCTAAATGCTGCTTATACTGTGACTGTAACCCAAACACTGCTTATACTGTGACTGTGTCACCCAAACACTGCTTATACTGTGACTGTATCACCCAAACACTACTTATACTGTGACTGTATCACCTAAACACTGCTTATACTGTGACTGTATCACCCAAACACTGCTTATACTGTGACTGTATCACCTAAACACTGCTTATACTGTGACTGTATCACCCAAACACTGCTTATACTGTGACTGTATCACCTAAACACTACTTATACTGTGACTGTATAACCTAAACACTGCTTATACTGTGACTGTATCACCCAAACACTGCTTATACTGTGACTGTATCACCCAAACACTGCTTATACTGTGACTGTATCACCTAAACATTGCTTATAGTGTGGCTGTATCACCTAAACACTGCTCATACTGTGACTGTATCACCTAAACACTTCTTATACTGTGACTGTATCACCCAAACACTGCTTATACTGTGACTGTATCACCTATACACTGCTTATACTGTGACTGTATCACATAAACACTGCTTATACTGTGACTGTATCACCCAAACACTGCTTATACTGTGACTGTATCACCTAAACACTGCTTATACTGTGACTGTGTCACCGAAACACTGCTTATACTGTGACTGTATTACCCAAACACTGCTTATACTGTGACTGTATCACCCAAAAACTTCTTATACTGTGACTGTATAACCTAAACACTGCTTATACTGTGACTGTATCACCTAAACACTGCTTATACTGTGACTGTATCACCTAAACACTGCTTATACTGTGACTGTATCAAACAAACACTGCTTATACTGAGACTGTATCACCTAAACACAGCTTATACTGTGACTGTATCGCCTAAACACTGCTTATACTGTGACTGTATCGCCTAAACACTGCTTATACTGTGACTGTATCGCCTAAACACTGCTTATACTGTGACTGTATCGCCTAAACACTGCTTATACTGTGACTGTATCACCCAAACACTGCTTATACTGTGACTGTATCACCAAAACACTGCTTATACTGTGACTGTATCACCTAAACACTGCTTATACCGTGACTGTATCACCCAAACACTGCTTATACTGTGACTGTATCACCTAAACACTGCTTATACTGTGACTGTATCACCTATACACTGCTTATACTGTGACTGTATCACATAAACACTGCTTATACTGTGACTGTATCACCTAAACACTGCTTATACTGTGACTGTATCACCTAAACACTGCTTATACTGTGACTGTATCACCTAAACACTGCTTATACTGTGACTGTATCATCCAAACACTGCTTATACTGTGACTGTATCACCTAAACACTGCTTATACTGTGACTGTATCACCTAAACACTGCTTATACTGTGACTGTATCACCTAAACACTGCTTATACTGTGACTGTATCATCCAAACACTGCTTACACTGTGACTGTATCACCCAAACACTGCTTATACTATGACTGTATCACCTAAACACTGCTTATACTGTGATGTATCACCCAAACACTGCTTATACTGTGACTGTATCACCCAAACACTGCTTATACTGTGACTGTATCACCCAAACACTGCTTATACTGTGACTGTATCACACAAACACTGCTTATACTGTGACTGTACCACCCAAACACTGCTTATACTGTGACTGTATCACCCAAACACTGCTTATACTGTGACTGTATCACCCAAACACTGCTTATACTGTGACTGTATAACCCAAACACTGCTTATACTGTGACTGTATCACCCAAACACTGCTATACTGTGACTGTATCACCTAAACACTGCTTATACTGTGACTGTATCACCCAAACACTGCTATACTGTGACTGTATCACCCAAACACTGCTTATACTGTGACTGTATCACCCAAACACTGCTATACTGTGACTGTATCACCTAAACACTGCTTATACTGTGACTGTATCACCCAAACACTGCTATACTGTGACTGTATCACCCAAACACTGCTTATACTGTGACTGTATCACCTAAACACTGCTTATACTGTGACTGTATCACCCAAACACTGCTTATACTGTGACTGTATCACCCAAAAACTGCTTATACTGTGACTGTATCACCCAAAAACTGCTTATACTGTGACTGTATCACCTAAACACTGCTTATACTGTGACTGTATCACCCAAACACTGCTTATACTGTGACTGTATCACCTAAACACTGCTTATACTGTGACTGTATCACCCAAACACTGCTTATACTGTGACTGTATCACCCAAACACTGCTTATACTGTGACTGTATCACCCAAACACTGCTTATACTGTGACTGTATCACACAAACACTGCTTATACTGTGACTGTACCACCCAAACACTGCTTATACTGTGACTGTATCACCCAAACACTGCTTATACTGTGACTGTATCACCCAAACACTGCTTATACTGTGACTGTATCACCCAAACACCGCTTATACTGTGACTGTATCACCCAAACACTGCTTATACTGTGACTGTATAACCCAAACACTGCTTATACTGTGACTGTATCACCAAAACACTGCTTATACTGTGACTGTATCACCTAAACACTGCTTATACCGTGACTGTATCACCCAAACACTGCTTATACTGTGACTGTATCACCTAAACACTGCTTATACTGTGACTGTATCACCTATACACTGCTTATACTGTGACTGTATCACATAAACACTGCTTATACTGTGACTGTATCACCTAAACACTGCTTATACTGTGACTGTATCACCTAAACACTGCTTATACTGTGACTGTATCACCTAAACACTGCTTATACTGTGACTGTATCATCCAAACACTGCTTATACTGTGACTGTATCACCTAAACACTGCTTATACTGTGACTGTATCACCTAAACACTGCTTATACTGTGACTGTATCACCTAAACACTGCTTATACTGTGACTGTATCATCCAAACACTGCTTACACTGTGACTGTATCACCCAAACACTGCTTATACTATGACTGTATCACCTAAACACTGCTTATACTGTGATGTATCACCCAAACACTGCTTATACTGTGACTGTATCACCCAAACACTGCTTATACTGTGACTGTATCACCCAAACACTGCTTATACTGTGACTGTATCACACAAACACTGCTTATACTGTGACTGTACCACCCAAACACTGCTTATACTGTGACTGTATCACCCAAACACTGCTTATACTGTGACTGTATCACCCAAACACTGCTTATACTGTGACTGTATAACCCAAACACTGCTTATACTGTGACTGTATCACCCAAACACTGCTATACTGTGACTGTATCACCTAAACACTGCTTATACTGTGACTGTATCACCCAAACACTGCTATACTGTGACTGTATCACCCAAACACTGCTTATACTGTGACTGTATCACCCAAACACTGCTATACTGTGACTGTATCACCTAAACACTGCTTATACTGTGACTGTATCACCCAAACACTGCTATACTGTGACTGTATCACCCAAACACTGCTTATACTGTGACTGTATCACCTAAACACTGCTTATACTGTGACTGTATCACCCAAACACTGCTTATACTGTGACTGTATCACCCAAAAACTGCTTATACTGTGACTGTATCACCCAAAAACTGCTTATACTGTGACTGTATCACCTAAACACTGCTTATACTGTGACTGTATCACCCAAACACTGCTTATACTGTGACTGTATCACCTAAACACTGCTTATACTGTGACTGTATCACCCAAACACTGCTTATACTGTGACTGTATCACCCAAACACTGCTTATACTGTGACTGTATCACCCAAACACTGCTTATACTGTGACTGTATCACACAAACACTGCTTATACTGTGACTGTACCACCCAAACACTGCTTATACTGTGACTGTATCACCCAAACACTGCTTATACTGTGACTGTATCACCCAAACACTGCTTATACTGTGACTGTATCACCCAAACACCGCTTATACTGTGACTGTATCACCCAAACACTGCTTATACTGTGACTGTATAACCCAAACACTGCTTATACTGTGACTGTATCACCCAAACACTGCTATACTGTGACTGTATCACCTAAACACTGCTTATACTGTGACTGTATCACCCAAACACTGCTATACTGTGACTGTATCACCCAAACACTGCTTATACTGTGACTGTATCACCCAAACACTGCTATACTGTGACTGTATCACCTAAACACTGCTTATACTGTGACTGTATCACCCAAACACTGCTATACTGTGACTGTATCACCCAAACACTGCTTATACTGTGACTGTATCACCTAAACACTGCTTATACTGTGACTGTATCACCCAAACACTGCTTATACTGTGACTGTATCACCCAAAAACTGCTTATACTGTGACTGTATCACCCAAAAACTGCTTATACTGTGACTATCACCTAAACACTGCTTATACTGTGACTGTATCACCCAAACACTGCTTATACTGTGACTGTATCACCTAAACACTGCTTATACTGTGACTGTATCACCCAAACACTACTTATACTGTGACTATATCACCTAAACACTGCTTATACTGTGACTGTATCACCTAAACACTGCTTATACTGTGACTGTATCACCCAAACACTGCTTATACTGTGACTGTATCACCCAAACACTTCTTATACTGTGACTGTATCACCTAAACACTGCTTATACTGTGACTATATCACCTAAACACTGCTTATACTGTGACTGTATCACGCAAACACTGCTTATACTGTGACTGTATCACCTAAACACTGCTTATACTGTGACTGTATCACCTAAACACTGCTTATACTGTGACTGTATCACCCAAACACTGCTTATACTGTGACTGTATCACCCAAAAACTGCTTATACTGTGACTGTATCACCCAAAAACTGCTTATACTGTGACTGTATCACCTAAACACTGCTTATACTGTGACTGTATCACCCAAACACTGCTTATACTGTGACTGTATCACCTAAACACTGCTTATACTGTGACTGTATCACCCAAACACTACTTATACTGTGACTATATCACCTAAACACTGCTTATACTGTGACTGTATAACCCAAACACTGCTTATACTGTGACTGTATCACCCAAACACTGCTATACTGTGACTGTATCACCTAAACACTGCTTATACTGTGACTGTATCACCCAAACACTGCTATACTGTGACTGTATCACCCAAACACTGCTTATACTGTGACTGTATCACCCAAACACTGCTATACTGTGACTGTATCACCTAAACACTGCTTATACTGTGACTGTATCACCCAAACACTGCTATACTGTGACTGTATCACCCAAACACTGCTTATACTGTGACTGTATCACCTAAACACTGCTTATACTGTGACTGTATCACCCAAACACTGCTTATACTGTGACTGTATCACCCAAAAACTGCTTATACTGTGACTGTATCACCCAAAAACTGCTTATACTGTGACTGTATCACCTAAACACTGCTTATACTGTGACTGTATCACCCAAACACTGCTTATACTGTGACTGTATCACCTAAACACTGCTTATACTGTGACTGTATCACCCAAACACTACTTATACTGTGACTATATCACCTAAACACTGCTTATACTGTGACTGTATCACCCAAACACTGCTTATACTGTGACTGTATCACCTAAACACTGCTTATACTGTGACTATATCACCTAAACACTGCTTATACTGTGACTGTATCACGCAAACACTGCTTATACTGTGACTGTATCACCTAAACACTGCTTATACTGTGACTGTATCACCTAAACACTGCTTATACTGTGACTGTATCACCCAAACACTGCTTATACTGTGACTGTATCACCCAAAAACTGCTTATACTGTGACTGTATCACCCAAAAACTGCTTATACTGTGACTGTATCACCTAAACACTGCTTATACTGTGACTGTATCACCCAAACACTGCTTATACTGTGACTGTATCACCTAAACACTGCTTATACTGTGACTGTATCACCCAAACACTACTTATACTGTGACTATATCACCTAAACACTGCTTATACTGTGACTGTATAACCCAAACACTGCTTATACTGTGACTGTATCACCCAAACACTGCTATACTGTGACTGTATCACCTAAACACTGCTTATACTGTGACTGTATCACCCAAACACTGCTTATACTGTGACTGTATCACCCAAACACTGCTTATACTGTGACTGTATCACCCAAACACTGCTATACTGTGACTGTATCACCTAAACACTGCTTATACTGTGACTGTATCACCCAAACACTGCTTATACTGTGACTGTATAACCCAAACACTGCTTATACTGTGACTGTATCACCCAAACACTGCTATACTGTGACTGTATCACCCAAACACTGCTATACTGTGACTGTATCACCCAAACACTGCTTATACTGTGACTGTATCACCCAAACACTGCTATACTGTGACTGTATCACCTAAACACTGCTTATACTGTGACTGTATCACCCAAACACTGCTATACTGTGACTGTATCACCCAAACACTGCTTATACTGTGACTGTATCACCTAAACACTGCTTATACTGTGACTGTATCACCCAAACACTGCTTATACTGTGACTGTATCACCCAAAAACTGCTTATACTGTGACTGTATCACCCAAAAACTGCTTATACTGTGACTGTATCACCTAAACACTGCTTATACTGTGACTGTATCACCCAAACACTGCTTATACTGTGACTGTATCACCTAAACACTGCTTATACTGTGACTGTATCACCCAAACACTACTTATACTGTGACTATATCACCTAAACACTGCTTATACTGTGACTGTATCACCCAAACACTGCTTATACTGTGACTGTATCACCTAAACACTGCTTATACTGTGACTATATCACCTAAACACTGCTTATACTGTGACTGTATCACGCAAACACTGCTTATACTGTGACTGTATCACCTAAACACTGCTTATACTGTGACTGTATCACCTAAACACAAACACTCCAGAAATGTTAGAACAGTCATTGTCCTGAATAACTAAAAATGTCCCAAACAGCCAATCCTTAAGGGGTTAAAGGGAAACATTTGTCATTTTCAGGTGACAGTGGTCCCTTTATACCTCTCTCTCTACTTTTCATTCATGTGACCCCTTCGCAGTTACTAGTTACTCCTCCCCTTTCCTCCATTACCCCCCTCACCTTTCATACTGTCTTTGTCTCTTTTTTTAGGAAAGTCCTGATGTTCCGACCAGTTCTACCCTGGGGCCAATTCATAACCCCAGGTAGTGAATGTGCTGAGGATTATCTTGGGCCGATAGTTAGTCTGATTTGGGTTATTAGCCAATGGTTACTCTGTGCAGTGCGCTGTGTGGATGTTACTCTGTGCAGTGCGCTGTGTGGATGTTACTCTGTGCAGTGCGCTGTGTGGATGTTACTCTGCGCAGTGCGCTGTGTGGATGTTACTCTGCGCAGTGCGCTGTGTGGATGTTACTCTGCGCAGTGCGCTGTGTGGATGTTACTCTGCGCAGTGCGCTGTGTGGATGTTACTCTGCGCAGTGCGCTGTGTGGATGTTACTCTGCGCAGTGCGCTGTGTGGATGTTATTCTGCGCAGTGCGCTGTGTGGATGTTATTCTGCGCAGTGCGCTGTGTGGATGTTACTCTGCGCAGTGCGCTGTGTGGATGTTACTCTGCGCAGTGCGCTGTGTGGATGTTACTCTGCGCAGTGCGCTGTGTGGATGTTACTCTGTGCAGTGCGCTGTGTGGATGTTACTCTGCGCAGTGCGCTGTGTGGATGTTACTCTGCGCAGTGCGCTGTGTGGATGTTACTCTGCGCAGTGCGCTGTGTGGATGTTACTCTGTGCAGTGCGCTGTGTGGATGTTACTCTGTGCAGTGCGCTGTGTGGATGTTACTCTGCGCAGTGCGCTGTGTGGCGGTTACTCTGCGCAGCGCTCTGTGTGGTGGTTACTCTGCGCAGTGCGCTGTGTGGATGTTACTCTGTGCAGTGCGCTGTGTGGATGTTACTCTGCGCAGTGCGCTGTGTGGCGGTTACTCTGCGCAGCGCTCTGTGTGGTGGTTACTCTGCGCAGTGCGCTGTGTGGCGGTTACTCTGCGCAGTGCGCTGTGTGGCGGTTACTCTGCGCAGCGCTCTGTGTGGTGGTTACTCTGCGCAGTGCTCTGTGTGGCGGTTACTCTGTGCAGTGCTCTGTGTGGCGGTTACTCTGCGCAGTGCGCTGTGTGGCGGTTACTCTGTGCAGTGCTCTGTGTGGCGGTTACTCTGTGCAGTGCTCTGTGTGGCGGTTACTCTGTGCAGCGCTCTGTGTGGCGGTTACTCTGTCAGTGCGCTGTGTGGCGGTTACTCTGTGCAGTGCTCTGTGTGGTGGTTACTCTGCGCAGTGCGCTGTGTGGTGGTTACTCTGCGCAGCGCTCTGTGTGGTGGTTACTCTGCGCAGTGCTCTGTGTGGCGGTTACTCTGTGCAGCGCTCTGTGTGGCGGTTACTCTGTGCAGTGCTCTGTGTGGCGGTTACTCTGTGCAGTGCTCTGTGTGGCGGTTACTCTGTGCAGCGCTCTGTGTGGCGGTTACTCTGTCAGTGCGCTGTGTGGCGGTTACTCTGTGCAGCGCTCTGTGGCGGTTACTCTGCGCAGCGCTCTGTTTGGATGTTACTCTGCGCAGTGCGCTCTGAGGCGGTTACTCTGCGCAGCGCTCTGTGTGGCGGTTACTCTGCGCAGCGCTCTGTGTGGCGGTTACTCTGCGCAGCGCTCTGTTTGGATGTTACTCTGCGCAGTGCGCTCTGAGGCGGTTACTCTGTCAGTGCGCTGTGTGGATGTTACTCTGCGCAGTGCGCTCTGAGGCGGTTACTCTGCGCAGCGCTCTGTGGCGGTTACTCTGCGCAGCGCTCTGTGTGGCGGTTACTCTGCGCAGCGCTCTGTGGCGGTTACTCTGCGCAGTGCGCTCTGAGGCGGTTACTCTGCGCAGCGCTCTGTGTGGCGGTTACTCTGCGCAGCGCTCTGTGTGGCGGTTACTCTGCGCAGCGCTCTGTGGCGGTTACTCTGTGCAGTGCGCTGTGTGGCGGTTACTCTGTGCAGTGCGCTGTGTGGCGTTTACTCTGTGCAGTGCTCTGTGTGGCAGTTACTCTGCGCAGCGCTCTGTGTGGTGGTTACTCTGTGCAGTGCGCTGTGTGGATGTTACTCTGTGCAGTGCGCTGTGTGGTGGTTACTCTGTGCAGTGCGCTGTGTGGCGGTTACTCTGCGCAGCGCTCTGTGTGGCGGTTACTCTGCGCAGCGCTCTGTGTGGCGGTTACTCTGCGCAGCGCTCTGTGTGGCGGTTACTCTGCGCAGCGCTCTGTGGCGGTTACTCTGCGCAGTGCGCTCTGTGGCGGTTACTCTGCGCAGTGCGCTCTGTGGCGGTTACTCTGCGCAGTGCGCTGTGTGGCGGTTACTCTGCGCAGTGCGCTGTGTGGCGGTTACTCTGCGCAGCGCGCTGTGTGGCGGTTACTCTGCGCAGCGCTCTGTGTGGATGTTACTCTGTGCAGCGCTCTGTGTGGATGTTACTCTGCGCAGTGCGCTGTGTGGATGTTACTCTGCGCAGTGCGCTGTGTGGATGTTACTCTGCGCAGTGCGCTGTGTGGATGTTACTCTGCGCAGTGCGCTGTGTGGATGTTACTCTGCGCAGTGCGCTGTGTGGCGGTTACTCTGTGCAGCGCTCTGTGTGGCGGTTACTCTGCGCAGCGCTCTGTGTGGATGTTACTCTGCGCAGTGCGCTGTGTGGATGTTACTCTGCGCAGTGCGCTGTGTGGATGTTACTCTGCGCAGTGCGCTCTGTGGCGGTTATTCTGCGCAGGTCTCTGTGTGGCGGTTTCTCTGCGCAGTGCGGCGGTTACTCTGAGCAGTGCGCTGTGTGCCAAGGGCAGGTTCCCCACGGTGATTTATTGCTCAGTATTTGTTCATGTAAAGTCATGAGAGCTGAGAGGCTTTAATATATCTTATTAGCGACAATGATCCATTATGTGAAATACTTCTGGTCCCGGACATTACAGATAAGAGATCCTTCCCAAAGCTGATCCAGTGGGATGTTTCCTTTACGCAGACCATTCAGCCTCATCCTCCAGTAAATTCCCATGTGGCCCATTCCCCCTCCTTATCATCAGGTCTGTTCCCTCATCGTTTGTCCATCTGGCCACATCCATAACCTCATAACGTCTCCGAACTCATTCTCTCACTTATCTGATTTCTTTACTTTTTCCTGTCTCCTCTTCACACTGTCCCATTGGACCATTCCCTCACCTCTTCATCCAGTGTTATCACTTCATCATGCCACCATGTCGTAATACATTACCTCTTTGTCCCATCACTGAACCTCCCCTTCTTGTCCCGTGACTACTCCTCCCCTCCTTGTCCCGTCACTTCACCTCCCCTCCCCTCCTTGTCCCGTGACTACTCCTCCCCTCCTTGCCCCATCACTCCACCTCCCCTCCTTGTCCCGTCACTACTCCTCCCCTCCTTGTCCCGTCACTACTCCTCCCCTCCTTGTCCCGTCACTACTCCTCCCCTCCTTGTCCCATCACTGCACCTCCCCCTCCTTGTCCCGTGACTACTCCTCCCCTCCCCTCCCTGCCCCGTCACTACTCCTCCCCTCCTTGTCCCGTCACTACTCCTCCCCTCCTTGTCCCGTCACTGCACCTCCCCTCCTTGTCCGTCACTACTTCTCCCCTCCTTGTCCCGTCACTCCACATCCCCTCCTTGTCCCGTCACTCCACCTCCCCTCCTTGTCCCGTCACTCCACCTCCCCTCCTTGTCCCGTCACTCCACCTCCCCTCCTTGTCCCATCACTGCACCTCCCCCTCCTTGTCCCGTGACTACTCCTCCCCTCCCCTCCCTGCCCCATCACTCCACCTCCCCTCCTTGTCCCGTCACTACTCCTCCCCTCCTTGTCCCGTCACTCCACCTCCCCCTCCTTGTCCCATCACTGCACCTCCCCTCCTTGTCGGGTCACTGAACCTCCCCTCCTTGTCCCGTCACTACTCCTCCCCTCCTTGTCCCGTCACTCCACCTCCCCCTCCTTGTCCCATCACTGCACCTCCCCTCCTTGTCGGGTCACTGAACCTCCCCTCCTTGTCCTGTCACTACTTCTCCCCTTCTTTTCCCGTCACTACTTCTCCCCTCCTTGTCCTGTCACTACTTCTCCCCTCCTTGTCCTGTCACTACTTCTCCCCTCCTTGTCCCGTCACTCCACCTCCCCTCCTTGTCCCGTCACTACTCCTCCCCTCCTTGTCCTGTCACTACTTCTCCCCTCCTTTCCCCGTCACTCCACCTCCCCTCCTTGTCCCATCACTCCACCTCCCCTCCTTGTCCCGTCACTACTTCTCCCCTTCTTGTCCTGTCACTCCACCCTCCCCTCCTTGCCCCGTCACTCCACCTCCCCTCCTTGTCCCGTCACTCCACCTCCCCTCCTTGTCCCGTCACTACTTCTCCCCTCCTTGTCCCGTCACTACTTCTCCCCTCCTTGTCCTGTCACTACTCCTCCCCTCCTTGCACCGTCACTCCACCTCCCCTCCTTGCCCCGTCACTGAACCTCCCCTCCTTGTCCCGTCACTACTCCTCCCCTCCTTGTCCCATCACTCCACCTCCCCTCCTTGCCCCGTCACTCCACCTCCCCTCCTTGTCCCGTCACTCCACCTCCCCTCCTTGTCCCGTCACTCCACCTCCCCTCCTTGTCCGTCACTACTTCTCCCCTCCTTGTCCCGTCACTCCACCTCCCCTCCTTGTCCCATCACTCCACCTCCCCTCCTTGTCCCGTCACTCCACCTCCCCTCCTTGTCCCGTCACTCCACCTCCCCTCCTTGTCCCGTCACTCCACCTCCCCTCCTTGTCCGTCACTACTTCTCCCCTCCTTGTCCCGTCACTCCACCTCCCCTCCTTGTCCCGTCACTCCACCTCCCCTCCTTGTCCCGTCACTCCACCTCCCCTCCTTGTCCCGTCACTCAACCTCCCCTCCTTGTCCCGTCACTCCACCTCCCCTCCTTGTCCCGTCACTCCACCTCCCCTCCTTGTCCCGTCACTCCACCTCCCCTCCTTGTCCCGTCACTCCACCTCCCCTCCTTGTCCCGTCACTCAACCTCCCCTCCTTGTCCCGTCACTCAACCTCCCCTCCTTGTCCCATCACTGCTCCTACCCTTCTTGTCATGTTACTGATCACCACCTCCTCTCCTAGTCCAATGACTACTCCTCCCCTCCTAGTCCCATTACTGCACCTCCCCTTAGTCCTATTACTGCTTCTCTCCTCCTTTTCCATTACTGCTTCTCCCCTTCTAGTCCCATTACTGCTCCTCCTCTCCTAGTGCCATTACTGCTCCTCCTCTCCTAGTGCCATTACTGCTCCTCCTCTCCTAGTGCCATTACTGCTCCTCCTCTCCTAGTGCCATTACTGCTCCTCCTCTCCTAGTCCCATTACTGCTCCTCCTCTCCTAGTGCCATTACTGCTCCTCCTCTCCTAGTGCCATTACTGCTCCTCCTCTCCTAGTGCCATTACTGCTCCTCCTCTCCTAGTGCCATTACTGCTCCTCCTCTCCTAGTGCCATTACTGCTCCTCCTCTCCTAGTGCCATTACTGCTCCTCCTCTCCTAGTCCCATTACTGTTCCTCCTCTCCTAGTGCCATTACTGCTCCTCCTCTCCTAGTGCCATTACTGCTCCTCCTCTCCTAGTGCCATTACTGCTCCTCCTCTCCTAGTGCCATTACTGCTCCTCCTCTCCTAGTCCCATTACTGCTCCTCCTCTCCTAGTCCCATTACTGCTCCTCCTCTCCTAGTGCCATTACTGCTCCTCCTCTCCTAGTGCCATTACTGCTCCTCCTCTCCTAGTGCCATTACTGCTCCTCCTCTCCTAGTGCCATTACTGCTCCTCCTCTCCTAGTGCCATTACTGCTCCTCCTCTCCTAGTCCCATTACTGCTCCTCCTCTCCTAGTCCCATTACTGCTCCTCCTCTCCTAGTGCCATTACTGCTCCTCCTCTCCTAGTGCCATTACTGCTCCTCCTCTCCTAGTCCCATTACTGCTCCTCCTCTCCTAGTGCCATTACTGCTCCTCCTCTCCTAGTGCCATTACTGCTCCTCCTCTCCTAGTCCCATTACTGCTCCTCCTCTCCTAGTCCCATTACTGCTCCTCCTCTCCTAGTCCCATTACTGCGCCTCCTCTCCTAGTCCCATTACTGCTCCTCCTCTCCTAGTGCCATTACTGCTCCTCCTCTCCTAGTCCCATTACTGCTCCTCCTCTCCTAGTGCCATTACTGCTCCTCCTCTCCTAGTGCCATTACTGCTCCTCCTCTCCTAGTGCCATTACTGCTCCTCCTCTCCTAGTGCCATTACTGCTCCTCCTCTCCTAGTGCCATTACTGCTCCTCTCCTCCTTTTCCATTACTGCTTCTCCCCTTCTAGTCCCATTACTGCTCCTGCCCTCCTTGTCCTGTTACTGCTCCTGCCCTCCTTGTCCTATTACTGCTCCTGCCCTCCTTGTCCTATTACTGCTCCTGCCCTCCTTGTCCTGTTACTGCTCCTGCCCTCCTTGTCCCATTACTGCTCCTGCCCTCCTTGTCCTATTACTGCTCCTGCCCTCCTTGTCCTGTTACTGCTCCTGCCCTCCTTGTCCTGTTACTGCTCCTGCCCTCCTTGTCCTGTTACTGCTCCTGCCCTCCTTGTCCTGTTACTGCTCTTCCTTTCATATTCCCATTAATGCTCCTCCCTTCCTAGTCCCATTACAGCTCCTCCTCTCCTAGTGCCATTACTGCTCCTCCTCTCCTAGTGCCATTACTGCTCCTCCTCTCCTAGTGCCATTACTGCTCCTCCTCTCCTAGTGCCATTACTGCTCCTCCTCTCCTAGTGCCATTACTGCTCCTCCTCTCCTAGTGCCATTACTGCTCCTCTCCTCCTTTTCCATTACTGCTCCTCTCCTCCTTTTCCATTACTGCTCCTCTCCTCCTTGTCACATCACCATTACACATTGTTAAATCCCCTCCTCTCTCCAGTTGCGTATCAGTAAATCCACATTTTTTTACTTTTCCATATGGCTTCATATCCTCGGCTTCCAACGGCCCCACTCACTACTTTCGTTATTCCTGTTCTCCAGGTGCTCACCAAGGTTTTCTTCTCCCTGTTTCCTCTGACTCAGGTCCCATGCCATGAACTGCGGGGCGGGCCGCACTGCACTGGATTCCCACCGCACATGTTACCTCGTCACGCGGCTGTAGAAGCTATTCAGGAGTTTGCCTGCTGAGTGACTGGAGCTCAAACATCATTCGCACAAGCATTTCCTCGGGATTAAATATGTATATATGATATTCAATGCTTTCTCTCCAGCCTCCTCACTATTACCCCCCCTGCCTTATTACACTCACCCCATGACACCACCAACTATTATACCCCTATCTTATTACACTCACCCCGTATGACACCAATAACTATTATCCTTCTGGCTTATTACCCTCACCCCATGACACCACCCACTATTACCCCCCTGCCTTATTACACTCACTCTCATGACACCACCAACTATAACCCCCCTATCTTATTACACTCACCCGTATGACACCAATCACTATTATCTTTCTTCCTTATTACACTCACCCCATGACACCACCATTATCCCCCTCCCTTATTACACTCACCCCCATGACACCACCCACTATTATCCCCCTACCTTATTACACTCACCCCATGACACCACCATTATCCCCCTCCTTTAGTACACTCACCCCCATGACACCACCCACTATTATCCCCCTACCTTATTACACTCACCCACATGACACCACCAACTATTATCTTCCTGCCTTATTACACTCACCGATTGACATCATCCACCTTTATGTTCCTGCCCTATTACACTCATCCCTAATGACTTGCCCCTGATTATTATCAGTAACTCCCCTTCACCTCACTCTCAATGACTCATCACACTTCCCATGCTCCTCATTTACCCACGCCTTTTCCCTCCCTTCTTTCCACGTCCCCTCGACCTACAACTTACCCTCATTGTCCTCAAGCTTTCCCATTTCACGCTATACACCTACCCCCTGCCACCTCCTGACAATCCTAAACTTCTCAACCCAACTTTGATTCCACATCATATCAGTATATATCTGTGATAATGTCATTTGCAGACAAATCAGTCAATAAACTCCTGGTCTTGTATACTGGCTCCGGTTTTTTCAGAGTGAGATTATTGATTCCCTTGTGTGCCTGTAATATTCATTTGGTTGATGATTCCGTTTCACTATTACCACCAATAGGTTTGTCACAGTGAACTTTAACTAAATCTAATACTGACAAGTTTGACGATGAACTGGATCAGTCGGTTCCTGATGGTTCTGTAGATGTTACCGAGTCTAATACATACTCGGACGGTAGTAGAGGGTCCGTTACAGCTGCTTCAGAGGAGGGAAAGATGTCTAGCCTGTAATGACGTATGACGGGGTTGCAAGATGACCAGGTAGCTGGCCCTGCACACTTCCTCTGGTGAACCTGAAGCCCTTTCTGCCCGGGTTGGATGAGCTTTCACTGGGAATGTCAGCGCATGTTCTTGAAGTTATAAGCTGTTTTGATTGTTTGTGAGCCACCTGGCGAGTGTCGATTTTGAGGCTTCTGACCCTTTACATTGTCCATGGAAATTCACAAAGAGCTGGTCAGATTTGTGGTATAAAAGGAGGGGAGCAAAGTACATTCAGAACCAATGTCAGGTCCCAAGTAGCAAAATGGTTCTTTCTTGTAGGTCGCTTCAGAAGTGTAGCTTTAAAGAAACGTTTAATAAGGACGTGTGATGCTGATACCTGGTGTCACAACAATTGGTGTAGTGCATACCTGCATCTAGTATCCGGTAGAGATGGTATGACCTTTGTGATCTACAACTTGAGTGCTTCCTTTGAAGCTGGAACTGATGTTACAAGGTGTGAAATGTTACACTGAGTTAGTTGCCAGTAAGTCTATCTAGCATAAGGTCTGTATCCCCTCATAGATAGTAGGGTCTATTGATCTGCTAAGTGGCCCTTACCAGTTATAAGTCTTGTCCTGCAAATCTCCCAAACATGCCTTAATAATAACTCCCAGATTATTAATCATGCCTCCGTGTGGGAATATTTAGACAGGGAAGAGTACACCCTACAAAATGAGTATAAATATGGCTGGTGCAACTTGAGCCATTTGGAAGTTATTGTGAAGTCTGTGGTATAGAGTCATGGGTGGCAAGTGTGACATATCTATGGACTTCATAAATTGCACCAAATTAATAGAGGCAAGAATTATATATGTGACATGCGTGGGAGGGAAATTAGCCACAAGATTCCATATTGTGACTGGGGTAGTTACACCACACATGGGGAGGACACGTCCAGGTACACCTTCCCACCCCTGGGCCGGCTTGGAAACCAGAGATGACCTGACAAGGTATAAATCTAATGATGGAATAATGGCCAGTGGGCTCACTAGGGGCCAAGATCTAATTTGGTGTAAGTTGCCGTCATTCCTTGCCGCAGTCCCTCGGACAGAGAATACTGGTACTTCTCCATCTAAGTGAGTAGTGAGGTTAAATACTGGTACTTCTCCATCTAAGTGAGTAGTGAGGTTTTCTGCTAATTTCTCCTTTTTATTTTTATCTGTTTTGTGTAAATAATTTGTCATCTGTTTTATTTTTTGGATGCACTGTGACTTCTTATGTTCATAATAAATATTCCTTTATTAAGTTCTGCCTTTGTCTAGTATAGAGACTCACGTTACCTGATTAGACCAATCGCATAGATATTGTGTTAAAGCATATTGTGTGGGTTAAGTCTAACTTGCGTGGGGGACCAAGGCCCCCCATTTATACATTGTCTTGGTGGTGGCAGTGTTATCACATTAGTTATATCAGTATAATTAAGTGTGGGTGGTGTTAAAGGGGGGTTTTATCATTATTTCTAGTCTAGGGCAGACAGAGAGTTAATTTTAACCCTTGCACCACCATAACCCAGTCACATGCACTCTTGGAGTAGGGTGCATTCGTAACAAATTGGTGGCATAGCGGTGGGATATTTAAAAAGAGTTCCATCCTTTTTTGTACCAGATTTTAGTGTTGCTGGATTCGCTAGTTAATCCAGACACTGAAAAGAAATTGTGTCTCAATTTCCAAAGGCTGAACTCAGTGCATAATTAGCATATTTACACCAAACAGACCCCCCCCCCCCCCCCCCCCCTTCTTTGATTTCTTTTGGTATCATTTGTTTGGCCAGTTTGCTAATGGAGTACCAGGCACAGTCCAAGGCAGCGCTAGACCAGCTTTGCTGTGAGAGATTGATTCCCTGACGGGGGAAAAACCAAAGAGGAGCGAGTACAAGTGTTGGTGGATTATAACTTCCAACAAGCAGCACAAAGTGAGAGAGAGAGAGGCTGCAGAGCGCCAGGCTGAGAGAGAGAGAGAGGCTGCAGAGCGCCAGGCTGAGAGAGAGAGAGAGGCTGCAGAGCGCCAGGCTGAGAGAGAGGCTGCAGAGCGCCAGGCTGAGAGAGAGGCTGCAGAGCGCCAGGCTGAGAGAGAGAGAGAGGCTGCAGAGCGCCAGGCTGAGAGAGAGAGAGAGGCTGCAGAGCGCCAGGCTGAGAGAGAGAGAGAGGCTGCAGAGCGCCAGGCTGAGAGAGAGGCTGCAGAGCGCCAGGCTGAGAGAGAGGCTGCAGAGCGCCAGGCTGAGAGAGAGAGAGAGGCTGCAGAGCGCCAGGCTGAGAGAGAGAGAGAGGCTGCAGAGCGCCAGGCTGAGAGAGAGAGAGAGAGAGGCTGCAGAGCGCCAGGCTGAGAGAGAGAGAGAGAGAGGCTGCAGAGCGCCAGGCTGAGAGAGAGGCTGCAGAGCGCCAGGCTGAGAGAGAGGCTGCAGAGCGCCAGGCTGAGAGAGAGGCTGCAGAGCGCCAGGCTGAGAGAGAGAGAGAGAGAGAGAGAGAGAGAGGCTGCAGAGCGCCAGGCTGAGAGAGAGAGAGAGAGAGAGAGAGGCTGCAGAGCGCCAGGCTGAGAGAGAGAGAGAGAGAGAGGCTGCAGAGCGCCAGGCTGAGAGAGAGGCTGCAGAGCGCCAGGCTGAGAGAGAGAGAGAGGCTGCAGAGCGCCAGGCTGAGAGAGAGGCTGCAGAGCGCCAGGCTGAGAGAGAGGCTGCAGAGCGCCAGGCTGAGAGAGAGGCTGCAGAGCGCCAGGCTGAGAGAGAGGCTGCAGAGCGCCAGGCTGAGAGAGAGGCTGCAGAGCGCCAGGCTGAGAGAGAGAGAGAGGCTGCAGAGCGCCAGGCTGAGAGAGAGAGAGAGGCTGCAGAGCGCCAGGCTGAGAGAGAGAGAGAGGCTGCAGAGCGCCAGGCTGAGAGAGAGAGAGAGAGAGAGAGAGAGAGAGAGAGAGAGAGAGGCTGCAGAGCGCCAGGCTGAGAGAGAGAGAGAGAGAGGCTGCAGAGCGCCAGGCTGAGAGAGAGAGAGAGAGAGGCTGCAGAGCGCCAGGCTGAGAGCGAGAGAGAGAGAGGCTGCAGAGCGCCAGGCTGAGAGAGAGAGAGAGAGAGGCTGCAGAGCGCCAGGCTGAGAGAGAGGCTGCAGAGCGCCAGGCTGAGAGAGAGAGAGAGAGAGAGAGAGAGAGAGGCTGCAGAGCGCCAGGCTGAGAGAGAGAGAGAGAGAGAGAGAGAGAGAGGCTGCAGAGCGCCAGGCTGAGAGAGAGGCTGCAGAGCGCCAGGCTGAGAGAGAGAGAGAGGCTGCAGAGCGCCAGGCTGAGAGAGAGAGAGAGGGAGAGGCTGCAGAGCGCCAGGCTGAGAGAGAGAGAGAGGCTGCAGAGCGCCAGG
Source organism: Pelodytes ibericus (assembly GCA_036172795.1). NCBI lineage: Eukaryota > Metazoa > Chordata > Amphibia > Anura > Pelodytidae > Pelodytes > Pelodytes ibericus. Next base: position 228,537,407 of record CM069859.1, read on the forward strand.
CTGAGAGAGAGAGAGAGGGAGAGGCTGCAGAGCGCCAGGCTGAGAGAGAGAGAGAGAGAGAGAGAGAGAGGCTGCAGAGCGCCAGGCTGAGAGAGAGGCTGCAGAGCGCCAGGCTGAGAGAGAGGCTGCAGAGCGCCAGGCTGAGAGAGAGGCTGCAGAGCGCCAGGCTGCAAGGGAACATGAATTAAAACTGGCAGAATTGGAGAGGGCACCTGCCTCACCCGTCTGTGTTGCGTTGAGAGACTCTTCTGCACCCAAACCACGGGCAGAGAATTCTCCAAGTTTGGACAAAGATGGGATCTGGATGTTTTCCTGCGCAGTTTGCAGGCAGTATCAGTTACCAAAGGACCAGTGGGCAAAGTACCTCACCCCTGGTCTCAAAGGTCCAGCACTGGAAGCATTTGCAGAGCTGCCAGCTGATCAGGACTATGATGCAATGCAGCTGCAGAAACAGTCCAACCTTACGGTGTACCGAAAGAAATTCCAGACTTTACAGAAACGTTCTACCGAGAGTTACACTGCAGTTGTGGGTCACCTTACACCCCATTCAGACAGTGGACTAGAGGGCTGGACATCAAAACCTTTGAAAACTTGGAAGATCTAGTCATCAAGGAACAGTTTTTGCAGCTGTGCCCGGCTGATGTACAGGAATGGCTGCTGGACCGGGAACCCAAAACAGCATTGGAAGCTGGTGAGCGAGCAGATTTCCACACAGCCAACCGAGCACCAGCAGACCGGAGCAGAGGTTTTGTGAAGGGAACATCCAGCTGGAAGACCACTACTCCACGACCTCCTTTCACCCAGCCTCCTGTGCCATCTTCTGTGTCAGCTTCCACCTCAGGGAGAGGGGGAGCTAGTGCCACTTCTGCGCATGGCGATAGTCGCAGATGTTTTATTTGTAAGAAAGTTGGGCACCTTAGTTCTACCTGCCCAGAGAGGAGGAAACCGGCACCCTCATTTGGAGGAGGTCGCCCTGCCGGACCACCATCTTCTGTGTTGCTCGTGACCAAACCAGAGGGCAGCAGCAATGTGAACCTGTGGGAACAAAGGTAACTGTGGGGCTCAGGGACACTGGGGCTGAGGTGACTCTTGTTCGTCCAGAGCTGGTGCGCTCTGAGGACTTTATTCTGGGCAGGACTCTAGCAGTAAAAGGGATTGGGGGAATACATCCGGCAGTGCCAATGGCACAAGTATATTTGGATTGGGGAGCGGGGAAGGGTTTGAGGGATCTTGGAGTATATGATAACATTCCTACAAATGTATTACTGGGTACTGATTTAGGTAGGTTGTTATCACAGTATGTGCCTGATAATGATACTTGTGACCCACCCCAAAGAGTGGCCCCACCATGAAAAAGACAGTATGTGAAAGTGTACCTAGCTTGTCTCACTGGGACGTAGGGCAGAATGAGTGTGCATGCCCGACTGTGACTGTCTGAATGTGGAGAGGCAGGATGGCGGGGAGGTAGGGCAGAATGAGTGTGCATGCCGACTGTGACTGACCCAGGAGTGTCTGAATGTGGAGAGGCAGGGTGGCAGGGAGGTAGGGCAGAATGAGTGTGCATGCCGACTGTGACTGACCCAGGAGTGTCTGAATGTGGAGAGGCAGGATGGCGGGGAGGTAGGGCAGAATGAGTGTGCATGCCGACTGTGACTGACCCAGGAGTGTCTGAATGTGGAGAGGCAGGATGGCGGGGAGGTAGGGCAGAATGAGTGTGCATGCCGACTGTGACTGACCCAGGAGTGTCTGAATGTGGAGAGGCAGGGTGGCGGGGAGGTAGGGCAGAATGAATGTGCATGCCGACTGTGACTGTCCCAGGAGTGTCTGAATGTGGAGAGGCAGGGTGGCAGGGAGGTAGGGAAGAATGAGTGTGCATGCCCGACTGTGACTGACCCAGGAGTGTCTGAATGTGGAGAGGCAGGGTGGCGGGGAGGTAGGGCAGAATGAGTGTGCATGCCCGACTGTGACTGCACCCAGGAGTGTCTGAATGTGGAGAGGCAGGGTGGCGGGGAGGTAGGGCACAATGAGTGTGCATGCCCGACTGTGACTGACCCAGGAGTGTCTGAATGTGGAGAGGCAGGGTGGCGGGGAGGTAGGGCAGAATGAGTGTGCATGCCCGACTGTGACTGTCCCAGGAGTGTCTGAATGTGGAGAGGCAGGGTGGCGGGGAGGTAGGGCAGAATGAGTGTGCATGCCCGACTGTGACTGCACCCAGGAGTGTCTGAATGTGGAGAGGCAGGGTGGCGGGGAGGTAGGGCAGAATGAGTGTGCATGCCCGACTGTGACTGCACCCAGGAGTGTCTGAATGTGGAGAGGCGGGGTGGCGGGGAGGTAGGGCAGAATGAGTGTGCATGCCGACTGTGACTGTCCCAGGAGTGTCTGAATGTGGAGAGGCAGGGTGGCGGGGAGGTAGGGCAGAATGAGTGTGCATGCCGACTGTGACTGACCCAGGAGTGTCTGAATGTGGAGAGGCAGGGTGGCGGGGAGGTAGGGCAGAATGAGTGTGCATGCCCGACTGTGACTGCACCCAGGAGTGTCTGAATGTGGAGAGGCGGGGTGGCGGGGAGGTAGGGCAGAATGAGTGTGCATGCCGACTGTGACTGTCCCAGGAGTGTCTGAATGTGGAGAGGCAGGGTGGCGGGGAGGTAGGGCAGAATGAGTGTGCATGCCGACTGTGACTGACCCAGGAGTGTCTGAATGTGGAGAGGCAGGGTGGCGGGGAGGTAGGGCAGAATGAGTGTGCATGCCCGACTGTGACTGACCCAGGAGTGTCTGAATGTAGAGAGGCGGAGTGGCGGGGCAGAATGAGTGTGCATGCCCGACTGTGACTGTCCCAGGAGTGTCTGAATGTGGAGAGGCAGGGTGGCGGGGAGGTAGGGCAGAATGAGTGTGCATGCCCGACTGTGACTGTCCCAGAAGTGTCTGAATGTGGAGAGGCAGGGTGGCGGGGAGGTAGGGACGAATGAGTGTGCATGCCGACTGTGACTGTCCCAGGAGTGTCTGAATGTGGAGAGGCAGGGTGGCGGGGAGGTAGGGCAGAATGAGTGTGCATGCCCGACTGTGACTGACCCAGGAGTGTCTGAATGTGGAGAGGCAGGGTGGCGGGGAGGTAGGGCAGAATGAGTGTGCATGCCCGACTGTGACTGTCCCAGGAGTGTCTGAATGTGGAGAGGCAGGGTGGCGGGGAGGTAGGGCAGAATGAGTGTGCATGCCCGACTGTGACTGACCCAGGAGTGTCTGAATGTGGAGAGGCAGGGTGGCGGGGAGGTAGGGCACAATGAGTGTGCATGCCCGACTGTGACTGACCCAGGAGTGTCTGAATGTGGAGAGGCAGGGTGGCGGGGAGGTAGGGCAGAATGAGTGTGCATGCCGACTGTGACTGACCCAGGAGTGTCTGAATGTGGAGAGGCAGGGTGGCAGGGAGGTAGGGCAGAATGAGTGTGCATGCCGACTGTGACTGTCCCAGGAGTGTCTGAATGTGGAGAGGCAGGGTGGCGGGGAGGTAGGGCAGAATGAGTGTGCATGCCCGACTGTGACTGACCCAGGAGTGTCTGAATGTGGAGAGGCAGGATGGCGGGGAGGTAGGGCAGAATGAGTGTGCATGCCCGAGTGTGACTGACCCAGGAGTGTCTGAATGTGGAGAGGCAGGGTGGCGGGGAGGTAGGGCAGAATGAGTGTGCATGCCGACTGTGACTGACCCAGGAGTGTCTGAATGTGGAGAGGCAGGGTGGCGGGGAGGTAGGGCAGAATGAGTGTGCATGCCCGACTGTGACTGTCCCAGGAGTGTCTGAATGTGGAGAGGCAGGGTGGCGGGGAGGTAGGGCAGAATGAGTGTGCATGCCCGACTGTGACTGTCCCAGGAGTGTCTGAATGTGGAGAGGCAGGGTGGCGGGGAGGTAGGGCAGAATGAGTGTGCATGCCCGAGTGTGACTGTCTGAATGTGGAGAGGCAGGGTGGCGGGGAGGTAGGGCAGAATGAGTGTGCATGCCGACTGTGACTGTCCCAGGAGTGTCTGAATGTGGAGAGGCAGGGTGGCGGGGAGGTAGGGCAGAATGAGTGTGCATGCCCGACTGTGACTGACCCAGGAGTGTCTGAATGTGGAGAGGCAGGGTGGCGGGGAGGTAGGGCAGAATGAGTGTGCATGCCCGACTGTGACTGTCCCAGGAGTGTCTGAATGTAGAGAGGCGGGGTGGCGGGGAGGTAGGGCAGAATGAGTGTGCATGCCGACAGTGACTGTCCCAGGAGTGTCTGAATGTAGAGAGGCGGGGTGGCGGGGAGGTAGGGCAGAATGAGTGTGCATGCCCGACTGTGACTGTCCCAGGAGTGTCTGAATGTGGAGAGGCAGTGTGGCGGGGAGGTAGGGCAGAATGAGTGTGCATGCCGGACTGTGACTGTCCCAGGAGTGTCTGAATGTGGAGAGGCAGGGTGGCGGGGAGGTAGGGCAGAATGAGTGTGCATGCCCGACTGTGACTGACCCAGGAGTGTCTGAATGTGGAGAGGCAGGGTGGCGGGGAGGTAGGGCAGAATAAGTGTGCATGCCGGACTGTGACTGACCCAGGAGTGTCTGAATGTAGAGAGGCGGAGTGGCGGGGAGGTAGGGCAGAATGAGTGTGCATGCCCGACTGTGACTGTCCCAGGAGTGTCTGAATGTGGAGAGGCAGGGTGGCGGGGAGGTAGGGCAGAATGAGTGTGCATGCCCGACTGTGACTGTCCCAGAAGTGTCTGAATGTGGAGAGGCAGGGTGGCGGGGAGGTAGGGACGAATGAGTGTGCATGCCGACTGTGACTGTCCCAGGAGTGTCTGAATGTGGAGAGGCAGGGTGGCGGGGAGGTAGGGCAGAATGAGTGTGCATGCCCGACTGTGACTGTCCCAGGAGTGTCTGAATGTGGAGAGGCAGGGTGGCGGGGAGGTAGGGCAGAATGAGTGTGCATGCCCGACTGTGACTGACCCAGGAGTGTCTGAATGTGGAGAGGCAGGGTGGCGGGGAGGTAGGGCAGAATGAGTGTGCATGCCGACTGTGACTGACCCAGGAGTGTCTGAATGTGGAGAGGCAGGGTGGCGGGAAGGTAGGGCTGAATGAGTGTGCATGCCCAACTGTGACTGTCCCAGGAGTGTCTGAATGTGGAGAGGCAGGGTGGCGGGGAGGTAGGGCAGAATGAGTGTGCATGCCGACTGTGACTGACCCAGGAGTGTCTGAATGTAGAGAGGCGGGGTGGCGGGGAGGTAGGGCAGAATGAGTGTGCATGCCCGACTGTGACTGTCCCAGAAGTGTCTGAATGTGGAGAGGCAGGGTGGCGGGGAGGTAGGGCAGAATGAGTGTGCATGCCCGACTGTGACTGACCCAGGAGTGTCTGAATGTGGAGAGGCAGGGTGGCGGGGAGGTAGGGCACAATGAGTGTGCATGCCCGACTGTGACTGACCCAGGAGTGTCTGAATGTGGAGAGGCAGGGTGGCGGGGAGGTAGGGCAGAATGAGTGTGCATGCCCGACTGTGACTGTCCCAGGAGTGTCTGAATGTGGAGAGGCAGGGTGGCGGGGAGGTAGGGCAGAATGAGTGTGCATGCCCGACTGTGACTGACCCAGGAGTGTCTGAATGTGGAGAGGCAGGGTGGCGGGGAGGTAGGGCAGAATGAGTGTGCATGCCCGACTGTGACAGTCCCAGGAGTGTCTGAATGTGGAGAGGCAGGGTGGCGGGGAGGTAGGGCAGAATGAGTGTGCATGCCCGACTGTGACTGACCCAGGAGTGTCTGAATGTGGAGAGGCAGGGTGGCGGGGAGGTAGGGCACAATGAGTGTGCATGCCCGACTGTGACTGACCCAGGAGTGTCTGAATGTGGAGAGGCAGGGTGGCGGGGAGGTAGGACAGAGGATGAGTGAGTGTTTATCTGCAGGGCCGGCCTTAGGGGTGTGCGTCCTGTGCGAGCGCACAGGGCGCAACACCCCAGGGGGCGCCGGCCCGGCCGGTAGAAAGAAAAAAAAAAAGCCGGTAGAGGCACTGGCTGGGGGAGATCAAAAGATCCCCCCTCACCAGCCCTCTGCTCGGCATTCTCTGCTTGGTCCGGGGAGGGGGCGGAGCTAACCGGCACAGTGGTGTAGCTCCGCCCCCACCCGAGGAAGCAGAGCAGAGTCTGCTTCATGGGGAGCCTGCATTAAGCATGGAGCCTGCATTAAGCATGGGGAGCCTGCATTAAGCATGGAGCCTGCATTAAGCATGGAGCCTGCATTAAACATGGAGCCTGCATTAAACATGGGGAGCCTGCATTAAGCATGGGGAGCCTGCATTAAGCATGGAGCCTGCATTAAGCATGGGGAGCCTGCATTAAGCATGGAGCCTGCATTAAGCATGGAGCCTGCATTAAGCATGGAGAGCCTGCATTAAGCACGGGGAGCCTGCATTAAGCATGGAGAGCCTGCATTAAGCATGGGGAGCCTGCATTAAGCATGGAGCCTGCATTAAGCATGGAGCCTGCATTAAGCATGGAGAGCCTGCATTAAGCATGGAGCCTGCATTAAGGATGGGGAGCCTGCATTAAGCATGGGGAGCCTGCATTAAGCATGGAGAGCCTGCATTAAGCACGGGGATCCTGCATTAAGCACGGGGAGCCTGCATTAAGCACGGGGAGCCTGCATTAAGCATGGGGAGCCTGCATTAAGCATGGGGAGCCTGCATTAAGAATGGGGAGCCTGCATTAAGCATGGGGAGCCTGCATTAAGCATGGAGTCTGCACTAAGCATGGGGAGCCTGCATTAAGCATGGAGCCTGCATTAAGCATGGAGCCTGCATTAAGCATGGAGTCTGCACTAAGCATGGGGAGCCTGCATTAAGCATGGAGCTTGCATTAAGCATGGAGCCTGCATTAAGCATGGGGAGCCTGCATTAAGCATGGGGAGCCTGCATTAAGCATGGGGAGCCTGCATTAAGCATGGGGAGCCTGCATTAAGCATGGAGAGCCTGCATTAAGCATGGAGCCTGCATTAAGCATGGAGCCTGCATTAAGCATGGAGCCTGCATTAAGCATGGGGAGCCTGCATTAAGCATGGAGCCTGCATTAAGCATGGGGAGCCTGCATTAAGCACGGGGAGCCTGCATTAAGCATGGAGCCTGCATTAAGCATGGGGAGCCTGCATTAAGCATGGGGAGCCTGCATTAAGCATGGGGAGCCTGCATTAAGCATGGAGCCTGCATTAAGCATGGAGCCTGCACTAAGCATGGGGAGCCTGCACTAAGCATGGAGCCTGCATTAAGCATGGAGCCTGCATTAAGTATGGAGAGCCTGCATTAAGCACGGGGAGCCTGCATTAAGCATGGAGCCTGCATTAAGCATGGAGCCTACATTAAGCATGGAGCCTGCATTAAGCACGGGGAGCCTGCATTAAGCATGGAGCCTGCATTAAGCATGGAGAGCCTGCATTAAGCATGGAGCCTGCATTAAGCATGGAGCCTGCATTAAGCATGGAGAGCCTGCATTAAGCATGGGGAGCCTGCATTAAGCATGGAGCCTGCATTAAGCATGGGGAGCCTGCATTAAGCATGGGGAGCCTGCATTAAGTATGGAGCCTGCATTAAGCATGGGGAGCCTGCATTAAGCATGGAGCCTGCATTAAGCATGGGGAGCCTGCATTAAGCATGGAGCCTGCATTAAGCATGGAGCCTGCATTAAGCATGGGGAGCCTGCATTAAGCATGGAGCCTGCATTAAGCATGGGGAGCCTGCATTAAGCATGGAGCCTGCATTAAGCATGGGGAGCCTGCATTAAGCATGGAGCCTGCATTAAGCATGGGGAGCCTGCATTAAGCATGGAGCCTGCATTAAGCATGGGGAGCCTGCATTAAGCATGGGGAGCCTGCATTAAGCATGGAGCCTGCATTAAGCATGGAGCCTGCATTAAGCCTGGGGAGCCTGCATTAAGCATGGAGCCTGCATTAAGCATGGGGAGCCTGCATTAAGCACGGGGAGCCTGCATTAAGCATGGGGAGCCTGCATTAAGCATGGAGCCTGCATTAAGCATGGGGAGCCTGCATTAAGCATGGGGAGCCTGCATTAAGTATGGAGCCTGCATTAAGCATGGGGAGCCTGCATTAAGCATGGAGAGCCTGCATTAAGCACGGGGAGCCTGCATTAAGCATGGGGAGCCTGCATTAAGCATGGAGCCTGCACTAAGCATGGGGAGCCTGCATTAAGCATGGGAAGCCTGCATTAAGCATGGGGAGCCTGCATTAAGCATGGAGCCTGCATTAAGCATGGAGCCTGCATTAAGCACGGGGAGCCTGCATTAAGCATGGGGAGCCTGCATTAAGCATGGAGCGCCTGCATTAAGCATGGAGCCTGCATTAAGCATGGGGAGCCTGCATTAAGCATGGGGAGCCTGCATTAAGTATGGAGCCTGCATTAAGCATGGGGAGCCTGCATTAAGCATGGAGAGCCTGCATTAAGCATGGAGAGCCTGCATTAAGCACGGGGAGCCTGCATTAAGCATGGAGCCTGCATTAAGCATGGAGAGCCTGCATTAAGCATGGGGAGCCGGCATTAAGCATGGAGCCTGCATTAAGCATGGAGCCTGCACTAAGCATGGAGCCTGCATTAAGCACGGGGAGCCTGCATTAAGCATGGAGCCTGCATTAAGCATGGAGCCTGCATTAAGCATGGAGCCTGCATTAAGCATGGGGAGCCTGCATTAAGCATGGAGCCTGCATTAAGCACGGGGAGCCTGCATTAAGCATGGAGCCTGCATTAAGCATGGGGAGCCTGCATTAAGTATGGGGAGCCTGCATTAAGAATGGAGCCTGCATTAAGCATGGGGAGCCCGCATTAAGCATGGAGCCTGCATTAAGCATGGAGCCTGCATTAAGTATGGGGAGCCTGCATTAAGCATGGAGCCTGCATTAAGCATGGGGAGCCTGCATTAAGCATGGAGCCTGCATTAAGCATGGGGAGCCTGCATTAAGCATGGGGAGCCTGCATTAAGCATGAGGAGCCTGCATTAAGCATGGAGAGCCTGCATTAAGCATGGGGAGCCTGCATTAAGTATGGAGCCTGCATTAAGCATGGGGAGCCTGCATTAAGCATGGAGAGCCTGCATTAAGCACGGGGAGCCTGCATTAAGCATGGGGAGCCTGCATTAAGCATGGAGCCTGCACTAAGCATGGAGCCTGCATTAAGCATGGGGAGCCTGCATTAAGCATGGGGAGCCTGCACTAAGCATGGAGAGCCTGCATTAAGCATGGAGCCTGCATTAAGGATGGGGAGCCTGCATTAAGCATGGGGAGCCTGCATTAAGCATGGAGAGCCTGCATTAAGCATGGGGAGCCTGCACTAAGCATGGAGAGCCTGCATTAAGCATGGAGCCTGCATTAAGGATGGGGAGCCTGCATTAAGCCTGGGGAGCCTGCATTAAGCACGGGGATCCTGCATTAAGCACGGGGAGCCTGCATTAAGCACGGGGAGCCTGCATTAAGCATGGGGAGCCTGCATTAAGCATGGGGAGCCTGCATTAAGCATGGGGAGCCTGCATTAAGCATGGAGTCTGCACTAAGCATGGGGAGCCTGCATTAAGCATGGAGCCTGCATTAAGCATGGAGCCTGCATTAAGCATGGAGTCTGCACTAAGCATGGGGAGCCTGCATTAAGCATGGAGCTTGCATTAAGCATGGAGCCTGCATTAAGCATGGGGAGCCTGCATTAAGCATGGGGAGCCTGCATTAAGCATGGGGAGCCTGCATTAAGCATGGGGAGCCTGCATTAAGCATGGAGAGCCTGCATTAAGCATGGAGCCTGCATTAAGCATGGAGCCTGCATTAAGCATGGAGCCTGCATTAAGCATGGGGAGCCTGCACTAAGCATGGAGCCTGCACTAAGCATGGAGCCTGCATTAAGCATGGAGCCTGCACTAAGCATGGGGAGCCTGCACTAAGCATGGAGCCTGCATTAAGCATGGAGCCTGCATTAAGTATGGAGAGCCTGCATTAAGCACGGGGAGCCTGCATTAAGCATGGAGCCTGCATTAAGCATGGAGCCTACATTAAGCATGGAGCCTGCATTAAGCACGGGGAGCCTGCATTAAGCATGGAGCCTGCATTAAGCATGGAGAGCCTGCATTAAGCATGGGGAGCCTGCATTAAGCATGGGGAGCCTGCATTAAGCATGGGGAGCCTGCATTAAGCATGGAGTCTGCACTAAGCATGGGGAGCCTGCATTAAGCATGGAGCCTGCATTAAGCATGGAGCCTGCATTAAGCATGGAGTCTGCACTAAGCATGGGGAGCCTGCATTAAGCATGGAGCTTGCATTAAGCATGGAGCCTGCATTAAGCATGGGGAGCCTGCATTAAGCATGGGGAGCCTGCATTAAGCATGGGGAGCCTGCATTAAGCATGGGGAGCCTGCATTAAGCATGGAGAGCCTGCATTAAGCATGGAGCCTGCATTAAGCATGGAGCCTGCATTAAGCATGGAGCCTGCATTAAGCATGGGGAGCCTGCACTAAGCATGGAGCCTGCACTAAGCATGGAGCCTGCATTAAGCATGGAGCCTGCACTAAGCATGGGGAGCCTGCACTAAGCATGGAGCCTGCATTAAGCATGGAGCCTGCATTAAGTATGGAGAGCCTGCATTAAGCACGGGGAGCCTGCATTAAGCATGGAGCCTGCATTAAGCATGGAGCCTACATTAAGCATGGAGCCTGCATTAAGCACGGGGAGCCTGCATTAAGCATGGAGCCTGCATTAAGCATGGAGAGCCTGCATTAAGCATGGAGCCTGCATTAAGCATGGAGCCTGCATTAAGCATGGAGAGCCTGCATTAAGCATGGGGAGCCTGCATTAAGCATGGAGCCTGCATTAAGCATGGGGAGCCTGCATTAAGCATGGGGAGCCTGCATTAAGTATGGAGCCTGCATTAAGCATGGGGAGCCTGCATTAAGCATGGAGCCTGCATTAAGCATGGGGAGCCTGCATTAAGCATGGAGCCTGCATTAAGCATGGAGCCTGCATTAAGCATGGGGAGCCTGCATTAAGCATGGAGCCTGCATTAAGCATGGGGAGCCTGCATTAAGCATGGAGCCTGCATTAAGCATGGGGAGCCTGCATTAAGCATGGAGCCTGCATTAAGCATGGGGAGCCTGCATTAAGCATGGAGCCTGCATTAAGCATGGGGAGCCTGCATTAAGCATGGGGAGCCTGCATTAAGCATGGAGCCTGCATTAAGCATGGAGCCTGCATTAAGCCTGGGGAGCCTGCATTAAGCATGGAGCCTGCATTAAGCATGGGGAGCCTGCATTAAGCACGGGGAGCCTGCATTAAGCATGGGGAGCCTGCATTAAGCATGGAGCCTGCATTAAGCATGGGGAGCCTGCATTAAGCATGGGGAGCCTGCATTAAGTATGGAGCCTGCATTAAGCATGGGGAGCCTGCATTAAGCATGGAGAGCCTGCATTAAGCACGGGGAGCCTGCATTAAGCATGGGGAGCCTGCATTAAGCATGGAGCCTGCACTAAGCATGGGGAGCCTGCATTAAGCATGGGAAGCCTGCATTAAGCATGGGGAGCCTGCATTAAGCATGGGGAGCCTGCATTAAGCATGGAGCCTGCATTAAGCATGGAGCCTGCATTAAGCACGGGGAGCCTGCATTAAGCATGGGGAGCCTGCATTAAGCATGGAGCGCCTGCATTAAGCATGGAGCCTGCATTAAGCATGGGGAGCCTGCATTAAGCATGGGGAGCCTGCATTAAGTATGGAGCCTGCATTAAGCATGGGGAGCCTGCATTAAGCATGGAGAGCCTGCATTAAGCATGGAGAGCCTGCATTAAGCACGGGGAGCCTGCATTAAGCATGGAGCCTGCATTAAGCATGGAGAGCCTGCATTAAGCACGGGGAGCCTGCATTAAGCATGGAGCCTGCATTAAGCATGGAGCCTGCATTAAGCATGGAGCCTGCATTAAGCATGGGGAGCCTGCATTAAGCATGGAGCCTGCATTAAGCACGGGGAGCCTGCATTAAGCATGGAGCCTGCATTAAGCATGGGGAGCCTGCATTAAGTATGGGGAGCCTGCATTAAGAATGGAGCCTGCATTAAGCATGGGGAGCCCGCATTAAGCATGGAGCCTGCATTAAGCATGGAGCCTGCATTAAGTATGGGGAGCCTGCATTAAGCATGGAGCCTGCATTAAGCATGGGGAGCCTGCATTAAGCATGGAGCCTGCATTAAGCATGGGGAGCCTGCATTAAGCATGGGGAGCCTGCATTAAGCATGAGGAGCCTGCATTAAGCATGGAGAGCCTGCATTAAGCATGGGGAGCCTGCATTAAGTATGGAGCCTGCATTAAGCATGGGGAGCCTGCATTAAGCATGGAGAGCCTGCATTAAGCACGGGGAGCCTGCATTAAGCATGGGGAGCCTGCATTAAGCATGGAGCCTGCACTAAGCATGGAGCCTGCATTAAGCATGGGGAGCCTGCACTAAGCATGGAGCCTGCATTAAGCATGGGGAGCCTGCATTAAGCATGGGGAGCCTGCATTAAGCATGGGGAGCCTGCATTAAGCATGGGGAGCCTGCATTAAGCATGGAGCCTGCATTAAGCATGGGGAGCCTGCATTAAGCATGGAGCCTGCATTAAGCATGGAGCCTGCATTAAGCATGGAGCCTGCATTAAGCATGGAGCCTGCATTAAGCCTGGGGAGCCTGCATTAAGCATGGGGAGCCTGCACTAAGCATGGAGCCTGCATTAAGCATGGAGCCTGCATTAAGCCTGGGGAGCCTGCATTAAGCATGGAGCCTGCATTAAGCATGGAGCCTGCATTAAGCACGGGGAGCCTGCATTAAGCATGGGGAGCCTGCATTAAGCATGGAGCCTGCATTAAGCATGGGGAGCCTGCATTAAGCATGGGGAGCCTGCATTAAGTATGGAGCCTGCATTAAGCATGGGGAGCCTGCATTAAGCATGGAGAGCCTGCATTAAGCACGGGGAGCCTGCATTAAGCATGGGGAGCCTGCATTAAGCATGGGGAGCCTGCATTAAGCACGGGGAGCCTGCATTAAGCATGGGGAGCCTGCATTAAGCATGGAGCCTGCATTAAGCATGGGGAGCCTGCATTAAGCATGGGGAGCCTGCATTAAGCATGGAGTCTGCACTAAGCATGGGGAGCCTGCATTAAGCATGGGGAGCCTGCATTAAGCATGGAGCCTGCATTAAGCATGGGGAGCCTGCATTAAGTATGGGGAGCCTGCATTAAGCATGGAGCCTGCATTAAGCATGAGGAGCCTGCATTAAGCATGGAGAGCCTGCATTAAGTATGGAGCCTGCATTAAGCATGGGGAGCCTGCATTAAGCATGGAGCCTGCATTAAGCATGGAGCCTGCACTAAGCATGGAGCCAGCATTAAGCATGGGGAGCCTGCATTAAGCATGGAGCCTGCATTAAGCATGGGGAGCCTGCATTAAGTATGGGGAGCCTGCATTAAGCATGGAGCCTGCATTAAGCATGAGGAGCCTGCATTAAGCATGGAGAGCCTGCATTAAGCATGGAGCCTGCATTAAGCATGGAGCCTGCATTAAGCATGGGGAGCCTGCATTAAGCATGGAGCCTGCATTAAGGATGGGGAGCCTGCATTAAGCATGGAGCCTGCATTAAGCATGGAGCCTGCATTAAGTATGGGGAGCCTGCATTAAGTATGGAGCCTGCATTAAGCATGGAGCCTGCATTAAGCATGGGGAGCCTGCATTAAGCATGGAGCCTGCATTAAGCATGGGGAGCCTGCATTAAGTATGGGGAGCCTGCATTAAGAATGGAGCCTGCATTAAGCATGGGGAGCCCGCATTAAGCATGGAGCCTGCATTAAGCATGGAGCCTGCATTAAGTATGGGGAGCCTGCATTAAGCATGGAGCCTGCATTAAGCATGGGGAGCCTGCATTAAGCATGGAGCCTGCATTAAGCATGGGGAGCCTGCATTAAGCATGGGGAGCCTGCATTAAGCATGAGGAGCCTGCATTAAGCATGGAGAGCCTGCATTAAGCATGGGGAGCCTGCATTAAGTATGGAGCCTGCATTAAGCATGGGGAGCCTGCATTAAGCATGGAGAGCCTGCATTAAGCACGGGGAGCCTGCATTAAGCATGGGGAGCCTGCATTAAGCATGGAGCCTGCACTAAGCATGGAGCCTGCATTAAGCATGGGGAGCCTGCACTAAGCATGGAGCCTGCATTAAGCATGGGGAGCCTGCATTAAGCATGGGGAGCCTGCATTAAGCATGGGGAGCCTGCATTAAGCATGGGGAGCCTGCATTAAGCATGGAGCCTGCATTAAGCATGGGGAGCCTGCATTAAGCATGGAGCCTGCATTAAGCATGGAGCCTGCATTAAGCATGGAGCCTGCATTAAGCATGGAGCCTGCATTAAGCCTGGGGAGCCTGCATTAAGCATGGGGAGCCTGCACTAAGCATGGAGCCTGCATTAAGCATGGAGCCTGCATTAAGCCTGGGGAGCCTGCATTAAGCATGGAGCCTGCATTAAGCATGGAGCCTGCATTAAGCACGGGGAGCCTGCATTAAGCATGGGGAGCCTGCATTAAGCATGGAGCCTGCATTAAGCATGGGGAGCCTGCATTAAGCATGGGGAGCCTGCATTAAGTATGGAGCCTGCATTAAGCATGGGGAGCCTGCATTAAGCATGGAGAGCCTGCATTAAGCACGGGGAGCCTGCATTAAGCATGGGGAGCCTGCATTAAGCATGGGGAGCCTGCATTAAGCACGGGGAGCCTGCATTAAGCATGGGGAGCCTGCATTAAGCATGGAGCCTGCATTAAGCATGGGGAGCCTGCATTAAGCATGGGGAGCCTGCATTAAGCATGGAGTCTGCACTAAGCATGGGGAGCCTGCATTAAGCATGGGGAGCCTGCATTAAGCATGGAGCCTGCATTAAGCATGGGGAGCCTGCATTAAGTATGGGGAGCCTGCATTAAGCATGGAGCCTGCATTAAGCATGAGGAGCCTGCATTAAGCATGGAGAGCCTGCATTAAGTATGGAGCCTGCATTAAGCATGGGGAGCCTGCATTAAGCATGGAGCCTGCATTAAGCATGGAGCCTGCACTAAGCATGGAGCCAGCATTAAGCATGGGGAGCCTGCATTAAGCATGGAGCCTGCATTAAGCATGGGGAGCCTGCATTAAGTATGGGGAGCCTGCATTAAGCATGGAGCCTGCATTAAGCATGAGGAGCCTGCATTAAGCATGGAGAGCCTGCATTAAGCATGGAGCCTGCATTAAGCATGGAGCCTGCATTAAGCATGGGGAGCCTGCATTAAGCATGGAGCCTGCATTAAGGATGGGGAGCCTGCATTAAGCATGGAGCCTGCATTAAGCATGGAGCCTGCATTAAGTATGGGGAGCCTGCATTAAGTATGGAGCCTGCATTAAGCATGGAGCCTGCATTAAGCATGGGGAGCCTGCATTAAGCATGGAGCCTGCATTAAGCATGGAGAGCCTGCATTAAGCACGGGGAGCCTGCATTAAGCATGGGGAGCCTGCATTAAGCATGGAGCCTGCATTAAGCATGGAGAGCCTGCATTAAGCATGGGGAGCCTGCATTAAGCATGGAGCCTGCATTAAGCATGGAGCCTGCATTAAGTATGGAGCCTGCATTAAGTATGGAGCCTGCATTAAGCACGGGGAGCCTGCATTAAGCACGGGGAGCCTGCATTAAGCATGGAGCCTGCATTAAGCATGGAGCCTGCATTAAGCATGGAGCCTGCATTAAGCATGGGGAGCCTGCATTAAGCATGGAGCCTGTATTAAGCATGGGGAGCCTGCATTAAGTATGGAGCCTGCATTAAGCATGGAGCCTGCATTAAGCATGGGGAGCCTGTATTAAGCATGGAGCCTGCATTAAGCATGGAGCCTGCATTAAGCATGGAGCCTGCATTAAGCATGGGGAGCCTGCATTAAGCATGGAGCCTGTATTAAGCATGGGGAGCCTGCATTAAGTATGGAGCCTGCATTAAGCATGGAGCCTGCATTAAGTATGGAGCCTGCATTAAGCACGGGGAGCCTGCATTAAGCATGGAGCCTGCATTAAGCATGGAGCCTGCATTAAGTATGGAGCCTGCATTAAGTATGGAGCCTGCATTAAGCACGGGGAGCCTGCATTAAGCATGGAGCCTGCATTAAGCATGGAGCCTGCATTAAGCATGGGGAGCCTGCATTAAGCATGGGGAGCCTGCATTAAGCATGGAGCCTGTATTAAGCATGGAGCCTGCATTAAGCATGGGGAGCCTGCATTAAGCATGGGGAGCTGAGCAGCACTTTGTCTTGCTGCCCGGGGCTCCCCGTGATGCAGACTCTGCTCTGCTTCCCGGGGTGGGGGCGGGGCTACACCGCTGTGCCGGTTAGCTCCGCCCCCTCCCTGGAGCCACCTTTTCAGGCAAAGGTGGGGGGGGGGGTGCCTATAGGACTATAGGGGGGGGGTGAAGAGACAGACAGAACAGGGGTTAGGGGGGAGAGACAGAACAGGGGGAGGGGAGAGAGAGACAGACAGAACAGGGGGAGGGGAGAGAGACAGAACAGGGGCAGGGGGGAGAGACAGAACAGGGGTTAGGGGGGAGAGAGACCAACAGAACAGGGGTTAGGGGGGAGAGACAGAACAGGGGCAGGGGGGAGAGACAGAACAGGGGTTAGGGGGGAGAGAGACCGACAGAACAGAGGTTAGGGGGGAGAGAGACAGACAGAACAGGGGTTAGGGGGGAGAGACAGAACAGGGGGAGGGGAGAGAGAGACAGAACAGGGGGAGGGGGAGAGAGAGAACAGGGGGAGGGGGAGAGAGAACTGGGGGAGGGAGAGAGACAGAACAGGGGACAGGGGAGAGAGACAGAACAGGGGACGGGGGAGAGAGACAGAACAGGGGACGGGGGGAGAGAGACAGAACAGGGGACGGGGGGAGAGAGACAGAACAGGGGACGGGGGGAGAGAGACAGAACAGGGGACGGGGGAGAGAGACAGAACAGGGGACGGGGGGAGAGAGACAGAACAGGGGACGGGGGAGAGAGAGACAGACATGGCAAGGAAGAGGAAAGGGACAAACATGGGAAGGGAGAGAGACACAAACATAGGGGGGTGAAAGAGACGGGGGGGGGGGCGCCACGGGGGAAGCCCGCACAGGGCGCTGGAACACTTAAGGCCGACCCTGTTTATCTGTGTCAGACTTAGCTGCTTCCCCCGGGCCCTGTATGTGTGAGTGGAAGTGGGGGAGAGACAGAAGTTTCAGAGGTAGCAGTGGTAAGGGGCAGGGGCTGATTTGGCCTGTGGACTCCCCCAGGGGACACACTGATGGGGTATCCAGGGAGTGTAGTCCCACATATATGTAGATGAGGAAGGTGATCTGTGTCTCTTATACCGGCCAGTGGTCTTAGAGCCAGATCTAAGGATAGGTTTGGCGGGGGCTTCTGCCAGAACCAACCAAGGAAACATTTCATTTCTTTGTGTTTTTCACGTTCTAATTGGTCCGCAGAACAATCAGCACAGAAGCTTCCGTCTGCATCCATCTGGCAAGGGGACCATACAGGCAGAACAGGATACGTGTTTGGTTTTACACATAGCTTCTTTGGCATGGGAGTCACTGATTTTTCTTTATCTGGAGAAGCAGGACTAGACATCTGCATAATCCCAAAAAAAATAGAGGTAAGCCAAGAATAAAAAGAAATGATTCTTACCTTAACTATACCTCTGAGTCGTGTGGGGGCTCGGTGACAGGATATACTCCTTCCTAACAAGCATCTAATGCTGTCACAAGGAGTTGCACAGCTTTTTCAGCTCAAATTTGGCGCTTTTTTTGTGAGATACGTTCTGCGCATGCTCAGCAGCGCGAGCGGATCTCAGGTGGAACGCAACGTCACCCGGGCGTTCGTTCCACCGCTGTGTGCAGGCTCCAGCCTGCTGAAAGCATCCAACATCACCCGGATGCCTCTAAAGCCGGCACAAGGGCTTTAGCTCTGTAACCCCGAAGAGGGTAAGAGCTGGATCTCTCCGCTTACCTCCCGGGCAGCAATACTGATGGAGGTCCCCCAGGCAACAACCCGTGTGGGTAAACTTGTCCGTCCCTGTGAAGGGACAAGAAGGAACTGGGGAATATCAGGTAACAGGGGCTGCTATAGGAGGCTTTGGGGACGAGCTAACAATCTATCCTATAGGTACCTTGTCCAAGAGGAAGTAAACCCACATGTAGTACTGCCAATATACGATAGAAAAAATGTGTTCAGTAACGGGCCCTGAAATTCCTGGTGGCGGCCCTGTCCTAGAGTCACACCTTCCAGCCCCCCAAACTCCCCCGCTCTGGATATGATTTATCAAGCAAGGGGATAACAATACAAGAATGGATTACAAAAAGAGAGAGATGCAATGGATCTGGTAACTGAAGCAAGCCACGACACAGGACAATGCTATGCATCCAATTACTTCATCACTGTGCCCAGTGCACAAAGGTCCATAAAGACATGGCTGGATGAGTTTGGAAGAACATGACTGGCCGCACAGAGATCGGACCTCAACCCCATCCAACATCTTGGGAGCCAAACCTTCTCCTCCAACAGTGTCTGACCTCTCAAACGATCTACTAGATGAATGGGCAACATCTTGTGATATTAATTTCTTCCCAGAAGCTCCAAAAGGGTGGTCAGGTGGGGTAACTAGATATTAATTTCTATGCCATGTCCTCAAAGTCCATGATGGTGTAATGGTCAGGGGTCCTAAGTACTCTACCAGTCAAACACACAGCAAGCACTTACACATTCTGACACACACACACACACAGCAAGCACTTACACATTCTGACACACACACACACACAGCAAGCACTTACACATTCTGACACACACACACACACACACAGCAAGCACTTACACATTCTGACACACACACACACACAGCAAGCACTTACACATTCTGACACACACACACACACACACAGCAAGCACTTACACATTCTGACACACACACACAGCAAGCACTTACACATCCTGACACTCACACACAGCAAGCACTTACACATTCTGACACTCACACACAGCAAGCACTTACACATTCTGACACACACACACACACAGCAAGCACTTACACATTCTGACACACACACACAGCAAGCACTTACACATTCTGACACACACACACACACACAGCAAGCACTTACACATTCTGACACACACACACACACACACACACACACACACACACACAGCAAGCACTTACACATTCTGACACTCACACACAGCAAGCACTTACACATTCTGACACACACACACACACAGCAAGCACTTACACATTCTGACACACACACACAGCAAGCACTTACACATTCTGACACACACACACACACACACACAGCAAGCACTTACACATTCTGACACACACACACAGCAAGCACTTACACATCCTGACACTCACACACAGCAAGCACTTACACATTCTGACACTCACACACACACACACAGCAAGCACTTACACATTCTGACACACACACACAGCAAGCACTTACACATTCTGACACACACACACACACACAGCAAGCACTTACACATTCTGACACACACACACACACACAGCAAGCACTTACACATTCTGACACACACACACACACACACAGCAAGCACTTACACATTCTGACACACACACACACACACAGCAAGCACTTACACATTCTGACACACATACACACACAGCAAGCACTTACACATTCTGACACACACACACACACACACACACAGCAAGCACTTACACATTCTGACACACACACACACACAGCAAGCACTTACACATTCTGACACACACACACAGCAAGCACTTACACATTCTGACACACATACACACACAGCAAGCACTTACACATTCTGACACACACACACACACACACACACAGCAAGCACTTACACATTCTGACACACACACACACACACACAGCAAGCACTTACACATTCTGACACACACACACACACACACACACACACACACAGCAAGCACTTACACATTCTGACACACACACACACACACACACACAGCAAGCACTTACACATTCTGACACACACACACACACACACAGCAAGCACTTACACATTCTGACACACATACACACACAGCAAGCACTTACACATTCTGACACACACACACACACACACACACAGCAAGCACTTACACATTCTGACACACACACACACACAGCAAGCACTTACACATTCTGACACACACACACAGCAAGCACTTACACATTCTGACACACATACACACACAGCAAGCACTTACACATTCTGACACACACACACACACACACAGCAAGCACTTACACATTCTGACACACACACACACACACACAGCAAGCACTTACACATTCTGACACTCACACACACACACACAGCAAGCACTTACACATTCTGACACACACACACAGCAAGCACTTACACATTCTGACACACACACACAGCAAGCACTTACACATTCTGACACACACACACACACACACACACAGCAAGCACTTACACATTCTGACACTCACACACTTTATTGCAAATTTGCACAAAGCACCAATCTCCAGTCACTGACAGGGACATGCACACGGGCCGGTACCGACAGGGACACCCACACGGGCCGGCCGGTACCGACAGGGACATACACACGGGCCGGCCGTACTGACAGGGACACACACACGGGCCGGCCGGTACTGACAGGGACACGCACACAGGCCGGCCGGTACTGACAGGGACACACGGGCCGGTACTGACAGGGACACACGGGCCGGCCGGCAGATGGCGCCCGCTCGGTATATAGGGTGTATACAAGGTGAATGACAGAAGGAGGGCGTGGCTAAGCGGGTGAAGGCGTGCCAGAGAGGCGGTGGGCGTGTCCTACTGGCGGGTGTCTGTGTAGAAGGTCACGTGTTATTTGTAAGGCGCTCCATACGTTGGAAGGCGTGGCAGTGCGTTTAGGGGCGTGGCACAGCTGTCAGGGGGCGTGTCTGGATTGTCTGTCAGAATCTCCCAAAAGCCTTTGCGCATTCTGTGGAGCTGCGGAAGGGACGAGTGTGCCCGGTGCACGAGGGCCATGGCCAGGCCGGGGGTACGTCACGCTGACGTCACAGGGTCTGACTGGGGGCCACAGTGTATGGGACTGACTGGGGGCCACAGTGTATGGGACTGACTGGGGGCCACAGTGTATGTGACTGACTGGGGGCCACAGTGTATGGGACTGACTGGGAGACACAGTGTATGGGACTGGGAGACACAGTGTATGGGACTGACTGGGAGACGCAGTGTATGTGACTGGGAGACACAGTGTATGGGACTGACTGGGAGACACAGTGTATGTGACTGGGAGACACAGTGTATGGGACTGGGAGACACAGTGTATGTGACTGACTGGGAGACACAGTGTATGTGACTGGGAGACACAGTGTATGTGACTGGGAGACACAGTGTATGGGACTGACTGGGAGACACAGTGTATGTGACTGGGAGACACAGTGTATGGGACTGGGAGACACAGTGTATGTGACTGACTGGGAGACACAGTGTATGTGACTGGGAGACACAGTGTATGTGACTGGGAGACACAGTGTATGTGACTGACTGGGAGACACAGTGAATGGGACTGACTGGGAGACACAGTGTATGTGACTGGGAGACACAGTGTATGGGACTGACTGGGAGACACAGTGAATGTGACTGACTGGGAGACACAGTGTATGTGACTGGGAGACACAGTGTATGGGACTGACTGGGAGACACAGTGTATGGGACTGGGAGACACAGTGTATGTGACTGGGAGACACAGTGTATGTGACTGACTGGGGGCCACAGTGTATGGGACTGACTGGGAGACACAGTGTATGGGACTGGGAGACACAGTGTATGTGACTGACTGGGAGACACAGTGTATGTGACTGACTGGGAGACACAGTGTATGTGACTGACTGGGAGACACAGTGTATGTGACTGACTGGGAGACACAGTGTATGTGACTGGGAGACACAGTGTATGGGACTGGGAGACACAGTGTATGTGTCTGACTGGGAGACACAGTGTATGGGACTGACTGGGAGACACAGTGTATGTGACTGACTGGGAGACACAGTGTATGTGACTGACTGGGAGACACAGTGTATGTGACTGACTGGGAGACACAGTGTATGTGACTGACTGGGAGACACAGTGTATGTGACTGACTGGGAGACACAGTGTATGTGACTGACTGGGAGACACAGTGTATGTGACTGACTGGGAGACACAGTGTATGTGACTGACTGGGAGACACAGTGTATGTGACTGACTGGGAGACACAGTGTATGTGACTGACTGGGAGACACAGTGTATGTGACTGACTGGGAGACACAGTGTATGTGACTGACTGGGAGACACAGTGTATGTGACTGACTGGGAGACACAGTGTATGTGACTGGGAGACGCAGTGTATGTGACTGGGAGACGCAGTGTATGTGACTGGGAGACGCAGTGTATGTGACTGGGAGACGCAGTGTATGTGACTGATTGGGAGACGCAGTGTATGTGACTGATTGGGAGACGCAGTGTATGTGACTGATTGGGAGACACAGTGTATGTGACTGGGAGACACAGTGTATGTGACTGGGAGACACAGTGTATGTGACTGGGAGACACAGTGTATGTGACTGGGAGACACAGTGTATGTGACTGATTGGGAGACGCAGTGTATGTGACTGATTGGGAGACGCAGTGTATGTGACTGGGAGACGCAGTGTATGTGACTGGGAGACGCAGTGTATGTGACTGGGAGACGCAGTGTATGTGACTGGGAGACGCAGTGTATGGGACTGGGAGACGCAGTGTATGGGACTGGGAGACGCAGTGTATGGGACTGGGAGACGCAGTGTATGGGACTGGGAGACGCAGTGTATGGGACTGGGAGACGCAGTGTATGGGACTGGGAGACGCAGTGTATGGGACTGGGAGACGCAGTGTATGTGACTGATTGGGAGACGCAGTGTATGTGACTGATTGGGAGACACAGTGTATGTGACTGGGAGACACAGTGTATGTGACTGGGAGACACAGTGTATGTGACTGATTGGGAGACGCAGTGTATGTGACTGATTGGGAGACGCAGTGTATGTGACTGGGAGACGCAGTGTATGTGACTGGGAGACGCAGTGTATGTGACTGGGAGACGCAGTGTATGTGACTGGGAGACGCAGTGTATGGGACTGGGAGACGCAGTGTATGGGACTGGGAGACGCAGTGTATGGGACTGGGAGACGCAGTGTATGGGACTGGGAGACGCAGTGTATGGGACTGGGAGACGCAGTGTATGGGACTGGGAGACGCAGTGTATGGGACTGACTGGGAGACGCAGTGTATGGGACTGACTGGGAGACGCAGTGTATGGGACTGACTGGGAGACGCAGTGTATGGGACTGGGAGACGCAGTGTATGGGACTGGGAGACGCAGTGTATGGGACTGACTGGGAGACGCAGTGTATGGGACTGGGAGACGCAGTGTATGGGACTGGGAGACGCAGTGTATGTGACTGGGAGACGCAGTGTATGGGACTGACTGGGAGACGCAGTGTATGTGACTGGGAGACACAGTGTATGGGACTGACTGGGAGACGCAGTGTATGTGACTGACTGGGAGACGCAGTGTATGGGACTGGGAGACGCAGTGTATGGGACTGACTGGGAGACGCAGTGTATGGGACTGACTGGGAGACGCAGTGTATGGGACTGGGAGACGCAGTGTATGTGACTGGGAGACGCAGTGTATGGGACTGACTGGGAGACGCAGTGTATGGGACTGGGAGACGCAGTGTATGGGACTGGGAGACGCAGTGTATGTGACTGGGAGACGCAGTGTATGGGACTGACTGGGAGACGCAGTGTATGTGACTGGGAGACACAGTGTATGGGACTGACTGGGAGACGCAGTGTATGTGACTGGGAGACGCAGTGTATGTGACTGGGAGACGCAGTGTATGTGACTGGGAGACACAGTGTATGTGACTGGGAGACACAGTGTATGTGACTGGGAGACACAGTGTATGTGACTGGGAGACACAGTGTATGTGACTGGGAGACACAGTGTATGTGACTGGGAGACACAGTGTATGTGACTTACTGGGAGACACAGTGTATGTGACTTACTGGGAGACGCAGTGTATGTGACTTACTGGGAGACGCAGTGTATGTGACTTACTGGGAGACGCAGTGTATGTGACTGGGCGCCTTACAAATAACACGTGACCTTCTACACAGACACCCGCCAGTAGGACACGCCCACCGCCTCTCTGGCACGCCTTCACCCGCTTAGCCACGCCCTCTCACTGTCATTCACCTTGTATACACCCTATATACCGAGCGGGCGCCATCTGCCGGCCGGCCCGTGTGTCCCTGTCAGTACCGGCCCGTGTGTCCCTGTCAGTACCGGCCGGCCCGTTTGTGTGTCCCTGTCAGTACCGGCCCGTGTGTCCCTGTCAGTACCGGCCGGCCCGTTTGTGTGTCCCTGTCAGTACCGGCCCGTGTGTCCCTGTCAGGGAGACACAGTGTATGTTACTGACTGGGAGACACAGTGTATGTGACTGACTGGGGGCCACAGTGTATGTGACTGACTGGGAGACACAGTGTATGTGACTGGGGGCCACAGTGTATGTGACTGACTGGGGGCCACAGTGTATGTGACTGACTGGGAGACACAGTGTATGTGACTGACTGGGAGACACAGTGTATGGGACTGACTGGGAGACACAGTGTATGGGACTGACTGGGAGACACAGTGTATGTGACTGACTGGGAGACACAGTGTATGTGACTGACTGGGAGACACAGTGTATGTTACTGACTGGGAGACACAGTGTATGTGACTGACTGGGGGCCACAGTGTATGTGACTGACTGGGAGACACAGTGTATGTGACTGACTGGGAGACACAGTGTATGGGACTGACTGGGAGACACAGTGTATGGGACTGACTGGGAGACACAGTGTATGGGACTGACTGGGAGACACAGTGTATGGGACTGACTGGGAGACACAGTGTATGGGACTGACTGGGAGACACAGTGTATGTGACTGACTGGGAGACACAGTGTATGTGACTGACTGGGAGACACAGTGTATGGGACTGACTGGGAGACACAGTGTATGGGACTGACTGGGAGACACAGTGTATGGGACTGACTGGGAGACACAGTGTATGGGACTGACTGGGAGACACAGTGTATGTGACTGGGAGACACAGTGTATGTGACTGGGAGACACAGTGTATGTGACTGGGAGACACAGTGTATGTGACTGGGAGACACAGTGTATGTGACTGACTGGGAGACACAGTGTATGTGACTGACTGGGGGCCACAGTGTATGTGACTGACTGGGGGCCACAGTGTATGTGACTGACTGGGAGACACAGTGTATGTGACTGACTGGGGGCCACAGTGTATGTGACTGACTGGGAGACACAGTGTATGGGACTGACTGGGAGACACAGTGTATGGGACTGACTGGGAGACACAGTGTATGGGACTGACTGGGAGACACAGTGTATGTGACTGACTGGGAGACACAGTGTATGTGACTGACTGGGGGCCACAGTGTATGTGACTGACTGGGAGACACAGTGTATGTGACTGACTGGGAGACACAGTGTATGTGACTGGGAGACACAGTGTATGTGACTGACTGGGAGACAGTGTATGGGACTGACTGGGAGACACAGTGTATGGGACTGACTGGGAGACACAGTGTATGGGACTGACTGGGAGACACAGTGTATGTGACTGGGAGACACAGTGTATGTGACTGGGAGACACAGTGTATGTGACTGGGAGACACAGTGTATGTGACTGGGAGACACAGTGTATGGGACTGACTGGGAGACGCAGTGTATGGGACTGATTGGGAGACGCAGTGTATGGGACTGATTGGGAGACGCAGTGTATGGGACTGATTGGGAGACGCAGTGTATGTGACTGATTGGGAGACGCAGTGTATGTGACTGATTGGGAGACGCAGTGTATGTGACTGATTGGGAGACACAGTGTATGTGACTGGGAGACACAGTGTATGTGACTGGGAGACACAGTGTATGTGACTGGGAGACACAGTGTATGTGACTGATTGGGAGACGCAGTGTATGTGACTGACTGGGAGACGCATTGTGTGTGACTGACTGACTGGGAGACGCATTGTGTGTGACTGACTGGGAGACGCATTGTGTGTGACTGACTGACTGGGAGACGCATTGTGTGTGACTGACTGACTGGGAGACGCAGTGTGTGTGACTGATTGGGAGACGCAGTGTGTGTGACTGATTGGGAGACGCAGTGTATGTGACTGACTCGGAGACGCAGTGTGTGTGACTGACTGGGAGACGCAGTGTATGGGACTGACTGACTGGGAGACGCGGGGTATGTGTCTGACTGGGAGACGCAGTGTATGTGACTGACTGGGAGACGCAGTGTATGTGACTGACTGGGAGACGCAGTGTATGTGACTGACTGGGAGACGCAGTGTATGTGACTGACTGACTGACTGGGAGACGTGGGGTATGTGACTGGGAGACGCAGTGTATGTGACTGACTGACTGACTGGGAGACGCAGTGTATGTGACTGACTGACTGACTGGGAGACGCAGTGTATGTGACTGACTGGGAGACGCAGTGTATGTGACTGACTGACTGACTGGGAGACGCAGTGTATGTGACTGACTGGGAGACGCAGTGTATGTGACTGACTGACTGGGAGACGCAGTGTATGTGACTGACTGACTGGGAGACGCAGTGTATGTGACTGACTGACTGGGAGACGCAGTGTATGTGACTGACTGGGAGGCGCAGTGTATGTGACTGACTGACTGACTGGGAGACGCAGTGTATGTGACTGACTGACTGGGAGACGCAGTGTATGTGACTGACTGGGAGACGTGGGGTATGTGACTGACTGACTGGGAGACGTGGGGTATGTGACTGACTGGGAGACGCAGTGTATGTGACTGACTGGGAGACGCAGTGTATGTGACTGACTGGGAGACGCAGTTTATGTGACTGACTGGGAGACGCAGTTTATGTGACTGACTGGGAGACGCAGTGTATGGGACTGACTGGGGGCCACAGTGTATGTGACTGACTGGTAGACGTGGGGTATGTGACTGACTGACCGACTGGGAGACGTGGCGTAACCGTGGGAGGGGCAGGTAATTTCAGCCCCGCCCCATCTTACCATTCCTTCCATTTCCAGGTGACGTTTGATGATGTCGCTGTTTATTTCTCGGAGGACGAGTGGGAATATTTACAGGAATGGCAACGGGAGGTTTATAAGGAAGTCATGAGGGAGAACTTCCAGCTAGTGACGTCAGTGGGTGAGAAAACCCCACGGAAATCTTTAACTTCCCATAGCTCCCTTCTGTCGCCCTGCAGTGGGAGGGGCAGACTCCATGTAACAAAGCTCCCTTCTGTCTGTGTCACCCTGCAGTGGGAGGGGCAGACTCCATGTAACACAGCTCCTTCTGTCTGTCTTAGCCTGCAGTGGGAGGGGCAGACTCCATGTAACAAAGCTCCCTTCTGTCTGTGTCACCCTGCAGTGGGAGGGGCAGACACTGTGTCCCATAGCTCCCTTCTGTCTGTGTCACCCTGCAGTGGGAGGGGCAGACTCCATGTAACATAGCTCCCTTCTGTCTGTGTCACCCTGCAGTGGGAGGGGCAGACTCCATGTAACAAAGCTCCCTTCTGTCTGTGTCACCCTGCAGTGGGAGGGGCAGACTCCATGTAACACAGCTCCCTTCTGTCTGTCTTACCCTGCAGTGGGAGGGGCAGACTCCATGTAACAAAGCTCCCTTCTGTCTGTGTCACCCTGCAGTGGGAGGGGCAGACTCCATGTAACACAGCTCCCTTCTGTCTGTCTTACCCTGCAGTGGGAGGGGCAGACTCCATGTAACAAAGCTCCCTTCTGTCTGTGTCACCCTGCAGTGGGAGGGGCAGACTCCATGTAACACAGCTCCCTTCTGTCTGTCTTACCCTGCAGTGGGAGGGGCAGACTCCATGTAACAAAGCTCCCTTCTGTCTGTGTCACCCTCCAGTGGGAGGGGCAGACTCCATGTAACACCGCTCCCTTCTGTCTGTCTTACCCTGCAGTGGGAGGGGCAGACTCCATGTAACATAGCTCCCTTCTGTCTGTGTTACCCTGCAGTGGGAGGGGCAGACTCCATGTAACACCGCTCCCTTCTGTCTGTCTTACCCTGCAGTGGGAGGGACAGACTCCATGTAACACAGCTCCCTTCTGTCTGTCTTACCCTGCAGTGGGAGGGGCAGACTCCATGTAACACAGCTCCCTTCTGTCGCCCTGCAGTGGGAGGGGCAGACTCCATGTAACAAAGCTCCCTTCTGTCTGTGTCACCCTGCAGTGGGAGGGGCAGACTCCATGTAACACTGCTCCCTTCTGTCTGTCTTACCCTGCAGTGGGAGGGGCAGACTCCATGTAACAAAGCTCCCTCCTGTCTGTGTCACCCTGCAGTGGGAGGGGCAGACTCCATGTAACACAGCTCCCTTCTGTCTGTCTTACCCTGCAGTGGGAGGGGCAGACTCCATGTAACACAGCTCCCTTCTGTCGCCCTGCAGTGGGAGGGGCAGACTCCATGTAACAAAGCTCCCTTCTGTCTGTGTCGCCCTGCAGTGGGAGGGGCAGACTCCATGTAACACAGCTCCCTTCTGTCTGTCTTACCCTGCAGTGGGAGGGGCAGACTCCATGTAACAAAGCTCCCTTCTGTCTGTGTCACCCTGCAGTGGGAGGGGCAGACTCCATGTAACAAAGCTCCCTTCTGTCTGTGTCACCCTGCAGTGGGAGGGGCAGACTCCATGTAACACAGCTCCCTTCTGTCTGTGTCACCCTGCAGTGGGAGGGGCAGACTCCATGTAACATAGCTCCCTTCTGTCTGTGTCTCCCTGCAGTGGGAGGGGCAGACTCCATGTAACAAAGCTCCCTTCTGTCTGTGTCACCCTGCAGTGGGAGGGGCAGACTCCATGTAACACAGCTCCCTTCTGTCGCCCTGCAGTGGGAGGGGCAGACTCCATGTAACAAAGCTCCCTTCTGTCTGTGTCACCCTGCAGTGGGAGGGGCAGACTCCATGTAACACAGCTCCCTTCTGTCTGTCTTACCCTGCAGTGGGAGGGGCAGACTCCATGTAACAAAGCTCCCTTCTGTCTGTGTCACCCTGCAGTGGGAGGGGCAGACTCCATGTAACACCGCTCCCTTCTGTCTGTCTTACCCTGCAGTGGGAGGGGCAGACTCCATGTAACATAGCTCCCTTCTGTCTGTGTTACCCTGCAGTGGGAGGGGCAGACTCCATGTAACACCGCTCCCTTCTGTCTGTCTTACCCTGCAGTGGGAGGGACAGACTCCATGTAACACAGCTCCCTTCTGTCTGTCTTACCCTGCAGTGGGAGGGGCAGACTCCATGTAACACAGCTCCCTTCTGTCGCCCTGCAGTGGGAGGGGCAGACTCCATGTAACAAAGCTCCCTTCTGTCTGTGTCACCCTGCAGTGGGAGGGGCAGACTCCATGTAACACTGCTCCCTTCTGTCTGTCTTACCCTGCAGTGGGAGGGGCAGACTCCATGTAACAAAGCTCCCTTCTGTCTGTGTCACCCTGCAGTGGGAGGGGCAGACTCCATGTAACAAAGCTCCCTTCTGTCTGTGTCACCCTGCAGTGGGAGGGGCAGACACTGTGTCCCATAGCTCCCTTCTGTCTGTGTCACCCTGCAGTGGGAGGGGCAGACTCCATGTAACATAGCTCCCTTCTGTCTGTGTCACCCTGCAGTGGGAGGGGCAGACTCCATGTAACAAAGCTCCCTTCTGTCTGTGTCACCCTGCAGTGGGAGGGGCAGACTCCATGTAACACAGCTCCCTTCTGTGTCTTACCCTGCAGTGGGAGGGGCAGACTCCATGTAACAAAGCTCCCTTCTGTCTGTGTCACCCTGCAGTGGGAGGGGCAGACTCCATGTAACACAGCTCCCTTCTGTCTGTCTTACCCTGCAGTGGGAGGGGCAGACTCCATGTAACAAAGCTCCCTTCTGTCTGTGTCACCCTGCAGTGGGAGGGGCAGACTCCATGTAACACAGCTCCCTTCTGTCTGTCTTACCCTGCAGTGGGAGGGGCAGACTCCATGTAACAAAGCTCCCTTCTGTCTGTGTCACCCTGCAGTGGGAGGGGCAGACTCCATGTAACACCGCTCCCTTCTGTCTGTCTTACCCTGCAGTGGGAGGGGCAGACTCCATGTAACATAGCTCCCTTCTGTCTGTGTTACCCTGCAGTGGGAGGGGCAGACTCCATGTAACACCGCTCCCTTCTGTCTGTCTTACCCTGCAGTGGGAGGGACAGACTCCATGTAACACAGCTCCCTTCTGTCTGTCTTACCCTGCAGTGGGAGGGGCAGACTCCATGTAACACAGCTCCCTTCTGTCGCCCTGCAGTGGGAGGGGCAGACTCCATGTAACACCGCTCCCTTCTGTCTGTCTTACCCTGCAGTGGGAGGGACAGACTCCATGTAACACCGCTCCCTTCTGTCTGTCTTACCCTGCAGTGGGAGGGGCAGACTCCATGTAACATAGCTCCCTTCTGTCTGTGTTACCCTGCAGTGGGAGGGGCAGACTCCATGTAACACAGCTCCCTTCTGTCTGTCTTGCCCTGCAGTGGGAGGGGCAGACTCCATGTAACACAGCTCCCTTCTGTCTGTGTCACCCTGCAGTGGGAGGGGCAGACTCCATGTAACATAGCTCCCTTCTGTCTGTGTCACCCTGCAGTGGGAGGGGCAGACTCCATGTAACATAGCTCCCTTCTGTCTGTGTCACCCTGCAGTGGGAGGGGCAGACTCCATGTAACACGGCTCCCTTCTGTCTGTCTTACCCTGCAGTTGCAGGGGCAGACTCCATGTAACATAGCTCCCTTCTGTCTGTGTCACCCTGCAGTGGGAGGGGCAGACTCCATATAACATAGCTCCCTTCTGTCTGTGTCACCCTGCAGTGGGAGGGGCAGACTCCATGTAACACAGCTCCCTTCTGTCTGTCTTACCCTGCAGTGGGAGGGGCAGACTCCATGTAACACCACTCCCTTCTGTCACCCTGCAGTGGGAGGGGCAGACTCCATATAACATAGCTCCCTTCTGTCTGTGTCACCCTGCAGTGGGAGGGGCAGACTCCATGTAACATAGCTCCCTTCTGTCTGTGTCACCCTGCAGTGGGAGGGGCAGACTCCATGTAACACAGCTCCCTTCTGTCTGTCTTACCCTGCAGTGGGAGGGGCAGACTCCATGTAACATAGCTCCCTTCTGTCTGTGTCACCCTGCAGTGGGAGGGGCAGACTCCATGTAACACCGCTCCCTTCTGTTTGTGTCACCCTGCAGTGGGAGGGGCAGACTCCATGTAACATAGCTCCCTTCTGTCTGTGTCACCCTGCAGTGGGAGGGGCAGACTCCATGTAACATAGCTCCCTCCTGTCTGTGTCACCCTGCAGTGAGAGGGGCAGACTCCATGTAACATAGCTCCCTTCTGTCCGTGTCGCCCTGCAGTGGGAGGGGCAGACTCCATGTATCACCGCTCCCTTCTGTCTGTCTTACCCTGCAGTGGGAGGGGCAGCCTCCATGTAACACCGCTCCCTTCTGTCCGTGTCGCCCTGCAGTGGGAGGGGCAGACTCCATGTAACATAGCACCCTTCTGTCTGTGTCACCCTACAGTGGGAGGGGGAGACTCCATGTAACATAGCACCCTTCTGTCACCCTGCAGTGGGAGGGGCAGACTCCATGTAACATAGCTCCCGTCTGCCTGTCACCCTGCAGTGGGAGGGGCAGACTCCATGTAACATAGCTCCCTTCTGTCTGTGTCACCCTGCAGTGGGAGGGGCAGACTCCATGTAACACAGCTCCCTTCTGTCTGTGTCACCCTGCAGTGGGAGGGGCAGACTCCATGTAACATAGCTCCCTTCTGTCTGTGTTACCCTGCAGTGGGAGGGGCAGACTCCATGTAACATAGCTCCCTTCTGTCACCCTGCAGTGGGAGGGGCAGACTCCATGTAACACAGCTCCCTTCTGTCTGTGTCACCCTGCAGTGGGAGGGGCAGACTCCATGTAACATAGCTCCCTTCTGTCACCCTGCAGTGGGAGGGGCAGACTCCATGTAACATAGCTCCCTTCTGTCTGTGTCACCCTGCAGTGGGAGGGGCAGACTCCATGTAACATAGCTCCCTTCTGTCTGTGTCACCCTGCAGTGGGAGGGGCAGACTCCATGTAACATAGCACCCTTCTGTCACCCTGCAGTGTGAGGGGCAGACTCCATGTAACATAGCTCCCTTCTGTCTGTGTCACCCTGCAGTGGGAGGGGCAGACTCCATGTAACATAGCACCCTTCTGTCACCCTGCAGTGGGAGGGGCAGACTCCATGTAACATAGCACCCTTCTGTCACCCTGCAGTGGGAGGGGCAGACTCCATGTAACATAGCTCCCGTCTGCCTGTCACCCTGCAGTGGGAGGGGCAGACTCCATGTAACATAGCTCCCTTCTGTCTGTGTCACCCTGCAGTGGGAGGGGCAGACTCCATGTAACATAGCTCCCTTCTCTCTGTGTCACCCTGGAGAAGGAGGGGCAGAGTCACTGTGTTTTGTGATGTGGGGTTTGTCGATGCTTGTGTGCTGATTGTGTTGTGTTTCTCTGTCAGGACGGCTGATCCAAAGAAGTCATTCAGATGTGGAAAGACAAGTCCCATACTGGCTGGAGCAGCTCCCTGATAAACATACCGGTGAGATGGACAAATAGAATCAGGTGCTGGGGGGATGCTGCACTGTACACAAGTATGCTGTGCTGTGGGGGCTGCACTGTGGTGGGGGCTGTGCTGTGGGGACTCTGCTGTGGGGGAGGCGCTGTGGGGGTTGCGCTGTGGGGGAGGCGCTGTGGGGGTTGTGCTGTGGGGGCTGCACTGTAGGAGGCGCTGTACTGTATATTTGCACATTTTGGAGATTTCTTGTTCTTTTCTCCTCAGCGGAACCAGAACTGAATATTATTATAAAGGAGGAAGCAGAGGAAGAGATCAATCCATCCTCCAAGCAAGACAGCCAGGGTTATAACTATATAGGTGAGATAGGTCTGTGTGCAGAATGGAGAACTAGTGGTAGCTCTAGGGGACTGGGTGCCATGGAGGGGCAGGTAACCCTAGAGGACTGGGCACTATGGAGGAGCAGGTAACCCTAGAGGACTGGGTGCTATGGAGGAGCAGGTAACCCTAGAGGACTGGGCACTATGGAGGGGCAGGTAACCCTAGAGGACTGGGTGCTATGGAGGAGCAGGTAACCCTAGAGGACTGGGTGCCATGGAGGGGCAGGTAACCCTAGAGGACTGGGCACTATGGAGGAGCAGGTAACCCTAGAGGGCTGGGTGCTATGGAGGGGCAGGTAACCCTAGAGGACAGGGCGCTATGGAGGAGCCGGTAACCCTAGAGGACTGGGTGCCATGGAGGGGCAGGTAACCCTAGAGGACTGGGCACTATGAAGGAGCAGGTAACCCTAGAGGACTGGGTGCCATGGAGGAGCAGGTAACCTTAGAGGACTGGGTGCCATGGAGGGGCAGGTAACCCTCGAGGACTGGGCACTATGGAGGGGCAGGTAATCCTAGAGGACTGGGTGCTATGGAGGAGCAGGTAACCCTAGAGGACTGGGTGCCATGGCGGGGCAGGTAACCCTAGAAGACTGGGTGCTATGGAGGTGCAGGTAACCCTAGAGGACTGGGTGCTATGGAGGGGCAGGTAACCCTAGAGGACTGGGCACTAAGGAGGAGCAGGTAACCCTAGAGGACTGGGTGCTATGGAGGGGCAGGTAACCCTAGAGGACTGGGTGCTATGGAGGGGCAGGTAACCCTAGAGGACTGGGTGCTATGGAGGGGCAGGTAACCCTAGAGGACTGAGCACTATGGAGGGGCAGGTAACCCTAGAGGACAGTGTGCTATGGAGGGGCAGGTAACCCTAGAGGACAGGGCACCATGGAGGAGCAGGTCACCCTAGAGGACAGGGTGCTATGGAGGGGCAGGTAACCCTAGAGGACTGGGTGCTATGGAGGAGCAGGTAACCCTAGAGGACTGGGTGCCATGGAGGGGCAGGTAACCCTAGAGGACTGGGTGCTATGGAGGAGCAGGTAACCCTAGAGGACTGGGTGCCATGGAGGGGCAGGTAACCCTAGAGGACTGGGTGCTATGGAGGAGCAGGTAACCCTAGAGGACTGGGTGCCATGGAGGAGCAGGTAACCCTAGAGGACTGGGTGCTATGGAGGAGCAGGTAATCCTAGAGGACTGGGTGCTATGGAGGAGCAGGTAACCCTAGAGGACTGGGTGCTATGGAGGAGCAGGTAACCCTAGAGGACTGGGTGCTATGGAGAGGCAGGTAACCCTAGAGGACAGTGTGCTATGGAGGAGCAGGTAACCCTAGAGGACTGGGTGCCATGGAGGAGCAGGTAGCCCTAGAGGACTGGGTGCTATGGAGGGGCAGGTAACCCTAGAGGACTGGGCACTATGGAAGAGCAGGTAGCCCTAGAGGACTGGGTGCTATGGAGGGGCAGGTAACCCCAGAGGACTGGGTGCTATGGAGGGGCAGGTAACCCTAGAGGACTGGGTGCTATGGAGGGGCAGGTAACCCTAGAGGACTGGATACTATGGAGGAGCAGGTAACCCTAGAGAACTGGGTGCCATGGAGGGGCAGGTAACCCTAGAGGACTGGGCCCCATGGAGGGGCAGGTAACCCTAGAGGACTGGGCGCCATGGAGGGGCAGGTAGCCCTAGAGGAATGGGTGCTATGGAGGGGCAGGTAACCCTAGAGAACTGGGTGCTATGGAGGGGCAGGTAACCCTAGAGGACTGGGTACTATGGAGGAGCAGGTAACCCTAGAGGACTGGGTGCCATGGAGGGGCAGGTAACCCTAGAGGACTGGGCGCCATGGAGGGGCAGGTAACCCTAGAGGACTGGGCACCATGGAGGGGCAGGTAACCCTAGAGGACTGGGTGCTATGGAGGGGCAGGTAACCCTAGAGGACTGGGCACCATGGAGGGGCAGGTAGCCTGCGAGGGGTGGAGTGTTAAGGGGCATGTTTTGAATGGGTGGGGTGCATAGAACTTTGGAGCAGGAAGAATGGGTAAGGTGTCAAAAGTGGGTCAGTATATAACTGACTGGAGGATTTCCTTGTGTCATCCTGCATTAATCTAGATTTATTTGTCAGCTCCAGGCTTCGGTTTAATGTCCAGCCTCCTATCTGGCTCTCTGCCGACCACATCCCATGTCTCCTCCCAGCGGCACTTCCTCCCGAGTCCTGCCTCCCAGGTGTTCCCGTCCGAGGATCGAGCTGGCACAGACCGCCCATTCTCCTGCCCACATTGCCACCGAAGTTTCATTCGCAAGTCTCACCTGACCAGCCACGAACGCACACACCGGGGGGAGCGCCCCTACCCCTGCGAGGTGTGTGGGAAAAGGTTTCACTACCGCCATCATCTGGTGGGGCACCAGCGAATCCACACCGGCGAGAAACTTTTCTCCTGTGAGCACTGCGGCATCCAGTTCAACCACAAAGGGAACTACCAGACTCACCAGCGCTTGCATACGGGGGAGAGACCATTTTCTTGTGATCTTTGTGGTAAAAGCTTCAACCGTAAGGCTGACCTGATCACACACTGTCGCGTTCACACAGGAGAAAGACCCTTCACTTGTGCAGACTGTGGTAAGAGCTTCAGCCGCAAGCAGCACCTGGTGACGCACCGGCGAAGGCACACTGGTGAGACACCCTTCCCGTGTGATCAGTGTGAGCAGAGCTTTGCCCAGCGGAAGGCTCTGCTGCGGCACCAGGAGTTGGTTCACTCTGCAGAGCGGCCCCACAGTTGCAGCCAGTGTGGGAAAGGATTTGCCTGCCACTCTCACCTCCTGACTCACCAGCGGGCCCACCAGAGCGGCGTAGGCTGCGGTGCTGGTGGGAAACCCTTCTCCTGTGACCAGTGCCGGAAAAGCTTTGTTGCTCAGCCGCACCTTCAGGCACACCAGAAAACGCACTCTGGCCCTCAGGGAGGCAGGCCGTACACCTGTACCGACTGCGGAAAAGGCTTCAACAGTCGCCAGTACTTGAGCCGACACCAGAAGATCCACACGGGGGAGCGACCCTTCCGCTGCAATGTGTGTGGAGACAGCTTCATCCAAAAACCCAACCTGGAGCGGCACAAGGGCATCCACAGTGGGCAGCGCCCTTTCCCCTGCCTAGTCTGCGGCGGCAGCTTCTTTAAAAAGCACAACTTGGTTCGGCATCAGCGGATTCATACTGGGGAGAGACTGCACTTCAGCTGCAAAGTGGCCAAGCCTGTTACACAGCCTCTGCCGGCATCTGAGGGCGATGAATGGAGAGAACCTTCAGAGAATCCCTGCAAGAACGTGTGCTGCAACAGGACTGGGGAGCGTGCTGAGCACTGACTGGGGAGCGTGCTGAGCACTGACTGGGGAGCGTGCTGAGCACTGACTGGGGAGCGTGCTGAGCACTGACTGGGGAGCGTGCTGAGCACTGACTGGGATTTGTAAATTCAGGGGCCACACAGTGACCGGTAGGGGTTTGCCCGTACAGGTACCACACAGTGACCGGTAGGGGTTTGCCCGTACAGGTACCACACAGTGACCGGTAGGGGTTTGCTCGTACAGGTACCACACAGTGACCAGTAGGGGTTTGCCCATACAGGTACCACACAGTGACCGGCAGGGGTTTGTCCGTACAGGTACCACACAGTGACCGGTAGGGGTTTGCCCGTACAGGTACCACACAGTGACCGGTAGGGATTTGCCTGTACAGGTACCACACAGTGACCGGCAGGGGTTTGCCCATACAGGTACCACACAGTGACCGGCAGGGGTTTGTCCGTACAGGTACCACACAGTGACCGGTAGGGGTTTGCCCGTACAGGTACCACACAGTGACCGGTAGGGATTTGCCTGTACAGGTACCACACAGTGACCGGTAGGGGTTTGCTCGTACAGGTACCACACAGTGACCGGCAGGGGTTTGTCCGTACAGGGGCCACACAGTGACCTATAGGAGCCATGCTGGGGTATAGGCCAAGGTAGCAGGCAGGTTTGAGCACTTTAAATGTATTGTATAATATCAGAGGGCTTATGATTGTAAGGGGACCTGTTGTGCGAGTGATGTTGGCAGGGAGGGAATTACATAGATGGCAGTATATGGACAAACCTTGGCACACAGAGGGCAGACAAAATGCATGGTTTGCACTCTGCAGCAAGGCTGGCGGTGCGTGGGGGATGTCATGACTAGGCTGGCGGTGCGTGGGGGATGTCATGACTAGGCTGCCAGCCAGATAGGCAATTGTGGACTGGTCGGCGGCAAGCATGGTGATTCCAGACTGTCTGGCAGTGGGCTGGCTGATTGTGGACTACCTGGGCGCGGCGCCCTGGCTGGCTGATTGCTGCTGCCGGCGGCGGCCTGGCTGGCGGTGGCGACCTGGCTGGCTGATTGCTGCTGCCGGCGGCGGCCTGGCTGGCGGTGGTGGCCGGGCTGGCTGATTGCTGCTGCCGGCGACGGCCTGGCTAGCGGTGGTGGCCGGGCTGGCTGATTGCTGCTGCCGGCGGCGGCCTGGCTGGCGGTGGCGACCTGGCTGGCTGATTGCTGCTGCCGGCGGCCGCACGGCTAGCAGTGGTGGCCGGGCTGGCTGATTGCTGCTGCCGGCGGCGGCCTGGCTAGCGGTGGTGGCCGGGCTGGCTGATTGCTGCTGCCGGCGGCGGCCTGGCTGGCGGTGGTGGCCGGGCTGGCTGATTGCTGCTGCCGGCGACGGCCTGGCTAGCGGTGGTGGCCGGGCTGGCTGATTGCTGCTGCCGGCGGCGGCCTGGCTAGCGGTGGTGGCCGGGCTGGCTGATTGCTGGGCAGACTGGAGTTGTGCAACAGATTATTGTTTATAAACAGAGATTTATATTTTCAGAGATTAATTTAAAAATATCCAACTGTAGACGGCTCCCTCCCACACACTTGCTGGTTATCATATGTGTAACATGTATGTCTGTATGATCTGATCTTCACCAGCAGCATTAAAGGTGTAGTCACAGAATATTCCTGTCCAGACCATTCAGCCCCCTTCTTATTGGAAATTATTTTCAAGGTAAATCTACAGAAAATCTGTAAATACATTCTTTAAGTAGGAAATCAGTATATTTGGAATATAGTAACCTGGCCACTGACCCCCTGGGTATAGCATTTATTTACATGGTGACACTGGCCAGGCAGAAAGAGAGATCACATGGATCATATCATTATTATACCCCACAGAAATCTAAGCAAATCATTTATTATATCAGAGAAGATGAGGGATAATGGAGGTTATTTATAAAAGTAAATTCTGGGGCAAAGATTCCAAAAGTGGAGGAGTCACCATGGAAACCAATGGAATGTTCCATGGAAACTAATGGAATGTTCCATAGTCACCATGGAAACCAAGGGAATGGTCCATAGTCACCATGGAAACCAATGGAATGTTCCATGGAAACTAATGGAATGTTCCACGGAAACCAATGGAATGTTCCATAGTCACCATGGAAACCAATGGAATGGTCCATAGTCACCATAGAAACTAATGGAATGGTCCATAGTCACCATGGAAACTAATGGAATGGTCCACGGAAATCAATGGAATGTTCCATGGAAACTAATGAAACTTTGCCCCAGGATTGACCATTCCCACTCCTCCCCATTGTATCAATTTTCTGCACCCTCTCTGTAGTCTGACCACGGGATCTCATGTATAATATTATTATATGCCCAGTATCAAACCATTTATCAATTAAAGTAACATGATTTCCCAGATGTTTAACCCTTTATCCCTGTATTTATTAAATCCTGTCCTGTCTGATTCAGTTGTGTGTGGTGTTTTTATATGTTAAGGTCCACTCAATATACACTGATTTGTATTGGGCCATTTAGACGAATTTCCCAAATCCCTGAATTCGGATCCAGATGGGGAGCTCGCTCCATTCAGAAATCAATTCCAAAAACATAGAATTCCATCTACCTGATAATCACCCCCCCAAAAACCCTCCGAATTGGGGGGACATCAGCGGAATGAGTGCATAACAATTCTCCGGAATTAAAGTAACACAAAAATATGTATATACAATTATAATATATGGATGTTCTATATTATAATAGTATCTTTACAGTAATAAAAGTATTTTAACATTTTAGTAAATATTTTTTGTTCATTTTCTTTACTTTTATATATTTGTAATGTATCATTTTTGTTTCTTAATTTATTATTTTATTACATTTTGAGGACTATTTTGGCAATATTCTAATAGCCGAGAGTCTCCCGAAACAAGTCAAAGGTCTCCCTATAGAAGTGGAGAGGGAGTAGCGAGGGAGACTACCTTTTCATGTCAGGGGCGAGAAATATTGGTGTTCATTGGGCTTAGATGTGCGAATTGCAGAATTATTCGGAGGCACACGAGAGCTGCTTGAAATTCGAGGCCCTGTGTGATTTGAAAGTGTCATTGGGCCACCTTCACGTGGGGGAGTAGAGCATTGGGCCACCTTCACGTGGGGGAATAGAGCATTGGGCCTCCTTCACGTGGGGGAGTAGAGCATTGGGCCACCTTCACGTGGGGGAGTAGAGCATTGGGCCACCTTCACGTGGGGGAGTAGAGCATTGGGCCTCCTTCACGTGGGGGAGTAGAGCATTGGGCCACCTTCACGTGGGGGAGTAGAGCATTGGGCCACCTTCACGTGGGGGAGTAGAGCATTGGGCCTCCTTCACGTGGGGGAGTAGAGCATTGGGCCACCTTCACGTGGGGGAGTAGAGCATTGGGCCACCTTCACGTGGGGGAATAGAGCATTGGGCCACCTTCACGTGGGGGAATAGAGCATTGGGCCACCTTCACATGGGGGAGTAGAGCATTGGGCCTCCTTCACGTGGGGGAGTAGAGCATTGGGCCACCTTCACGTGGGGGAGTAGAGCATTGGGCCTCCTTCACGTGGGGGAGTAGAGCATTGGGCCACCTTCACGTGGGGGAATAGAGCATTGGGCCACCTTCACGTGGGGGAGTAGAGCATTGGGCCTCCTTCACGTGGGGGAGTAGAGCATTGGGCCACCTTCACGTGGGGGAATAGAGCATTGGGCCACCTTCACGTGGGGGAATAGAGCATTGGGCCACCTTCACGTGGGGGAGTAGAGCATTGGGCCACCTTCACGTGGGGGAATAGAGCATTGGGCCACCTTCACGTGGGGGAATAGAGCATTGGGCCACCTTCACGTGGGGGAATAGAGCATTGGGCCACCTTCACGTGGGGGAATAGAGCATTGGGCCACCTTCACGTGGGGGAGTAGAGCATTGGGCCTCCTTCACGTGGGGGAGTAGAGCATTGGGCCACCTTCACGTGGGGGAGTAGAGCATTGGGCCTCCTTCACGTGGGGGAATAGAGCATTGGGCCACCTTCACGTGGGGGAGTAGAGCATTGGGCCACCTTCACGTGGGGGAGTAGAGCATTGGGCCTCCTTCACGTGGGGGAGTAGAGCATTGGGCCACCTTCACGTGGGGGAATAGAGCATTGGGCCACCTTCACGTGGGGGAGTAGAGCATTGGGCCACCTTCACGTGGGGGAGTAGAGCATTGGGCCACCTTCACGTGGGGGAATAGAGCATTGGGCCACCTTCACGTGGGGGAATAGAGCATTGGGCCACCTTCACGTGGGGGAATAGAGCATTGGGCCTCCTTCACGTGGGGGAGTAGAGCATTGGGCCACCTTCACGTGGGGGAGTAGAGCATTGGGCCACCTTCACGTGGGGGAATAGAGCATTGGGCCACCTTCACGTGGGGGAATAGAGCATTGGGCCACCTTCACGTGGGGGAATAGAGCATTGGGCCACCTTCACGTGGGGGAATAGAGCTTTGGGCCTCCTTCACGTGGGGGAATAGAGCATTGGGCCACCTTCACGTGGGGGAATAGAGCATTGGGCCACCTTCACGTGGGGGAATAGAGCATTGGGCCACCTTCACGTGGGGGAATAGAGCATTGGGCCACCTTCACGTGGGGGAATAGAGCATTGGGCCTCCTTCACGTGGGGGAATAGAGCATTGGGCCACCTTCACGTGGGGGAATAGAGCATTGGGCCACCTTCACGTGGGGGAATAGAGCATTGGGCCACCTTCACGTGGGGGAATAGAGCATTGGGCCACCTTCACGTGGGGGAATAGAGCATTGGGCCACCTTCACGTGGGGGAATAGAGCATTGGGCCTCCTTCACGTGGGGAGTTAATACCAGATAAGTCACTGTTATTACTAGAGCCTTGTTTTTGTTCATTACACAAGTCAGAAGCCCTTTTTCCCACTACGGTGGCAATTATGTTACACTGAAAGATTGAATCAAGTGGTGGCATTTTAAATAAACAGTGCTTCGATAAAAATAATATATATACAGTACTGTATTGAGCCCTATCAGGTGGTGAACATGTTGTTTAGAATCTTTGCTCTGTATAGCTCTATCAGGGGTGGACATGTTTAGAATCTTTGCTCTGTATAGCTCTATCAGGAGGCGGACATGTTGTTTAGAATCTTTGCTCTGTATAGCTGTATCAAGGGGCATACATGTTGTTTAGAATCTTTGCTCTGTATAGCTGTATCAAGGGGCATACATGTTGTTTAGAATCTTTGCTCTATATAGCTCTATCGGGGTGGACATGTTTAGAATCTGCTCTGTATAGCTCTATCAGGGGGTGGACATGTTGTTTAGAATCTTTGCTCTGTATAGCTCTATGGGGTGGACATGTATAATATCTTTGCTCTGTGTAGCTCTATCAGGGGGCGGACATCTTGTTTAGAATCTTTGCTCTGTATAGCTGTATCAGAGGGGACATGTTGTTTAGAATCTTTGCTCTGTATAGCTCTATCAGGGGGTGGACATGTTGTTTAGAATCTTTGCTCTGTATAGCTCTATGGGGTGGACATGTATAATATCTTTGCTCTGTGTAGCTCTATCAGGGGGCGGACATCTTGTTTAGAATCTTTGCTCTGTATAGCTCTATCAGGGGTCGGACATGTTGTTTAGAATCTTTGCTCTGTATAGCTCTATCAGGGGGTGGACATGTTGGTTACAATCTTTGCTCTGTATAGCTCTATCAGGGGGCGGATATGTTGTTTAGAATCTTTGCTCTGTATAGCTCTATCAGGAGGTGGACATGTTGGTCACAATCTTTGCTCTGTATAGCTGTATTAGGGGGCAGGCATGACTAGAATCTTTGCTCTGTATAGCTCTATTAGGGGGCAGACATGACTAGAATCTTTGCTCTGTATAGCTCTATCAGGGGGAGGACATGTTGTTTAGAATCTTTGCTCTGTATAGCTCTATCAGGGGGAGGACATGTTGTTTAGAATCTTTGCTCTGTATAGCTCCATCAGGGGTGGACACGTTGTTTAGAATCTTTGCTCTGTATAGCTCTATCAGGGGGTGGACAATTTGGTTACAACCTTTGCTCTGTATAGCTCTATCAGGGGTATACATGTTGGTTACAATCTTTGCTCTGTATAGCTCTATCAGGGGTATACATGTTGGTTACAATCTTTGCTCTGTATAGCTCTATCAGGAGGTGGACAATTTGGTTACAACCTTTGCTCTGTATAGCTCTATCAGGGGTATACATGTTGGTTACAACCTTTGCTCTGTATAGCTCTATCAGGGGGTATACATGTTGGTTACAATCTTTGCTCTGTATAGCTCTATCAGGGGGTATACATGTTGGTTACAATCTTTGCTCTGTATAGCTCTATCAGGAGGTGGACATGTTCTAAGTAGAGTGTCCGCATGATTTCCAAACAGAGAGATCACATCATACAGACGTAATGGCAATCTATGATGTGAGTGAAAATATTGAACTATGATTACATTTGACGAGACATTTAATCCACCCATTTACTGTACAAATGAAATGCGTCGGGCTTAAGGGAAAATGTCTTGTGTTCTGGTTGAGAACTGGTTTAAGAATAAAGTGTAGAGCCTCTAATTGCACACAGCTTGTTAGTGGAGGACCTCAGCGATCATAATCTGGACAAGATTAGCAGGGAGCAGAAGTGCTGAATGGAAGGTACAAATCTTAATAGGGTCACTTCCCACTGCTCCCTGGAGACCTCTATTCCCGACACAAGGTTATTCCCACTGCTCCCTGGAGACCTCTACTGACACAAGGTTATTCCCACTGCTCCCTGGAGACCTCTACTCCTGACACAAGGTTATTCCCACTGCTCCCTGGAGACCTCTATTCCCGACACAAGGTTATTCCCACTGCTCCCTGGAGACCTCTACTCCTGACACAAGGTTATTCCCACTGCTCCCTGGAGACCTCTATTCCCGACACAAGGTTATTCCCACTGCTCCCTGGAGACCTCTACTGACACAAGGTTATTCCCACTGCTCCCTGGAGACCTCTATTCCCGACACAAGGTTATTCCCACTGCTCCCTGGAGACCTCTATTCCCGACACAAGGTTATTCCCACTGCTCCCTGGAGACCTCTACTGACACAAGGTTATTCCCACTGCTCCCTGGAGACCTCTATTCCCGACACAAGGTTATTCCCACTGCTCCCTGGAGACCTTTACTGACACAAGGTTATTCCCACTGCTCCCTGGAGACCTCTATTCCCGACACAAGGTTATTCCCACTGCTCCCTGGAGACCTCTATTCCCGACACAAGGTTATTCCCACTGCTCCCTGGAGACCTCTATTCCCGACACAAGGTTATTCCCACTGCTCCCTGGAGACCTCTATTCCCGACACAAGGTTATTCCCACTGCTCCCTGGAGACCTCTACTGACACAAGGTTATTCCCACTGCTCCCTGGAGACCTCTATTCCCGACACAAGGTTATTCCCACTGCTCCCTGGAGACCTCTATTCCCGACACAAGGTTATTCCCACTGCTCCCTGGAGACCTCTATTCCCGACACAAGGTTATTCCCACTGCTCCCTGGAGACCTCTATTCCCGACACAAGGTTATTCCCACTGCTCCCTGGAGACCTCTATTCCCGACACAAGGTTATACATTACACAGGCAACAAACACTCTGGGTTTTTTTTCATGAAGGAGAGATATGTGAGAGATTTATCCACAGTGTAATAAACACAGACTGTGAGTGATCATAGTGAAATTGTCCACAGTGTGTCTCAGTGAGAGGTCAACAGACGAAGGAATAAATCCTGCTTCATCCATATAACGATGTGTATATAACACCCTGGGATCGCGGCAGAGTGTCTAGATGAGCCTCTGTGGCCTAATATGCAAATCAGCTGGTTTTGAATGG
The DNA here is from genome assembly GCA_036172795.1 of Pelodytes ibericus. Lineage (NCBI taxonomy): Eukaryota > Metazoa > Chordata > Amphibia > Anura > Pelodytidae > Pelodytes > Pelodytes ibericus. Next base: position 228,581,726 of record CM069859.1, read on the forward strand.
AAAACATAATTTGCATATTAGGCCACAGGTGATGCCATAAGCAGGAGACTCCACAGACATTTAAAAATAAGGACTTTCTTCACTTGCCCAAACTTTTTCCATTCGGACCGAATATCTTCACGTATTTCATTTAATACCAATGGATCCCTCTTAGTTATTATAACCCACTCAAACCTCTTTCTGTAGAGAATGCTTTTTCGTATAGCCTTTGCTTTTCTTTTTCTTCTGTTTTCTTCTTGGTTGGATCAAACTCCCCCGTCATTTGATGCAACTTTGCTAATACAATGTATAGATCAGTTTCAATATTTTGTATTCTCTACATTCCAAGTACAACCAATGTTTAGGTGATACAGTCCCTTTAAATACATCACCTGTGGCTAGGGTTAGGGCATGGAAAAGCAGAACATACAGGGCTATTAATAATAATGAAGCGTATTGATCCAAGGAGAAATCTGATTGGCCCTTGGAGTCAAGAAGGAAATTCTTATCCCTGGGAGGCAAAATTCTAAATGGTTCATGATTGTTTCAGACCAGCAGCAAAGTATTTGGTGACTCAAGGCTCTTTCAACCTATATTAGTGTATATGCTGCTCCTTACTAGCACCCCAGGATGATCAGAGGCGCACGATGAAGCCAGTCAGACCCCAGGGTCAATGGAACCAGCTATTCCTACTGATTGTTCCCTTTTATTTTGTTCCTAAGGAGTTGCGGGGGTAATCGCCACACCCTCTAGCAGAATACGCCCTCCCCCGGATTCTGGGTAAGAAACCTGTGCAGGTCAGCAGGGAATTTATTGGCCATTTATCGGCGGGGTCGAGAGTTTTACCCCAGGTGGAGTATTTTTGGATTATAATGAAGACATTGCCTTTCTCCCTGTGAAAGATTATTTCTCAGTGAGTTTTTCTATCAAGATATCCCGTAGTCTGCCCCCCCCCCCCCACTCGATATCCCCCCTCTAGACCCCCTACCGTCCCAAAGTCATTTTATCAAGGTCTTTAAATACACCCCAGGACATGCCCCATCACCTGTATTGCACACAGGATTTGCTGCTTCCCTATTACCCGCATTGCACATCCAAGAGTTAATATGCCACGGGGCAGCTGCTTTGGGCTCCCAGGAATGAATGGGCCCAGGGCAGCTGCCCCGTTTGCCCACGCTGGGGTTTTTTTACAAAAAATTTTTTGTAAAGGGCCGTGGCCCGTGATAGGGCCATCACCGTCTGATGGCGCCCCTGACACACGTTATAATGTTCTTTCTCGTAACAACAGACAGGGCCGTTTAATAGTGATTGGCCCCCGGTGCAAGCATTTGCTTGGGCCCCCTGGACCCTGCCCCCCCCCCCCCCCACACACACACACACAATTGGACTTTTCTTGCATTGATTATTTTTATTGCATTGAATAAAATGTGTATATTACGTGTATAATTGCAGTTTATAAACTGTATATTTGGATATAAAATGTGTATATATGGCTGCAATATGTATACCATCTTACTATGCAACACTGCACTACAACAACTCATTACCTAAATGACACAGATATACACAGATATTAGAGAGAACTTACATATGTTCATATATATGTATAAATATCTATACACATCCCACTCTCTCTCACTAGTTGTATTTATACTTATATGGACTTCTTAATATTATATTCAACTATTTTCATATGTAATAAAAATGTTATTGAAGAGTTGCATTTCTTCTTTTTATTCCCCGTAGGACTTAACACAGCCCCATAGAGTAGCCACAGCACTTGTCATGCACTTATATTGCATCCACAGCACTTGTCATGCACCTATATTGCACCCACAGCACTTGTCATGCAGCTATATTGCACCCACAGCACTTGTCATGCACTTATATTGCACCCACAGCACTTGTCATGCACCTATATTGCACCCACAGCACATGGCTTGCACTTATATTGCACCCACAGCACTTGTCATGCACTTATATTGCACCCACAGCACTTGTCATGCAGCTATATTGCACCCACAGCACTTGTCATGCACTTATATTGCACCCACAGCACATGGCTTGCACTTATATTGCACCCACAGCACTTGTCATGCACCTATATTGCACCCACAGCACATGGCTTGCACTTATATTGCACCCACAGCACTTGTCATGCACCTATATTGCACCCACAGCACATGGCTTGCACTTATATTGCACCCACAGCACTTGTCATGCACCTATATTGCACCCACAGCACATGGCTTGCACTTATATTGCACCCACAGCACTTGTCATGCACTTATATTGCACCCACAGCACATGGCTTGCACTTATATTGCACCCACAGCACTTGTCATGCACCTATATTGAACCCACAGTACTTGTCATGCACCTATATTGCACCCACAGCACATGGCTTGCACTCATATTGTACCCATACAATTTCTCATGCTACAGTGTAAATTTGCCTCACAGAACATACCAGTTTAACTTTGTTCCACTGAACTGCCCATGCAGAAAAAAGCCACATTGTCACTTTCCCCCATAGTACATGTTATTTTTCCCCACAGAACATTCCACAGTCACTTTGTCATTGCATATGCAACAGACAGTTTTCCTGTTAAAATATGACACCGTTTGTCCATTAAATATGCCACAGTCAATGTGCCCATCAATATGCCAATATTAGTTTGCCATTAATATGCCACAGGAATATTGTGCCAATCAGAGCCCAGTAATATTGTGCCAGTCAGAGCCCAGTAATATTGTGCCAGTCAGAGCCCAGTAATATTGTGCCAGTCAGACCCCAGTAATATTGTGCCAGTCAGTGCCCGGTAATATGGTGCCAGTCAGAGCCCAGTAATATTGTGCCCCTCAGACCCCACTAATATTGTGCCCCTCAGACCCCACTAATATTGTGCCAGTCAGAGCCCAGTAATATTGTGCCCCTCAGACCCCACTAATATTGTGCCAGTCAGAGCCCAGTAATAGTGTGCCAGTCAGAGCCCACTAATATTGTGCCAGTCAGAGCCCAGTAATAGTGTGCCAGTCAGAGCCCAGTAATATTGTGCCCCTCAGACCCCACTAATATTGTGCCAGTCAGAGCCCAGTAATAGTGTGCCAGTCAGAGCCCACTAATATTGTGCCAGTCAGAGCCCAGTAATAGTGTGACACTCAGAACCCACTAATAGTGTGCCAGTCAGAGCCCAGTAATATTGTGCCAGTCCGAGCCCAGTAATAGTGTGCCAGTCAGAGCCCACTAATATTGTGCCAGTCAGAGCCCAGTAATATTGTGCCAGTCAGAGCCCAGTAATAGTGTGCCAGTCAGAGCCCAGGAATATTGTGCTAGTCAGAGCCCAGGAATATTGTGCCAGTCAGAGCCCAGGAATATTGTGCCAGTCAGAGCCCACTAATATTGTGCCAGTCAGAGCCCACTAATATTGTGCCAGTCAGAGCCCAGGAATATTGTGCCAGTCAGAGCCCAGGAATATTGTGCCAGTCAGAGCCCACTAATATTGTGCCAGTCAGAGCCCAGGAATATTGTGCCAGTCAGAGCCCACTAATATTGTGCCAGTCAGAGCCCAGTAATATTGTGCCAGTCAGAGCCCACTAATATTGTGTCAGTCAGAGCCCACTAATATTGTGCCAGTCAGAGCCCAGGAATATTGTGCCAGTCAGAGCCCAGGAATATTGTGCCAGTCAGAGCCCACTAATATTGTGCCAGTCAGAGCCCACTAATATTGTGCCAGTCAGAGCCCACTAATATTGTGCCAGTCAGAGCCCAGGAATATTGTGCCAGTCAGAGCCCAGGAATATTGTGCCAGTCAGAGCCCACTAATATTGTGCCAGTCAGAGCCCACTAATATTGTGCCAGTCAGAGCCCACTAATATTGTGCCAGTCAGAGCCCAGGAATATTGTGCCAGTCAGAGCCCAGGAATATTGTGCCATTCAGATGCCTGTATTCCCCCAACACAGCTCACTGACGGACAATTCCAAGCTCACTGACGGCACTTCCAAGCTCACTGACGGCACTTCCAAGCTCACTGACGGCACTTCCAAGCTAGCGGACATCACTTCCAGAGATGTCAATCACGCATTACTTGTCTCTGGTGCAAAGCAAAACAGCTGTTAGCGTCGCTCTGCCCGGATCTGCTTAGAAGGAGAACAAGCGCCTGTTCCATGAAGGGGATAAATGGAAAATCATATTCAGTAATTCTCAATCAATCACGTGTGAGGAAGTTACACGAATATTTTAGAAGAATGACATTAGAGGAGCAGACAGTGAGACAGATACAAGATGTCGGCACCATAGTAGAAGAAGGAGCACAGAACATGCTGAAGGTTCATAGCTTGTTAATGACATAAACAGATAATAAAAAATCTGATTGCATCTGATGATGAGTACACCCTTCACTGTATTGTATACAGACTTGTTTTATATTTAAATATATTTTTTTTTATTGTATGTTTATGTCAAATGTGAATATATTAAAACTTGTTTTACTGTAAACTGTTGTTGTGCCTCTCACGCTCCTATTCTCAATGACCCAGCACCCTATGTTTCAGTTTATTTGCCTTTTTCTCTGGAACACGTTTGGGAACTGTATTCACTGGTTGTGGTCCGTAGCAGCTGATGGCGGCGCTGACTTGTACTGGATTATAAGGTGAGACAGCGCTATCTATAAAAATACACAATGGTAATATAAAATGACACAATGGTAATATAAAATTACACAATGGTAATATAAAATCCCGAGGCAAAAGTATACAAAAAAAATAAATGTATTATATAAAAAGAGAGAAAAGTGTGCATATAAATCTATAACCGCAAAAAAACACAGAAATACAAAGCCACTAGATATGTATAAATAAGTGGGAATATGCATATAATACATACATTTCCAAAGAACATTAATGACAGAAAAAAAGAAAACAAATACATAATCAAAAAATACACTGGTAAAAATACACAGAACATAGAGATCCCTTACCCACTGGGTTTGTTCACCTGGCCAGGTATTTGAACAATTTGGTACTGTTTGCACTAAAAGAACAACTACACCCCACAGGACACCCCACAGGACCCATTTCAGCTGGTGGGCGGTAGTGCAATCACTATTGCACTATAGATTGCACTATCACCCACCAGCTGAGGAAGAAATCGAAATGCGTAATTTTATATTAGCATTGTGTATTTTTATATTACCATTGTGTAATTTTATATTACCATTGTGTATTTTTATATTACCATTGTGTAATTTTATATTACCATTGTGTATTTTTATATTACCATTGTGTATTTTTATAGATAGCGCTGTCTCACCTTATAATCAGTTGTACCTTCTTTTGCAGGGGTCTCTTCCATTGTATCATGTTTTAAGACTACGTACAAGAAAAGTGTTCCCAGCGCTGGATTCCTAGTTTACAGCAGCACTTTTGACAGTGTGTCCCTAATTCACACCAAAAAGCAGTATAATTTAAAAAATGACAGAGTAGTGCGCTTCAAAACAAACTGTGGTAGGATAAAATACGAGAATATTTCTCAAAAATAGAGATAAAAATGTGATACACTCACAACACTTTACAAGTAAGAGATGTATACAGAGCGAAATTCAACTTCTGCTGTTTTTCTTCAATGTTGAAAGCTCAAAAGGATGATAACCACAAAAGTATCCAGTTAGTGGGGTAAAACAGTAACATTTAATAAAAAACAAGTATCTGCTTACATGTAAGATTACTGTAACGAACACAGTGGGCGCCACACGGCCGTCAGCAGTCTCTTTAAAATGTATTTCCAAGTTTCCACAGGATACAGATGGTTAAAGGAATTGAGTGACAAAGAGGATGCAGGATGAGTCCAGGACGCTACGCGTTTCGCCTAATCAAATGGCTTCAACTTGGCGTCTGGACTCCCATCATAAAAAACGCGCTTTTATTTTCAAAATCCAGCTGATTGAGATCAAAATCTCGCTTCTCGCGGGATTCTAACTTAGTCTGAAAAACGTTCACGCCTTTCGAATATTGGATTCGTATGATCCTCAGGATTCGTATGATCAGTGTCATTTCGGTTTAGCTTGAAAGTCGACATTTAGTTCGAATTAATGCTCGGTTTAACTTCTCTCATAGATTTCCATTCTTAGAGTTGAAACAAGGAGTCTAGTCCTTCTATTCGGTTGTTGAAGCCGACTTTTGTAATGCGAAAAGGAGTGCATTCGTGTTATCTTCTCCATTCACATTATACCATATCCCAGTATTGGAGGCAAATTTAAAAGTCCTTTATATGTAAAAAAATTCTTATCAGAAAGGCATTAGGTTTAACATGTAAATACAGTATCACATAGCAAATATAATATGGAAATAAAACAAAGAATTAAAATATTCTCCTTTGAGAGTACAAATATCTATGTATTGAAAAATAGAATAAAAGGTAGATATTTATTAATATTATAGAAATATATAAAAATATAAATTAAGATAATTTACTGAAAAAAAACGAGATATTGTACAGTCAAAATATACACGTAAAATCACATAAAATTATATAAATCAAAATCAGCATTCAACCCTTGTGGTTTTAAAGTGGCCACGTTGAAAACCCATTTCATTCATTTCGAGTTGTCCTATATTTTTTATGTTATCGCCTCCTCTCCAATATTTATTTACCTTTTCAATGGCACAAAATTTGATTCCTTTCGTATTTTTTTGGTGGAAGTCCAGAAAATGTTTTGAAAGACTATGGGTAGTTAGGCCATTTTTAATGTTTCTCACATGCTCCTCTATTCTTTTCTTTAATTGCCTTGTCGTTCGACCTATATATTGTAGGCCGCATGGGCACTCTATTAGGTAAATGACATTAACTGAGGAGCATGTGATGAAGTTTCGTATTTCAAATGTTTGTTTATTCTTAGTGGAGCTGAATTCAGTGATTGGATATTTTTGTTTTGTAGTTTTGCAACCTATGCAATTTAAACAGCCATAGAAGCCTGGTTTTCTTGTAAGGAAATGGTTGGGAGTTGTTGTAGTATTTTTTATTTGACTGGTGTAATTTGTTGTCAATTTTTGTTTTAAGTTGGGTGCCCCTCTGAAGACCACTATAGGGGCTTCAGGTATAATTTCCTTGAGTATCTCATCTTTCTGTAAAATTTTCCAGTGTTTCCTAATGATTTTCTTTATACTTTGCGACTTATTGTTAAAATTAAAAATTATGGGAATTTTTGATTGAAAAGTACTTTTTTCTTTATTCTTGTAGGTTAGCAGGTGATCTCTATCAGCTTTTGCCACTTCTAAAATAGTTTCATCTATATTACTTGGGTCATAACCTTTTTCTATAAACTTCTCTTTTAATACATTGGCCTGGTCATTGTATATATGCAAATCTGTGCATTTTCTTCTAATTCTAGAGAATTGACTTTTAGGTATACCCTTCAGCCAAGGGGGATAATGACAGCTTGATTTTTCAATGAAATTATTAGCATCAACTTTTTTAAAATGATTTTTTGTTTTTATTTGTCCACCTTCTATAAAGATGTCTAGATCTAGAAAGGTAATGCAATGTTTATTATAAATTGTATTAAGAACTATATTGTTATTATTAGTATTTAAATGGTTCAAAAAAGTCTTCAAATCATTTTCTTCCCCTTTCCATATGAATATTATGTCATCTATATATCTGTGATATAGAATCAAATTCGCCTGCCAGTCATGCCCACTCCAAATTTGTCTATTTTCCCATTGGGACATAAACAAGTTGGCATAACTGGGGGCGAACTTGCTCCCCATGGCGGTCCCTGTACACTGAAGATAATACGTATTCATAAACCAGAAGAAATTGTGATTGAGGATTATTTCTATCCCTTTTATTATATAGTCTATTTGATCTTTTTTCCAAATATTTTTTTCTTCAAGGATGTCCCTCACCGCCTGACATCCCTGTTCATGATCTATGATCGTATATAGTGAGGATACATCACTAGTGGCCAAAATATAGTCATCTTCCCATGTATAATTTTTCAAAATGTTTAAAATGCTGATTGTATCTTTCAAATATGATTTACTATCTTTAACATAGGGTTGTAAAACATGATCTAAATATTCAGATAGATTTGAAAAAATAGAATCCACCCCTGACACTATTGGTCGTCCTGGGGGATTGACAAGATCTTTATGAATTTTTGGTAAGAAATAAATGACCGGAATTTTAGGTGATGTGACATTTATATACTCATATTCTTGTTTTGATAGATAATTTTTTTCTTTTCCTTTATCTAGATAGCTGGCTAAAACCTTCTTAAAATCATTTGTCGGATCTCCTTTGAGCTTTTTATACGTGGCTTCCTGATCTAGTTGTCTGTAGGCCTATTTGATGTAATTTTCTCTCGATAGTATCACTATACCTCCCCCTTTATCAGCTGGTTTTATAATAAGATCTTGATCCTCTTCAAGCATTTTGAGAATATTTGATTCTTTTTTAGTCATGTTACTACGATCATATTTTGATTTTTCAAATTTTCTAAGATCTTCCATGACAGATTTCTCAAACACCTCTAAAGCTCCTGATTTGTATGTGGTGGGATAAAACTTAGATTTTTTCTTAAGGTTAGTAGGCATAATATTGTTAGGATCTGGGGCTTTCTCATTTTGGCCTACAGACAATTAAATCAGGAAGCTATGTATAAAAAGCTTAAAGGAGATCCTACAAATGATTTTAAGAAGGTTTTAGCCAGCTATCTAGATAAAGGAAAAGAAAAAAAATTATCTATCAAAACAAGAATATGAGTATATAAATGTCACATCACCTAAAATTCCGGTCATTTATTTCTTACCAAAAATTCATAAAGATCTTGTCAATCCCCCAGGACGACCAATAGTGTCAGGGGTGGATTCTATTTTTTCAAATCTATCTGAATATTTAGATCATGTTTTACAACCCTATGTTAAAGATAGTAAATCATATTTGAAAGATACAATCAGCATTTTAAACATTTTGAAAAATTATACATGGGAAGATGACTATATTTTGGCCACTAGTGATGTATCCTCACTATATACGATCATAGATCATGAACAGGGATGTCAGGCGGTGAGGGACATCCTTGAAGAAAAAAATATTTTGAAAAAAGATCAAATAGACTATATAATAAAAGGGATAGAAATAATCCTCAATCACAATTTCTTCTGGTTTATGAATACGTATTATCTTCAGTGTACAGGGACCGCCATGGGGAGCAAGTTCGCCCCCAGTTATGCCAACTTGTTTATGTCCCAATGGGAAAATAGACAAATTTGGAGTGGGCATGACTGGCAGGCGAATTTGATTCTATATCACAGATATATAGATGACATAATATTCATATGGAAAGGGGAAGAAAATGATTTGAAGACTTTTTTGAACCATTTAAATACTAATAATAACAATATAGTTCTTAATACAATTTATAATAAACATTGCATTACCTTTCTAGATCTAGACATCTTTATAGAAGGTGGACAAATAAAAACAAAAAATCATTTTAAAAAAGTTGATGCTAATAATTTCATTGAAAAATCAAGCTGTCATTATCCCCCTTGGCTGAAGGGTATACCTAAAAGTCAATTCTCTAGAATTAGAAGAAAATGCACAGATTTGCATATATACAATGATCAGGCCAATGTATTAAAAGAGAAGTTTATAGAAAAAGGTTATGACCCAAGTAATATAGATGAAACTATTTTAGAAGTGGCAAAAGCTGATAGAGATCACCTGCTAACCTACAAGAATAAAGAAAAAAGTACTTTTCAATCAAAAATTCCCATAATTTTTAATTTTAACAATAAGTCGCAAAGTTTAAAGAAAATCATTAGGAAACACTGGAAAATTTTACAGAAAGATGAGATACTCAAGGAAATTATACCTGAAGCCCCTATAGTGGTCTTCAGAGGGGCACCCAACTTAAAACAAAAATTGACAACAAATTACACCAGTCAAATAAAAAATACTACAACAACTCCCAACCATTTCCTTACAAGAAAACCAGGCTTCTATGGCTGTTTAAATTGCATAGGTTGCAAAACTACAAAACAAAAATATCCAATCACTGAATTCAGCTCCACTAAGAATAAACAAACATTTGAAATACGAAACTTCATCACATGCTCCTCAGTTAATGTCATTTACCTAATAGAGTGCCAATGCGGCCTACAATATATAGGTCGAACGACAAGGCAATTAAAGAAAAGAATAGAGGAGCATGTGAGAAACATTAAAAATGGCCTAACTACCCATAGTCTTTCAAAACATTTTCTGGACTTCCACCAAAAAAATACGAAAGGAATCAAATTTTGTGCCATTGAAAAGGTAAATAAATATTGGAGAGGAGGCGATAACATAAAAAATATAGGACAACTCGAAATGAATGAAATGGGTTTTCAACGTGGCCACTTTAAAACCACAAGGGTTGAATGCTGATTTTGATTTATATAATTTTATGTGATTTTACGTGTATATTTTGACTGTACAATATCTCGTTTTTTTTCAGTAAATTATCTTAATTTATATTTTTATATATTTCTATAATATTAATAAATATCTACCTTTTATTCTATTTTTCAATACATAGATATTTGTACTCTCAAAAGGGAATATTTTAATTCTTTGTTTTATTTCCATATTATATTTGCTATGTGATACTGTATTTACATGTTAAACCTAATGCCTTTCTGCTAAGAATTTTTTTAGTTACATATAAAGGACTTTTAAATTTGCCTCCAATACTGGGATATGGTATAATGTGAATGGAGAAGATAACACGAATGCACTCCTTTTCGCATTACAAAAGTCGGCTTCAACAACCGAATAGAAGGACTAGACTCCTTGTTTCGACTCTAAGAATGGAAATCTATGAGAGAAGTTAAACCGAGCATTAATTCGAACTAAATGTCGACTTTCAAGTTAAACCGAAATGACACTGATCATACGAATCCTGAGGATCATACGAATCCAATATTCGAAAGGCGTGAACGTTTTTCAGACTAAGTTAGAATCCCGCGAGAAGCGAGATTTTGATCTCAATCAGCTGGATTTTGAAAATAAAAGCGCGTTTTTTATGATAGGAGTCCAGACGCCAAGTTGAAGCCATTTGATTAGGCGAAACGCGTAGCGTCCTGGACTCATCCTGCATCCTTTTTGTCACTCAATTCCTTTAACCATCTGTATCCTGTGGAAACTTGGAAATACATTTTAAAGAGACTGATGACGGCCGTGTGGCGCCCACTGTGTTCGTTACAGTAATCTTACATGTAAGCAGATACTTGTTTTTTATTAAATGTTACTGTTTTACCCCACTAACTGGATACTTTTGTTGGTTATCATCCTTTTGAGCTTTCAACATTGAAGAAAAACAGCAGAAGTTGAATTTCGCTCTGTATACATCTCCTACTTGTAAAGTGTTGTGAGTGTATCACATTTTTATCTCTATTTTTGAGAAATATTCTCGTATTTTATCCTACCACAGTTTGTTTTGAAGCGCACTACTCTGTCATGTTTTAAGACTAGCTGCTTGCACTTTATTCAGTCATTTGTTACTCTACATGTTCAGAGACAACTGTCTTCACACTGTCAGTCCTGCTAACAGTGTGTATGTTGATACACTGGTTTATGGGTTAGTATTGTACTTTCTATTATATTTTTGGAGTTGAGGGTTTCTCTTTTGCAAATTTTTTGACATAAATTACCACTTCTATTTCTGAGCGCTGTTCCTATATCTTTTTCTCGTTTTTCTCTGTTTGGACCTTAGAACAGGATCAATGTATTAGGTGAACCCTATGTTATACGAGTTGTGGAAAGACGAGTATGCGGGGTTTGTTTTCAGACAGAAAGCTGAATGACTGCGCAGTGAAGGACCTCCCCATGTAAGGTATTAGGGTTAGGGACCAAGCTAACTCTGGAGGAGTTAGGCTGCCAAAAATGTCCACCCAAAAATCGGCCACATCACAATTGTTCATACCTGTTGGAGATCAATTCAGTGGTCTCTAAATAGCTGAAATTTAGGGTTCTGACACGCCTGAGAAATTTGGAGCTTCCTGAGTCGACCGACAATGGGCTATGGTGCAATTAAACTTATAATGGATGAATTTTGTCCAAACCGAATGCGTCAATGGAAGGAATTTGGTTCAGATGAAGCAAAAACTAATTTTGTCCGAATGCCTTCCGACAAACCAAACATTTCAGTCTAACAGTCAGTAAAGATGGTGTTGTAGCATGTCCCATAACTCTACATAAAGGGCTGGAGGCAAGAGTGATAGGACAATCCCCCTGAAATCTCAATCCTGGACAATGCAAAATGCCGGGTTCACAGCTCTGAGTGGAGGAAATTTTAACCAATCAGCTGAGCCATCTTAAGTCTATGTAACTGCGTGCCTATATGCCTGTATGTGCCTATATGTGTGCGTAATGGATGGCAAAGCAGTGGTTAATTCTCTGAAACTGCTCATGTCTGGCAATGAAGAAGTTAATTCTCATGAATTCTTGGTCTTATGAGTTGTCTGGTAAAAGAGAGGTTGTGTCAGGGCCTTTACCAGGTCAGGTAGGAGTTTCAGTACAGGAATAGATAAGGAGCCTGGTTGCATGTTATTAATCATGGTTGAGACCAGATATTAAAATATAAATAAAAAAAGATTGGAATAAGGGACTGTGGCAGAGACAAAAGGGGACGTTAGTAAGGAACTTTAATATAGACAAATACAGGGTTGGGGTAGATAGAGAAACACAAGGGGTGAGGTCTGAGAAGGGCAAAGCAAGGGTAACTAAGCTGGAAAACCTTATTGTAACTTAGCTGCACTAATGATGTTGTAGCCAGATGGTCTCAGGAGATGCTGATAATCATCCCCCTGGCTGGGTGAGCCGCCCAGGTTCAGTCTCCCAGTTCATGGACATGGTAGAAATTCAAATGAAAATGTAACAGAAGATCAGGGACAGAAGCAGCAGCTCTCAGAAGTCAGGCTCCAACTTCAATGCTAAAGCCCTGTTTGCAATAAACTGCAGCTATTTAACAGGGGTGTGTTGCACATGTTAATGAGACCACCTGACACCAAGAGAGGGAAGCAATAGAAGAGGTAGAACCTTGACGGGTTAATTTTCTCCAATGGTTTATACCTGGTAAAAGAGGGGTTAAGTCTCTGAAACTGATAATGTCTGTTAATGCCAGAGCTAATTCTCTGGAACTACTCATGTCTGCTAATAGAGGGGTTAAATCTCTGAAACTGCTCATGTCTGGACATAGAGGGGTTAAATCTCTGACACTGCTCATGTCTGCTAATAGAGGGGTTAAATCTCTGAAACTGCTCATGTCTGGACATAGAGGGGTTAAATCTCTGACACTGCTCATGTCTGGACATAGAGGGGTTAAATCTCTGAAACTGCTCATGTCTGGACATAGAGGGGTTAAATCTCTGACACTGCTCATGTCTGGACATAGAGGGGTTAAATCTCTGACACTGCTCATGTCTGGACATAGAGGGGTTAAATCTCTGAAACTGCTCATGTCTGGACATAGAGGGGTTAAATCTCTGAAACTGCTCATGTCTGGACATAGAGGGGTTAAATCTATGAAACTGCTCATGTCTGGACATAGAGGGGTTACATTTTTGAAAGTGGTCACATCTGGTAATACAGGGATTACTTCTCTGAAACTGCAAATGTCTGCTAAAGAATGTATATATATTATAATATCAATATATTAAATCTGAACTGTACAAGGCTTTCAAAATATTTATGATATAAAAAGTATTTCATGTGTACGGGATTTTATATATATTTATAATTACGCCATCTGCTTCATACTGTGTCCTGACGGCGCTCCCATTGGGAGAAGCTGAGGATGGGAATTTAATTAATGTATTTTGGCTGGGAGCTGTTAATCAGTGCATGGAGGGGCTATGTTATATATAAAGTCTGACCAGCTTCTGTGCGTGCACCCCACAAACTCACAGGTGCTCTGTATATAGTGTCCAGTGAATTTGTTTAAATTACAGGTTAAGACAGACTGTCAGAGAGATTCAGTTCCATGTAAGTAAGTTATACGGATAGGACTCACCGAGTTTGGACAGACTGTCAGAGAGATTCAGTTCCATGTAAGTAAGTTATACGGATAGGACTCACCGAGTTTGGACAGACTGTCAGAGAGATTCAGTTCCATGTAAGTAAGTTATACAGATCGGACTCACCAAGTTTGGACAGACTGTCAGAGAGATTCAGTTCTATGTAAGTAAGTTATACGGATCGGACTCACCAAGTTTGGACAGACTGTCAGAGAGATTCAGTTCCATGTAAGTAAGTTATATTGATCGGACTCACCGAGTTTGGACAGACTGTCAGAGAGATTCCGTTCTATGTAAGTAAGTTATACGGATCGGACTCACCAAGTTTGGACAGACTGTCAGAGAGATTCAGTTCCATGTAAGTAAGTTATACAGATCGGACTCACCGAGTTTGGACAGACTGTCAGAGAGATTCAGTTCCATGTAAGTAAGTTATACAGATCGGACTCACCAAGTTTGGACAGACTGTCAGAGAGATTCAGTTTCATGCAAGGCCTCCACCAGGAATTTCAGGCCCCCTTACTGTACAAAGGTTCTGGCCCCCCTACCCCCCCCCCCCTCCCCCGACAATATCTCCCACTTGCCCCACTTACCCTCACTCGCATGTTATCCAGGTCTAGTATAATATGGAGGGAGGTTGGGAGCAGTTGGTCTATATGCCAGTATTTTGCCACTCAATATGCCAGTATTTTGCCACTCAATATACCAGTATTTAGAAACTCAATATGCCAGGATTTAGCCATTCAATATGCCAGGATTTCGCCATTTAATATGCCGGATTTAGCCATTCAGTAGGCCAGGATTTAGCCACTCAATATACCAGGATTTAGCCACTTAATATGCCAGTATTTTGCCACTCAATATGACAGTATTTTTCCACTCAATATGCCAGTATTTTGCCACTCAATATGCCAGTGTTTAGCCACTCAATATGCAAGTATTTAGCCATAGTTGTTTGGGATTGAATGGGTTAATCACAGCTAATTGTTATTAGGAACTGAATTGTTTAATCACAGCTCTTCATTGTCTGGAATTTAATGGGTTAATCACAGCTCCTCGTTGTCTGGAATTTAATGGGTTAATCACAGCTCCTCATTATCTGTGATTGAATGGGTTAATCACAGCTCCTCATTGTCTGGTATTGAATGGGTTAATCACAGCTCCTCATTGTCTGGTATTGAATGGGTTAATCACATGACCTCATTGTCTGAAACTGAATGGGTTAATCACATGACCTCATTGTCTGGAATTGAATGAGTTAATTACAGCTCCTCATTATCTGGAATTGAATGGCTTAATCCCAGCTCTTCATTGTCTTGAACTGAATGGGTTAATCACAGACCCTCATTGTCTGGGATTGAATGGGTTAATCACATGCCATCATTGGCTTGATTTGAATGAGTTAATCACAGCTCCTCATTGTCTTTAACGGAATAGGTTAATCACAGTTCCTCACTGTTTGGGATTGAATGGGTTAATCACAGCTCCTCATTGTTTGGATTTCAGTGGGTTAATCTCCTCGCTGGAGTTTCATAAAATGGGGAGCGAATGGGTTAATCACTTTTCCACATTTTCTGAGATTAAATGGGCTAATCACAGATCTTTGATGTCTAGGATTGAATGGGTTAATCACAGATGCTCATTGTCTTGGATTGAATGGGTTAATCACAGATGCTCATTGTCTTGGTTTGAATGGGTTAATCACAGATGCTCATTGTCTTGGATTGAATGGGTTAATCACAGATGCTCATTGTCTTGAACTGAATGGGTTAATCACAGACCCTCATTGTCTTGGATTGAATGGGTTAATCACAGATGCTCATTGTCTTGAACTGAATGGGTTAATCACAGACCCTCATTGTCTTGGATTGAATGGGTTAATCACAGATGCTCATTGTCTTGAACTGAATGGGTTAATCACAGATGCTCATTGTCTTGAACTGAATGGGTTAATCACAGACCCTCATTGTCTTGGATTGAATGGGTTAATTACAGATGCTCATTGTCTTCAACTGAATGGGTTAATCACAGACCCTCATTGTCTGGGATTGAATGGGTTAATCACAGACGCTCATTGTCTGGGATTGAATGGGTTAATCACAGATGCTCATTGTCTTGAACTGAATGGGTTAATCACAGACCCTCATTGTCTGGGATTGAATGGGTTAATCACAGATGCTCATTGTCTTGAACTGAATGGGTTAATCACAGACGCTCATTGTCTGGGATTGAATGGGTTAATCACAGACGCTCATTGTCTTGGATTGAATGGGTTAATCACAGACGCTCATTGTCTTGGATTGAATGGGTTAATCACAGACGCTCATTGTCTGGGATTGAATGGGTTAATCACAGACGCTCATTGTCTGGGATTGAATGGGTTAATCACAGATGCTCATTGTCTTGAACTGAATGGGTTAATCACAGACCCTCATTGTCTGGGATTGAATGGGTTAATCACAGATGCTCATTGTCTTGAACTGAATGGGTTAATCACAGACGCTCATTGTCTGGGATTGAATGGGTTAATCACAGACGCTCATTGTCTTGGATTGAATGGGTTAATCACAGACGCTCATTGTCTTGAACTGAATGGGTTAATCACAGACCCTCATTGTCTTGGATTGAATGGGTTAATCACAGACGCTCATTGTCTGGGATTGAATGGGTTAATCACAGACGCTCATTGTCTTGAACTGAATGGGTTAATCACAGACGCTCATTGTCTTGGATTGAATGGGTTAATCACAGACGCTCATTGTCTGGGATTGAATGGGTTAATCACAGACCCTCATTGTCTGGGATTGAATGGGTTAATCACAGACCCTCATTGTCTGGGATTGAATGGGTTAATCACAGCTCCTCACTGGATTTAAAATAAATGGGGAGTCAGTTTTTGACAGTAAAGGGGTTAATGACTCTGGAATTCCATTGTTTCTTGGTTGCCATGGTTACTGAATCCCATTGTATCCATGGTCGGTGACTTTATCTGCATCAAGTAACCATGGCAACTCTTTCTCCCTGCTCACTGAAGGGATCTATGACTCCACGTAACCCCTACTACTCTCAGCAAACTTCATGTGTTTACACTGCGGCTGCCCCCCCCCCCCCCCATGTGGACCAAACGGGGGAACTGAAGGTACCACGTAACTTTGGCATTACAGGCATAGCTATGAAGGGGTAGTGGGGTAGCTGCAGGGGTAGTTATGGTGGTGGGGTAATGTGGTAGCTGCAGGGGTAGTTATGGTGGTGGGGTAATGCGGTAACTGCAGGGGTAGTTATGGTGGTGGGGTAATGCGGTAGCTGCAAGGGTAGTTATGGTGGTGGGGTAATGCGGTAACTGCAGGGGTAGTTATGGTGGTGGGGTAATGCGGTAGCTGCAGGGGTAGTTATGGTGGTGGGGTAATGCGGTAGCTGCAGGGGTAGTTATGGTGGTGGGGTAATGCGGTAGCTGCAGGGGTAGTTATGGTGGTGGGGTAATGCGGTAGTTGCAGGGGTAGTTATGGTGGTGGGGTAATGCGGTAACTGCAGGGGTAGTTATGGTGGTGGGGTAATGCGGTAGCTGCAGGGGTAGTTATGGTGGTGGGGTAATGCGGTAGTTGCAGGGGTAGTTATGCTGGTGGGGTAATGCAGTAGCTGCAGAGGTAGTTATGGTAGTGGGATGGCTGGGTAGTTGCAGGGGTAGTTATGGTGGTGGGGTAATGCGGTAGCTGCAGGGGTAGTTATGATGGTGGGGTAATGCGGTAGTTACAGGGGTAGTTATGATGGGGTAATGCGTTACTTGCAGGGGTAGTTATGGTGGTGGGGTAATGCGGTAGCTGCAGGGGTAGTTATGGTGGTGGGGTAATGCGGTAGTTGCAGGGGTAGTTATGGTGGTGGGGTAATGCGGTAGTTACAGGGGTAGTTATGATGGGGTAATGCGTTACTTGCAGGGGTAGTTATGGTGGTGGGGTAATGCTGTAGCTGCAGGGGTAGTTATGGTGGTGGGGTAATGCGGTAGTTACAGGGGTAGTTATGGTGGTGGGGTAATGCGGTAGCTGCAGGGGTAGTTATGGTGGTGGGGTAATGCGGTAGTTGCAGGGGTAGTTATGGTGGTGGGGTAATGTGGTAGCTGCAGGGGTAGTTATGGTGGTGGGGTAATGCGGTAGCTGCAGGGGTAGTTATGGTGGTGGGGTGGCTGGGTAGCTGCAGGGGTAGTTATGGTGGTGGGGTGGCTGGGTAGCTGCAGGGGTAGTTATGGTGGTGGGGTGGCTGGGTAGCTACAGGGGTAGTTATGGTGGTGGGGTGGCTGGGTAGCTGCAGGGGTAGTTATGGTGGTGGGGTGGCTGGGTAGCTGCAGGGGTAGTTATGGTGGTGGGGTGGCTGGGTAGCTGCAGGGGTAGTTATGGTGGTGGGGTGGCTGGGTAGCTGCAGGGGTAGTTATGGTGGTGGGGTGGCTGGGTAGCTGCAGGGGTAGTTATGGTGGTGGGGTGGCTGGGTAGCTGCAGGGGTAGTTATGGTGGTGGGGTGGCTGGGTAGCTGCAGGGGTAGTTATGGTGGTGGGGTGGCTGGGTAGCTGCAGGGGTAGTTATGGTGGTGGGGTGGCTGGGTAGCTGCAGGGGTAGTTATGGTGGTGGGGTGGCTGGGTAGCTGCAGGGGTAGTTATGGTGGCGGGATGGCTGGGTAGCTGCAGGGGTAGTTATGGTGGTGGGGTGGCTGGGTAGCTGCAGGGGTAGTTATGGTGGTGGGGTGGCTGGGTAGCTGCAGGGGTAGTTATGGTGGTGGGGTGGCTGGGTAGCTGCAGGGGTAGTTATGGTGGTGGGGTGGCTGGGTAGCTGCAGGGGTAGATATGGTGGTGGGGTGGCTGGGTAGCTGCAGGGGTAGTTATGGTGGTGGGGTGGCTGGGTAGCTGCAGGGGTAGATATGGTGGTGGGGTGGCTGGGTAGCTGCAGGGGTAGATATGGTGGTGGGGTGGCTGGGTAGCTGCAGGGGTAGTTATGGTGGTGGGGTGGCTGGGTAGCTGCAGGGGTAGTTATGGTGGTGGGGTGGCTGGGTAGCTGCAGGGGTAGTTATGGTGGTGGGGTGGCTGGGTAGCTGCAGGGGTAGTTATGGTGGGGGGTGGCTGGGTAGCTGCAGGGGTAGTTATGGTGGTGGGGTGGCTGGGTAGTTGCAGGGGTAGTTATGGTGGGGGGTGGCTGGGTAGCTGCAGGGGTAGTTATGGTGGTGGGGTGGCTGGGTAGCTGCAGGTGCAGGGATTTGGCAGGGGCTGTATCTCCAGTGAGGAGTTTATTCCCAGCCCTGGATCACATGAAGGAGGTGGGTCTGGACTGGGTAGGGGGGGGGGTCTGGACTGGGTAGGGGGGGGGGGGGGGGTCTGGACTGGGTAGGGGGGGTCTGGACTGGGTAGGGAGGGGGGGAGGAAGGCGATAACAGAGAGCTGGGATTTCACACAGCAACACATGGAGTGAACACTGTGCAGGTAAGACTGCCTCAAAGTCCTGCAGCCCTGCAATAGAGGGCAAGCTCTACTCTCTCTCTCTGTATAGAGTGTCAGCTCCTCTCTCTCTCTCTCTGTATAGAGTGTCAGCTCCTCTCTCTCTCTCTGTATAGAGTGTCAGCTCCTCTCTCTCTGTATAGAGTGTCAGCTCCTCTCTCTCTCTGTATAGAGTGTCAGCTCCTCTCTCTCTCTCTCTCTCTGTATAGAGTGTCAGCTCCTCTCTTTCTCTCTCTGTATAGAGTGTCAGCTCCTCTCTCTCTCTCTGTATAGAGTGTCAGCTCCTCTCTCTCTGTATAGAGTGTCAGCTCCTCTCTCTCTCTCTCTGTATAGAGTGTCAGCTCCTCTTTCTCTGTATAGAGTGTCAGCTCCTCTCTCTCTGTATAGAGTGTCAGCCTCTCTCTCTCTCTGTATAGAGTGTCAGCTCCTCTCTCTCTGTATAGAGTGTGAGCTCCTCTCTCTCGCTCTGTATAGAGTGTCAGCTCCTCTCTCTCGCTCTGTATAGAGTGTCAGCTCCTCTCTCTCTGTATAGAGTGTCAGCTCCTCTCTCTCTGTATAGAGTGTCAGCTCCTCTCTCTCTCTCTGTATAGAGTGTCAGCTCCTCTCTCTCTCTCTCTCTCTCTCTGTATAGAGTGTCAGCTCCTCTCTCTCTGTATAGAGTGTCAGCTCCTCTCTCTCTCTCTCTGTATAGAGTGTCAGCTCCTCTCTCTCTGTATAGAGTGTCAGCCTCTCTCTCTCTCTGTATAGAGTGTCAGCTCCTCTCTCTCTGTATAGAGTGTGAGCTCCTCTCTCTCGCTCTGTATAGAGTGTCAGCTCCTCTCTCTCGCTCTGTATAGAGTGTCAGCTCCTCTCTCTCTGTATAGAGTGTCAGCTCCTCTCTCTCTGTATAGAGTGTCAGCTCCTCTCTCTCTCTCTGTATAGAGTGTCAGCTCCTCTCTCTCTCTCTCTCTCTCTCTCTCTGTATAGAGTGTCAGCTCCTCTCTCTCTGTATAGAGTGTCAGCTCCTCTCTCTCTGTATAGAGTGTCAGCTCCTCTCTCTCTGTATAGAGTGTCAGCTCCTCTCTCTCTGTATAGAGTGTCAGCCTCTCTCTCTCTCTCTGTATAGAGTGTCAGCTCCTCTCTCTCTGTATAGAGTGTGAGCACCTCTCTCTCGCTCTGTATAGAGTGTCAGCTCCTCTCTCTCGCTCTGTATAGAGTGTCAGCTCCTCTCTCTCTGTATAGAGTGTCAGCTCCTCTCTCTCTGTATAGAGTGTCAGCTCCTCTCTCTCTCTCTCTATAGAGTGTCAGCTCCTCTCTCTCTGTATAGAGTGTCAGCTCCTCTCTCTCTCGCTCTGTTTAGAGTGTCAGCTCCTCTCTCTCTGTATAGAGTGTCAGCTCCTCTCTCTCTGTATAGAGTGTCAGCTCCTCTCTCTCTCTCTCTGTATAGAGTGTCAGCTCCTCTCTCTCTCTCTCTCTCTCTCTCTCTCTGTATAGAGTGTCAGCTCCTCTCTCTCTGTATAGAGTGTCAGCTCCTCTCTCTCTGTATAGAGTGTCACCTCCTCTCTCTCTCTCTCTCTGTATAGAGTGTCAGCTCCTCTCTCTCTCTCTGTATAGAGTGTCAGCTCCTCTCTCTCTGTATAGAGTGTCAGCTCCTCTCTCTCTCTGTATAGAGTGTCAGCTCCTCTCTCTCTCTCTCTCTCTGTATAGAGTGTCAGCTCCTCTCTTTCTCTGTATAGAGTGTCAGCTCCTCTCTCTCTCTCTCTCTCTCTCTCTCTCTGTATAGAGTGTCAGCTCCTCTCTCTCTCTGTATAGAGTGTCAGCTCCTCTCTCTCTGTATAGAGTGTCAGCTCCTCTCTCTCTGTATAGAGTGTCAGCTCCTCTCTCTCTCTCTCTCTGTATAGAGTGTCAGCTCCTCTCTCTCTCTCTGTATAGAGTGTCAGCTCCTCTCTCTCTGTATAGAGTGTCAGCTCCTCTCTCTCTCTGTATAGAGTGTCAGCTCCTCTCTCTCTCTCTCTCTGTATAGAGTGTCAGCTCCTCTCTTTCTCTGTATAGAGTGTCAGCTCCTCTCTCTCTCTCTGTATAGAGTGTCACCTCCTCTCTCTCTGTATAGAGTGTCAGCTCCTCTCTCTGTGTAGAGTGTCAGCTCCTCTCTCTCTCTCTGTATAGAGTGTCAGCTCCTCTCTCTCTCTGTACAGAGTGTCAGCTCCTCTCTCTCTGTATAGAGTGTCAGCTCCTCTCTCTCTGTATAGTGTCAGCTCCTCTCTCTCTCTGTATAGAGTGTCAGCTCCTCTCTTTCTCTGTATAGAGTGTCAGTTCCTCTCTCTCTCTCTGTATAGAGTGTCAGCTCCTCTCTCTCTGTATAGAGTGTCAGCTCCTCTCTCTATCTCTCTGTATAGAGTGTCAGCTCCTCTCTCTCTCTGTATAGAGTGTCAGCTCCTCTCTCTCTGTATAGAGTGTCAGCTCCTCTCTCTCTCTCTGTATAGAGTGTCAGCTCCTCTCTCTCTCTGTATAGATTGTCAGCTCCTCTCTCTCTCTCTGTATAGAGTGTCAGCTCCTCTCTCTTTCTGTATAGAGTGTGAGCTCCTCTCTCTCTCTGTATAGAGTGTCAGCTCCTCTATCTCTGTGTATAGAGTGTCAGCTCCTCTCTCTCTCTGTATAGAGTGTCAGCTCCTCTCTCTTTCTGTATAGAGTGTGAGCTCCTCTCTCTCTCTGTATAGAGTGTCAGCTCCTCTCTCGCTCTCTGTATAGTGTCAGCTCCTCTCTCTCTGTGTATAGAGTGTCAGCTGCTCTCGTTCTGTGTATAGAGTGTCAGCTCCTCTCTCTCTCTCTCTCTCTGTATAGAGTGTCAGCTCCTCTCTCTCTCTGTATAGAGTGTCAGCTCCTCTCTCTCTGTATAGAGTGTCAGCTCCTCTCTCTCTGTATAGAGTGTCAGCTCCTCTCTCTCTCTCTCTGTATAGAGTGTCAGCTCCTCTCTCTCTGTATAGAGTGTCAGCTCCTCTCTCTCTGTATAGAGTGTCAGCTCCTCTCTCTCTCTCTGTATAGAGTGTCAGCTCCTCTCTCTCTCTCTCTCTGTATAGAGTGTCAGCTCCTCTCTTTCTCTGTATAGAGTGTCAGCTCCTCTCTCTCTCTCTGTATAGAGTGTCAGCTCCTCTCTCTCTGTATAGAGTGTCAGCTCCTCTCTCTCTGTATAGAGTGTCAGCTCCTCTCTCTCTCTGTATAGAGTGTCAGCTCCTCTCTCTCTCTCTCTCTGTATAGAGTGTCAGCTCCTCTCTTTCTCTGTATAGAGTGTCAGCTCCTCTCTCTCTCTCTGTATAGAGTGTCAGCTCCTCTCTCTCTGTATAGAGTGTCAGCTCCTCTCTCTCTGTAGAGTGTCAGCTCCTCTCTCTCTCTCTCTGTATAGAGTGTCACCTCCTCTCTCTCTGTATAGAGTGTCAGCTCCTCTCTCTGTGTAGAGTGTCAGCTCCTCTCTCTCTCTCTGTATAGAGTGTCAGCTCCTCTCTCTCTCTGTACAGAGTGTCAGCTCCTCTCTCTCTGTATAGAGTGTCAGCTCCTCTCTCTCTGTATAGTGTCAGCTCCTCTCTCTCTCTGTATAGAGTGTCAGCTCCTCTCTTTCTCTGTATAGAGTGTCAGTTCCTCTCTCTCTCTCTGTATAGAGTGTCAGCTCCTCTCTCTCTGTATAGAGTGTCAGCTCCTCTCTCTCTCTCTGTATAGAGTGTCAGCTCCTCTCTCTATCTCTCTGTATAGAGTGTCAGCTCCTCTCTCTCTCTCTGTATAGAGTGTCAGCTCCTCTCTCTCTGTATAGAGTGTCAGCTCCTCTCTCTCTCTCTGTATAGAGTGTCAGCTCCTCTCTCTCTCTGTATAGATTGTCAGCTCCTCTCTCTCTCTCTCTGTATAGTGTCAGCTCCTCTCTCTCTCTCTGTATAGAGTGTCAGCTCCTCTCTTTCTCTGTGTAGAGTGTCAGCTCCTCTATCTCTGTGTATAGAGTGTCAGCTCCTCTCTCTCTCTGTATAGAGTGTCAGCTCCTCTCTCTTTCTGTATAGAGTGTGAGCTCCTCTCTCTCTCTGTATAGAGTGTCAGCTCCTCTCTCGCTCTCTGTATAGTGTCAGCTCCTCTCTCTCTGTGTATAGAGTGTCAGCTGCTCTCGTTCTGTGTATAGAGTGTCAGCTCCTCTCTCTCTCTCTCTGTATAGAGTGTCAGCTCCTCTCTCTCTCTGTATAGAGTGTCAGCTCCTCTCTCTCTGTATAGAGTGTCAGATCCTCTCTCTCTGTATAGAGTGTCAGCTCCTCTCTCTCTGTATAGAGTGTCAGCTCCTCTCTCTCTCTCTCTGTATAGAGTGTCAGCTCCTCTCTCTCTGTATAGAGTGTCAGCTCCTCTCTCTCTGTATAGAGTGTCAGCTCCTCTCTCTCTCTGTATAGAGTGTCAGCTCCTCTCTCTCTCTCTCTCTCTCTGTATAGAGTGTCAGCTCCTCTCTTTCTCTGTATAGAGTGTCAGCTCCTCTCTCTCTCTCTGTATAGAGTGTCAGCTCCTCTCTCTCTGTATAGAGTGTCAGCTCCTCTCTCTCTGTAGAGTGTCAGCTCCTCTCTCTCTCTCTCTGTATAGAGTGTCAGCTCCTCTCTCTCTCTCTCTGTATAGAGTGTCAGCTCCTCTCTCTCTGTATAGAGTGTCAGCTCCTCTCTCTCTCTCTGTATAGAGTGTCAGCTCCTCTCTCTATCTCTCTGTATAGAGTGTCAGCTCCTCTCTCTCTCTGTATAGAGTGTCAGCTCCTCTCTCTCTGTATAGAGTGTCAGCTCCTCTCTCTCTCTCTGTATAGAGTGTCAGCTCCTCTCTCTCTCTGTATAGATTGTCAGCTCCTCTCTCTCTCTCTGTATAGTGTCAGCTCCTCTCTCTCTCTCTGTATAGAGTGTCAGCTCCTCTCTTTCTCTGTGTAGAGTGTCAGCTCCTCTCTCTCTCTCTGTATAGAGTGTCAGCTCCTCTCTCTCTGTATAGAGTGTCAGCTCCTCTCTCTCTCTCTGTATAGAGTGTCAGCTCCTCTCTCTCTCTCTCTCTCTCTCTCTCTCTGTGTAGAGTGTCAGCTCCTCTCTCTCTCTCTCTGTATAGAGTGTCAGCTCCTCTCTCTCTCTCTCTGTATAGAGTGTCAGCTCCTCTCTCTCTCTCTGTATAGAGTGTCAGCTCCTCTCTCTATCTCTCTGTATAGAGTGTCAGCTCCTCTCTCTCTCTGTATAGAGTGTCAGCTCCTCTCTCTCTGTATAGAGTGTCAGCTCCTCTCTCTCTCTCTGTATAGAGTGTCAGCTCCTCTCTCTCTCTGTATAGATTGTCAGCTCCTCTCTCTCTCTCTGTATAGTGTCAGCTCCTCTCTCTCTCTCTGTATAGAGTGTCAGCTCCTCTCTTTCTCTGTGTAGAGTGTCAGCTCCTCTATCTCTGTGTATAGAGTGTCAGCTCCTCTCTCTCTCTGTATAGAGTGTCAGCTCCTCTCTCTTTCTGTATAGAGTGTGAGCTCCTCTCTCTCTCTGTATAGAGTGTCAGCTCCTCTCTCGCTCTCTGAATAGTGTCAGCTCCTCTCTCTCTGTGTATAGAGTGTCAGCTGCTCTCGTTCTGTGTATAGAGTGTCAGCTCCTCTCTCTCTCTCTGTATAGAGTGTCAGCTCCTCTCTCTCTCTGTATAGAGTGTCAGCTCCTCTCTCTCTGTATAGAGTGTCAGCTCCTCTCTCTCTGTATAGAGTGTCAGCTCCTCTCTCTCTCTCTCTGTATAGAGTGTCAGCTCCTCTCTCTCTGTATAGAGTGTCAGCTCCTCTCTCTCTCTGTATAGAGTGTCAGCTCCTCTCTCTCTCTCTCTCTGTATAGAGTGTCAGCTCCTCTCTTTCTCTGTATAGAGTGTCAGCTCCTCTCTCTCTCTCTGTATAGAGTGTCAGCTCCTCTCTCTCTGTATAGAGTCAGCTCCTCTCTCTCTGTAGAGTGTCAGCTCCTCTCTCTCTCTCTCTGTATAGAGTGTCAGCTCCTCTCTCTCTCTGTACAGAGTGTCAGCTCCTCTCTCTCTGTATAGAGTGTCAGCTCCTCTCTCTCTGTATAGTGTCAGCTCCTCTCTCTCTCTGTATAGAGTGTCAGCTCCTCTCTTTCTCTGTATAGAGTGTCAGTTCCTCTCTCTCTCTCTGTATAGAGTGTCAGCTCCTCTCTCTCTGTATAGAGTGTCAGCTCCTCTCTCTCTCTCTGTATAGAGTGTCAGCTCCTCTCTCTATCTCTCTGTATAGAGTGTCAGCTCCTCTCTCTCTCTGTATAGAGTGTCAGCTCCTCTCTCTCTGTATAGAGTGTCAGCTCCTCTCTCTCTCTCTGTATAGAGTGTCAGCTCCTCTCTCTCTCTGTATAGATTGTCAGCTCCTCTCTCTCTCTCTGTATAGTGTCAGCTCCTCTCTCTCTCTCTGTATAGAGTGTCAGCTCCTCTCTTTCTCTGTGTAGAGTGTCAGCTCCTCTATCTCTGTGTATAGAGTGTCAGCTCCTCTCTCTCTCTGTATAGATTGTCAGCTCCTCTCTCTCTCTCTGTATAGTGTCAGCTCCTCTCTCTCTCTGTATAGAGTGTCAGCTCCTCTCTTTCTCTGTGTAGAGTGTCAGCTCCTCTCTCTCTGTGTATAGAGTGTCAGCTCCTCTCTCTCTCTCTGTATAGAGTGTCAGCTCCTCTCTCTCTCTGTATAGAGTGTCAGCTCCTCTCTCTCTCTGTATAGAGTGTCAGCTCCTCTCTCTCTCTCTCTCTGTATAGAGTGTCAGCTCCTCTCTCTCTCTGTATAGAGTGTCAGCTTCTCTCCCTCTCTTTCTGTATAGAGTGTCAGCTCCTCTCTCTCTCTGTATAGAGTGTCAGCTTCTCTCCCTCTCTTTCTGTATAGAGTGTCAGCTCCTCTCTCTCTCTGTATAGAGTGTCAGCTCCTCTCTCTCTCTGAATAGAGTGTCAGCTTCTCTCCCTCTCTTTCTGTATAGAGTGTCAGCTTCTCTCCCTCTCTTTCTGTATAGAGTGTCAGCTCCTCTCTCTCTCTCTCTCTCTGTATAGAGTGTCAGCTCCTCTCTCTCTCTCTGTATAGAGTGTCAGCTTCTCTCCCTCTCTCTCTGTATAGAGTGTCAGCTCCTCTCCCTCTCTCTCTGTATAGAGTGTCAGCTTCTCTCCCTCTCTTTCTGTATAGAGTGTCAGCTCCTCTCTCTCTCTTTCTGTATAGAGTGTCAGCTCCTCTCTCTCTCTGTATAGAGTGTCAGCTCCTCTCTCTCTCTCTCTGTATAGAGTGTCAGCTCCTCTCTCTCTCTCTCTCTGTATAGAGTGTCAGCTCCTCTCTCTCTCTCTCTGTATAGAGTGTCAGCTCCTCTCTTTCTCTCTCTGTATAGAGTGTCAGCTCCTCTCTCTCTCTCTCTGTATAGAGTGTCAGCTCCTCTTTCTCTGTATAGAGTGTCAGCTCCTCTCTCTCTGTATAGAGTGTCAGCCTCTCTCTCTCTCTCTGTATAGAGTGTCAGCTCCTCTCTCTCTGTATAGAGTGTGAGCTCCTCTCTCTCGCTCTGTATAGAGTGTCAGCTCCTCTCTCTCGCTCTGTATAGAGTGTCAGCTCCTCTCTCTCTGTATAGAGTGTCAGCTCCTCTCTCTCTGTATAGAGTGTCAGCTCCTCTCTCTCTCTCTGTATAGAGTGTCAGCTCCTCTCTCTCTGTATAGAGTGTCAGCTCCTCTCTCTCTCTCTCTCTCTCTGTATAGAGTGTCAGCTCCTCTCTCTCTCTGTATAGAGTGTCAGCTCCTCTCTCTCTGTATAGAGTGTCAGCTCCTCTCTCTCTGTATAGAGTGTCAGCTCCTCTCTCTCTCTCTCTCTGTATAGAGTGTCAGCTCCTCTCTCTCTCTCTGTATAGAGTGTCAGCTCCTCTCTCTCTGTATAGAGTGTCAGCTCCTCTCTCTCTCTCTGTATAGAGTGTCAGCTCCTCTCTCTCTCTCTCTCTCTCTCTCTCTCTCTGTATAGAGTGTCAGCTCCTCTCTCTCTGTATAGAGTGTCAGCTCCTCTCTCTCTCTCTGTATAGAGTGTCAGCTCCTCTCTCTCTGTATAGAGTGTCAGCTCCTCTCTCTCTGTATAGAGTGTCAGCCTCTCTCTCTCTCTCTCTCTCTGTATAGAGTGTCAGCTCCTCTCTCTCTGTATAGAGTGTGAGCACCTCTCTCTCGCTCTGTATAGAGTGTCAGCTCCTCTCTCTCGCTCTGTATAGAGTGTCAGCTCCTCTCTCTCTGTATAGAGTGTCAGCTCCTCTCTCTCTGTATAGTGTCAGCTCCTCTCTCTCTCTCTGTATAGAGTGTCAGCTCCTCCTTCTCGCTCTGTATAGAGTGTCAGCTCCTCTCTCTCGCTCTGTATAGAGTGTCAGCTCCTCTCTCTCTGTATAGAGTGTCAGCTCCTCTCTCTCTGTATAGTGTCAGCTCCTCTCTCTCTCTCTCTCTCTCTCTCTCTCTCTCTCTCTGTATAGAGTGTCAGCTCCTCTCTCTCTCTGTATAGAGTGTCAGCTCCTCTCTCTCTCTGTATAGAGTGTCAGCTCCTCTCTCTCTCTGTATAGAGTGTCAGCTCCTCTCTCTCTGTATAGAGTGTCAGCTCCTCTCTCTCTGTATAGAGTGTCAGCTCCTCTCTCTCTCTGTATAGAGTGTCAGCTCCTCTCTCTGTATAGAGTGTCAGCTCCTCTCTCTCTGTATAGAGTGTCAGCTCCTCTCTCTCTCTCTCTCTGTATAGAGTGTCAGCTCCTCTCTTTCTCTGTATAGAGTGTCAGCTCCTCTCTCTCTCTCTGTATAGAGTGTCAGCTCCTCTCTCTCTGTATAGAGTGTCAGCTCCTCTCTCTCTCTCTGTATAGAGTGTCAGCTCCTCTCTCTCTGTATAGAGTGTCAGCTCCTCTCTCTCTGTATAGAGTGTCAGCTCCTCTCTCTCTCTCTGTATAGAGTGTCAGCTCCTCTCTCTCTGTATAGAGTGTCAGCTCCTCTCTCTCTCTCTCTCTCTCTCTCTCTGTATAGAGTGTCAGCTCCTCTCTCTCTCTGTATAGAGTGTCAGCTCCTCTCTCTCTGTATAGAGTGTCAGCTCCTCTCTCTCTGTATAGAGTGTCAGCTCCTCTCTCTCTCTCTCTGTATAGAGTGTCAGCTCCTCTCTCTCTCTCTGTATAGAGTTTCAGCTCCTCTCTCTCTGTATAGTGTCAGCTCCTCTCTCTCTCTCTGTATAGAGTGTCAGCTCCTCTCTCTCTCTCTCTCTCTCTCTCTCTCTCTCTCTCTCTCTCTCTCTCTGTATAGAGTGTCAGCTCCTCTCTCTCTGTATAGAGTGTCAGCTCCTCTCTCTCTCTCTGTATAGAGTGTCAGCTCCTCTCTCTCTCTCTCTCTCTCTCTCTGTATAGAGTGTCAGCTCCTCTCTCTCTGTATAGAGTGTCAGCTCCTCTCTCTCTCTCTGTATAGAGTGTCAGCTCCTCTCTCTCTGTATAGAGTGTCAGCTCCTCTCTCTCTGTATAGAGTGTCAGCCTCTCTCTCTCTCTCTCTGTATAGAGTGTCAGCTCCTCTCTCTCTGTATAGAGTGTGAGCACCTCTCTCTCGCTCTGTATAGAGTGTCAGCTCCTCTCTCTCGCTCTGTATAGAGTGTCAGCTCCTCTCTCTCTGTATAGAGTGTCAGCTCCTCTCTCTCTGTATAGAGTGTCAGCTCCTCTCTCTCTCTCTGTATAGAGTGTCAGCTCCTCCTTCTCGCTCTGTATAGAGTGTCAGCTCCTCTCTCTCTGTATAGAGTGTCAGCTCCTCTCTCTCTCTCTGTATAGAGTGTCAGCTCCTCTCTCTCTCTCTGTATAGAGTGTCAGCTCCTCTCTCTCTCTCTCTCTCTCTCTCTGTATAGAGTGTCAGCTCCTCTCTCTCTCTGTATAGAGTGTCAGCTCCTCTCTCTCTCTGTATAGAGTGTCAGCTCCTCTCTCTCTCTGTATAGAGTGTCAGCTCCTCTCTCTCTGTATAGAGTGTCAGCTCCTCTCTCTCTGTATAGAGTGTCAGCTCCTCTCTCTCTCTCTGTATAGAGTGTCAGCTCCTCTCTCTCTGTATAGAGTGTCAGCTCCTCTCTCTCTGTATAGAGTGTCAGCTCCTCTCTCTCTCTCTCTCTGTATAGAGTGTCAGCTCCTCTCTTTCTCTGTATAGAGTGTCAGCTCCTCTCTCTCTCTCTGTATAGAGTGTCAGCTCCTCTCTCTCTGTATAGAGTGTCAGCTCCTCTCTCTCTCTCTGTATAGAGTGTCAGCTCCTCTCTTTCTCTGTATAGAGTGTCAGTTCCTCTCTCTCTCTGTGTATAGAGTGTCAGCTCCTCTCTCTCTGTATAGAGTGTCAGCTCCTCTCTCTCTCTCTCTGTATAGAGTGTCAGCTCCTCTCTCTATCTCTCTGTATAGAGTGTCAGCTCCTCTCTCTCTCTGTATAGAGTGTCAGCTCCTCTCTCTCTGTATAGAGTGTCAGCTCCTCTCTCTCTCTCTGTATAGAGTGTCAGCTCCTCTCTCTCTCTGTATAGATTGTCAGCTCCTCTCTCTCTCTCTGTATAGTGTCAGCTCCTCTCTCTCTCTGTATAGAGTGTCAGCTCCTCTCTTTCTCTGTGTAGAGTGTCAGCTCCTCTATCTCTGTGTATAGAGTGTCAGCTCCTCTCTCTCTCTGTATAGAGTGTCAGCTCCTCTCTCTTTCTGTATAGAGTGTGAGCTCCTCTCTCTCTCTGTATAGAGTGTCAGCTCCTCTCTCGCTCTCTGTATAGTGTCAGCTCCTCTCTCTCTGTGTATAGAGTGTCAGCTGCTCTCGTTCTGTGTATAGAGTGTCAGCTCCTCTCTCTCTCTCTGTATAGAGTGTCAGCTCCTCTCTCTCTGTGTATAGAGTGTCAGCTCCTCTCTCTCTCTGTGTATAGAGTGTCAGCTCCTCTCTTTCTCTCTCTGTATAGAGTGTCAGCTCCTCTCTCTCGCTCTCTGTATAGAGTGTCAGCTCCTTTCTCTCTCTCTGTATAGAGTGTCAGCTCCTCTCTCTCTGTATAGAGTGTCAGCTCCTCTCTCTGTATAGAGTGTCAGATCCTCTCTCTCTCTCTCTGTCTAGAGTGTCAGCTCCTCTCTCTCTGTGTATAGAGTGTCAGCTCCTCTCTCTCTCTCTCTGTATAGAGTGTCAGCTCCTCTCTCTCTCTGTATAGAGTGTCAGCTCCTCTCTCTCTCTCTCTCTGTATAGAGTGTCAGCTCCTCTCTCTCTGTATAGAGTGTCAGCTCCTCTCTCTCTCTCTGTATAGAGTGTCAGCTCCTCTCTCTCGCTCTCTGTATAGAGTGTCAGCTCCTCTCTCTCGCTCTCTGTATAGAGTGTCAGCTCCTCTCTCTCTCTGTATAGAGTGTCAGCTCCTCTCTCTCTCTCTCTGTATAGAGTGTCAGCTCCTCTCTCTCTCTCTCTGTATAGAGTGTCAGCTCCTCTCTCTCTCTCTCTGTATAGAGTGTCAGCTCCTCTCTCTCTCTGTATAGAGTGTCAGCTCCTCTCTCTCTGTGTATAGAGTGTCAGCTCCTCTCTCTTTCTGTATAGAGTGTCAGCTCCTCTCTCTCTCTCTCTGTATAGAGTGTCAGCTCCTCTCTCTCTGTGTATAGAGTGTCAGCTCCTCTCTCTCTCTCTGTATAGAGTGTCAGCTCCTCTCTCTCTCTGTATAGAGTGTCAGCTCCTCTCTCTCTCTGTATAGAGTGTCAGCTCCTCTCTCTCTCTCTCTCTCTCTCTGTATAGAGTGTCAGCTCCTCTCTCTCTCTGTATAGAGTGTCAGCTTCTCTCCCTCTCTTTCTGTATAGAGTGTCAGCTCCTCTCTCTCTCTGTATAGAGTGTCAGCTCCTCTCTCTCTCTGTATAGAGTGTCAGCTTCTCTCCCTCTCTTTCTGTATAGAGTGTCAGCTTCTCTCCCTCTTTCTGTATAGAGTGTCAGCTCCTCTCTCTCTCTCTCTCTCTCTCTCTCTCTCTCTCTCTCTCTGTATAGAGTGTCAGCTCCTCTCTCTCTCTGTATAGAGTGTCAGCTTCTCTCCCTCTTTTTCTGTATAGAGTGTCAGCTCCTCTCTCTCTCTCTCTGTATAGAGTGTCAGCTCCTCTCTCTCTCTCTCTGTATAGAGTGTCAGCTCCTCTCTCTCTCTCTCTGTATAGAGTGTCAGCTCCTCTCCCTCTCTCTCTGTATAGTGTCAGCTCCTCTCCCTCTCTCTCTGTATAGTGTCAGCTCCTCTCCCTCTCTTTCTGTATAGAGTGTCAGCTCCTCTCTCTCTCTCTCTGTGTAGAGTGTCAGCTCCTCTCTCTCTGTGTTTAGAGTGTCAGCTCCTCTCTCTCTCTGTATAGAGTGTCAGCTCCTCTCTCTCTCTCTGTATAGAGTGTCAGCTCCTCTCTCTCTGTGTATAGTGTGTCAGCTCCTCTCTCTCTCTGTATAGAGTGTCAGCTCCTCTCCCTCTCTCTCTGTATAGTGTCAGCTCCTCTCCCTCTCTCTCTGTATAGTGTCAGCTCCTCTCCCTCTCTTTCTGTATAGAGTGTCAGCTCCTCTCTCTCTCTCTGTATAGAGTGTCAGCTCCTCTCCCTCTCTCTCTGTATAGAGTGTCAGCTTCTCTCCCTCTCTTTCTGTATAGAGTGTCAGCTCCTCTCTCTCTCTCTCTGTATAGAGTGTCAGCTCCTCTCTCTCGCTCTCTCTCTTTACGGATAATCCAAACATCCGCTTCCTGACACCAAATAGCTGCTCCCGATGGGAATATTGATCAGCAATGCACACCAGGGAGAGCCCAGCATCACAGGTCACACAATGATTACTATCTTCTATTACCCAGAGGAGAGAATCTCCCACACTGTGCCCATGAGCTTGCAATCTACTGCATGTTTATACAAGGGATCTTACAGTCTAGTAACATATAGAGAGCGCCACCTACAGGCTGAACGCTGCAGATTCTGACTGGACATTGGGCATGGCCAGCAATTTCTCCCACTGAAAAAAATGGGGATTTGGGATTGAGCACTCCCTCCTTACTGGAGACCTGTGCTCGGCTCCTATGCTCCCTTCCATGATCAATCCCCTCAGTGTAATAAGAAGATTCACAGAGCTGACCTTATACCTGTATTTATATCCCTGTATTTTTATTCTGCAGGGACTGACCATAGATTGAAACATCACAATCCCAGTGAGAATGCAATGTGTGAAGCACAGGGCGGTGAGTATATATGAATTATATGTAGACTGGCTGTGGGAGATCTCTGCCAGGTAATGGACATGGACCTGTAGTGAAACTAACTCTCTCCCCTGCTCCCTCCTGAGCAGGGGAGGGATTAGAAGACAGATTTAGCTCCTGAGCAGGGAAGGGATTGGGAGACAGATTTAGCTCCTGAGCAGGGGAGAGATTAGGAGACAGATTTAGCTCCTGAGCAGGGAAGGGATAGGGAGACAGATTTAGCTCCTGAGCAGGGGAGGGATTAGGAGACAGATTTAGCTCCTGAGCAGGGGAGGGATTGGGAGACAGATTTACCTCCTGCGCAGGGGAGGGATTGGGAGACAGATTTAGCTCATGAGCAGGGGAAGGATTGGGAGACAGATTTAGCTCATGAGCAGGGGAGGGATTGGGAGGCAGATTTAGCTCCTGAGCAGGGGAGGGATTGGGAGACAGATTTAGCTCCTGAGCAGGGGAGGGATTGGGAGGCAGATTTAGCTCCTGAGCAGGGGAGGGATTGGGAGGCAGATTTAGCTCCTGAGCAGGGAAGGGATTGGGAGACAGATTTAGCTCCTGAGCAGGGGAGGGATTGGGAGGCAGATTTAGCTCCTGAGCAGGGGAGGGATTGGGAGACAGATTTAGCTCCTGAGCAGGGGAGAGATTAGGAGACAGATTTAGCTCCTGAGCAGGGAAGGGATAGGGAGACAGATTTAGCTCCTGAGCAGGGGAGGGATTAGGAGACAGATTTAGCTCCTGAGCAGGGGAGGGATTGGGAGACAGATTTACCTCCTGCGCAGGGGAGGGATTGGGAGACAGATTTAGCTCATGAGCAGGGGAAGGATTGGGAGACAGATTTAGCTCATGAGCAGGGGAGGGATTGGGAGGCAGATTTAGCTCCTGAGCAGGGGAGGGATTGGGAGACAGATTTAGCTCCTGAGCAGGGGAGGGATTGGGAGGCAGATTTAGCTCCTGAGCAGGGGAGGGATTGGGAGGCAGATTTAGCTCCTGAGCAGGGGAGGGATTAGGAGACAGATTTATCTCCTGAGCAGGGGAGGGATTAGGAGACAGATTTAGCTCCGGAGCAGGGGAGGTATTGGGAGACAGATTTAGCCCCTGAGAAGGGGAGGGATTGGGAGACCGATTTAGCTCCTGAGCAGGGGAGGGATTAGGAGACAAATTTATCTCCTGAGCAGGGGAGGGATTGGGAGGCAGATTTAGCTCCTGAGCAGGTAGGGATTGGGAGACAGATTTAGCTCATGAGCAGGGGAGGGATTGGGAGACAGATTTAGCTCCTGAGCAGGGGAGGGATTGGGAGACAGATTTAGCTCATGAGCAGGGGAGGGATTGAGAGGCAGATTTAGCTCCTGAGCAGGGGAGGGATTGGGAGACAGATTTAGCTCATGAGCAGGGGAGGGATTGGGAGGCAGATTTAGCTCATGAGCAGGGGAGGGATAGGAGACAGATTTAGCTCCTGAGCAGGGGAGGGATTGGGAGACAGATTTACCTCCTGAGGAGGGGAGGGATTACAAGACAGATTTAGCTCCTGAGCAGGGGAGGGGTTGGGAGACATATTTAGCTCTGGAGCAGGGATATAGTTAAATATTATGGGAAATGTCTGAGCTGGATAGTATGGATTATCCAGATCGCTTTATAGTTGATATACAGGATAAAGTGCATGGCCTTTTTAGAGGGGACAGACAGATTACATAGATGTAATTATTTTAGGTCTCTATGTACGCGGCGTGATTCCAGTATTATTGGGGGTCAATTAGTTATAAGATGCAGTTACAGTGTCTGTTTTTTTCATTAGAAGTTAAGTTTCAGGTTAATAATTTCTCAGTAATTACAAATAATAAGTATATTAGAGGCAGCGAGGATAATACACAGTGATGCAGATGGTATCCTAGCAACCCAAAGGAAGAGGGAGTGATATATATTTATATATATTAGGGTCTATGAGTATCCTAGCAACAGAGCACAAGGAATCTGGAGAGTATCCTAGCAACTGAGAAGCGGGGGACTGTATAAATCACGGGCGTCCAACGTGCGGCCCGCGGGCCAGAGAGTGCGGTAGCCGCACCTCTGAGCCTCTGATATAAAGTGCGCACCGGGATGTCACCGACACCCGGTGCTCCAACACAGTCAGTGCGCGAGGGGACGTTGCATTCTCCTCTCACGCAGGGGAGAAAGCTCCGCCCCTCGCACTCTGACCCCGTTGGAGCACCGGGTGTCGGTGTCCACAGATGGGACAATCCCCCTCCCTGCAGATACAGGTAAACGAGCAGGGAGGGGGAACAAACCATCTAACATGCTGGGGGGGGGGGGGGGGGGGACAATGTCTATGTGCGTGTGGAAATGTGACAGTGTGTGAATGTGGAAGTGGGACTATGTGTGAATGTGTGTGGAAGTGGGACTGTGTGTGAATGTGTGTGGAAGTGGGACCATGTCTGAATGTGTGTGGAAGTGGGACTATGTGTGAATGTGTGTGGAAGTGGGACTATGCGTGAATGTGTGTGGAAGTGGGACTAAGTGTGAATGTGTGTGGAAGTGGGACTGTGTGTGAATGTGTGTGGAAGTGGGACTGTGTGTGAATGTGTGTGGAAGTGGGACCATGTGTGAATGTGTGTGGAAGTAGGACCATGTGTGAATGTGTGTGGAAGTGGGACTATGTGTGAATGTGTGTGGAAGTTGGACTGTGTGTGAATGTGTGTGGAAGTGGGACTATGTGTGAATGTGTGTGGAAGTGGGACTATGTATGAATGTGTGTGGAAGTGGGACTATGCGTGAATGTGTGTGGAAGTGGGACCATGTGTGAATGTGTGTGGAAGTGGGACTATGTGTGAATGTGTGTGGAAGTGGGACCATGTGTGAATGTGTGTGGAAGTGGGACTATGCGTGAATGTGTGTGGAAGTGGGACTATGTGTGAATGTGTGTGGAAGTGGGACTATGTGTGAATGTGTGTGGAAGTGGGACCATGTGTGAATGTGTGTGGAAGTGGGACTATGTGTGAATGTGTGTGGAAGTGGGACTATGTGTGAATGTGTGTGGAAGTGGGACTATGTGTGAATGTGTGTGGAAGTGGGACTATGCGTGAATGTGTGTGGAAGTGGGACTGTGTGTGAATGTGTTTGGAAGTGGGACCATGTGTGAATGTGGAAGTGGGACTATGTGTGAATGTGTGTGGAAGTGGGACCATGTGTGAATGTGTGTGGAAGTGGGACTATGCGTGAATGTGTGTGGAAGTGGGACCATGTGTGAATGTGTGTGGAAGTGGGACCATGTGTGAATGTGTGTGGAAGTGGGACTATGTGTGAATGTGTGTGGAAGTGGGACTATGTGTGAATGTGTGTGGAAGTGGGACCATGTGTGAATGTGTGTGGAAGTGGGACCATGTGTGAATGTGTGTGGAAGTGGGACTATGTGTGAATGTGTGTGGAAGTGGGACTATGTGTGAATGTGTGTGGAAGTGGGACCATGTGTGAATGTGTGTGGAAGTGGGACTATGCGTGAATGTGTGTGGAAGTGGGACTATGTGTGAATGTGTGTGGAAGTGGGACTATGTGTGAATGTGTGTGGAAGTGGGACCATGTGTGAATGTGTGTGGAAGTGGGACTATGTGTGAATGTGTGTGGAAGTGGGACTATGTGTGAATGTGTGTGGAAGTGGGACTATGTGTGAATGTGTGTGGAAGTGGGACTATGCGTGAATGTGTGTGGAAGTGGGACTGTGTGTGAATGTGTGTGGAAGTGGGACCATGTGTGAATGTGGAAGTGGGACTATGTGTGAATGTGTGTGGAAGTGGGACCATGTGTGAATGTGTGTGGAAGTGGGACTATGCGTGAATGTGTGTGGAAGTGGGACTATGTTTGAATGTGTGTGGAAGTGGGACTGTGTGTGGAAGTGGGACTATGTGTGAATGTGTGTGGAAGTGGGACTATGTGTGAGTGTGTGTGGAAGTGGGACTATGTGTGAATGTGTGTGGAAGTGGGACTGTGTGTGAATGTGTGTGGAAGTGGGACTATGTGTGAATGTGTGTGGAAGTGGGACTATGTGTGAATGTGTGTGGAAGTGGGACTATGTGTGAATGTGTGTGGAAGTGGGACTAAGTGTGAATGTGTGTTGAAGTGGGACTGTGTGTGAATGTGTGTGGAAGTGGGACTAAGTGTGAATGTGTGTGGAAGTGGGACTGTGTGTGAATGTGTGTGGAAGTGGGACCATGTGTGAATGTGTGTGGAAGTAGGACCATGTGTGAATGTGTGTGGAAGTGGGACTATGTGTGAATGTGTGTGGAAGTTGGACTGTGTGTGAATGTGTGTGGAAGTGGGACTATGTGTGAATGTGTGTGGAAGTGGGACTATGTATGAATGTGTGTGGAAGTTGGACTGTGTGTGAATGTGTGTGGAAGTGGGACTATGTGTGAATGTGTGTGGAAGTGGGACTGTGTGTGAATGTGTGTGGAAGTGGGACCATGTGTGAATGTGTGTGGAAGTGGGACTATGCGTGAATGTGTGTGGAAGTGGGACCATGTGTGAATGTGTGTGGAAGTGGGACTATGTGTGAATGTGTGTGGAAGTGGGACCATGTGTGAATGTGTGTGGAAGTGGGACTATGCGTGAATGTGTGTGGAAGTGGGACTATGTGTGAATGTGTGTGGAAGTGGGACTATGTGTGAATGTGTGTGGAAGTGGGACCATGTGTGAATGTGTGTGGAAGTGGGACTATGTGTGAATGTGTGTGGAAGTGGGACTATGTGTGAATGTGTGTGGAAGTGGGACTATGTGTGAATGTGTGTGGAAGTGGGACTATGCGTGAATGTGTGTGGAAGTGGGACTGTGTGTGAATGTGTGTGGAAGTGGGACCATGTGTGAATGTGGAAGTGGGACTATGTGTGAATGTGTGTGGAAGTGGGACCATGTGTGAATGTGTGTGGAAGTGGGACTATGCGTGAATGTGTGTGGAAGTGGGACCATGTGTGAATGTGTGTGGAAGTGGGACCATGTGTGAATGTGTGTGGAAGTGGGACTATGTGTGAATGTGTGTGGAAGTGGGACTATGTGTGAATGTGTGTATAAGTGGGACTATGTTTGAATGTGTGTGGAAGTGGGACTGTGTGTGGAAGTGGGACTATGTGTGGAAGTGTGTGGAAGTGTGACTATGTATGAATGTGTGTGGAAGTGGGATTGTGTGTGAATGTGTGTGGAAGTGGGACTATGTGTGAATGTGTGTGGAAGTGGGACTATGTGTGGAAGTGGAACTGTGTGTGAATGTGTGTGGAAGTGGAACTATGTGTGAATGTGTGTGGAAGTGGGACTATGTGTGAATGTGTGTGGAAGTGGGACTATGTGTGAATGTGTGTGGAAGTGGGACCATGTGTGAATGTGTGTGGAAGTGGGACTATGTGTGAATGTGTGTGGAAGTGGGACTATGTGTGAATGTGTGTGGAAGTGGGACTATGTGTGAATGTGTGTGGAAGTGGGACCATGTGTGAATGTGTGTGGAAGTGGGACTATGTGTGAATGTGTGTGGAAGTGGGACTATGTGTGAATGTGTGTGGAAGTGGGACTATGTTTGAATGTGTGTGGAAGTGGGACTGTGTGTGGAAGTGGGACTATGTGTGGAAGTGTGTGGAAGTGGGACTATGTATGAATGTGTGTGGAAGTGGGACTGTGTGTGAATGTGTGTGGAAGTGGGACTATGTGTGAATGTGTGTGGAAGTGGGACTATGTGTGAATGTGTGTGGAAGTGGGACTATGTGTGAATGTGTGTGGAAGTGGGACTATGTGTGAATGTGTGTGGAAGTGGGACTATGCGTGAATGTGTGTGGAAGTGGGACTATGCGTGAATGTGTATGGAAGTGGGACTATGTGTAAATGTGTGTGGAAGTTGGACTGTGTGTGAATGTGTGTGGAAGTGGGACTATGTGGGTATGTGGAAGTGGGACTATGTGTGAATGTGTGTGGAAGTGGGACTATGTGTGAATGTGTGTGGAAGTGGGACTATGTGTGAATGTGTGTGGAAGTTGGACTATGTGTGAATGTGTGTGGAAGTGGGACTATGCGTGAATGTGTGTGGAAGTGGGACTATGTGTGAATGTGTGTGGAAGTTGGACTGTGTGTGAATGTGTGTGGAAGTGGGACTATGTGGGTATGTGGAAGTGGGACTATGCGTGAATGTGTGTGGAAGTGGGACTATGTGTGAATGTGTGTGGAAGTGGGACTATGTGTG
Organism: Pelodytes ibericus; assembly: GCA_036172795.1. Lineage (NCBI taxonomy): Eukaryota > Metazoa > Chordata > Amphibia > Anura > Pelodytidae > Pelodytes > Pelodytes ibericus. Next base: position 228,620,598 of record CM069859.1, read on the forward strand.
AATGTGTGTGGAAGTGGGACTATGTGTGAATGTGTGTGGAAGTGGGACTATGTGTGAATGTGTGTGGAAGTGGGACTATGCGTGAATGTGTGTGGAAGTGGGACTATGTGTGAATGTGTGTGGAAGTTGGACTGTGTGTGAATGTGTGTGGAAGTGGGACTATGTGGGTATGTGGAAGTGGGACTATGTGTGAATGTGTGTGGAAGTGGGACTATGTGTGAGTGTGTGTGGAAGTGGGACTATGTGTGAATGTGTGTGGAAGTGGGACTGTGTGTGAATGTGTGTGGAAGTGGGACTATGTGTGAATGTGTGTGGAAGTGGGACTATGTGTGAATGTGTGTGGAAGTGGGACTATGTGTGAATGTGTGTGGAAGTGGGACTAAGTGTGAATGTGTGTTGAAGTGGGACTGTGTGTGAATGTGTGTGGAAGTGGGACTAAGTGTGAATGTGTGTGGAAGTGGGACTGTGTGTGAATGTGTGTGGAAGTGGGACCATGTGTGAATGTGTGTGGAAGTAGGACCATGTGTGAATGTGTGTGGAAGTGGGACTATGTGTGAATGTGTGTGGAAGTTGGACTGTGTGTGAATGTGTGTGGAAGTGGGACTATGTGTGAATGTGTGTGGAAGTGGGACTATGTATGAATGTGTGTGGAAGTTGGACTGTGTGTGAATGTGTGTGGAAGTGGGACTATGTGTGAATGTGTGTGGAAGTGGGACTGTGTGTGAATGTGTGTGGAAGTGGGACCATGTGTGAATGTGTGTGGAAGTGGGACTATGCGTGAATGTGTGTGGAAGTGGGACCATGTGTGAATGTGTGTGGAAGTGGGACTATGTGTGAATGTGTGTGGAAGTGGGACCATGTGTGAATGTGTGTGGAAGTGGGACTATGCGTGAATGTGTGTGGAAGTGGGACTATGTGTGAATGTGTGTGGAAGTGGGACTATGTGTGAATGTGTGTGGAAGTGGGACCATGTGTGAATATGTGTGGAAGTGGGACTATGTGTGAATGTGTGTGGAAGTGGGACTATGTGTGAATGTGTGTGGAAGTGGGACTATGTGTGAATGTGTGTGGAAGTGGGACTATGTGTGAATGTGTGTGGAAGTGGGACTATGCGTGAATGTGTGTGGAAGTGGGACTGTGTGTGAATGTGTGTGGAAGTGGGACCATGTGTGTATGTGGAAGTGGGACTATGTGTGAATGTGTGTGGAAGTGGGACCATGTGTGAATGTGTGTGGAAGTGGGACTATGCGTGAATGTGTGTGGAAGTGGGACCATGTGTGAATGTGTGTGGAAGTGGGACCATGTGTGAATGTGTGTGGAAGTGGGACTATGTGTGAATGTGTGTGGAAGTGGGACTATGTGTGAATGTGTGTATAAGTGGGACTATGTTTGAATGTGTGTGGAAGTGGGACTGTGTGTGGAAGTGGGACTATGTGTGGAAGTGTGTGGAAGTGTGACTATGTATGAATGTGTGTGGAAGTGGGACTGTGTGTGAATGTGTGTGGAAGTGGGACTATGTGTGAATGTGTGTGGAAGTGGGACTATGTGTGGAAGTGGAACTGTGTGTGAATGTGTGTGGAAGTGGAACTATGTGTGAATGTGTGTGGAAGTGGGACTATGTGTGAATGTGTGTGGAAGTGGGACTATGTGTGAATGTGTGTGGAAGTGGGACCATGTGTGAATGTGTGTGGAAGTGGGACTATGTGTGAATGTGTGTGGAAGTGGGACTATGTGTGAATGTGTGTGGAAGTGGGACTATGTTTGAATGTGTGTGGAAGTGGGACTGTGTGTGGAAGTGGGACTATGTGTGGAAGTGTGTGGAAGTGGGACTATGTATGAATGTGTGTGGAAGTGGGACTGTGTGTGAATGTGTGTGGAAGTGGGACTATGTGTGAATGTGTGTGGAAGTGGGACTATGTGTGAATGTGTGTGGAAGTGGGACTATGTGTGAATGTGTGTGGAAGTGGGACTATGTGTGAATGTGTGTGGAAGTGGGACTATGTGTGAATGTGTGTGGAAGTGGGACTATGCGTGAATGTGTGTGGAAGTGGGACTATGTGTAAATGTGTGTGGAAGTTGGACTGTGTGTGAATGTGTGTGGAAGTGGGACTATGTGGGTATGTGGAAGTGGGACTATGTGTGAATGTGTGTGGAAGTGGGACTATGTGTGAATGTGTGTGGAAGTGGGACTATGTGTGAATGTGTGTGGAAGTTGGACTATGTGTGAATGTGTGTGGAAGTGGGACTATGCGTGAATGTGTGTGGAAGTGGGACTATGTGTGAATGTGTGTGGAAGTTGGACTGTGTGTGAATGTGTGTGGAAGTGGGACTATGTGGGTATGTGGAAGTGGGACTATGCGTGAATGTGTGTGGAAGTGGGACTATGTGTGAATGTGTGTGGAAGTGGGACTATGTGTGAATGTGTGTGGAAGTGGGACTATGTGTGAATGTGTGTGGAAGTGGGACTATGTGTGAATGTGTGTGGAAGTGGGACTATGCGTGAATGTGTGTGGAAGTGGGACTATGTGTGAATGTGTGTGGAAGTTGGACTGTGTGTGAATGTGTGTGGAAGTGGGACTATGTGGGTATGTGGAAGTGGGACTATGTGTGAATGTGTGTGGAAGTGGGACTATGTGTGAATGTGTGTGGAAGTGGGACTATGCGTGAATGTGTGTGGAAGTGGGACTATGTGTGAATGTGTGTGGAAGTTGGACTGTGTGTGAATGTGTGTGGAAGTGGGACTATGTGGGTATGTGGAAGTGGGACTATGTGTGAATGTGTGTGGAAGTGGGACTATGTGGGAATGTGTGTGGAAGTGGGACTATGTGGGAATGTGTGTGGAAGTGGGACTATGTGTGAATGTGGAAGTGGGACTGTGTGTGAATGTGTGTGGAAGTGGGACTATGTGGGAATGTGTGTGGAAGTGGGACTATGTGTGAATGTGTGTGGAAGTGGGACTATGTGTGAATGTGTGTGGAAGTGGGACTATGCGTGAATGTGTGTGGAAGTGGGACTGTGTGTGAATGTGTGTGGAAGTGGGACCATGTGTGAATGTGGAAGTGGGACTATGTGTGAATGTGTGTGGAAGTGGGACCATGTGTGAATGTGTGTGGAAGTGGGACTATGCATGAATGTGTGTGGAAGTGGGACCATGTGTGAATGTTTGTGGAAGTGGGACCATGTGTGAATGTGTGTGGAAGTGGGACTATGTGTGAATGTGTGTGGAAGTGGGACTATGTGTGAATGTGTGTATAAGTGGGACTATGTTTGAATGTGTGTGGAAGTGGGACTGTGTGTGGAAGTGGGACTATGTGTGGAAGTGTATGGAAGTGTGACTATGTATGAATGTGTGTGGAAGTGGGACTGTGTGTGAATGTGTGTGGAAGTGGGACTATGTGTGAATGTGTGTGGAAGTGGGACTATGTGTGGAAGTGGAACTGTGTGTGAATGTGTGTGGAAGTGGAACTATGTGTGAATGTGTGTGGAAGTGGGACTATGTGTGAATGTGTGTGGAAGTGGGACTATGTGTGAATGTGTGTGGAAGTGGGACCATGTGTGAATGTGTGTGGAAGTGGGACTATGTGTGAATGTGTGTGGAAGTGGGACTATGTGTGAATGTGTGTGGAAGTGGGACTATGTTTGAATGTGTGTGGAAGTGGGACTGTGTGTGGAAGTGGGACTATGTGTGGAAGTGTGTGGAAGTGGGACTATGTATGAATGTGTGTGGAAGTGGGACTGTGTGTGAATGTGTGTGGAAGTGGGACTATGTGTGAATGTGTGTGGAAGTGGGACTATGTGTGAATGTGTGTGGAAGTGGGACTATGTGTGAATGTGTGTGGAAGTGGGACTATGTGTGAATGTGTGTGGAAGTGGGACTATGTGTGAATGTGTGTGGAAGTGGGACTATGTGTGAATGTGTGTGGAAGTGGGACTATGCGTGAATGTGTGTGGAAGTGGGACTATGTGTGAATGTGTGTGGAAGTTGGACTGTGTGTGAATGTGTGTGGAAGTGGGACTATGTGGGTATGTGGAAGTGGGACTATGTGTGAATGTGTGTGGAAGTGGGACTATGTGTGAATGTGTGTGGAAGTGGGACTATGTGTGAATGTGTGTGGAAGTGGGACTATGTGTGAATGTGTGTGGAAGTGGGACTATGTGTGAATGTGTGTGGAAGTGGGACTATGTGTGAATGTGTGTGGAAGTGGGACTATGTGTGAATGTGTGTGGAAGTTGGACTGTGTGTGAATGTGTGTGGAAGTGGGACTATGTGGGTATGTGGAAGTGGGACTATGTGTGAATGTGTGTGGAAGTGGGACTATGTGGGAATGTGTGTGGAAGTGGGACTATGTGGGAATGTGTGTGGAAGTGGGACTATGTGTGAATGTGGAAGTGGGACTGTGTGTGAATGTGTGTGGAAGTGGGACTATGTGGGAATGTGTGTGGAAGTGGGACTATGTGGGAATGTGTGTGGAAGTGGGACTATGCGTGAATGTGTGTGGAAGTGGGACTATGTGTGAATGTGTGTGGAAGTGGGACCATGTGTGAATGTGTGTGGAAGTGGGACTATGTGTGAATGTGTGTGGAAGTGGGACTATGTGGGAATGTGTGTGGACGTGGGACTATGTGGGAATGTGTGTGGACGTGGGACTGCCTATTTGTGTATTCACATGTAAATGTGTGTGCATTGAATGTGAGTTTTTTTTATTGCTGCTGTCTTACTGGGGAATCTGTGATACACTCACACTGCATGTTACGGTGATATATATATATATCCACACGTATGTATCTATGTGTATACATACATACATACATACATACATTTACTTTCAAGGAAACATGAATGCGGCCCACGCACAAATAGATTTACAGTGAAGTGGCCCACTGCAAAACAAACTTGGACACCCCTGGTATAAATGCTTGTTGGAGGGGGGTCCTTCTGGTATCCTGGCAACAAAAACACATGGCAGTGGTCTTGTCTCCTAGCAACTATAGGCCTCATGATTTTATTCTGTGAAACCATGGCTCCCGGCCCCCCAGGCATGAGATGGACCCCAGGAAGGGAATATGAGGCTTTCATCTGGAACAGTCTAATTATGGAGGGTGAAGGTTCTGGACGAGCTTTGCAGGAAGCTTGAGAGTGGAGGAAGTGCACAATCCTTATTATGTATATTTATAGACAGTATTTAATATAAGGGACCACCCACACTTTGCATCTTCTTCCGTGAAAAAAGAAAAAAAAAATACCAGGTGACCGGATGGGAAAATAAAGCTGTGCCAGTAAATACGACTTCATACTTAATAAAAATGTTATTTAAAAATGCATTTCTTGTTTTTAATTCCTTCCTCTGTCCTGTCCATTGCAACCACATATTTTACCATCCATATTGCACCTACAGGACTTGCCACAGCACCCATGCAACATGCCACAGCACCGCACATTGCACATACAGGACCTGCCACAGCACCCATGCAACATGCCACAGCACCGCACATTGCACATACAGGACCTGCCACAGCACCCATGCAACATGCCACAGCACCCACATTGCACCTACAGGACTTGCCACAGCACCCATGCAACATGCCACAGCACCCACATTGCACCTACAGGACTTGCCACAGCACCCATGCAACATGCCACAGCACCGCACATTGCACATACAGGACCTGCCACAGCACCCATGCAACATGCCACAGCACGCACATTGCACCTACAGGACTTGCCACAGCACCCATGCAACATGCCACAGCACCCACATTGCACCTACAGGACTTGCCACAGCCCCCATGCAACATGCCACAGCACCCATACAACAAGCTACAGCACCCACATTGCACCTAGAGCACTTGCCACAGCACCCATTCAACATGCCACAGCACCCATATTGCACCTACAGGCCTTGCAGCATCTGGAAGAGTGGAGATCTAACTGTGGAAGCCAGACAATGGATATGATCTGTACACACTGGAAGTCACATGAAAAACGGTTATGTGGCAAGTAAAATAAAATATATATAAAATGGCCAAGGTGGCAGGGCTAGCTGGGATGAAGAACAGCCCCATTGCTTCAGCCAACAGATACAGTCAGAGCAGAGGATGTGAATTCAGTGCAGAGGATGTGCATTCAGCGCAGAAGACGTGCATTCAGTACAGAGGATGTGCATTCAGTGCAGAGGATGTGCATTCAGTGCAGAGGATGTGTATTCAGTGCAGAGGATGTGTATTCAGTGCAGAGGATGTGTATTCAGTGCAGAGGATGTGTATTCAGTGCAGAGGATGTGTATTCAGTGCAGAGGATGTGCATTCAGTGCAGAGGACGTGCATTCAGTGCAGAGGATGTGCATTCAGTGCAGAGGATGTGTATTCAGTGCAGAGGATGTGTATTCAGTGCAGAGGATGTGTATTCAGTGCAGAGGATGTGTATTCAGTGCAGAGGATGTGTATTCAGCGCAGAGGATGAATATTCAGTGCAGAGGATGTGCATTCAGCGCAGAGGATGTGCATTCAGTGCAGAGGACGTGCATTCAGCGCAGAGGACGTGTATTCAGTGCAGTGGACGTGCATTCAGTGCAGAGGACGTGTATTCAGTGCAGTGGATGTGCATTCAGTGCAGAGGATGTGTATTCAGTGCAGAGGATGTGTATTCAGCGCAGAGGATGCATATTCAGTGCAGAGGATGTGTATTCAGTGCAGAGGATGTGTATTCAGCGCAGAGGATGCATATTCAGTGCAGAGGACGTGTATTCAGTGCAGAGGATGTGTATTCAGTGCAGAGGATGTGCATTCAGTGCAGAGGATGTGTATTCAGTGCAGAGGATGTGTATTCAGTGCAGAGGATGTGTATTCAGTGCAGAGGATGTGTATTCAGCGCAGAGGATGCGTATTCAGTGCAGAGGATGTGTATTCAGTGCAGAGGATGTGTATTCAGTGCAGAGGATGTGTATTCAGTGCAGAGGATGTGTATTCAGCGCAGAGGATGCATATTCAGTGCAGAGGATGTGCATTCAGTGCAGAGGACGTGCATTCAGCGCAGAGGACGTGCATTCAGTGCAGAGGATGTGCATTCAGTGCAGAGGACGTGCATTCAGTGCAAAGGATGTGTATTCAGTGCAGAGTATGTGCATTCAGTGCAGAGGGTGTGCATTCAGTGCAGAGGATGTGCATTCAGCGCAGAGGACGTGTATTCAGTGCAGAGGATGTGTATTCAGTGCAGAGGATGTGCATTCAGTGCAGAGGACGTGTATTCAGTGCAGAGGATGTGCATTCAGTGCAGAGGATGTGCATTCATTGCAGAGGATGTGCATTCAGCGCAGAGGACGTGTATTCAGTGCAGAGGATGTGCATTCAGTGCAGAGGACGTGCATTCAGTGCAAAGGATGTGTATTCAGTGCAGAGGATGTGCATTCAGTGCAGAGGATGTGCATTCAGTGCAGAGGATGTGCATTCAGTGCAGAGGATGTGCATTCAGTGCAGAGGATGTGCATTCAGTGCAGAGGATGTGCATTCAGTGCAGAGGATGTGCATTCAGTGCAGAGGATGTGCATTCAGCCAGAGGATGTGCATTCAGCGCAGAGGACGTGCATTCAGAGCAGAGGACGTGCATTCAGCGCAGAGGATGTGTATTCAGTGCAGAGGATGTGCATTCAGTGCAGAGGACGTGTATTCAGCGCAGAGGATGTGTATTCAGCGCAGAGGATGTGCATTCAGTGCAGAGGATGTGCATTCAGTGCAGAGGATGTGCATTCAGCGCAGAGGATGTGTATTCAGTGCAGAGGATGTGCATTCAGCGCAGAGGACGTGTATTCAGTGCAGAGGATGTGCATTCAGTGCAGAGGACGTGCATTCAGTGCAGAGGATGTGCATTCAGCGCAGAGGATGTGCATTCAGTGCAGAGGATGTGCATTCAGCGCAGAGGATGTGTATTCAGTGCAGAGGATGTGCATTCAGTGCAGAGGATGTGCATTCAGTGCAGAGGATGTGCATTCAGCGCAGAGGACGTGTATTCAGTGCAGAGGATGTGTATTCAGTGCAGAGGATGCGTATTCAGTGCAGAGGATGTGCATTCAGGGCAGAGGATGTGCATTCAGTGCAGAGGATGTGCATTCAGTGCAGAGGATGTGCATTCAGCGCAGAGGATGTGCATTCAGCGCAGAGGATGTGCATTCAGCGCAGAGGACGTGCATTCAGCGCAGAGGATGTGTATTCAGTGCAGAGGATGTGTATTCAGTGCAGAGGATGTGCATTCAGCGCAGAGGATGTGTATTCAGCGCAGAGGATGTGCATTCAGTGCAGAGGATGTGTATTCAGTGCAGAGGACGTGCATTCAGTGCAGATGATGTGCATTCAGCGCAGAGGATGTGCATTCAGTGCAGAGGATGTGCATTCAGTGCAGAGGATGTGTATTCAGTGCAGAGGACGTGCATTCAGTGCAGAGGATGTGCATTCAGTGCAGAGGATGTGTATTCAGTGCAGAGGATGTGTATTCAGTGCAGAGGATGTGCATTCAGTGCAGAGGACGTGCATTCAGTGCAGAGGATGTGTATTCAGCGCAGAGGACGTGTATTCAGTGCAGAGGATGTGCATTCAGCCAGAGGATGTGTATTCAGTGCAGAGGATGTGACTTCAGCGCAGAGGATGTGTATTCAGTGCAGAGGATGTGACTTCAGCGCAGAGGATGTGTATTCAGTGCAGAGGATGTGCATTCAGCGCAGAGGATGTGCATTCAGCGCAGAGGACGTGCATTCAGCGCAGAGGATGTGTATTCAGTGCAGAGGATGTGTATTCAGTGCAGAGGATGTGCATTCAGCGCAGAGGACGTGCATTCAGTGCAGAGGACGTGCATTCAGCGCAGAGGATGTGCATTCAGTGCAGAGGATGTGCATTCAGCGCAGAGGATGTGCATTCAGTGCAGAGGATGTGCATTCAGCGCAGAGGATGTGCATTCAGTGCAGAGGATGTGCATTCAGTACAGAGGACGTGCATTCAGCGCAGAGGACGTGTATTCAGTGCAGAGGATGTGTATTCAGTGCAGAGGATGTGTATTCAGCGCAGAGGATGTGCATTCAGTGCAGAGGATGTGCATTCAGCGCAGAGGATGTGTATTCAGTGCAGAGGATGTGTATTCAGCGCAGAGGATGTGCATTCAGTGCAGAGGATGTGCATTCAGCGCAGAGGATGTGCATTCAGGGCAGAGGATGTGCATTCAGTGCAGAGGATGTGTATTCAGTGCAGAGGATGTGTATTCAGCGCAGAGGATGTGCATTCAGCGCAGAGGATGTGTATTCAGTGCAGAGGATGTGTATTCAGCGCAGAGGATGTGTATTCAGTGCAGAGGATGTGTATTCAGTGCAGAGGATGTGACTTCAGTGCAGAGGATGTGCATTCAGCGCAGAGGACGTGCATTCAGCGCAGAGGATGTGCATTCAGTGCAGAGGACGTGCATTCAGTGCAGAGGATGTGTATTCAGTGCAGAGGATGTGTATTCAGCGCAGAGGATGTGCATTCAGTGCAGAGGACGTGCATTCAGCGCAGAGGATGTGCATTCAGTGCAGAGGATGTGCATTCAGCGCAGAGGATGTGCATTCAGTGCAGAGGACGTGTATTCAGTGCAGAGGATGTGTATTCAGTGCAGAGGATGTGTATTCAGTGCAGAGGATGTGCATTCAGTGCAGAGGATGTGTATTCAGTGCAGAGGATGTGTATTCAGCGCAGAGGATGCATATTCAGTGCAGAGGATGTGTATTCAGTGCAGAGGATGTGTATTCAGTGCAGAGGATGTGTATTCAGCGCAGAGGATGCATATTCAGCGCAGAGGATGTGCATTCAGTGCAGAGGATGTGCATTCAGCGCAGAGGATGTGTATTCAGTGCAGAGGATGTGCATTCAGTGCAGAGGATGTGCATTCAGCGCAGAGGATGTGCATTCAGTGCAGAGGACGTGCATTCAGTGCAAAGGATGTGCATTCAGTGCAGAGGACGTGCATTCAGCGCAGAGGATGTGCATTCAGCGCAGAGGATGTGTATTCAGCGCAGAGGATGTGTATTCAGCGCAGAGGATGTGCATTCAGTGCAGAGGACGTGCATTCAGCGCAGAGGATGTGCATTCAGCGCAGAGGATGTGTATTCAGCGCAGAGGATGTGTATTCAGTGCAGAGGATGTGTATTCAGTGCAGAGGACGTGCATTCAGTGCAGAGGACGTGCATTCAGTGCAGAGGATGTGCATTCAGTGCAGAGGACGTGCATTCAGCGCAGAGGATGTGCATTCAGCGCAGAGGATGTGTATTCAGCGCAGAGGATGTGTATTCAGCGCAGAGGATGTGTATTCAGTGCAGAGGACGTGCATTCAGCGCAGAGGATGTGCATTCAGCGCAGAGGATGTGTATTCAGCGCAGAGGATGTGCATTCAGCGCAGAGGATGTGAATTCAGCGCAGAGGATGTGCATTCAGCGCAGAGGATGTGTATTCAGCGCAGAGGATGTGCATTCAGCGCAGAGGATGTGCATTCAGCGCAGAGGATGTGCATTCAGTGCAGAGGATGTGCATTCAGCGCAGAGGATGTGCATTCAGCGCAGAGGATGCGTATTCAGTGCAGAGGATGCGTATTCAGCGCAGAGGATGTGCATTCAGTGCAGAGGATGTGCATTCAGTGCAGAGGACGTGTATTCAGTGCAGAGGATGTGCATTCAGCGCAGAGGATGTGCATTCAGCGCAGAGGATGTGTATTCAGCGCAGAGGATGTGCATTCAGTGCAGAGGACGTGCATTCAGCGCAGAGGATGTGCATTCAGCGCAGAGGATGTGCATTCAGTGCAGAGGATGTGCATTCAGCGCAGAGGATGTGTATTCAGCGCAGAGGATGTGCATTCAGTGCAGAGGACGTGCATTCAGTGCAGAGGATGTGCATTCAGCGCAGAGGATGTGCATTCAGCGCAGAGGATGTGCATTCAGTGCAGAGGATGCGTATTCAGTGCAGAGGACGTGCATTCAGCGCAGTGGACGTGCATTCAGAGCAGAGGACGTGCATTCAGTGCAGAGGATGTGCATTCAGTGCAGAGGATGTTTATTCAGCGCAGAGGATGTGCATTCAGTGCAGAGGATGTGCATTCAGTGCAGAGGATGTGCATTCAGCCAGAGGATGTGCATTCAGCGCAGAGGACGTGCATTCAGCGCAGAGGATGTGTATTCAGCGCAGAGGATGTGCATTCAGTGCAGAGGATGTGCATTCAGCGCAGAGGATGTGTATTCAGCGCAGAGGATGTGCATTCAGCGCAGAGGATGTGTATTCAGCGCAGAGGATGTGCATTCAGCGCAGAGGATGTGCATTCAGTGCAGAGGATGTGTATTCAGTGCAGAGGATGTGCATTCAGTGCAGAGGATGTGCATTCAGCCAGAGGACGTGCATTCAGTGCAGAGGATGTGCATTCAGCGCAGAGGATGTGCATTCAGTGCAGAGGACGTGCATTCAGTGCAGAGGATGTGCATTCAGTGCAGAGGATGTGCATTCAGTGCAGAGGATGTGCATTCAGCGCAGAGGACGTGCATTCAGTGCAGAGGATGTGCATTCAGCCAGAGGATGTGCATTCAGTGCAGAGGATGTGCATTCAGTGCAGAGGATGTGCATTCAGCGCAGAGGATGTGCATTCAGTGCAGAGGACGTGCATTCAGCGCAGAGGATGTGCATTCAGCGCAGAGGATGTGCATTCAGTGCAGAGGATGTGCATTCAGCCAGAGGATGTGCATTCAGCGCAGAGGATGTGCATTCAGCGAAGACGACGTGCATTCAGTGCAAAGGATGTGTATTCAGTGCAGAGGATGTGTATTCAGCGCAGAGGATGTGCATTCAGTGCAGAGGATGTGCATTCAGCCAGAGGACGTGCATTCAGTGCAGAGGATGTGTATTCAGTGCAGAGGATGTGCATTCAGTGCAAAGGATGTGTATTCAGTGCAGAGGATGTGTATTCAGCGCAGAGGATGTGCATTCAGCGCAGAGGATGTGTATTCAGCGCAGAGGATGTGCATTCAGTGCAGAGGATGTGCATTCAGCGCAGAGGATGTGCATTCAGTGCAGAGGATGTGCATTCAGTGCAGAGGACGTGCATTCAGCGCAGAGGATGTGTATTCAGTGCAGAGGATGTGCATTCATTGCAGAGGATGTGCATTCAGTGCAGAGGATGTGTATTCAGTGCAGAGGATGTGCATTCAGTGCAGAGGATGTGTATTCAGCGCAGAGGATGTGTATTCAGCCAGAGGACGTGTATTCAGTGCAGAGGACGTGTATTCAGTGCAGAGGATGTGCATTCAGTGCAGAGGATGTGTATTCAGTGCAGAGGATGTGTATTCAGCGCAGAGGATGTGTATTCAGCCAGAGGACGTGTATTCAGTGCAGAGGACGTGTATTCAGTGCAGAGGATGTGCATTCAGTGCAGAGGACGTGCATTCAGTGCAGAGGATGTGCATTCAGCGCAGAGGATGTGTATTCAGTGCAGAGGATGTGCATTCAGTGCAGAGGATGTGTATTCAGTGCAGAGGATGTGTATTCAGCGCAGAGGATGTGTATTCAGCCAGAGGACGTGTATTCAGTGCAGAGGACGTGTATTCAGTGCAGAGGATGTGCATTCAGTGCAGAGGACGTGCATTCAGTGCAGAGGATGTGCATTCAGCGCAGAGGATGTGTATTCAGTGCAGAGGATGTGCATTCAGCGCAGAGGATGTGTATTCAGTGCAGAGGATGTGCATTCAGTGCAGAGGATGTGCATTCAGCCAGAGGATGTGCATTCAGCGCAGAGGATGTGCATTCAGTGCAGAGGACGTGCATTCAGCGCAGAGGATGTGCATTCAGCGCAGAGGATGTGTATTCAGCGCAGAGGATGTGCATTCAGTGCAGAGGATGTGCATTCAGCGCAGAGGATGTGCATTCAGTGTAGAGGATGTGCATTCAGTGCAGAGGACGTGCATTCAGCGCAGAGGATGTGCATTCAGCGCAGAGGATGTGTATTCAGCGCAGAGGATGTGCATTCAGTGCAGAGGATGTGCATTCAGTGCAGAGGACGTGCATTCAGCGCAGAGGATGTGCATTCAGCGCAGAGGATGTGTATTCAGCGCAGAGGATGTGCATTCAGGGCAGAGGATGTGTATTCAGCGCAGAGGATGTGTATTCAGTGCAGAGGACGTGCATTCAGCGCAGAGGATGTGCATTCAGCGCAGAGGATGTGTATTCAGCGCAGAGGATGTGCATTCAGTGCAGAGGATGTGTATTCAGCGCAGAGGATGTGTATTCAGCGCAGAGGATGTGCATTCAGCCAGAGGATGTGTATTCAGAGCAGAGGATGTGCATTCAGCGCAGAGGATGTGCATTCAGTGCAGAGGACGTGCATTCAGTGCAGAGGATGTGCATTCAGTGCAGAGGACGTGCATTCAGTGCAGAGGATGTGCATTCAGTGCAGAGGACGTGCATTCAGCGCAGAGGATGTGCATTCAGCGCAGAGGATGTGTATTCAGTGCAGAGGATGTGCATTCAGTGCAGAGGATGTGCATTCAGCGCAGAGGATGTGTATTCAGCGCAGAGGATGTGTATTCAGCGCAGAGGATGTGCATTCAGTGCAGAGGATGTGCATTCAGTGCAGAGGATGTGCATTCAGCGCAGAGGATGTGCATTCAGTGCAGAGGACGTGCATTCAGTGCAGAGGATGTGCATTCAGCCAGAGGATGTGCATTCAGTGCAGAGGATGTGTATTCAGTGCAGAGGATGTGCATTCAGCGCAGAGGACGTGTATTCAGTGCAGAGGATGTGCATTCAGCCAGAGGACGTGTATTCAGTGCAGAGGATGTGTATTCAGTGCAGAGGATGTGACTTCAGTGCAGAGGATGTGTATTCAGCGCAGAGGATGTGCATTCAGTGCAGAGGATGTGCATTCAGCGCAGAGGATGTGTATTCAGTGCAGAGGATGTGTATTCAGCGCAGAGGATGTGCATTCAGTGCAGAGGATGTGCATTCAGCGCAGAGGATGTGCATTCAGGGCAGAGGATGTGCATTCAGTGCAGAGGATGTGTATTCAGTGCAGAGGATGTGTATTCAGCGCAGAGGATGTGCATTCAGCGCAGAGGATGTGTATTCAGTGCAGAGGATGTGTATTCAGCGCAGAGGATGTGTATTCAGTGCAGAGGATGTGTATTCAGTGCAGAGGATGTGACTTCAGTGCAGAGGATGTGCATTCAGCGCAGAGGACGTGCATTCAGCGCAGAGGATGTGCATTCAGTGCAGAGGACGTGCATTCAGTGCAGAGGATGTGTATTCAGTGCAGAGGATGTGTATTCAGCGCAGAGGATGTGCATTCAGTGCAGAGGACGTGCATTCAGCGCAGAGGATGTGCATTCAGTGCAGAGGATGTGCATTCAGCGCAGAGGATGTGCATTCAGTGCAGAGGACGTGTATTCAGTGCAGAGGATGTGTATTCAGTGCAGAGGATGTGCATTCAGTGCAGAGGATGTGTATTCAGTGCAGAGGATGTGTATTCAGCGCAGAGGATGCATATTCAGTGCAGAGGATGTGTATTCAGTGCAGAGGATGTGTATTCAGTGCAGAGGATGTGTATTCAGCGCAGAGGATGCATATTCAGCGCAGAGGATGTGCATTCAGTGCAGAGGATGTGCATTCAGCGCAGAGGATGTGTATTCAGTGCAGAGGATGTGCATTCAGTGCAGAGGATGTGCATTCAGCGCAGAGGATGTGCATTCAGTGCAGAGGACGTGCATTCAGTGCAAAGGATGTGCATTCAGTGCAGAGGACGTGCATTCAGCGCAGAGGATGTGCATTCAGCGCAGAGGATGTGTATTCAGCGCAGAGGATGTGTATTCAGCGCAGAGGATGTGTATTCAGTGCAGAGGACGTGCATTCAGTGCAGAGGACGTGCATTCAGCGCAGAGGATGTGCATTCAGCGCAGAGGATGTGTATTCAGCGCAGAGGATGTGTATTCAGTGCAGAGGATGTGTATTCAGTGCAGAGGACGTGCATTCAGTGCAGAGGACGTGCATTCAGTGCAGAGGATGTGCATTCAGTGCAGAGGACGTGCATTCAGCGCAGAGGATGTGCATTCAGCGCAGAGGATGTGTATTCAGCGCAGAGGATGTGTATTCAGCGCAGAGGATGTGTATTCAGTGCAGAGGACGTGCATTCAGCGCAGAGGATGTGCATTCAGCGCAGAGGATGTGTATTCAGCGCAGAGGATGTGCATTCAGCGCAGAGGATGTGAATTCAGCGCAGAGGATGTGCATTCAGCGCAGAGGATGTGTATTCAGCGCAGAGGATGTGCATTCAGCGCAGAGGATGTGCATTCAGCGCAGAGGATGTGCATTCAGTGCAGAGGATGTGCATTCAGCGCAGAGGATGTGCATTCAGCGCAGAGGATGCGTATTCAGTGCAGAGGATGCGTATTCAGCGCAGAGGATGTGCATTCAGTGCAGAGGATGTGCATTCAGTGCAGAGGACGTGTATTCAGTGCAGAGGATGTGCATTCAGTGCAGAGGACGTGCATTCAGTGCAGAGGATGTGCATTCAGCGCAGAGGATGTGCATTCAGCGCAGAGGATGTGCATTCAGTGCAGAGGATGCGTATTCAGTGCAGAGGACGTGCATTCAGCGCAGTGGACGTGCATTCAGAGCAGAGGACGTGCATTCAGTGCAGAGGATGTGCATTCAGTGCAGAGGATGTTTATTCAGCGCAGAGGATGTGCATTCAGTGCAGAGGATGTGCATTCAGTGCAGAGGATGTGCATTCAGCCAGAGGATGTGCATTCAGCGCAGAGGACGTGCATTCAGCGCAGAGGATGTGTATTCAGCGCAGAGGATGTGCATTCAGTGCAGAGGATGTGCATTCAGCGCAGAGGATGTGTATTCAGCGCAGAGGATGTGCATTCAGCGCAGAGGATGTGTATTCAGCGCAGAGGATGTGCATTCAGCGCAGAGGATGTGCATTCAGTGCAGAGGATGTGTATTCAGTGCAGAGGATGTGCATTCAGCGCAGAGGACGTGCATTCAGTGCAGAGGATGTGCATTCAGCCAGAGGATGTGCATTCAGTGCAGAGGATGTGCATTCAGTGCAGAGGATGTGCATTCAGCGCAGAGGATGTGCATTCAGTGCAGAGGACGTGCATTCAGCGCAGAGGATGTGCATTCAGCGCAGAGGATGTGCATTCAGTGCAGAGGATGTGCATTCAGCCAGAGGATGTGCATTCAGCGCAGAGGATGTGCATTCAGCGAAGACGACGTGCATTCAGTGCAAAGGATGTGTATTCAGTGCAGAGGATGTGTATTCAGCGCAGAGGATGTGCATTCAGTGCAGAGGATGTGCATTCAGCCAGAGGACGTGCATTCAGTGCAGAGGATGTGTATTCAGTGCAGAGGATGTGCATTCAGTGCAAAGGATGTGTATTCAGTGCAGAGGATGTGTATTCAGCGCAGAGGATGTGCATTCAGCGCAGAGGATGTGTATTCAGCGCAGAGGATGTGCATTCAGTGCAGAGGATGTGCATTCAGCGCAGAGGATGTGCATTCAGTGCAGAGGATGTGCATTCAGTGCAGAGGACGTGCATTCAGCGCAGAGGATGTGTATTCAGTGCAGAGGATGTGCATTCATTGCAGAGGATGTGCATTCAGTGCAGAGGATGTGTATTCAGTGCAGAGGATGTGCATTCAGTGCAGAGGATGTGTATTCAGCGCAGAGGATGTGTATTCAGCCAGAGGACGTGTATTCAGTGCAGAGGACGTGTATTCAGTGCAGAGGATGTGCATTCAGTGCAGAGGATGTGTATTCAGTGCAGAGGATGTGTATTCAGCGCAGAGGATGTGTATTCAGCCAGAGGACGTGTATTCAGTGCAGAGGACGTGTATTCAGTGCAGAGGATGTGCATTCAGTGCAGAGGACGTGCATTCAGTGCAGAGGATGTGCATTCAGCGCAGAGGATGTGTATTCAGTGCAGAGGATGTGCATTCAGCGCAGAGGATGTGTATTCAGTGCAGAGGATGTGCATTCAGTGCAGAGGATGTGCATTCAGCCAGAGGATGTGCATTCAGCGCAGAGGATGTGCATTCAGTGCAGAGGACGTGCATTCAGCGCAGAGGATGTGCATTCAGCGCAGAGGATGTGTATTCAGCGCAGAGGATGTGCATTCAGTGCAGAGGATGTGCATTCAGCGCAGAGGATGTGCATTCAGTGTAGAGGATGTGCATTCAGTGCAGAGGACGTGCATTCAGCGCAGAGGATGTGCATTCAGCGCAGAGGATGTGTATTCAGCGCAGAGGATGTGCATTCAGTGCAGAGGATGTGCATTCAGTGCAGAGGACGTGCATTCAGCGCAGAGGATGTGCATTCAGCGCAGAGGATGTGTATTCAGCGCAGAGGATGTGCATTCAGGGCAGAGGATGTGTATTCAGCGCAGAGGATGTGTATTCAGTGCAGAGGACGTGCATTCAGCGCAGAGGATGTGCATTCAGCGCAGAGGATGTGTATTCAGCGCAGAGGATGTGCATTCAGTGCAGAGGATGTGTATTCAGCGCAGAGGATGTGTATTCAGCGCAGAGGATGTGCATTCAGCCAGAGGATGTGTATTCAGAGCAGAGGATGTGCATTCAGCGCAGAGGATGTGCATTCAGTGCAGAGGACGTGCATTCAGTGCAGAGGATGTGCATTCAGTGCAGAGGACGTGCATTCAGTGCAGAGGATGTGCATTCAGTGCAGAGGACGTGCATTCAGCGCAGAGGATGTGCATTCAGCGCAGAGGATGTGTATTCAGTGCAGAGGATGTGCATTCAGTGCAGAGGATGTGCATTCAGCGCAGAGGATGTGTATTCAGCGCAGAGGATGTGTATTCAGCGCAGAGGATGTGCATTCAGTGCAGAGGATGTGCATTCAGTGCAGAGGATGTGCATTCAGCGCAGAGGATGTGCATTCAGTGCAGAGGACGTGCATTCAGTGCAGAGGATGTGCATTCAGCCAGAGGATGTGCATTCAGTGCAGAGGATGTGTATTCAGTGCAGAGGATGTGCATTCAGCGCAGAGGACGTGTATTCAGTGCAGAGGATGTGCATTCAGCCAGAGGACGTGTATTCAGTGCAGAGGATGTGTATTCAGTGCAGAGGATGTGCATTCAGCCAGAGGACGTGTATTCAGTGCAGAGGATGTGTATTCAGTGCAGAGGATGTGTATTCAGTGCAGAGGATGTGTATTCAGTGCAGAGGATGTGACTTCAGTGCAGAGGATGTGTATTCAGTGCAGAGGATGTGTATTCAGTGCAGAGGATGTGACTTCAGT
The DNA here is from genome assembly GCA_036172795.1 of Pelodytes ibericus. Taxonomy (NCBI): domain Eukaryota; kingdom Metazoa; phylum Chordata; class Amphibia; order Anura; family Pelodytidae; genus Pelodytes; species Pelodytes ibericus. The sequence goes on from CM069859.1 coordinate 228,638,902, forward strand.
GCAGAGGATGTGCATTCAGCGCAGAGGACGTGCATTCAGCGCAGAGGATGTGCATTCAGTGCAGAGGACGTGCATTCAGCGCAGAGGATGTGTATTCAGTGCAGAGGATGTGTATTCAGTGCAGAGGATGTGCATTCAGCGCAGAGGATGTGTATTCAGCGCAGAGGATGTGCATTCAGTGCAGAGGATGTGTATTCAGTGCAGAGGACGTGCATTCAGTGCAGATGATGTGCATTCAGCGCAGAGGATGTGCATTCAGTGCAGAGGATGTGCATTCAGTGCAGAGGATGTGTATTCAGTGCAGAGGACGTGCATTCAGTGCAGAGGATGTGCATTCAGTGCAGAGGATGTGTATTCAGTGCAGAGGATGTGTATTCAGTGCAGAGGATGTGCATTCAGTGCAGAGGACGTGCATTCAGTGCAGAGGATGTGTATTCAGCGCAGAGGACGTGTATTCAGTGCAGAGGATGTGCATTCAGCCAGAGGATGTGTATTCAGTGCAGAGGATGTGACTTCAGCGCAGAGGATGTGTATTCAGTGCAGAGGATGTGACTTCAGCGCAGAGGATGTGTATTCAGTGCAGAGGATGTGCATTCAGCGCAGAGGATGTGCATTCAGCGCAGAGGACGTGCATTCAGCGCAGAGGATGTGTATTCAGTGCAGAGGATGTGTATTCAGTGCAGAGGATGTGCATTCAGCGCAGAGGACGTGCATTCAGTGCAGAGGACGTGCATTCAGCGCAGAGGATGTGCATTCAGTGCAGAGGATGTGCATTCAGCGCAGAGGATGTGCATTCAGTGCAGAGGATGTGCATTCAGCGCAGAGGATGTGCATTCAGTGCAGAGGATGTGCATTCAGTACAGAGGACGTGCATTCAGCGCAGAGGACGTGTATTCAGTGCAGAGGATGTGTATTCAGTGCAGAGGATGTGTATTCAGCGCAGAGGATGTGCATTCAGTGCAGAGGATGTGCATTCAGCGCAGAGGATGTGTATTCAGTGCAGAGGATGTGTATTCAGCGCAGAGGATGTGCATTCAGTGCAGAGGATGTGCATTCAGCGCAGAGGATGTGCATTCAGGGCAGAGGATGTGCATTCAGTGCAGAGGATGTGTATTCAGTGCAGAGGATGTGTATTCAGCGCAGAGGATGTGCATTCAGCGCAGAGGATGTGTATTCAGTGCAGAGGATGTGTATTCAGCGCAGAGGATGTGTATTCAGTGCAGAGGATGTGTATTCAGTGCAGAGGATGTGACTTCAGTGCAGAGGATGTGCATTCAGCGCAGAGGACGTGCATTCAGCGCAGAGGATGTGCATTCAGTGCAGAGGACGTGCATTCAGTGCAGAGGATGTGTATTCAGTGCAGAGGATGTGTATTCAGCGCAGAGGATGTGCATTCAGTGCAGAGGACGTGCATTCAGCGCAGAGGATGTGCATTCAGTGCAGAGGATGTGCATTCAGCGCAGAGGATGTGCATTCAGTGCAGAGGACGTGTATTCAGTGCAGAGGATGTGTATTCAGTGCAGAGGATGTGTATTCAGTGCAGAGGATGTGCATTCAGTGCAGAGGATGTGTATTCAGTGCAGAGGATGTGTATTCAGCGCAGAGGATGCATATTCAGTGCAGAGGATGTGTATTCAGTGCAGAGGATGTGTATTCAGTGCAGAGGATGTGTATTCAGCGCAGAGGATGCATATTCAGCGCAGAGGATGTGCATTCAGTGCAGAGGATGTGCATTCAGCGCAGAGGATGTGTATTCAGTGCAGAGGATGTGCATTCAGTGCAGAGGATGTGCATTCAGCGCAGAGGATGTGCATTCAGTGCAGAGGACGTGCATTCAGTGCAAAGGATGTGCATTCAGTGCAGAGGACGTGCATTCAGCGCAGAGGATGTGCATTCAGCGCAGAGGATGTGTATTCAGCGCAGAGGATGTGTATTCAGCGCAGAGGATGTGTATTCAGTGCAGAGGACGTGCATTCAGTGCAGAGGACGTGCATTCAGCGCAGAGGATGTGCATTCAGCGCAGAGGATGTGTATTCAGCGCAGAGGATGTGTATTCAGTGCAGAGGATGTGTATTCAGTGCAGAGGACGTGCATTCAGTGCAGAGGACGTGCATTCAGTGCAGAGGATGTGCATTCAGTGCAGAGGACGTGCATTCAGCGCAGAGGATGTGCATTCAGCGCAGAGGATGTGTATTCAGCGCAGAGGATGTGTATTCAGCGCAGAGGATGTGTATTCAGTGCAGAGGACGTGCATTCAGCGCAGAGGATGTGCATTCAGCGCAGAGGATGTGTATTCAGCGCAGAGGATGTGCATTCAGCGCAGAGGATGTGAATTCAGCGCAGAGGATGTGCATTCAGCGCAGAGGATGTGTATTCAGCGCAGAGGATGTGCATTCAGCGCAGAGGATGTGCATTCAGCGCAGAGGATGTGCATTCAGTGCAGAGGATGTGCATTCAGCGCAGAGGATGTGCATTCAGCGCAGAGGATGCGTATTCAGTGCAGAGGATGCGTATTCAGCGCAGAGGATGTGCATTCAGTGCAGAGGATGTGCATTCAGTGCAGAGGATGTGTATTCAGTGCAGAGGACGTGCATTCAGTGCAGAGGATGTGCATTCAGTGCAGAGGATGTGTATTCAGTGCAGAGGATGTGTATTCAGTGCAGAGGATGTGCATTCAGTGCAGAGGACGTGCATTCAGTGCAGAGGATGTGTATTCAGCGCAGAGGACGTGTATTCAGTGCAGAGGATGTGCATTCAGCCAGAGGATGTGTATTCAGTGCAGAGGATGTGACTTCAGCGCAGAGGATGTGTATTCAGTGCAGAGGATGTGACTTCAGCGCAGAGGATGTGTATTCAGTGCAGAGGATGTGCATTCAGCGCAGAGGATGTGCATTCAGCGCAGAGGACGTGCATTCAGCGCAGAGGATGTGTATTCAGTGCAGAGGATGTGTATTCAGTGCAGAGGATGTGCATTCAGCGCAGAGGACGTGCATTCAGTGCAGAGGACGTGCATTCAGCGCAGAGGATGTGCATTCAGTGCAGAGGATGTGCATTCAGCGCAGAGGATGTGCATTCAGTGCAGAGGATGTGCATTCAGCGCAGAGGATGTGCATTCAGTGCAGAGGATGTGCATTCAGTACAGAGGACGTGCATTCAGCGCAGAGGACGTGTATTCAGTGCAGAGGATGTGTATTCAGTGCAGAGGATGTGTATTCAGCGCAGAGGATGTGCATTCAGTGCAGAGGATGTGCATTCAGCGCAGAGGATGTGTATTCAGTGCAGAGGATGTGTATTCAGCGCAGAGGATGTGCATTCAGTGCAGAGGATGTGCATTCAGCGCAGAGGATGTGCATTCAGGGCAGAGGATGTGCATTCAGTGCAGAGGATGTGTATTCAGTGCAGAGGATGTGTATTCAGCGCAGAGGATGTGCATTCAGCGCAGAGGATGTGTATTCAGTGCAGAGGATGTGTATTCAGCGCAGAGGATGTGTATTCAGTGCAGAGGATGTGTATTCAGTGCAGAGGATGTGACTTCAGTGCAGAGGATGTGCATTCAGCGCAGAGGATGTGCATTCAGCGCAGAGGATGTGCATTCAGTGCAGAGGATGTGACTTCAGTGCAGAGGATGTGCATTCAGCGCAGAGGACGTGCATTCAGCGCAGAGGATGTGCATTCAGTGCAGAGGACGTGCATTCAGTGCAGAGGATGTGTATTCAGTGCAGAGGATGTGTATTCAGCGCAGAGGATGTGCATTCAGTGCAGAGGACGTGCATTCAGCGCAGAGGATGTGCATTCAGTGCAGAGGATGTGCATTCAGCGCAGAGGATGTGCATTCAGTGCAGAGGACGTGTATTCAGTGCAGAGGATGTGTATTCAGTGCAGAGGATGTGTATTCAGTGCAGAGGATGTGCATTCAGTGCAGAGGATGTGTATTCAGTGCAGAGGATGTGTATTCAGCGCAGAGGATGCATATTCAGTGCAGAGGATGTGTATTCAGTGCAGAGGATGTGTATTCAGTGCAGAGGATGTGTATTCAGCGCAGAGGATGCATATTCAGCGCAGAGGATGTGCATTCAGTGCAGAGGATGTGCATTCAGCGCAGAGGATGTGTATTCAGTGCAGAGGATGTGCATTCAGTGCAGAGGATGTGCATTCAGCGCAGAGGATGTGCATTCAGTGCAGAGGACGTGCATTCAGTGCAAAGGATGTGCATTCAGTGCAGAGGACGTGCATTCAGCGCAGAGGATGTGCATTCAGCGCAGAGGATGTGTATTCAGCGCAGAGGATGTGTATTCAGCGCAGAGGATGTGTATTCAGTGCAGAGGACGTGCATTCAGTGCAGAGGACGTGCATTCAGCGCAGAGGATGTGCATTCAGCGCAGAGGATGTGTATTCAGCGCAGAGGATGTGTATTCAGTGCAGAGGATGTGTATTCAGTGCAGAGGACGTGCATTCAGTGCAGAGGACGTGCATTCAGTGCAGAGGATGTGCATTCAGTGCAGAGGACGTGCATTCAGCGCAGAGGATGTGCATTCAGCGCAGAGGATGTGTATTCAGCGCAGAGGATGTGTATTCAGCGCAGAGGATGTGTATTCAGTGCAGAGGACGTGCATTCAGCGCAGAGGATGTGCATTCAGCGCAGAGGATGTGTATTCAGCGCAGAGGATGTGCATTCAGCGCAGAGGATGTGAATTCAGCGCAGAGGATGTGCATTCAGCGCAGAGGATGTGTATTCAGCGCAGAGGATGTGCATTCAGCGCAGAGGATGTGCATTCAGCGCAGAGGATGTGCATTCAGTGCAGAGGATGTGCATTCAGCGCAGAGGATGTGCATTCAGCGCAGAGGATGCGTATTCAGTGCAGAGGATGCGTATTCAGCGCAGAGGATGTGCATTCAGTGCAGAGGATGTGCATTCAGTGCAGAGGACGTGTATTCAGTGCAGAGGATGTGCATTCAGCGCAGAGGATGTGCATTCAGCGCAGAGGATGTGTATTCAGCGCAGAGGATGTGCATTCAGTGCAGAGGACGTGCATTCAGTGCAGAGGATGTGCATTCAGCGCAGAGGATGTGCATTCAGTGCAGAGGATGTGCATTCAGCGCAGAGGATGTGTATTCAGCGCAGAGGATGTGCATTCAGTGCAGAGGACGTGCATTCAGTGCAGAGGATGTGCATTCAGCGCAGAGGATGTGCATTCAGCGCAGAGGATGTGCATTCAGTGCAGAGGATGCGTATTCAGTGCAGAGGACGTGCATTCAGCGCAGTGGACGTGCATTCAGAGCAGAGGACGTGCATTCAGTGCAGAGGATGTGCATTCAGTGCAGAGGATGTTTATTCAGCGCAGAGGATGTGCATTCAGTGCAGAGGATGTGCATTCAGTGCAGAGGATGTGCATTCAGCCAGAGGATGTGCATTCAGCGCAGAGGACGTGCATTCAGCGCAGAGGATGTGTATTCAGCGCAGAGGATGTGCATTCAGTGCAGAGGATGTGCATTCAGCGCAGAGGATGTGTATTCAGCGCAGATGATGTGCATTCAGCGCAGAGGATGTGTATTCAGCGCAGAGGATGTGCATTCAGCGCAGAGGATGTGCATTCAGTGCAGAGGATGTGTATTCAGTGCAGAGGATGTGCATTCAGTGCAGAGGATGTGCATTCAGCCAGAGGACGTGCATTCAGTGCAGAGGATGTGCATTCAGCGCAGAGGATGTGCATTCAGTGCAGAGGACGTGCATTCAGTGCAGAGGATGTGCATTCAGTGCAGAGGATGTGCATTCAGTGCAGAGGATGTGCATTCAGCGCAGAGGACGTGCATTCAGTGCAGAGGATGTGCATTCAGCCAGAGGATGTGCATTCAGTGCAGAGGATGTGCATTCAGTGCAGAGGATGTGCATTCAGCGCAGAGGATGTGCATTCAGTGCAGAGGACGTGCATTCAGCGCAGAGGATGTGCATTCAGCGCAGAGGATGTGCATTCAGTGCAGAGGATGTGCATTCAGCCAGAGGATGTGCATTCAGCGCAGAGGATGTGCATTCAGCGAAGACGACGTGCATTCAGTGCAAAGGATGTGTATTCAGTGCAGAGGATGTGTATTCAGCGCAGAGGATGTGCATTCAGTGCAGAGGATGTGCATTCAGCCAGAGGACGTGCATTCAGTGCAGAGGATGTGTATTCAGTGCAGAGGATGTGCATTCAGTGCAAAGGATGTGTATTCAGTGCAGAGGATGTGTATTCAGCGCAGAGGATGTGCATTCAGCGCAGAGGATGTGTATTCAGCGCAGAGGATGTGCATTCAGTGCAGAGGATGTGCATTCAGCGCAGAGGATGTGCATTCAGTGCAGAGGATGTGCATTCAGTGCAGAGGACGTGCATTCAGCGCAGAGGATGTGTATTCAGTGCAGAGGATGTGCATTCATTGCAGAGGATGTGTATTCAGTGCAGAGGACGTGCATTCAGCGCAGAGGATGTGCATTCAGTGCAGAGGATGTGTATTCAGTGCAGAGGATGTGCATTCAGTGCAGAGGATGTGTATTCAGTGCAGAGGATGTGCATTCAGTGCAGAGGATGTGTATTCAGCGCAGAGGATGTGTATTCAGCCAGAGGACGTGTATTCAGTGCAGAGGACGTGTATTCAGTGCAGAGGATGTGCATTCAGTGCAGAGGATGTGTATTCAGTGCAGAGGATGTGTATTCAGCGCAGAGGATGTGTATTCAGCCAGAGGACGTGTATTCAGTGCAGAGGACGTGTATTCAGTGCAGAGGATGTGCATTCAGTGCAGAGGACGTGCATTCAGTGCAGAGGATGTGCATTCAGCGCAGAGGATGTGTATTCAGTGCAGAGGATGTGCATTCAGTGCAGAGGATGTGTATTCAGTGCAGAGGATGTGTATTCAGCGCAGAGGATGTGTATTCAGCCAGAGGACGTGTATTCAGTGCAGAGGACGTGTATTCAGTGCAGAGGATGTGCATTCAGTGCAGAGGACGTGCATTCAGTGCAGAGGATGTGCATTCAGCGCAGAGGATGTGTATTCAGTGCAGAGGATGTGCATTCAGCGCAGAGGATGTGTATTCAGTGCAGAGGATGTGCATTCAGTGCAGAGGATGTGCATTCAGCCAGAGGATGTGCATTCAGCGCAGAGGATGTGCATTCAGTGCAGAGGACGTGCATTCAGCGCAGAGGATGTGCATTCAGCGCAGAGGATGTGTATTCAGCGCAGAGGATGTGCATTCAGTGCAGAGGATGTGCATTCAGCGCAGAGGATGTGCATTCAGTGTAGAGGATGTGCATTCAGTGCAGAGGACGTGCATTCAGCGCAGAGGATGTGCATTCAGCGCAGAGGATGTGTATTCAGCGCAGAGGATGTGCATTCAGTGCAGAGGATGTGCATTCAGTGCAGAGGACGTGCATTCAGCGCAGAGGATGTGCATTCAGCGCAGAGGATGTGTATTCAGCGCAGAGGATGTGCATTCAGGGCAGAGGATGTGTATTCAGCGCAGAGGATGTGTATTCAGTGCAGAGGACGTGCATTCAGCGCAGAGGATGTGCATTCAGCGCAGAGGATGTGTATTCAGCGCAGAGGATGTGCATTCAGTGCAGAGGATGTGTATTCAGCGCAGAGGATGTGTATTCAGCGCAGAGGATGTGCATTCAGCCAGAGGATGTGTATTCAGAGCAGAGGATGTGCATTCAGCGCAGAGGATGTGCATTCAGTGCAGAGGACGTGCATTCAGTGCAGAGGATGTGCATTCAGTGCAGAGGACGTGCATTCAGTGCAGAGGATGTGCATTCAGTGCAGAGGACGTGCATTCAGCGCAGAGGATGTGCATTCAGCGCAGAGGATGTGTATTCAGTGCAGAGGATGTGCATTCAGTGCAGAGGATGTGCATTCAGCGCAGAGGATGTGTATTCAGCGCAGAGGATGTGTATTCAGCGCAGAGGATGTGCATTCAGTGCAGAGGATGTGCATTCAGTGCAGAGGATGTGCATTCAGCGCAGAGGATGTGCATTCAGTGCAGAGGACGTGCATTCAGTGCAGAGGATGTGCATTCAGCCAGAGGATGTGCATTCAGTGCAGAGGATGTGTATTCAGTGCAGAGGATGTGCATTCAGCGCAGAGGACGTGTATTCAGTGCAGAGGATGTGCATTCAGCCAGAGGACGTGTATTCAGTGCAGAGGATGTGTATTCAGTGCAGAGGATGTGACTTCAGTGCAGAGGATGTGTATTCAGCGCAGAGGATGTGCATTCAGTGCAGAGGATGTGCATTCAGCGCAGAGGATGTGTATTCAGTGCAGAGGATGTGTATTCAGCGCAGAGGATGTGCATTCAGTGCAGAGGATGTGCATTCAGCGCAGAGGATGTGCATTCAGGGCAGAGGATGTGCATTCAGTGCAGAGGATGTGTATTCAGTGCAGAGGATGTGTATTCAGCGCAGAGGATGTGCATTCAGCGCAGAGGATGTGTATTCAGTGCAGAGGATGTGTATTCAGCGCAGAGGATGTGTATTCAGTGCAGAGGATGTGTATTCAGTGCAGAGGATGTGACTTCAGTGCAGAGGATGTGCATTCAGCGCAGAGGACGTGCATTCAGCGCAGAGGATGTGCATTCAGTGCAGAGGACGTGCATTCAGTGCAGAGGATGTGTATTCAGTGCAGAGGATGTGTATTCAGCGCAGAGGATGTGCATTCAGTGCAGAGGACGTGCATTCAGCGCAGAGGATGTGCATTCAGTGCAGAGGATGTGCATTCAGCGCAGAGGATGTGCATTCAGTGCAGAGGACGTGTATTCAGTGCAGAGGATGTGTATTCAGTGCAGAGGATGTGTATTCAGTGCAGAGGATGTGCATTCAGTGCAGAGGATGTGTATTCAGTGCAGAGGATGTGTATTCAGCGCAGAGGATGCATATTCAGTGCAGAGGATGTGTATTCAGTGCAGAGGATGTGTATTCAGTGCAGAGGATGTGTATTCAGCGCAGAGGATGCATATTCAGCGCAGAGGATGTGCATTCAGTGCAGAGGATGTGCATTCAGCGCAGAGGATGTGTATTCAGTGCAGAGGATGTGCATTCAGTGCAGAGGATGTGCATTCAGCGCAGAGGATGTGCATTCAGTGCAGAGGACGTGCATTCAGTGCAAAGGATGTGCATTCAGTGCAGAGGACGTGCATTCAGCGCAGAGGATGTGCATTCAGCGCAGAGGATGTGTATTCAGCGCAGAGGATGTGTATTCAGCGCAGAGGATGTGTATTCAGTGCAGAGGACGTGCATTCAGTGCAGAGGACGTGCATTCAGCGCAGAGGATGTGCATTCAGCGCAGAGGATGTGTATTCAGCGCAGAGGATGTGTATTCAGTGCAGAGGATGTGTATTCAGTGCAGAGGACGTGCATTCAGTGCAGAGGACGTGCATTCAGTGCAGAGGATGTGCATTCAGTGCAGAGGACGTGCATTCAGCGCAGAGGATGTGCATTCAGCGCAGAGGATGTGTATTCAGCGCAGAGGATGTGTATTCAGCGCAGAGGATGTGTATTCAGTGCAGAGGACGTGCATTCAGCGCAGAGGATGTGCATTCAGCGCAGAGGATGTGTATTCAGCGCAGAGGATGTGCATTCAGCGCAGAGGATGTGAATTCAGCGCAGAGGATGTGCATTCAGCGCAGAGGATGTGTATTCAGCGCAGAGGATGTGCATTCAGCGCAGAGGATGTGCATTCAGCGCAGAGGATGTGCATTCAGTGCAGAGGATGTGCATTCAGCGCAGAGGATGTGCATTCAGCGCAGAGGATGCGTATTCAGTGCAGAGGATGCGTATTCAGCGCAGAGGATGTGCATTCAGTGCAGAGGATGTGCATTCAGTGCAGAGGACGTGTATTCAGTGCAGAGGATGTGCATTCAGTGCAGAGGACGTGCATTCAGTGCAGAGGATGTGCATTCAGCGCAGAGGATGTGCATTCAGCGCAGAGGATGTGCATTCAGTGCAGAGGATGCGTATTCAGTGCAGAGGACGTGCATTCAGCGCAGTGGACGTGCATTCAGAGCAGAGGACGTGCATTCAGTGCAGAGGATGTGCATTCAGTGCAGAGGATGTTTATTCAGCGCAGAGGATGTGCATTCAGTGCAGAGGATGTGCATTCAGTGCAGAGGATGTGCATTCAGCCAGAGGATGTGCATTCAGCGCAGAGGACGTGCATTCAGCGCAGAGGATGTGTATTCAGCGCAGAGGATGTGCATTCAGTGCAGAGGATGTGCATTCAGCGCAGAGGATGTGTATTCAGCGCAGAGGATGTGCATTCAGCGCAGAGGATGTGTATTCAGCGCAGAGGATGTGCATTCAGCGCAGAGGATGTGCATTCAGTGCAGAGGATGTGTATTCAGTGCAGAGGATGTGCATTCAGTGCAGAGGATGTGCATTCAGCCAGAGGACGTGCATTCAGTGCAGAGGATGTGCATTCAGCGCAGAGGATGTGCATTCAGTGCAGAGGACGTGCATTCAGTGCAGAGGATGTGTATTCAGTGCAGAGGATGTGCATTCAGCGCAGAGGACGTGCATTCAGTGCAGAGGATGTGCATTCAGCCAGAGGATGTGCATTCAGTGCAGAGGATGTGCATTCAGTGCAGAGGATGTGCATTCAGCGCAGAGGATGTGCATTCAGTGCAGAGGACGTGCATTCAGCGCAGAGGATGTGCATTCAGCGCAGAGGATGTGCATTCAGTGCAGAGGATGTGCATTCAGCCAGAGGATGTGCATTCAGCGCAGAGGATGTGCATTCAGCGAAGACGACGTGCATTCAGTGCAAAGGATGTGTATTCAGTGCAGAGGATGTGTATTCAGCGCAGAGGATGTGCATTCAGTGCAGAGGATGTGCATTCAGCCAGAGGACGTGCATTCAGTGCAGAGGATGTGTATTCAGTGCAGAGGATGTGCATTCAGTGCAAAGGATGTGTATTCAGTGCAGAGGATGTGTATTCAGCGCAGAGGATGTGCATTCAGCGCAGAGGATGTGTATTCAGCGCAGAGGATGTGCATTCAGTGCAGAGGATGTGCATTCAGCGCAGAGGATGTGCATTCAGTGCAGAGGATGTGCATTCAGTGCAGAGGACGTGCATTCAGCGCAGAGGATGTGTATTCAGTGCAGAGGATGTGCATTCATTGCAGAGGATGTGCATTCAGTGCAGAGGATGTGTATTCAGTGCAGAGGATGTGCATTCAGTGCAGAGGATGTGTATTCAGCGCAGAGGATGTGTATTCAGCCAGAGGACGTGTATTCAGTGCAGAGGACGTGTATTCAGTGCAGAGGATGTGCATTCAGTGCAGAGGATGTGTATTCAGTGCAGAGGATGTGTATTCAGCGCAGAGGATGTGTATTCAGCCAGAGGACGTGTATTCAGTGCAGAGGACGTGTATTCAGTGCAGAGGATGTGCATTCAGTGCAGAGGACGTGCATTCAGTGCAGAGGATGTGCATTCAGCGCAGAGGATGTGTATTCAGTGCAGAGGATGTGCATTCAGCGCAGAGGATGTGTATTCAGTGCAGAGGATGTGCATTCAGTGCAGAGGATGTGCATTCAGCCAGAGGATGTGCATTCAGCGCAGAGGATGTGCATTCAGTGCAGAGGACGTGCATTCAGCGCAGAGGATGTGCATTCAGCGCAGAGGATGTGTATTCAGCGCAGAGGATGTGCATTCAGTGCAGAGGATGTGCATTCAGCGCAGAGGATGTGCATTCAGTGTAGAGGATGTGCATTCAGTGCAGAGGACGTGCATTCAGCGCAGAGGATGTGCATTCAGCGCAGAGGATGTGTATTCAGCGCAGAGGATGTGCATTCAGTGCAGAGGATGTGCATTCAGTGCAGAGGACGTGCATTCAGCGCAGAGGATGTGCATTCAGCGCAGAGGATGTGTATTCAGCGCAGAGGATGTGCATTCAGGGCAGAGGATGTGTATTCAGCGCAGAGGATGTGTATTCAGTGCAGAGGACGTGCATTCAGCGCAGAGGATGTGCATTCAGCGCAGAGGATGTGTATTCAGCGCAGAGGATGTGCATTCAGTGCAGAGGATGTGTATTCAGCGCAGAGGATGTGTATTCAGCGCAGAGGATGTGCATTCAGCCAGAGGATGTGTATTCAGAGCAGAGGATGTGCATTCAGCGCAGAGGATGTGCATTCAGTGCAGAGGACGTGCATTCAGTGCAGAGGATGTGCATTCAGTGCAGAGGACGTGCATTCAGTGCAGAGGATGTGCATTCAGTGCAGAGGACGTGCATTCAGCGCAGAGGATGTGCATTCAGCGCAGAGGATGTGTATTCAGTGCAGAGGATGTGCATTCAGTGCAGAGGATGTGCATTCAGCGCAGAGGATGTGTATTCAGCGCAGAGGATGTGTATTCAGCGCAGAGGATGTGCATTCAGTGCAGAGGATGTGCATTCAGTGCAGAGGATGTGCATTCAGCGCAGAGGATGTGCATTCAGTGCAGAGGACGTGCATTCAGTGCAGAGGATGTGCATTCAGCCAGAGGATGTGCATTCAGTGCAGAGGATGTGTATTCAGTGCAGAGGATGTGCATTCAGCGCAGAGGACGTGTATTCAGTGCAGAGGATGTGCATTCAGCCAGAGGACGTGTATTCAGTGCAGAGGATGTGTATTCAGTGCAGAGGATGTGACTTCAGTGCAGAGGATGTGTATTCAGTGCAGAGGATGTGACTTCAGTGCAGAGGATGTGTATTCAGTGCAGAGGATGTGTATTCAGTGCAGAGGATGTGACTTCAGTGCAGAGGATGTGCATTCAGCGCAGAGGACGTGCATTCAGCGCAGAGGATGTGCATTCAGTGCAGAGGACGTGCATTCAGTGCAGAGGATGTGTATTCAGTGCAGAGGATGTGTATTCAGCGCAGAGGATGTGTATTCAGCGCAGAGGATGTGTATTCAGCGCAGAGGATGTGTATTCAGCGCAGAGGATGCATATTCAGTGCAGAGGACGTGCATTCAGTGCAGAGGATGTGTATTCAGTGCAGAGGATGTGTATTCAGCGCAGAGGATGCATATTCAGTGCAGAGGATGTGTATTCAGTGCAGAGGACGTGTATTCAGTGCAGAGGATGTGTATTCAGTGCAGAGGATGTGACTTCAGTGCAGAGGATGTGTATTCAGTGCAGAGGATGTGACTTCAGTGCAGAGGATGTGTATTCAGTGCAGAGGATGTGTAATCAGTGCAGAGGATGTGACTTCAGCGCAGAGGATGTGCATTCAGTGCAGAGGATGTGCATTCAGCGCAGAGGACGTGCATTCAGCGCAGAGGATGAGCATTCAGTGCAGAGGACGTGCATTCAGTGCAGAGGATGTGTATTCAGTGCAGAGGATGTGTATTCAGCGCAGAGGATGTGTATTCAGCGCAGAGGACGTGCATTCAGCGCAGAGGATGTGCATTCAGTGCAGAGGATGTGCATTCAGCGCAGAGGATGTGTATTCAGTGCAGAGGATGTGCATTCAGTGCAGAGGACGTGCATTCAGTGCAGAGGATGTGTATTCAGTGCAGAGGATGTGTATTCAGCGCAGAGGATGCATATTCAGTGCAGAGGATATGTATTCAGTGCAGAGGATGTGTATTCAGTGCAGAGGATGTGTATTCAGCGCAGAGGATGCATATTCAGTGCAGAGGATGTGCATTCAGTGCAGAGGACGTGCATTCAGTGCAAAGGATGTGTATTCAGTGCAGAGGATGTGCATTCAGTGCAGAGGATGTGCATTCAGTGCAGAGGATGTGCATTCAGTGCAGAGGATGTGCATTCAGCGCAGAGGATGTGCATTCAGTGCAGAGGACGTGCATTCAGTGCAGAGGATGTGTATTCAGTGCAGAGGATGTGTATTCAGCGCAGAGGATGTGTATTCAGCCAGAGGACGTGTATTCAGCCAGAGGACGTGTATTCAGTGCAGAGGATGTGCATTCAGCGCAGAGGATGTGCATTCAGTGCAGAGGATGTGTATTCAGTGCAGAGGATGTGACTTCAGTGCAGAGGATGTGTATTCAGTGCAGAGGATGTGACTTCAGCGCAGAGGATGTGCATTCAGTGCAGAGGATGTGTATTCAGTGCAGAGGATGTGACTTCAGTGCAGAGGATGTGCATTCAGCGCAGAGGACGTGCATTCAGCGCAGAGGATGTGCATTCAGTGCAGAGGACGTGCATTCAGTGCAGAGGATGTGCATTCAGCGCAGAGGACGTGCATTCAGTACAGAGGACGTGCATTCAGTGCAGAGGACGTGCATTCAGTACAGAGGACGTGCATTCAGCGAAGAGGACGTGTATTCAGTGCAGAGGACGTGTATTCAGCGCAGAGGATGTGTATTCAGCGCAGAGGACGTGCATTCAGCGCAGAGGACGTGCATTCAGCGCAGAGGATGTGCATTCAGTGCAGAGGACGTGTATTCAGCCAGAGGATGTGCATTCAGCCAGAGGATGTGCATTCAGCGCAGAGGATGTGTATTCAGCGCAGAAGATGTGCATTCAGTGCAGAGGATGTGCATTCAGTGCAGAGGACGTGCATTCAGCCAGAGGATGTGTATTCAGTGCAGAGGACGTGCATTCAGCGCAGAGGACGTGCATTCAGCGCAGAGGATGTGTATTCAGCGCAGAGGATGTGCATTCAGCGCAGAGGACGTGCATTCAGCGCAGAGGATGTGCATTCAGTGCAGAGGATGTGCATTCAGCCAGAGGACGTGCATTCATTGCAGAGGACGTGCATTCAGGGCAGAGGACGTGCATTCAGCGCAGAGGACGTGCATTCAGTGCAGAGGATGTGCATTCAGCCAGAGGATGTGCATTCAGCGCAGAGGATGTGTATTCAGTGCAGAGGATGTGCATTCAGTGCAGAGGATGTGTATTCAGCGCAGAGGATGTGCATTCAGTGCAGAGGATGTGCATTCAGCGCAGAGGATGTGCATTCAGTGCAGAGGATGTGCATTCAGCGAAGAGGACGTGCATTCAGTGCAGAGGATGTGTATTCAGTGCAGAGGATGTGCATTCAGTGCAGAGGATGTGTATTCAGTGCAGAGGACGTGCATTCAGTGCAGAGGACGTGTATTCAGTGCAGAGGATGTGCATTCAGTGCAGAGGATGTGTATTCAGTGCAGAGGACGTGCATTCAGCCAGAGGATGTGTATTCAGTGCAGAGGATGTGTATTCAGTGCAGAGGACGTGCATTCAGTGCAGAGGATGTGCATTCAGTGCAGAGGATGTGCATTCAGCCAGAGGATGTGCATTCAGTGCAGAGGATGTGCATTCAGCGCAGAGGATGTGCATTCAGTGCAGAGGACGTGCATTCAGTGCAGAGGATGTGCATTCAGCCAGAGGATGTGCATTCAGTGCAGAGGATGTGCATTCAGTGCAGAGGACGTGCATTCAGTGCAGAGGACGTGCATTCAGCGCAGAGGATGTGCATTCAGTGCAGAGGACGTGCATTCAGTGCAGAGGATGTGCATTCAGCCAGAGGATGTGCATTCAGTGCAGAGGATGTGCATTCAGTGCAGAGGATGTGCATTCAGTGCAGAGGATGTGCATTCAGCGCAGAGGACGTGTATTCAGTGCAGAGGATGTGTATTCAGCGCAGAGGATGTGCATTCAGTGCAGAGGATGTGCATTCAGCGCAGAGGATGTGCATTCAGCGCAGAGGATGTGTATTCAGCGCAGAGGATGTGTATTCAGCGCAGAGGATGTGCATTCAGTGCAGAGGATGTGTATTCAGTGCAGAGGATGTGCATTCAGCGCAGAGGATGTGCATTCAGTACAGAGGATGTGCATTCAGTGCAGAGGATGTGCATTCAGTGCAGAGGATGTGCATTCAGTGCAGAGGATGTGCATTCAGTGCAGAGGATGTGCATTCAGTGCAGAGGATGTGCATTCAGCCAGAGGATGTGCATTCAGTGCAGAGGATGTGCATTCAGTGCAGAGGACGTGCATTCAGTGCAGAGGATGTGCATTCAGCGCAGAGGATGTGCATTCAGTGCAGAGGATGTGCATTCAGTGCAGAGGACGTGCATTCAGCGCAGAGGACGTGCATTCAGCGCAGAGGACGTGCATTCAGTGCAGAGGATGTGTATTCAGCACAGAGGATGTGCATTCAGTGCAGAGGATGTGCATTCAGCGCAGAGGATGTGCATTCAGTGCAGAGGATGTGCATTCAGCGCAGAGGATGTGTATTCAGTACAGAGGACGTGCATTCAGTGCAGAGGATGTGTATTCAGTGCAGAGGATGTGCATTCAGCCAGAGGATGTGCATTCAGTGCAGAGGATGTGCATTCAGTGCAGAGGATGTGTATTCAGCGCAGAGGATGTGCATTCAGTGCAGAGGATGTGCATTCAGCGCAGAGGATGTGCATTCAGTGCAGAGGATGTGCATTCAGCGAAGAGGACGTGCATTCAGTGCAGAGGACGTGTATTCAGCGCAGAGGATGTGCATTCAGTGCAGAGGATGTGCATTCAGTGCAGAGGATGTGTATTCAGCGCAGAGGATGTGCATTCAGTGCAGAGGATGTGCATTCAGTGCAGAGGATGTGTATTCAGTGCAGAGGACGTGCATTCAGTGCAGAGGACGTGTATTCAGTGCAGAGGATGTGCATTCAGTGCAGAGGATGTGTATTCAGTGCAGAGGACGTGCATTCAGCCAGAGGATGTGTATTCAGTGCAGAGGATGTGTATTCAGCGCAGAGGATGTGCATTCAGCGCAGAGGATGTGTATTCAGTGCAGAGGACGTGCATTCAGTGCAGAGGATGTGCATTCAGTGCAGAGGATGTGCATTCAGCCAGAGGATGTGCATTCAGTGCAGAGGATGTGCATTCAGCGCAGAGGATGTGCATTCAGTGCAGAGGACGTGCATTCAGTGCAGAGGATGTGCATTCAGCCAGAGGATGTGCATTCAGTGCAGAGGATGTGCATTCAGTGCAGAGGACGTGCATTCAGTGCAGAGGACGTGCATTCAGCGCAGAGGATGTGCATTCAGTGCAGAGGACGTGCATTCAGTGCAGAGGATGTGCATTCAGCCAGAGGATGTGCATTCAGTGCAGAGGATGTGCATTCAGTGCAGAGGATGTGCATTCAGTGCAGAGGATGTGCATTCAGCGCAGAGGACGTGTATTCAGTGCAGAGGATGTGTATTCAGCGCAGAGGATGTGCATTCAGTGCAGAGGATGTGCATTCAGCGCAGAGGATGTGCATTCAGCGCAGAGGATGTGTATTCAGCGCAGAGGATGTGTATTCAGCGCAGAGGATGTGCATTCAGTGCAGAGGATGTGTATTCAGTGCAGAGGATGTGCATTCAGCGCAGAGGATGTGCATTCAGTACAGAGGATGTGCATTCAGTGCAGAGGATGTGCATTCAGTGCAGAGGATGTGCATTCAGTGCAGAGGATGTGCATTCAGTGCAGAGGATGTGCATTCAGTGCAGAGGATGTGCATTCAGCCAGAGGATGTGCATTCAGTGCAGAGGATGTGCATTCAGTGCAGAGGACGTGCATTCAGTGCAGAGGATGTGCATTCAGCGCAGAGGATGTGCATTCAGTGCAGAGGATGTGCATTCAGTGCAGAGGACGTGCATTCAGCGCAGAGGACGTGCATTCAGCGCAGAGGACGTGCATTCAGTGCAGAGGATGTGTATTCAGCACAGAGGATGTGCATTCAGTGCAGAGGATGTGCATTCAGCGCAGAGGATGTGCATTCAGTGCAGAGGATGTGCATTCAGCGCAGAGGATGTGTATTCAGTACAGAGGACGTGCATTCAGTGCAGAGGATGTGTATTCAGTGCAGAGGATGTGTATTCAGTGCAGAGGATGTGTATTCAGTGCAGAGGATGTGCATTCAGCCAGAGGATGTGCATTCAGCGCAGAGGATGTGCATTCAGCGCAGAGGATGT
The DNA here is from genome assembly GCA_036172795.1 of Pelodytes ibericus. Lineage (NCBI taxonomy): Eukaryota > Metazoa > Chordata > Amphibia > Anura > Pelodytidae > Pelodytes > Pelodytes ibericus. Next base: position 228,656,789 of record CM069859.1, read on the forward strand.
GTATTCAGCGCAGAGGATGTGTATTCAGTGCAGAGGATGTGTATTCAGTGCAGAGGATGTGACTTCAGTGCAGAGGATGTGTATTCAGTGCAGAGGATGTGTATTCAGCGCAGAGGACGTGCATTCAGCGCAGAGGATGTGCATTCAGCGCAGAGGATGTGCATTCAGTGCAGAGGATGTGCATTCAGTGCAGAGGATGTGCATTCAGCGCAGAGGACGTGTATTCAGCGCAGAGGATGTGCATTCAGTGCAGAGGACGTGCATTCAGTGCAGAGGATGTGCATTCAGCGCAGAGGATGTGTATTCAGCGCAGAGGATGTGCATTCAGTGCAGAGGATGTGCATTCAGTGCAGAGGATGTGCATTCAGTGCAGAGGATGTGCATTCAGCGCAGAGGATGTGTATTCAGCGCAGAGGATGTGCATTCAGTGCAGAGGATGTGCATTCAGTGCAGAGGATGTGCATTCAGTGCAGAGGATGTGCATTCAGCGCAGAGGACGTGCATTCAGTGCAGAGGACGTGCATTCAGCGCAGAGGACGTGCATTCAGTGCAGAGGATGTGTATTCAGCGCAGAGGATGTGCATTCAGTGCAGAGGATGTGCATTCAGCGCAGAGGATGTGCATTCAGTGCAGAGGATGTGCATTCAGCGCAGAGGATGTGTATTCAGTACAGAGGACGTGCATTCAGTGCAGAGGATGTGCATTCAGCCAGAGGATGTGCATTCAGCGCAGAGGATGTGCATTCAGCGCAGAGGATGTGTATTCAGCGCAGAGGATGTGTATTCAGTGCAGAGGATGTGTATTCAGTGCAGAGGATGTGACTTCAGTGCAGAGGATGTGTATTCAGTGCAGAGGATGTATATTCAGTGCAGAGGATGTGTATTCAGTGCAGAGGATGTGACTTCAGTGCAGAGGATGTGACTTCAGTGCAGAGGATGTGTATTCAGTGCAGAGGATGTGTATTCAGTGCAGAGGATGTGTATTCAGTGCAGAGGATGTGACTTCAGTGCAGAGGATGTGCATTCAGTGCAGAGGATGTGCATTCAGTGCAGAGGACGTGCATTCAGTGCAGAGGACGTGCATTCAGTGCAGAGGATGTGACTTCAGTGCAGAGGACGTGTATTCAGTGCAGAGGATGTGCATTCAGTGCAGTGGACGTGCATTATATACAGCCAGGCCCAGTGACAGGGAGCCCTTCCTACTCTTTCTGGGATTCTGATTTGTTCTTTGCCATCTAGGAGGACAGGAGAAAAGACAAATGAAGGAATGACATCTGTAAACCCTCAACACCACAGGAGGAATATGGGTGCAAACGCCAGGAGTGCAATTTAATGTAGATATACACAAAACACATACAAAATGATTTACAACTTTACAATAATAAGAAAAATAGAACCTGCAAAAAGGTGCCTAATATGTTTTGTCCAAAGGGCTTTTCAGAGACCTTAGTTCTTAAACTCTCAATCTTTCCTCAAAATAATGTAGAACTAGACAGAAAGCAAGAAAAATGGGGAATAAACTACAAAAATAATCATTATTATACCTTTATTATTAAATCACCCCTCCCATATTATCATTATTATACCTTTATTATTAAATCACCCCTCCCATATTATCATTATTATATCTTTATTATTAAATCACCCCACCCATATTATCATTATTATATCTTTATTATTAAATCACCCCTCCCATATTATCATTATTACACCTTTATTATTAAATCACCCCTCCCATATTATCATTATTATACCTTTATTATTAAATCACCCCTCCCATATTATCATTATTATACCTTTATTATTAAATCACCCCTCCATTATTATCATTATTATATCTTTATTATTAAATCACCCCTCCCATATTATCATTATTATACCTTTATTATTAAATCACCCCTCCCATATTATCATTATTATACCTTTATTATTAAATCACCCCGCCCATATTATCATTATTATACCTTTATTATTAAATCCCCCCTCCCATATTATCATTATTATACCTTTATTATTAAATCCCCCCTTCCATTATCATCATTATTATTTTTTTTATTATTAAATCACCCCTCCAATATTATAATTATAACATCTTTATTATTAAAACACCTCTCCTATATTATCATTATGACTCTTTTTTATTAAAAAATCACCCGTCCCATATTATCATGATTAAATCTTTATTATTTATTCACCCCTCCCATATTTTCATTATTATACCTTTATTAATAATCACCCCTCCATATTATCATTATTATACCTTTATTATTAAATCAACTCTCCCATATTTTAATTATTAAACCTTTATTAATAAATCCCCCTCACATATAATCATTATTACACCTTTATTAATAAATCACCTCTCCCATATTATCATTATTATACATTTAGTAATAAAATACACCTCCCATATTATCATTATTATATCTTTATCATTAAATCACCTCTCCCATATTATCATAATTATATCTTTAATAATAAATCCCCCCTCCCATATTATCATTATTATACCTTTATTATTAAATCAACTCTCCCATATTTTAATTATTAAACCTTTATTAATAAATCCACCCTCCAATATAATAATTATTACACCTTTATTTTAAAACCACCTCTCCCATATTATCATTATTATACCTTTATTAATAAATCTCCCTCCCATATAATCATTATACTTTTATTGTTAAATCACCTTTCCTTTATTATACCTTTATTAATAAATCTCCCTCCCATATAATCATTATTATACTTTTATTGTTAAATCACCTTTCCTTTATTATACCTTTATTAATAAATCTCCCTTTACAATAAAAGTATAATAATGATTATATGGGAGGGAGATTTATGGGAGGGAGATTTATTAATAAAGGTCTTTATTATTTAATCATCCTTCCCAAATTTTCATCATTATACCTGTACTATTAAATCACCCCTCCCATATTATCATTATTATACCTGTACTATTAAATCACCCCTCCCATATTATCATTTTTATACCTGTACTATTAAATCACCCCTCCCATATTATCATTATTATACCGGTACTATTAAATCACCCCTCCCATATTATCATTTTTATACCTGTACTATTAAACCACCCCTCCCATATTATCACTATTATACCTTTATTAATAAATCACCCCTCCCATATTGTCATTATTAGACTTTTATTATTAAATCAACTGTGCCAACTTTTAATTATTATACCTTTATTAATAAATCCCCCTCCTACATAATCATTATTACACCTTTATTATAAAATCACTCCTCCCATATTATCATTATTATACATTTATTAATAATTCACCACTCCTATATTATCATTTGTATACATTTATTAATAAATCACGTCTCCCATATTATCATTATCATACCTTTATTAATAAATGACCCCTCGCATATAATAATTATTACACCTTAATTATTAAATCACCTCTTCCATATTATCATTATTAAACATTTATTAATATATCACCCCTACCATTTTATCATTAGTATATCTTTATTATTAAATCACCTCTCCCATATAATCATTATACATTTATTAATAAATCACGCCTCTCATATTATCATTATTATACCTTTATTACTAAATCATCTTGCCCATTTTATATTTATTACACCTTTAGCAATAAATCGCCCCCCCCCCCCATATTATCATTATAACATCTTTATTATTAAATCACCTCTCCCATATAATCATTATACATTTATTAATAAATCACGCCTCTCATATTATCATTATTATACCTTTATTACTAAATCATCTTGCCCATTTTATATTTATTACACCTTTAGCAATAAATCGCCCCCCCCCATATTATCATTATAACATCTTTATTATTAAATCACCTCTCCCATATTTTTTTTATACCTTTATTATTAAATAACCCCTCCCATGTTATCATTATTATACCTTTATTTTTAAACCACCTTTACCATGTAATTATACAGTTATTGTTAAATCACCATTCCTTTAATACTAAATATCCCTCCCATATAATCATTATTATACATTTACTATTAAATCACCCCTCTCATATTATCATTATTATACCTTTACTATTAAATCACCTCTCCCATATTATCATTATTTTACATTTATTAATAAATCACCACTCCCATTTAATCATTATTATACTTTTATTAAAAAATGACCCCTCCCATATTATTATTATTATATCTTTATTAATAAATCCCCCTGCCATATAATCATTATTATACCTTTACTATTATATCACCTCTGCCATATTATCATTATTATACCTTTATTAATAAATCACCCCTCCGATATTATCATTGTAACATTTTTTTTATTAAATCACCTCTCCCATATTATCATACCTTTATTAATAAATGACCCCTCCCATATAAGTATTATTACACCTTAATTAATAAATTACCTCTCCCATATTATCATTATTATACCTTTTTAATAAATCATGCCTCCGATATTATCATTATTATACCTTTATATACTTCCCATATCATCATTATACTTTTATTATTAAATCTTCTTTCCCTTTTTATATTTATTACACCTTTAGCAATAAATCACCACTCCCATATTATCATTATAACATCTTTATTATTAAATCACCCCTCCCATATTATCATTATTATACCGTTATTATTAAATCACCCCTCCCATATTATCATTATTATACCGTTATTAATAAATCATCCCACCCATATTATCATTATTAAACCTGTACAATTAAATCACCCCTCCCATATTATTATTATACTGTTATTAATAAATCACACCCCCATATTATCAATTTTATACCTTTATTAATAAATCCCATTGCCATGTAATCATTATTACACTTTTATTATTAAATAACCCCTCCCATGTTATCATTATTATACCTTTATTTTTAAACCGCCTCTCCCATATTATCATTATTATACCTTTATTAATAAATCACCACTGCCATTTTATCATTATTATACATTTATTAAAAAATCACGTCTCCCATATTATCATTTTTTTACCTTTAATAATAAATTACCTCTCCCATATAATCATTATTACACCTTAATTATTAAATCACCTCTCCCATATTTATCATTATTATATCTATATTACTAAATCATCTTTTCCTTATTATATTTATTACACCTTTAGTAATAAATCACCCCTCCCATATGATCATTATTATACCTTTATTAATAAATCACCCCTCCAATATTATCATTATTATACCTTTATTAATAAATAACCCCTCCCTATTTATCATTTATACACATTTATTATTAAATCACCTCTCCCATATTATCATTAGTATACCTTTATTAATAAATCCACCTACCATATAATCATTATTATACCTTTACTATTAAATCACCTCTCCCATATTATTATTATATCTTTATTAATAAATCCCCCTGCCATATAATCATTATTATACCTTTACTATTATATCACCTCTTCCATTTTATCATTATTATACCTTTATTGTTAAATCACCCCTCCCATATTATCATTATAACATCTTTATTAATAAATCACCTCCTCCACCTCGACTTAAACTCCCCGAAACAATCAAACAGATCTCTGGCGATCCACATTTTCTTAGCCTGCAAACTCTCACTCGCGAGATGTTGGAGATCGCCAGAAGTTCCCTCTTGGGAAGTTATAAAATCGCAAATCAATCTACAAATGGATGCAGAGGCCTCGATTAACCCTGTTGGGAGAACCTCTCCCAAGTTTCTTGATATATGGGCCCCCTGGATTCAGTATCTTAAAGCTAACCCTGAGAGTTAATAACCGTGAATGTCACTATCCTCTACTCTCACTGTGGACTTTAGACCAGTTGCTCACCCCGGTCCTGGCTCCGGACCGGCACCCTCCCTGGGCGACATGTCTGTTTTCTTCTCTCTCCTTTTTTTTTTTTTTTTTTTTTCCTTTGTTTGCTTATTTTTCTCTTTTCTTTTTTTTCTGTTTGGTATATATGAATGTGCTAAATATGTGTAATTGTTGCACTTCTCTTTAAATCTGAATACATAAGCGATAATTTACACTCTCCGCTCTGGATCTGGTACTAATGTTGTTTCTTCTGTTTTGATTTATATAATATATAACAAATGATTATAGATTTTGGATAAGGACACAAGGATGATCGGCAACACACTTAAATCGAGCATACAATTTATAATTGAAATGTGTGGCAGAGTCTGAGTGTTTAATAAAAGAAAAAAGGAAAAAGAAAAAATAAATACATTTTAAAAAAATCACCTCTCCCATATTATCATTATCATACCTTTATTAATAAATCCCCCTGCCATATAATCATTATTATACCTTTACTATTAAATCACCTCTCCCATATTATCATTATTATACCTTTATTATTAAATCACCCCTCCCATATTATCATTATAACATCTTTATTATTAAATCACCTCTCCCATATTATAATTATTATAACTTTATTAAAAAATCAACCGTCCCCTTTTGTCATTATTAAATCTTTAATATTAAATCACCCCTCCCATATTTTCATTATTATACCTTTATTATTAAATCATTTCCCCTTATTATATTTATAACACCTTTAGTAATAAATCACCGTCCCATATTATCATTATAACATCTTTATTATTAAATCACCTCTCCCATATAATCATTATTATATCTTTATTAATAAATCACCCGTCACATGTTATCATTATTAAATCTTTATTATTAAATCACCCCTCCAATATTAGCATTATTATACCTTTATTAATAAACCATCCCTCCAATATTATCATTAGTATACCTTTATTATTAAATCACCCCTCCCATATTATCATTATTACAAAATTATTATATAATCACCTCTCCCATATTATCATAATTATCCCTTTATTAATAAATCCCCCTCCCATATAATCATTATTACACCTTTATTATTAAATCACCTCTCCCATATTATCATAATTATCCCTTTATTAATAAATCCCCCTCCCATATAATCATTATTACACCTTTATTATTTATTTATTTATTTTAGCCCGGGCAGTAGAATCAGATCCAGCTCAGTCGCGTCCTCGCCATCACTCCGTCCTCAGCCTCTCACGCCTTCCAGACACGCCTCACACGTAACGCAGCGTCATTGCCGTCCAATAAAATATTTTCTATCTCAAGAACTTACTTCTCTTTATTATTACACCTTTATTATTAAATCACCTCACCCAAATTATCATTATTATACCTTTAATTTCAAATCAGCTCTCACACAATGTCATTATTATACCTTTTTTAATAAATCACTATTCCCATATTATCATTAATATACCTTGATTAATAAATCCCACTTCCATGTTATCATTATTACACCTTTATTAACAAATCACACTTCCCATATTATCATTATTATACCTTAATTGATAAATCACCTCTCCCTTATTATCATTATCATACCTTTATTTTAAAAATCCCCCCTCCCATATTATCGTCATTAAATATTTATTAATACATCGCCCCTCCCATATTATCATTAACACACCTTTATTATTAAATCACCTCTCCCATATTATCATTATTATACCTTTAATTTCAAATCAGCTCTCACACAATGTCATTATTATACCTTTTTTAATAAATCACTATTCCCATATTATCATTAATATACCTTGATTAATAAATCCCACTTCCATGTTATCATTATTACACCTTTATTAACAAATCACACTTCCCATATTATCATTATTATACCTTAATTGATAAATCACCTCTCCCTTATTATCATTATCATACCTTTATTTTAAAAATCCCCCCTCCCATATTATCGTCATTAAATATTTATTAATACATCGCCCCTCCCATATTATCATTAACACACCTTTATTATTAAATCACCTCTCCCATATTATCATTATTATATGTTTTTTTATTAAATCACCCCTCCCATATTATCATTATAACATCTTTATTATTAAATCACCTCTCTCATATTATCATAATTATATCTTTATTATTAAATCACTCCTAGGACTTTATCATTTTGCTAAGTTTATTCAAACTTCACCTCTCCCATATTATTATTATTATACGTTTATTAATAAATCCCACCTCATATATTATCATTATTATATATTTATTAAAAAATCACCCCTCCAATATTATCATTATTATACCTTTATTAATGAATCACTCTTCGCATATTATCATTATAAAATCTTTATTATTAAATCCCCCCTCCAATATTATCATTATTATACCTTTATTAATAAATCACCCCTCCAATATTATCATTATTATACCTTTATTAATAAATCACCCTTCCCATGTTATCATTATTAAGTCTTTATAATTAAATCACCCCTCCCATATTATCATTATTATACATTTATAATTAAATCACCTCTCCCATATTATCATTATTATACATTTATTAAAATATCACCCCTCCTATGTTATCATTATTATACCTTTATTAATAAATCACCCTTCCCATGTTATCATTATTAAGTCTTTATAATTAAATCACCCCTCCCATATTATCATTATTATACATTTATAATTAAATCACCTCTCCCATATTATCATTATTATACATTTATTAAAAGATCACCCCTCCTATGTTATCATTATAATACCTTTATTATTAAATAAACGTTCACATATTATCCTTTTTAAACCTTTAGTAACAAAACAACCTTCTTATATTACAAGTATAACATCTTTATTATTAAATCACCTCTCCAATATTATCATTATTATATCTTTATTAATAAAACCAACCTCCCATATAGTAATTATTACACCATTATTTTTAAACCACCTCTCCCATATTATCATTATTATACCTTTATTAATAAATAACTCCTCACATATAATAGAAACATAGAATGTGTCTGCAGATAAGAACCATTCGGTCCATCTAGTCGGCCCAATTTTTCTGAATACTTTTATTAGTCCCCTGTTCCAGGTCTTATAGCTAGGATAGCCTTGTGTCTATCCGACGCATGCTTAAACTGCTTCACTGTATTAACCTCTACCACCTCTACTGGAAGACTATTCCATACATCCACTACCCTCTCAGTAATGTAATACTTTCATTAGTCCCTGGTCTTATCTTATATCTAGGATAGCCTTATACCTATCCCACGCATGCTTAAACTCCTTCACTGTAGTAACCTCTACCACTTCTACTGGAAGACTATTCCATGCATCCACTACCCTCTCAGTAAAGTCTTCTGGAGATACGGTCTCCAGTACTGCGTACAATACTCCAAGTGAGGTCTCACCAGTGCTCTGTACAATACTCCAAGTGAGGTCTCACCAGCGCTCTGTACAATACTCCAAGTGAGGTCTCACCAGCGCTCTGTACAATACTCCAAGTGAGGTCTCATAGAAACATAGAAACATAGAATGTGTCAGCAGATAAGAACCATTCGGTCCATCTAGTCTTCCCAATTTTTTTTTTGAGTACTTTTATTAGTCCCCTGTTCCCGGTCTTATAGCTAGGATAGCATTGTGTCTATCCCACGCATGCTTAAAATCCTTGACTGTGTTTACCTCTACCACTTCTGCTGGCAGGCTATTCCATACATCCACTACCCTCTCAGTAAAGTAATTCTTCCTGATATTTATGTCCTCTAGTTGTGGTAGTTTTTCTTCTTTTAAATATACTCTCCTCCGTTACTGTGTTGATTCCCTTTATGTATTTAAATGTTTCTATCATATCCCCCCTGTTACGTCTTTCCTCCAAGCTATACATGTTAAGATGCTTTAACCTTTCCTGGTAAGTTTTATCCTTCAACCCATGAACCAGTTTAGTAGCCCTTCTCTGAACTCTCTCCAAAGTATCAATATCCTTCTGGAGATACGGTCTCCAGTACTGCGTACAATACTCCAAGTGAGGTCTCACCAGTGCTCTGTACAATACTCCAAGTGAGGTCTCACCAGCGCTCTGTACAATACTCCAAGTGAGGTCTCACCAGCGCTCTGTACAATACTCCAAGTGAGGTCTCGCCAGTGCTCTGTACAATACTCCAAGTGAGGTCTCACCAGCGCTGTGCACAGTACTCCAAGTGAGGTCTCACCAGTGCTCTGTACAATGGCATGAGCACTTCCCTCTTCCTACTGCTAATACCTCTCCCTATGCAACCAAGCATTCTGCTAGCATTTCCTGCTGCTCTATTGCATTGCCTACCTACCTTCAAGTCTTCTGAAATTATTGCTCCTAAATCCCTTTCCTCAGATGTTGAGGTTAGGACTGTACCAAATAGTCTATATTCTGATTTTGGGTTTTTACGCCCAAGGTGCATAATCTTGCACTTGTCCACATTAAATGTCAGAGTTGCCACTGCTCTGAGAATTTTTCTAGTTTAGCTAAATCATTTGCCATTTGGCTTATCCCTCCATGAATATCAACCCTGCTGCAAATCTTTGTATCATCAGCAAAAAGACATACTTTGCCAACAAGACCTTCTGCAATATCGCTAATAAGAATATGATAGAGAATGGGTCCAAGTACAGACCCCTGAGGTACCCCACTAGTAACAAGACCTTCTGCAATATCGCTAATAAGAATATGATAGAGAATGGGTCCAAGTACAGACCCCTGAGGTACCCCACTAGTAACAAGACCTTCTGCAATATCACTAATAACAATATTATAGAGAATGGGTCCAAGTACAGATCCCTGGGGTACCCCACTAGTAACAAGACCTTCTGCAATATCACTAATAACAATATTATAGAGAATGGGTCCAAGTACAGATCCCTGAGGTACCCCACTAGTAACAAGACCTTCTGCAATATCACTAATAACAATATTATAGAGAATGGGTCCAAGTACAGATCCCTGAGGTACCCCACTAGTAACAAGACCTTCTGCAATAACACTTCTAACAATATTATAGAGAATGGGTCCAAGTACAGCTCCATGAGGTACCCCACTAGTAACAAGTCCTTCTGCAATATCACTAATAACAATGTTATAGAGAATGGGTCCAAGTACAGATCCCTGAGGTACCCCACTAGTAACAAGACCTTCTGCAATATCACTAATAACAATATTATAGAGAATGGGTCCAAGTACAGATCCCTGAGGTACCCCACTAGTAACAAGACCTTCTGCAATATCACTAATAACAATATTATAGGACCCCTGAGGTACCCGACTAGTAACAAGACCTTCTGTAATATTACTAATAACAATATTATAGAGAATGGGTCCAAGTACAGCTCCCTGAGGTACCCCACTAGTAACATGACCTTCTGCAATATCACTAATAACAATATTATAGAGAATGGGTCCAAGTACAGATCCCTGAGGTACCCCACTAGTAACAAGACCTTCTGCAATATCACTAATAACAATATTATAGAGAATGGGTCCAAGTACAGCTCCCTGAGGTACCCCACTAGTAACAAGACCTTCTGCAATATCACTAATAACAATATTATAGAGAATGGGTCCAAGTACAGATCCCTGAGGTACCCCACTAGTAACAAGACCTTCCGCAATATCACTAATAACAATATTATAGAGAATGGGTCCAAGTACAGATCCCTGAGGTACCCCAATAGTAACAAGACCTTCTGTAATATCACTAATAACAATATTATAGAGAATGGGTCCAAGTACAGACCCCTGAGGTACCCCACTAGTAACAAGACCTTCTGCAATATCACTAATAACAATATTATAGAGAATGGGTCCAAGTACAGCTCCCTGAGGTACCCCACTAGTAACAAGACCTTCTGCAATATCACTAATAACAATATTATAGAGAATGGGTCCAAGTACAGATCCCTGAGGTACCCCACTAGTAACAAGACCTTCCGCAATATCACTAATAACAATATTCTAGAGAATGGGTCCAAGTACAGATCCCTGAGGTACCCCAATAGTAACAAGACCTTCTGTAATATCACTAATAACAATATTATAGAGAATGGGTCCAAGTACAGACCCCTGAGGTACCCCACTAGTAACAAGACCTTCTGCGATATCACTAATAACAATATTATAGAGAATGGGTCCAAGTACAGACCCCTGAGGTACCCCACTAGTAATAAGACCTTCTGCAATATCACTCATAACAATATTATAGAGAATGGGTCCAAGTACAGATCCCTGAGGTACCCCACTAGTAACAAGACCTTCTGCAATATCACTTCTAACAATATTATAGAGAATGGGTCCAAGTACAGCTCCCTGAGGTCCCCCTCTAGTAACAAGACCTTCTGTAATATCACTAATAACAATATTATAGAGAATGGGTCCAAGTACAGACCCCTGAGGTACCCCACTAGTAACAAGACCTTCTGCAATATCACTAATAACAATATTATAGAGAATGGGTCCAAGTACAGATCCCCGAGGTACCCCACTAGTAACAAGACCTTCTGCAATATCACTAATAACAATATTATAGAGAATGGGTCCAAGTACAGCTCCCTGAGGTACCCCACTAGTAACAAGACCTTCTGCAATATCACTTCTAACAATATTATAGAGAATGGGTCCAAGTACAGCTCCCTGAGGTCCCCCTCTAGTAACAAGACCTTCTGTAATATCACTAATAACAATATTATAGAGAATGGGTCCAAGTACAGACCCCTGAGGTACCCCACTAGTAACAAGACCTTCTGCAATATCACTAATAACAATATTATAGAGAATGGGTCCAAGTACAGATCCCTGAGGTACCCCACTAGTAACAAGACCTTCTGTAATATCACTAATAACAAAATTACAGAGAATGGGTCCAAGTACAGACCCCTGAGGTACCCCACTAGTAACAAGACCTTCTGCAATATCACTAATAACAATATTATAGAGAATGGGTCCAAGTACAGATCCCTGAGGTACCCCACTAGTAACAAGACCTTCTGCAATATCACTTCTAACAATATTATAGAGAATGGGTCCAAGTACAGCTCCTTGAGGTCCCCCTCTAGTAACAAGACCTTCTGTAATATCACTAATAACAATATTATAGAGAATGGGTCCAAGTACAGACCCCTGAGGTACCCCACTAGTAACAAGACCTTCTGCAACATCACTAATAACAATATTATAGAGAATGGGTCCAAGAACAGATCCCTGAGGTACCCCACTAATAACAAGACCTTCTGCAATATCACTAATAACAATATTAAAGAGAATGGGTCCAAGTACAGATCCCTGAGGTACCCCACTAGTAACAAGACCTTCTGCAATATCACTAATAACAATATTATAGAGAATGGGTCCAAGTATAGACCCCTGAGGTACCCCACTAGTAACAAGACCTTCTGCAATATCACTAATAACAATATTATAGAGAATGGGTCCAAGTATAGACCCCTGAGGTACCCCACTAGTAACAAGACCTTCTGCAATATCACTAATAACAATATTATAGAGAATGGGTCCAAGTACAGATCCCTGAGGTACCCCACTAGTAACAAGACCTTCTGCAATATCACTAATAACAATATTATAGAGAATGGGTCCAGGTACAGACCCCTGAGGTACCCCACTAGTAACAAGACCTTCTGCAATATCACTAATAACAATATTATAGAGAATGGGTCCAAGTACAGATCCCTGAGGTACCCCACTAGTAACAAGACCTTCTGCAATATCACTAATAACAATATTATAGAGAATGGGTCCAAGTACAGATCCCTGAGGTACCCCACTAGTAACAAGACCTTCTGCAATATCACTAATAACAATATTACAGAGAATGGGTCTAAGTACAGATCCCTGGGGTACCCCACTAGTAACAAGACCTTCTGCAATATCACTAATAACAATATTATAGAGAATGGGTCCAAGTACAGATCCCTGAGGTACCCCACTAGTAACAAGACCTTCTGCAATATCACTAATAACAATATTATAGAGAATGGGTCCAAGTACAGATCCCTGAGGTACCCCACTAGTAACAAGACCTTCTGCAATATCACTAATAACAATATTATAGAGAATGGGTCCAAGTACAGATCCCTGAGGTACCCCACTAGTAACAAGACCTTCTGCAATATCACTAATAACAATATTACAGAGAATGGGTCTAAGTACAGATCCCTGGGGTACCCCACTAGTAACAAGACCTTCTGCAATATCACTAATAACAATATTATAGAGAATGGGTCCAAGTACAGACCCCTGAGGTACCCCACTAGTAACAAGACCTACTGCAATATCACTAATAACAATATTATAGAGAATGGGTCCAAGTACAGATCCCTGAGGTACCCCACTAGTAACAAGACCTTCTGCAATATCACTAATAACAATATTATAGAGAATGGGTCCAAGTACAGATCCCTGAGGTACCCCACTAGTAACAAGACCTTCTGCAATATCACTAATAACAATATTATAGAGAATGGGTCCAAGTACAGACCCTGAGGTACCCCACAATTAACAGGACCTTGCATCCAATTGTTAGGAACTACCCCGCAGTAGTTCTCCTGTGTATGCCTGCCTACCTGTCCAACCATCGCATGCACTTGCAAGCGCGTTCCCTGACTTCAGTAATCCCCGTCTCCACACTAGGCGCGCGTCCGATGACGTCACGCCCGTCGTGTACCCGCGAGACGCGGGAGAATTTAAAAGGCAGAATCACCAAACACTCCTTGCTTGGTGATTCTTGTGTTTATCCCGGTTCCCTGGCGTTTATCTCATATTCTTACTCTGTTGCTGACCTTGGATTCCTCGACTACTCTTCTGCCTGCCTGTGCCCCTGACCCTGGACGTCTCTTCGTTTTGCTGTTATTCTGATACCTATTGATCCCGGATTACCTTATCGTTTGCAGTCTCTCTGGCACCCTCGACCTTGGCTATTATATCCTTAACCCTCCGAAGTCTGGATTACAATATTGCTGTATTTTTGTTGAAGCATCCTGCTACCAGCTTACCCACACAAGCCTGGACTATATTTGCTGTCTGGATTCCTATTGTGGTTTCTTACTTACCTTCCATAGCGTGGTTTCCTCACAGTCCTAGACAGGTTAGTGTCATCTGCATATTGACCTCCATCCAGTACCTATTCATCACACCAATATACTCCATTGACTACAACCCCCTGTTGCCTGTCACTCTCCATCAGCCAAACTCAAAGATTTCAGTTTATTGATAAGCCTTCTATGTGCGACAGTGTCAAAAGCCTTACTGAAATCTAGGTAAGCAATGTCTACTGACCCACCCTGATCTATTATTTTAGTCCCCAATCAAAACAATCAATAAGATTAGTTTGGCATGATCTCCCTGAAGTAAACCCATGCTGTCTCTGATCTTGAAATCCAAGCGACTTTAGATGTTTAACAATCCTATTCTTTAACAAGGTTTCCATTATTTTCCCCACTACTGAAGTAAGACTTACTGGTCTATAGTTGCCCGCCTCCTCCCTACTACCTTTCTTGTGAATGGGCACAACATTAGCTAATTTCCAATCTTCTGGAACTACTCCCGTTAACAATGATTGGTTAAATAAATCTGTTAACGGTTTTGCTAGTACACTACTTAGCTCTTTTAATAACTTTGGATGTATCCCATCAGGTCCCATCAACTTGTTTGTCTTTACTTTAGACAGCTGAAGTAAAACTTCTTCCTCTGTAACCTTACATGCATCAAAAGACTCATTATGGGGTCCCTTGGACAAAAATATTCATTAAGGCAGTCTCCTAGACCTTTATCATGTTCTACATAGCATCTACTTTATTCTATATCCTCTCAGGCTGTGTTTGATGATGTCACATTACTTTATTCTATATCCTCTCAGGCTGCGTTTGATGATGTAACATTACTTTATTCTATTTCCTCTCAGGCTGTGTTTGATGATGTCACATTACTTTATTCTATTTCCTCTCAGGCTGCATTTGATGATGTCACATTACTTCATTCTATTTCCTCTCGGGTTGCGTTTGATGATGTCACATTACTTTATTCTATATCCTCTCAGGCTGCGTTTGATGATGTCACATTACTTTATTCTATATCCTCTCATGCTGTGTTTGATGATGTCACATTACTTTATTCTATATCCTCTCAGGCTGCGTTTGATGATGTCACATTACTTTATTCTATATCCTCTCATGCTGTGTTTGATGATGTCACATTACTTTATTCTATATCCTCTCAGGCTGCGTTTGATGATGTCACATTACTTTATTCTATATCCTCTCATGCTGTGTTTGATGATGTAACATTACTTTATTCTACTTCCTCTCAGGCTGCGTTTGATGATGTCACATTACTTTATTCTATATCCTCTCAGGCTGCGTTTGATGATGTCACATTACTTTTTTCTATATCCTCTCATGCTGTGTTTGATGATGTAACATTAGTTTATTCTATTTCCTCTCAGGCTGCGTTTGATGATGTCACCATGTCTTTTTCCGATGAGGAGTGGCGGAGTCTGACATTTGGTCAGAGGGATCTATATGTGATGGTTATGAAGGACACAATGGAGCTTATCTCCTCACTGGGTGAGATTCGAGTCCGTCCTCCACACGCCCCTTGCTCTATGTCACATTATTTGGAGGTAGCATTTGTCCCATGTGCAGTTAATGTCCTTAGATCAACTAACCCTTCAGAACATGGTGATTGCACAGTGTCATAAGGCTTAAATCAGTGGGTCTCAACTGGTGGGTTCTGATGTGTGCTTCAGCTTCGTCAAAAAGTCTAACTTTTGATTGGGGGACGATGATGTAGTTATGCATCATCTGAAGCCGGCCAAGGAATGGATGGCGCTCTTTTGATAGTGCCACTGAAATCGTGACCCCTCTAGGTTTAGGAAACAGCCAAGGATCTCCTGTTCATCGGAGATGGATCAAGTGAAGTTTGGGCTTGATTTGGCAGATAGACAGCAGTGAGTCTTTATTGTAAGAGGGGCTTCCCCACTCTGTTCCAGTTGAAGTCAAAATATAGGAGCTACTACTTATGCCTGGTGGTATATGTGGGGGGGCTTCTCCATTTGCCTGGTTGTCAGTGTGAGGGGTTTTGTTCTCTTGCCTAGTGGTCTGTGTGGGGAGCTACTACTTTTGCCTGGTGCTCTATGTGGGGAGCTACTCCTTTTCCCTGGTGGTCTCTGTGAAGAGTTTCCTTCTTTTGCCTGGTGGTCTGTGTAAGGAGTCTTTTCCATTTGCTTGGTGGTCTGTGTAAGGAGTCTTCTCAATTTGTCTGGTGGTCTGTGCGAGGAGTCTCTTTCGTTTGCCTGGTGGTCTGTGTGAGGTGCTCCGCCATTTGCCTGGTGGTATGTGTGAGGAGTTTCCTCCATTTGCCTAGTGGTCTGTGTGAGGAGTTTCCTCCATTTGCCTGGTGTTCTCTGTGAAGAGTTTCCTCCATTTGCCTGGTGGTCTGTGTGGGGAGTCTCCTCCATGTGCCTGGTGGTCTGTGTGGGGAGTCTCCTTGTTTTGCCTGGTGGTCTGTGTGAGGAGTCTCCTCCATTTGCCTGGTGGTCTGTGTGATGGGCTCCTCCATTTGCCTGGTGGTCTGTACGAGGAGTCTCCTCCATTTGCCTGGTGGTCTGTGTGATGGGCTCCTCCATTTGCCTGGTGGTCTGTACGAGGAGTCTCCTCCATTTGCCTGGTGGTCTGTGTGAGGGGGTCCTCCATTTGCCTGGTTGTCTGTGTGAGGAGTCTCCTCCATTTGCCTGGTGGTCTGTGTGGGGAGTCTCCTTGTTTTGCCTGGTGGTCTGTGTAAGGGGCTCTTCCGTTTGCCTGGTGGTATGTGTGAGGAGTCTCCTCCATTTGCATGGTGGTCTCTGTGAAGAGTTTCCTCCATTTGCCTGGTGGTCTGTGTGGGGAGTCTCCTCCATGTTCCTGGTGGTCTGTGTGGGGAGTCTCCTTGTTTTGCCTGGTGGTCTGTGTGGGGAGTGTCCTTGTTTTGCCTGGTGGTCTGTGTAAGGGGCTCTTCCGTTTGCCTGGTGGTATGTGTGAGGGGCTCCTCCATTTGCCTGGTGGTCTCTGTGAAGAGTTTCCTCCATTTGCCTGGTGGTCTGTGTGGGGAGTCTCCTCCATGTGCCTGGTGGTCTGTGTGGGGAGTCTCCTCCATGTGCCTGGTGGTCTGTGTGGGGAGTCTCCTTGTTTTGCCTGGTGGTCTGTGTAAGGGGCTGTTCCATTTGTCTGGTGGTATGTGTGAGGGGCTCCTCCATTTGCCTGGTGGTCTCGGTGAAGAGTCTCCTTCTTTTGCCTGGTGGTCTCTGTGAGGAGTTTCCTCCATTTGCCTGGTGGTATGTGTGAGGAGTTTCCTCCATTTGCCTGGTAGTCTGTGTGAGGAGTCTCCTCCATTTGCCTGGTGGTCTGTGTGAGGAGTCTCCCCCATTTGCCTGGTGGTCTATGTGAGGAGTTTCCTCCATTTGCCTGGTGGTATGTGTGAGGGGCTCCTCCATTTGCCTGGTGGTCTGTACGAGGAGTCTCCTCCATTTGCCTGGTGGTCTGTGTGAGGGGTTCCTCCATTTGCCTGGTGGTCTGTGTGAGGAGTCTCCTCCATGTGCCTGGTGGTCTGTGTGGGGAGTGTCCTTGTTTTGCCAGGTGGTCTGTGTGGGGAGTCTCCTTGTTTTGCCTGGTGGTCTGTGTAAGGGGCTCTTCCGTTTGCCCGGTGGTATGTGTGAGGTGTTTCCTCCATTTGCCTGGTGGTCTGTGTGGGGAGCCTCCTCCATGTGCCTGGTGGTCTGTGTGGGGAGTCTCCTTGTTTTGCCTGGTGGTCTTTGTGAGGAGTCTCCTCCATTTGCCCTGTGGTCTGTGTGAGGAGTCTCCTCCATGTGCCTGGGGGTCTGTGTAAGGGGCTCTTCCGTTTGTCTGGTGGTATGTGTGAGGGGCTCCTCCATTTGTCTGGTGGTATGTGTGAGGGGCTCCTCCATTTGTCTGGTGGTCTCTGTGAAGAGTCTCCTTCTTTTGTCTGGTGGTATGTGTGAGGAGTTTCCTCCATTTGCCTGGTGGTCTGTGTGAGGAGTTTCCTCCATTTGCCTGGTGGTATGTGTGAGGAGTTTCCTCCATTTGCCTGGTGGTCTGTGTGAGGAGTCTCCTCCATTTGCCTGGTGGTCTGTGTGAGGAGTCTCCTCCATTTGCCTGGTGGTCTGTACGAGGAGTCTCCTCCATTTGCCTGGTGGTCTGTGTGAGGGGCTCCTCCATTTGCCTGGTTGTCTGTGTGAGGAGTCTCCTCCATTTGCCTGGTGGTCTGTGTGCGGAGTCTCCTTGTTTTGCCTGGTGGTCTGTGTGAAGAGTTTCCTCCATTTGCCTGGTGGTCTGTGTGGGGAGTCTCCTCCATGTGCCTGGCGGTCTGTGTGGGGAGTCTCCTTGTTTTGCCTGGTGGTCTGTGTGGGGAGTCTCCTTGTTTTGCCTGGTGGTCTGTGTAAGGGGCTGTTCCATTTGTCTGGTGGTATGTGTGAGGGGCTCCTTCATTTGCCTGGTGGTCTCGGTGAAGAGTCTCCTTCTTTTGCCTGGTGGTATGTGTGAGGAGTTTCCTCCATTTGCCTGGTGGTCTGTGTGAGGAGTCTCCTCCATTTGCCTGGTGGTCTGTGTGAGGAGTCTCCTCCATTTGCCTGGTGGTCTATGTGAGGAGTTTCCTCCATTTGCCTGGTTGTATGTGTGAGGAGTTTCCTCCATTTGCCTGGTGGTCTGTGTGAGGAGTCTCCTCCATTTGCCTGGTGGTATGTGTGAGCAGTTTCCTCCATTTGCCTGGTGGTCTGTGTGGGGAGTCTCCTTGTTTTGCCTGGTGGTCTGTGTGAAGAGTTTCCTCCATTTGCCTGGTGGTCTGTGTGGGGAGTCTCCTCCATGTGCCTGGCGGTCTGTGTGGGGAGTCTCCTTGTTTTGCCTGGTGGTCTGTGTAAGGGGCTGTTCCATTTGTCTGGTGGTATGTGTGAGGGGCTCCTCCATTTGCCTGGTGGTCTCGGTGAAGAGTCTCCTTCTTTTGCCTGGTGGTATGTGTGAGGAGTTTCCTCCATTTGCCTGGTGGTCTGTGTGAGGAGTCTCCTCCATTTGCCTGGTGGTCTGTGTGAGGAGTCTCCTCCATTTGCCTGGTGGTCTATGTGAGGAGTTTCCTCCATTTGCCTGGTGGTATGTGTGAGGAGTTTCCTCCATTTGCCTGGTGGTCTGTGTGAGGAGTCTCCTCCATTTGCCTGGTGGTATGTGTGAGGAGTTTCCTCCATTTATCTGGTGGTCTGTGTGAGGGGCTCCTCCATTTGCCTGGTGAATCTATCCTGGTTGCCAACACTTGTCAGAACTGCTTACATGGAGATCACATACCACCCTGTTATTTAGGGGGGTGGGGGTCACTGAAGCAATCCAAAACTACTGTTTTCCCTGTTTTTTTGCCTTTATGTGAAGTTGGTTTGATGGGTGGCCGGTTGTGAAGTTGGAGTCTTCTAGTAAGTGATGGGCGTGATAACGGGTGGAGCCCCTAGGTTGGGAGTTGCACATGGTTTCGATAATAACAGACTTGTCTTTCTTTTCTCTTAGCAGACCACATGCTCGTGAAACCCGAGGGCGTTACAAGCAACAGATTAATGTGGCCTGAAATGTGTGGTATTCCCCCCGGATTCACAAGTCAGAAGACTGTAGGACAGAGCAGCCAGATGAAAGCAGAAAGATCTTTATTTCAGAAATGTAGAGATGGGTCTTTCATTCCAGAACATCAGGATGCAGAGGTATCATTATTTCCAACTCCAGAGAGGACCTTCCGTAGTCAGCATCCGGAAACAGATTTATTTCAGGACAGGATCATCACTGGTCAGGATGTAGAGAGAGATTTATATGAGGACAGGACCATCACTGGTCAGGATGTAGAGAGAGATTTATATGAGGACAGGACCATCACTGGTCCAGATCCAGACAGAGATTTATATCAGGACAGGACCATTACTGGTCAGGATGTAGAGAGAGATTTATATGAGGACAGGACCATCACTGGTCTGGATGTAGAGAGAGATTTATATGAGGACAGGACCATCACTGGTCCAGATCCAGACAGAGATTTATATCAGGACAGGACCATCACTGGTCAGGATGTAGAGAGAGATTTATATCAGGACAGGACCATCACTGGTCAGGATGTAGAGAGAGATTTATATGAGGACAGGACCATCACTGGTCCAGATCCAGACAGAGATTTATATCAGGACAGGACCATCACTGGTCAGGATGTAGAGAGAGATTTATATGAGGACAGGACCATCACTGGTCAGGATGTAGAGAGAGATTTATATCAGGATAGGACCATCACTGGTCAAGATGTAGAGAGAGATTTATATCAGGACAGGACCATCACTGGTCAGGATGTAGAGAGAGATTTATATGAGGACAGGACCATCACTGGTCAGGATGTAGAGAGAGATTTATATCAGGACAGGACCATCACTGGTCAGGATGTAGAGAGAGATTTATATGAGGACAGGACCATCACTGGTCAGGATGTAGAGAGAGATTTATATCAGGACAGGACCATCACTGGTCAGGATGTAGAGAGAGATTTATATCAGGACAGGACCATCACTGGTCAGGATGTAGAGAGAGATTTATATGAGGACAGGACCATCACTGGTCAAGATGTAGAGAGAGATTTATATGAGGACAGGACCATCACTGGTCTGGATGTAGAGAGAGATTTATATGAGGACAGGACCATCACTGGTCAGGATGTAGAGAGAGATTTATATGAGGACAGGACCATCACTGGTCAGGATGTAGAGAGAGATTTATATCAGGACAGGACCATCACTGGTCATGATGTAGAGAGAGATTTATATGAGGCCAGGACCATCACGGGTCAGGATGTAGAGAGAGATTTATATCAGGACAGGACCATCACTGGTCTGGATGTAGAGAGATATTTATATCAGGACAGGACCATCACTGGTCAGGATGTAGAGAGAGATTTATATCAGGACAGGACCATCACTGGTCAGGATGTAGAGAGAGATTTATATCAGGATAGGACCATCACTGGTCTGGATGTAGAGAGAGATTTATATGAGGACAGGACCATCACTGGTCAGGATGTAGAGAGAGATTTATATGAGGACAGGACCATCACTGGTCTGGATGTAGAGAGAGATTTATATCAGGACAGGACCATCACTGGTCAGGATGTAGAGAGAGATTTATATGAGGACAGGACCATCACTGGTCAGGATGTAGAGAGAGATTTATATGAGGACAGGACCATCACTGGTCAGGATGTAGAGAGAGATTTATATGAGGACAGGACCATCACTGGTCTGGATGTAGAGAGAGATTTATATCAGGACAGGACCATCACTGGTCAGGATGTAGAGAGAGATTTATATGAGGACAGGACCATCACTGGTCAGGATGTAGAGAGAGATTTATATGAGGACAGGACCATCACTGGTCTGGATGTAGAGAGAGATTTATATCAGGACAGGACCATCACTGGTCTGGATGTAGAGAGAGATTTATATCAGGACAGGACCATCACTGGTCAGGATGTAGAGAGAGATTTATATCAGGACAGGACCATCACTGGTCTGGATGTAGAGAGAGATTTATATCAGGACAGGACCATCACTGGTCTGGATGTAGAGAGAGATTTATATGAGGACAGGACCATCACTGGTCTGGATGTAGAGAGAGATTTATATCAGGACAGGACCATCACTGGTCAGGATGTAGAGAGAGATTTATATGAGGACAGGACCATCACTGGTCTGGATGTAGAGAGAGATTTATATCAGGACAGGACCATCACTGGTCCAGATCCAGACAGAGATTTATATCAGGACAGGACCATCACTGGTCAGGATGTAGAGAGAGATTTATATCAGGACAGGACCATCACTGGTCTAGATGTAGAGAGAGATTTATATCAGGACAGGACCATCACTGGTCTAGATGTAGAGAGAGATTTATATCAGGACAGGACCATCACTGGTCTGGATGTAGAGAGAGATTTATATGAGGACAGGACCATCACTGGTCAGGATGTAGAGAGAGATTTATATCAGGACAGGACCATCACTGGTCAGGATGTAGAGAGAGATTTATTTGAAGAAAGCCTGGCTAGTGACAGGAGAGAAGTATTAATCCAAGAGAGAGTAGGTGGTTCTTTCAGTATCCAGTATGCAGAGGGATTTGTAATTGCGGATCAGGAAGGTGACTGCTTCATCAGGCAGAAGAGAGGAAAGAGCTTTGCTCACCATTCAGGAACTCAGATGTTTCCCAGTGTTGGCCAAACATTAGTCATAAGGGAGAGAGCGGGAGAATGCGGCCTCCTGCAGAAAGAGGAGAATTATCTGTGTGTCTCCAGACCGCCTTCCTTCCTCTCTCAAGCTGGTATTTTTTCTCAGACCCCAAGTCCTCAACATGTGGACACATTCCCAGGTGAGTAACAGTGCAACCTGGCCTCACTGCTTGTATAGTATCTATCTGTTCTCACACCATGGATTCCACCAGTATCTAACCTGAGCTGGACATGGCACATACAGAACTGGTTCATTCACCAACATCTACGGGGCATACAGGACTGGTTCTTTCACCAATATCTACGGGGCATACAGGACTGGTTCTTTCACCAACATCTACGGGGCCATACAGAACTGGTTCATTCACCAACATCTACGGGGCCATACAGGACTGGTTCATTCACCAACATCTACGGGGCATACAGGACTGGTTCTTTCACCAACATCTACGGGGCATACAGGACTGGTTCTTTCACCAATATCCACGGGCCATACAGGACTGGTTCATTCACCAACATCCACGGGCCATACAGGACTGGTTCATTCACCAACATCCATGGGTGATCCAGGACTGGTACTTCCACCAACATCCACGGGCCATACAGGACTGGTTCATTCACCAACATCCACAGGCCATACAGGACTGGTTCATTCACCAACATCCACGGGCCATACAGGACTGGTTCATTCACCAACATCCATGGGTGATCCAGGACTGGTACTTCCACCAACATCCACGGGCCATACAGGACTGGTTCATTCACCAACATCCACGGGCCATACAGGACTGGTTCATTCACCAACATCCACGGGCCATACAGGACTGGTTCATTCACCAACATCTACGGGGCATACAGGACTGGTTCTTTCACCAATATCCACAGGCCATACAGGACTGGTACTTCCACCAACATCCACAGGCCATACAGGACTGGTTCTTTCACCAATATCCACAGGCCATACAGGACTGGTTCTTTCAACAATATCCACAGGCCATAGAGGACTGGTTCTTTCACCAATATCCACAGGCCATACAGGACTGTTTTTTTCACCAGGATCCACAGGCCATACAGGACTGGTTCTTTCACCAATATCCACAGGCCATACAGGACTCTTTCACCAGGACCCACACTAGTTCTATTGTAAGGAGTGTTGAGCGAACCGGAACCGCACTGTTCGGGTTCGTACTGAACATTACGGTTTTTGGACCCCGGACCCGAACATGGACATTTCACTGTATGTTCATGTTGGAGTTCGGGGTTCGGCGATTTAATGGCGCATGTTGAAAGGCTGCAGGGCAGCCAATCAACAAGCGTTTGACTCGTTTGCCCTTAGAAGCCATCACAGCCATGCCTACTAATGGCATGGCTGTGATTGGCCAGTGCAGCATAAGACGAGATTTTTTTCAAATCGAGGTCAGACTAGAAGACTGGGATCCAGGTCCCCCGCAGAGCTGCAGGGGACCTGGATCCCCCTCTCTAACAGCAGGGGAATGTCTGCACGATGATCGCAGACTCCCCTGCTGCCGCCCGGCACGACCGCCGGGGCTTCTAAGGCTTCGTCACAGAAGTCCCGGCGGTCATGCCGGGCGGCAGCAGGGGAGGTCTGCTCTCATAGCGCAGACATCCTCCACTGCCCCGCTAGCCACCAGGGAGAATCGGGCAGCCGGGGATGTCTGCACTATACTGGCACACATCCTCCATGCTGCCCGACACGGCAGACTATTATGACGGACCAGCTGTATAGACGGAGGTGTCGGGCAGATTGGAGGATGTCTCCTGGCTGCCCCCACTGGCCACCAGTGAAAGAAACAAGGTGAGGGGGAGGGAGGGAGACATACAGAGACGGGGGGGGGGGGGGACACACACAGACAAGGGGAGGGAGGGGGGAGACACACATAGACAAGGGGAGGGAGGGGGGAGACACACATAGACAAGGGGAGGGAGGGGGGAGACACAGACAAGGGGAGAGAGGGGGTAGAGCGAAAAGGGGAGGGGGGATAGAGAGAGACAAGGGGGGATAGAGAGAGACAAGGGGGGATAGAGAGAGACAAGGGGAGGGGGAAGACAGACAAGGGGAGGGGGAAGAGACGAGGGAGGTGGAGAGAGAGAGAGAAGTTTGTGGGGGAGGGAGAGAGAGACAACACTGGGGGGGGGGGAGAGAGACAGCTGGGGGAGGGGGAGAGAGGCCGCATTTCACATAAAAGGAAATAAAAACAAGAAATGCATTTGTATAATATCAATTTTTTATTAAATATTAAAAAGCAATTTACATATATACAAGTTAAACTTTTTTTTCCTATAGGTTAGTCTTAAATTCAGGCTTTTAGTTTTTTTCCTAAAGGAATATACAAAGTTTGTGGGGTCGTCTTATAATCAGGGTCGTCTTATTATCGAGCAAATACGGTATAAGCTGGAGTCACGTACACGCATATCACATGAGCTCTTCTTAGTGTAGGGAGAGGATGCTGCAGCTGTGAGAGACAGATTAAAATATAGCTCTATCAGTGGGTGGACATGTTGTTTAGAATCCTTGCTCTGTATAGCTCTATCAGGGGGCGGACATGTTGTTTAGAATCTTTGCTCTGTATAGCTCTATCAGGGGTGGACATGGTGATTAGAATCTTTGCTCTGTATAGCTCTATCAGGGGACGGACATGTTGTTTAGAATCTTTGCTCTGTATAGCTCTATCAGGGGGCAGACATGTTGTTTAGAATATTTGCTCTGTATAGCTCTATCAGGGGGGACATGTTTAGAATCCTTGCTCTGTATAGCTCTATCAGGGGGCAGACATGTTGTTTAGAATCCTTGCTCTGTATAGCTCTATCAAGGGGTGGACATGTTGTTTAGAATCCTTGCTCTGTATAGCTCTATCAGGGGGTGGACATGGTGATTAGAATCTTTGCTCTGTATAGCTCTATCAGGGGGCGGACATGTTGTTTAGAAAACTTGCTCTGTATAGCTCTATCAGGGGGTGGACATGGTGATTAGAATCTTTGCTCTGTATAGCTCTATCAGGGGGCAGACATGTTGATTAGAATCATTGCTCTGTATAGCTCTATCAGGGGGCAGACATGTTGTTTAGAATCCTTGCTCTGTATAGCTCTATCAGGGGGCAGACATGTTTAGAATCTATTGGGCAGACTAGATGGACCGAATGGTTCTTATCTGCCGACACATTCTATGTTTCTATGTTTAATCTTTGCTCTGTATAGCTCTATCAGGGGAGGACATGTTATTTAGAATCCTTGCTCTGTATAGCTCTATCAGGGGGAGGACATGTTGTTTAGTATCTTTGCTCTGTATAGCTCTATCAGGGGGTGGACATGTTGTTTAGTATCTTTGCTCTGAATAGCTCTATCAGGGGTGGACATGTTTAGAATCTTTGCTCTGTATAGCTCTATCAGGGAACAGACATGTTGTTTAGAATCTTTGCTCTGTATATCAATATCAGGGGGCGGACATGTTGTTTAGAATCTTTGCTTTGTATAGCTCTATCAGGGGAGGACAGGTTGTTTAGAATCTTTGCTCTGTATAGCTCTATCAGGGGAGGACATGTTGTTTAGAATCTTTGCTCTGTGTAGCTCTATCAGGGGGTGGACATGTTGTTTAGAATCTTTGCTCTGTATAGCTCTATCAGGGGGCAGACATGTTGTTTAGAATCTTTGCTTTGTATAGCTCTATCAGGGGAGGACAGGTTGTTTAGAATCTTTGCTCTGTATAGCTCTATCAGGGGAGGACAGGTTGTTTAGAATCTTTGCTCTGTATAGCTCTATCAGGGGAGGACATGTTGTTTAGAATCTTTGCTCTGTATAGCTCTATCAGGGGGTGGACATGTTGTTTAGTATCTTTGCTCTGTATAGCTCTATCAGGGAACAGACATGTTGTTTAGAATCTTTGCTCTGTATAGCTCTATCAGTGGACAAACCCACCATCATTCACACCTGATCTCCTTCCTTCCATGATATTTCTGATACTGCCATGGTATGCAAGGTGGGTAAACTGTGGTCTTGATTTCTCTCTCTCTGTTTGTACCATAGGGCTCGGCCTAATCAAAGTTGTTAAGGTGGAGGACGCGGAAACAGAAAATACAACAAATGTTTGGAATATTCTTCAAAAGGAAGCGACACCCCAACAATCTGATAAAGACCCAGTGCATCATGAGAGGCCAAGTGAGGAGCCGCTGGAAAAAGAGCAATTAACATGGGCCTTCACAGGACCAAGCCCGAACGGCAAAGCCCGTTTTCTGTGGCTAGCAGAAGGAAGGACTCTTGTGCAGGACCTTCCAGCATACAGGGGAGTTGACGAGCCAGAGGGTGAAGAAGCAGCTCACAGTATCACACTACTGATTGACCAGATTGCTGATTCTACTCAAATCACTAGTGTAAGAGCTCGGAGGAAGAGGTCCTATCCATGCTCCACCTGCAACAAATGTTACCTGTACAAGATGCATCTGGCAAGACACGAGAAAACACATGTGAAACAGAACAGCTTTTTCTGTCACACAAGCCCCAAAAATTCCACACCCAGGCAGCACCCACTAATCCACCAGCAGGTCCATCAGCCTAGTCACAAGCACACCACTGGTCTTTCTGAGGCATCATGCAGAACACAAGCCACAGACTTTGCCCCGGGGGAGGATGCTCCGAAATGTATGTGCATCAGACATCAGAGAATCCAGAGACGTGACAGAATGTTTCCAAAATCCGTGCCACCTAGGAAAATATACATACTCCCCCCATCGGCTCCTTCAGGGAACCTGATGTCTGGACAGGGTATTGAACCAGTGGGGGATTCATGCTCAAAATTGCACCAGAACTTGCAGCTTTCCACAGTCTTCCTGCAGAATGTGATATCGTCTACTGGCTGCTTTGAGTACGACTAGCGGTGGGATAGAGAAACGCTCTACAATCAAACAGTAGGACAACGAAGGAAGGTCTTAACCCTTCCAGGCAAAAAAAAAAAACGCTATGGAGATTCACCAAAACCAGACAAAAAACTCAAATCAGGAGGCAAGTAGATCTCTCCAGTGAAGCAAACACAATTAAAGGTCCAGACTCCCCATTATGGCATTTATAACCCCCCACATAGTGATACAGCACAGGGAAATCCCTGGGGCACCTTGAATTAACTGGGAGTCTGGACCGTTAATTATGATTTCTCCAGTGGAGAGATCTGCCTGCCATACAGCAATACCATGCAAGTGGAAAAATACAGGACTGACCGTCTTCAGATAATCCATTGAAATGAAGCATCACCTCCTGTACCCCAGCCTCAGAGCTTTGTTGTGTCCTCCCTCCCCCCTTTTCTAATCTCCCCAAGCCATACTGTGCCCTCTATACCAGGGTGACTACATTTTATTTATTCCATTCAGGGACACAGTAGGGTCTCGGGTAGCTCCGATTTTTGGCAATGAAATGGTGCCTATGCATTTTGGATGTATTCTGATCACATTGGGGGTGCATCGCTCCCTGTACTCGACTAGCTCCAATGTTACATAGTAGTTTAAAAAAAAAAAAAAAGCCTTGCGTCCATCAAGTTCAACCCATTTCCTATCTCATGTTCACCGCTGTTGATCCAAAAGAAGGTAAATAAAGATCCCCTTCAGTAATTCCTAATTCTGTATTCAATGGGGGGAAAAAATCTGTCCTAGTCTCCAAATGGCTCAGATTTCTCCTGGATCAACAAGCACTAAATGAATATTACTGCCCATACTAACATGCACAGCCCTCTCCGGGGCATTACTGCCCATACTAACATGCACAGCCCTCTCCGGGGCATTACTGCCTATACTAACATGCACAGCCCTCTCCGGGGCATTACTGCCCATACTAACATGCACAGCCCTCTCCGGGGCATTACTGCCCATACTAACATGCACAGCCCTCTCCGGGGCATTACTGCCTATACTAACATGCACAGCCCTCTCCGGGGCATTACTGCCTATACTAACATGCACAGCCCTCTCCAGGGCATTACTCCCTATACTAACATGCATAACCCTCTCCGGGGCATTACTGCCTATACTAACATGCACAGCCCTCTCCGGGGCATTACTGCCTATACTAACATGCATAACCCTCTCCGGGGCATTACTGCCTATACTAACATGCACAGCCCTCTCCTCGGCATTACTGCCTATACTAACATGCACAGCCCTCTCCGGGGCATTACTGCCTATACTAACATGCACAGCCCTCTCCGGGGCATTACTGCCTATACTAACATGCATAGCCCACTCCGGGGCATTACTGCCTATACTAACATGCACAGCCCTCTCCGGGGCATTACTGCCTATACTAACATGCATAGCCCTCTATGCTCCGGGGCATTACTTCCCATACTAACATGCATAGCCCTCTCCGGGGCATTACTGCCTATACTAACATGCATAGCCCTCTCCGGGGCATTATTGCCTATACTGACATGCATAGCCCTCTATGCTCCGGGGCATTACTGCCTATACTAACATGCATAGCCCTCTATGCTCCGGGGCATTACTGCCTATACTAACATGCATAGCCCTCTATGCTCCGGGGCATTACTGCCCATACTAACATGCACAGCCCTCTCCGGGGCATTACTTCCCATACTAACATGCATAGCCCTCTCCGGGGCATTATTGCCTATACTAACATGCACAGCCCTCTATGCTCCGGGGCATTACTGCCTATACTGACATGCATAGCCCTCTCCGGGGCATTA
Source organism: Pelodytes ibericus (assembly GCA_036172795.1). Taxonomy (NCBI): domain Eukaryota; kingdom Metazoa; phylum Chordata; class Amphibia; order Anura; family Pelodytidae; genus Pelodytes; species Pelodytes ibericus. The sequence continues at coordinate 228,686,635 of CM069859.1, forward strand.
TTGCCTATACTAACATGCATAGCCCTCTCCGGGGCATTACTGCCTATACTGACATGCATAGCCCTCTCCGGGGCATTACTGCCTATACTAACATGCATAGCCCTCTATGCTCCGGGGCATTACTGCCTATACTGACATGCATAGCCCTCTCCGGGGCATTATTGCCTATACTAACATGCACAGCCCTCTATGCTCCGGGGCATTAAAGAGTATCCAGGGCGCTATAAAGGCATCTAACGTATCTGCTAGCACCACCTCTTCAGGCAGTGAATTCCATACCTTTATTGTCCTTACTGTAAAATAACAAAGAACAACTAATAGTATAATATGTAGTATTAGTACTGTCCACGCACACTGTTAGACAACCCAGAGGAAGACCACAAACAGGTGGAAACGGTTGGTATTTTGGAACTCCATTCAAAAACAGAAAGTGAAACTATCTCCTCGGTCACACAGCACTGGAAGGACAGGCGTGGTTCCTCCAGTCCTTTCTGCAGCTTCATTTTTAGACTTTTATCCAGTGACATTTAGGTTTTATTATACCTTGGCTGAGCACAGATATATTTCATAGTTGCCAACATTCGAAAAAAATATCCAGGGACACTTTGCAGCACAGTTATCAAAAATGTCCCACACCCACTGCCCAATAGCTCCGCCCACTGCGCAACCCACATAATTAGCATAACGTAAAGCCGCTTAGTTATTATAGTGCAGATGAGATCACTAAATTCCCACCAAACAGGGCCTATTTTAGGAAAATCCTCTCTCCTCATAATAAACCATCATTATCCCAGACCCCCTAGCACTGCACCATTATTATCCTCACCATGTGTTAAACCATCATTATGCCAGACCCCCAGCACTGCGCCATTATTATCCTCACCATGTGTTAAACCATCATTATGCCAGACCCCCAGCACTGCGCCATTATTATCCTCACCATGTGTTAAACCATCATTATCCCAGACCCCCAGCACTGCACCATTATTATCCTCACCATGTGTTAAACTATCATTATGCCAGACCCCCAGCACTGCGCCATTATTATCCTCACCATGTGTTAAACCATCGTTATGCCAGACCCCCAGCACTGCACCATTATTATCCTCACCATGTGTAAAACCATCATTATGCCAGACCCCCAGCACTGCGCCATTATTATCCTCACCATGTGTTAAACCATCATTATGCGAGACCCCCAGCACTGCGCCATTATTATCCTCACCATGTGTTAAACCATCATTATGCCAGACCCCCAGCACTGCACCATTATTATCCTCACCATGTGTAAAACCATCATTATGCCAGACCCCCAGCACTGCGCCATTATTATCCTCACCATGTGTTAAACCATCATTATGCCGGACCCCCAGCACTGCGCCATTATTATCCTCACCATGTGTTAAACCATAATTATGTCGGACCCCCAGCACTGCGCCATTATTATCCTCAAAAATGTGTTAAACCATCATTATGTCGGACCCCCAGCACTGCACCATTATTATCCTCACCATGTGTTAAACCATCATTATGCCAGACCCCCAGCACTGCACCATTATTATCCTCACCATGTGTTAAACCATCATTATGCCGGACCCCCAGCACTGCGCCATTATTATCCTCACCATGTGTTAAACCATCATTATGCCGGACCCCCAGCACTGCGCCATTATTATCCTCACCATGTGTTAAACCATCATTATGCCGGACCCCCAGCACTGCACCATTATTATCCTCACCATGTGTTAAACCATCATTATGCCGGACCACCAGCACTGCACCATTATTATCCTCACCGTGTGTTAAACCATCATTATGCCGGACCCCCAGCACTGCGCCATTATTATCCTCACCGTGTGTTAAACCATCATTATACCGGACCCCCAGCACTGCGCCATTATTATCCTCACCGTGTGTTAAACCATCATTATGCCGGACCCCCAGCACTGCGCCATTATTATCCTCACCATGTGTTAAACCATCATTATGCCAGACCCCCAGCACTGCACCATTATTATCCTCACCATGTGTTAAACCATCATTATGCCAGACCCCCAGCACTGCACCATTATTATCCTCACCATGTGTTAAACCATCATTATGTCAGACCCCCAGCACTGCGCCATTATTATCCTCACCATGTGTTAAACCATCATTATGTCGGACCCCCAGCACTGCGCCATTATTATCCTCACCATGTGTTAAACCATCATTATGTCAGACCCCCAGCACTGCGCCATTATTATCCTCACCATGTGTTAAACCATCATTATGTCGGACCCCCAGCACTGCGCCATTATTATCCTCACCATGTGTTAAACCATCATTATGCCGGACCCCCAGCACTGCGACATTATTATCCTCACCATGTGTTAAACCATCATTATACCGGACCCCCAGCACTGCGCCATTATTATCCTCACCATGTGTTAAACCATCATTATGCCGGACCCCCAGCACTGCGCCATTATTATCCTCACCATGTGTAAAACCATCATTATGCCAGACCCCCAGCACTGCGCCATTATTATCCTCACCATGTGTTAAACCATCATTATGCCGGACCCCCAGCACTGCGCCATTATTATCCTCACCATGTGTTAAACCATAATTATGTCGGACCCCCAGCACTGCGCCATTATTATCCTCACCATGTGTTAAACCATAATTATGTCGGACCCCCAGCACTGCGCCATTATTATCCTCAAAAATGTGTTAAACCATCATTATGTCGGACCCCCAGCACTGCACCATTATTATCCTCACCATGTGTTAAACCATCATTATGCCGGACCCCCAGCACTGCACCATTATTATCCTCACCATGTGTTAAACCATCATTATGCCGGACCCCCAGCACTGCGCCATTATTATCCTCACCATGTGTTAAACCATCATTATGCCGGACCCCCAGCACTGCGCCATTATTATCCTCACCATGTGTTAAACCATCATTATGCCGGACCCCCAGCACTGCACCATTATTATCCTCACCATGTGTTAAACCATCATTATGCCGGACCACCAGCACTGCACCATTATTATCCTCACCATGTGTTAAACCATCATTATGCCGGACCCCCAGCACTGCGCCATTATTATCCTCACCATGTGTTAAACCATCATTATGCCGGACCCCCAGCACTGCGCCATTATTATCCTCACCATGTGTTAAACCATCATTATGCCAGACCCCCAGCACTGCACCATTATTATCCTCACCATGTGTTAAACCATCATTATGCCAGACCCCCAGCACTGCACCATTATTATCCTCACCATGTGTTAAACCATCATTATGCCAGACCCCCAGCACTGCGCCATTATTATCCTCACCATGTGTTAAACCATCATTATGTCGGACCCCCAGCACTGCGCCATTATTATCCTCACCATGTGTTAAACCATCATTATGTCAGACCCCCAGCACTGCGCCATTATTATCCTCACCATGTGTTAAACCATCATTATGTCGGACCCCCAGCACTGCGCCATTATTATCCTCACCATGTGTTAAACCATCATTATGTCGGACCCCCAGCACTGCACCATTATTATCCTCACCATGTGTTAAACCATCATTATGTCAGACCCCCAGCACTGCGCCATTATTATCCTCACCATGTGTTAAACCATCATTATGTCAGACCCCCAGCACTGCGCCATTATTATCCTCACCATGTGTTAAACCATCATTATGTCGGACCCCCAGCACTGCACCATTATTATCCTCACCATGTGTTAAACCATCATTATGTCGGACCCCCAGCACTGCACCATTATTATCCTCACCATGTGTTAAACCATCATTATGTCAGACCCCCAGCACTGCGCCATTATTATCCTCACCATGTGTTAAACCATCATTATGTCGGACATCCAGCACTGCACCATTATTATCCTCACCATGTGTTAAACCATCATTATGTCGGACCCCCAGCACTGCACCATTATTATCCTCACCATGTGTTAAACCATCATTATGTCAGACCCCCAGCACTGCACCATTATTATCCTCACCATGTGTTAAACCATCATTATGTCAGACCCCCAGCACTGCGCCATGATTATCCTCACCATGTGTTAAACCATCATTATGCCAGACCCCCAGCACTGCGCCATTATTATCCTCACCATGTGTTAAACCATCATTATGTCAGACCCCCAGCACTGCACCATTATTATCCTCACCATGTGTTAAACCATCATTATGTCAGACCCCCAGCACTGCGCCATTATTATCCTCACCATGTGTTAAACCATCATTATGTCAGACCTATAGCACTGCGCCATTATTGTTTTGTTCAGAATATGGAAACTGACATTTTAAACCATGCAGTTCATAAATTGAACAGATATAAAAGCACATAGAGCTTCATATTTGCTCCTCATGCAGACCCCCATTAAAACATGATGTGCCAGTCACAGTGAGAAAATATAGTTATGATAAAATAAAATGATTTTGAAAAAAATGCATTCCTTGTTTTTAATATCCTTCCTCTGCCCCTTTACTCCGTTTCTCCTGCCCATCTTCCATTATTGCCGCTACATTCCTTTCATTGCACCCACAGCACCACCTTGCACCCATGTGGCTTGCCACAGCGCCACCTTGCACCCATGTGGCTTGCCACAGCGCCACCTTGCACCCATGTGGCTTGCCACAGCACCACCTTGCACCCATGTGGCTTGCCACAGCGCCACCTTGCACCCATGTGGCTTGCCACAGCGCCACCTTGCACCCATGTGGCTTGCCACAGCACCACCTTGCACCCATGTGGCTTGCCACAGCACCACCTTGCACCCATGTGGCTTGCACCTAAAAGTCTAGCCAGAGCACCAAGATTGCACACACAAGTATTACCCTTCCTCTGCACAAACATTGCACCTAAAGGACTTAACACAGCCCCATACAGTAGCCACAGCACTTGCCATGCACTCATATTGCACCAACATGATTTGGCATGCCACAGTGTCAATTTGCCCCACAGAACTGCCCCTGCAGAACAAGCCAGTGTAAATTTCCCCCATAGCACATGCTATTTTGCCCTGCAGAACATGCCACAGCATCACTTTGCCAATTAAAATAATCCACTGTCCGCTACAATTAACATGCCATAGTCACGTTGCCATTAACATATGCAACAGCCAATTTGACTTATTAAAATATGCCACAGTTTGCCCATAAATATGCCACAGCCAGCTTGCCAAATAATATGCCACAATTTGCCCATTAATATTCCAGTGTTATTTTGCCCACTAATATGTCTGTCTGCCAATTAATCAATTGCAGGGGGGGGGGGGGGGGGGAGGGAGGATTCCTTTCTATCTGTCTGTGCAAAACCGGTGCGAGTCCTCCCTCGTGCTGCCTCCTCCCTTGTACTGCCTCTCTCTCCCACATGTCTCCGGAGACTGAGCTCCGGTTCTATTAATGCTGCAGAGGTCGCGCGAGGAAGCGTTTTTTTTTTTTTTTTTCCACGTGCCACTCCTGCTCATTCACCGGGACATCCTCCCAATTGACGGGATTGTCCCGGCAAAAACAGGACAGTTGGCAACTATGATATTTTATTCAACACAGAAAACATCCACCACCATATGCATTTCCATGTCCCATAGAGCTACGTTTGTAAGTACACACGCTTTGCGTGCTAGCACTCTAATACTACATATTACACTATTAGGTGTTCTCCTTTTTATTGTACAGTGTACTGCTTGATACTCTTCTACACTGCCGATTATATCAAGCTGCGGTTTTTACAGTAAGTTAAATTCATTCCAGCACCGTTGCATGGTATGAACATACTTTGTTTTACTTTGTTTGTTTTGTACATTAAATCGTGTTTGCCATTGATCAGCCCAGTTATTGTTCCAAATTCATCAAAATAGCCGACGCCACACAGATATCTCACTGAAATCTCCCAAATACCACAGAAACAGGCAGCCCCGGTCCTCCGCTTAGAGGATGAGGAAGACCGGCTTATTCCAGGCTTGATCTTGGCTATAACGAATATAGCCAAATTCCTCCCGTAGAAGTCACGTTCTCCTGAAATGTAATAAAATAAAAATCATTAAACTGATTCAACTTTAAAAAATTAACAATAAATGAATACAAATAAAGTAAATGAACATAAAATGTAAATTATTTTTTAAGTGAAATTAATTATTCTTACACTGTGAATTGTATTTGGTTTAAATGAGATCTGACCGAGGAAGTTTATTTGGGAAATGGGTTCTATTACTTTTATTATATTGGTTAAAATAGTGTCATGTGGAACATGTGTGGTGGGATGCCAAAAGGTATTAATAAATAATCCAATAAATATAAGGAGTGGGGAAGGATTTATATAGGACAGACCAGTTTTCTGGTTGTACCAATTGATATATTTCTTTGACCCCACTTCATTCATTGTAGGCCCTGGATGGGAAACAAGTAGGGTTAAAATGATCCCATTTATTGGCTGAGAGTTTGGTTGCAAAGTTTTCAACACCAAGATGTTCGATCCATTCGGCAGCAATGAATCTCCAGATATAGCAAGGAAGATACCGAACAACATGAAAGCTACTTTTTCCTGTATTTTCCCGGCTGTCGTACCTGGCAGAGTCTCTGGCCCGTTGCGTGATTGTAGCAGGAGACAGCACGCCCTTGGAAGACCGCCATTGTCAGGGTAGTTCGGAGCAGGAAGGAATGACCCTGATAGTGGACGATACTACTTGAGTGCAGGGCAGAAGGATTCAGGAAGGAACCAATGGAGAGCAGGAACCGAAGGAATCAACGGGACACTGGAGGAGCAAAAGAAAAAATAAACCACGAGGGGGGAAACAAGGCTAGACAGGACAAACACAGGTGCTCTCTCTCTCTCTGAAGGCACAGACTGAGCACCGTTATAGGGGTCTCAGGGGATTTTATAGGGCTGTCAAGGGCCATGTCCATATACCAAGGGAGGCTCCCAACTCCTCCGCCTCCCTGCAGTGATGGAGGACCTTCCCCGAGTAGCAGGCTTCAGGAAAGAGGCTAGCCCCCCAACGGGGAAGAGACC